>JAGFBZ010001902.1:0-708817 GCA_018398805.1 Hirundichthys speculiger
TGAATCAGTGAAGGGATAAATGTCTTGATTTCTGTTGCTAGTGCTGTATTCATTATTTTTGAACTCCGTGTTTTTATGTGACAATGGTCAGTAACTGGAGCAGTGAATTGGGTCTTTCTTTGGTTTTAGCAGTACTTAAATAAGTGTTGTGTTCATGTGTGTTGGGACTGCTGAGTTTTTCTTAGTATGGAGCATCAGCTTGAAAAATAACAGGGCGATAATATCCCAACAAATCTGCAGGAAATCCACCAGGTTCTGGAGGAAATCCACCAGGTTCTGGAGCTTTGCTGTTGGGAATTTTTCTAAATGCTATGTAGAGTTCAGTAACAGTTTATAGCACTTCTAAAGTCTCTTTGTTTTCCATATTAATATCTGTTGTGTCTGGTTTATTGACTGGAATGTACAGTTTGTAGTAAAATTCCCAGATTATATGTTCTATTTCTTTATGTGACTTATGGTCTGACCTTCAGCATTCTTCACTGCTGCTATCAAAGTTACTTTGATTCATTTCAGTTGATTTGTCAGATATTTACCCAGCTTGTTGTTGTCATGTTAAAAGCCATCGTGTCTAAGTCTTCATGTTAGTAACTGGGCTTTTTTTGTTTGCAATATTTTTGACTTGTGCTTTAGTTTCCATTAGCTCTATCTTAGTTTGCTCGGTTAGGTTCCCCACATGGGATTCAGATATTCTTTTTCATTTTTTTCTTCAAGTCCTTTCTCCAGTTGTTGATCTTCTTTTTTTTATAGGTGGAGAATGACATTCTTCCACTGACTACAGCTTTTGCTGCCTCCCAAAGTACATTTCTGGGGAATCATTAGTCTCCCTGAAGGACAGCCTTTCTTCTTTTTTACAGAATGCATTTAATTCAGGATCCTAAAGCAAAGAAATGTTGAATCTCCATCTAATTGATTGTATTTCAGAATATTTTGTATTCAGACAGAATGAAATGAGAGGATGATCACTAATTATATTAGGATGTAGTTAGTGGTTAGCAAAATCAGGGATGATAGACTTGCTGATAAGTAAGAATCAATGCAGGAGAATGATTGGTGATGTTGTGAAAAATATGTCTAATATCTGGGTCTCTAAGCACCAACTGTCACAAAGACAAAAATTAAAACATATTGTTTTAAAATTGCTGAGAGCCAGTCTTTTTTTTTTTTTTTTCATTTAACTACATTTGGAGACTTATCTAAAGTAGGTAAGATTAAGTCTCTGTTGTCTCTTGTTGTGGATTCTGGTAAATTAGCGAGTGATTTAAAAAATGGAGGGAAAACGTTTGGATAATTGGTTTTGGGGACAAAGACAAATGCAGCTGTGAAGTTTTTAGTATAGGCCTCAGTTTTACCATTGCTAACGTTCATCGTCTCAAGGCAGTGAACTCGATGGAAGGGTATTTTGTTTACAGGACATTTTGTTTGCAGTGTTTGGCAGCAGTTTTAATGATGTTAACATGAAGTTCTTAACTGCAGCTTTCAACCTATCAGGCGACTTTTCTGGCAGCCCAGCAAATTATCCTGCAGGTTTTGAACACATCTGGACAGCAGTTGCCAGATGATGTCATTAAAGTATGTTTATGTAGCGCTCTGGAGATCAGCTGACTGACATTTCGTAATAATTAAGGTGTTGCAGTTTCCTGTAGACAAACTTTTATTGTATGTGGAAGTTCCAAATTAAGGCACTTGACTTTTAACCAGTATGAAGCAAGCTTGCACACCATGCTAATGTTACCAAGCATTATTTTATTTGTTTAATTTTGACCTGGACTGTTGAGCATCATGTTATGTCATCTCTCACTTTGAACCATGGCATGGAAGAACATAAGTGTTCAAATCAAAGAGGAGCTACAATACCTACTATTTTTGACGTCATTCTGAATAGGACAAATATTCCAATTAAGGCGTTGACATGAGTTGCTTTCAGAATATATTTTTCCAGTTTTGCATGTGATAAAGCATTTAGTTACCAGCCCTTCTCTTACATCTCATCACATTAACTCCAGCGTTCCCTGTGAGATTTTAATGCAACAACGTCAAATATTAGTTTGTGGGTGTTTCACGTGTAATATTCAGTGTTTTACTGATTCTTATTTTCACTGACAGACACCAGCCATGTTAGTTTTGCATTTTTCATTACCGCCAGATGCATTGACAAAGCGGTGTCACAAAATGCCTTGAAAACTCTTGAAAAGCAACTATGATCGAAATACTCAGAACATGTAAATGCAGTTGTTGTTTACTTTTGTTTTTCTACTTACTGTTGTTCTAAATTAGGTGTATAGTACCACTATCCATGCGTGCTGTCTACCACGTGAATCACAGCATCAACCTCATTTGTCAGTCAATGAGAAGCATTCCTACACATCAGAAAATAAAGGAAGTGTTCATGTTTCATCAACTTTCCTTTGACAAACTTTTCCAAAATAAGAGCACAACTAAAATTCCCTTCAAAGATTTAGAATGATTCATATTGTTTGCTCGTATTTTAGCACAAATGAATTAAAATTTCATTTGTTATCAAACTGTATACATTTGTCCTCAATCCATTTAAATAGAAACATCACCAAAGCCAGTGAATTAAGGAGGTGTCAGCTTTGCTAAGGAGCTTTGATTAGATAAAATAACACATAAGGTGTATTATGTGTACCTGATGCATTCAGTGTTGCTTACCGCCAACATCCGCACACACACTGGCACAGAGCGGCTAACTGTTCACATTGTGCCTCGGACGTTTTGTCTCTCCCGTGGGAGAATCTAAAATCAATAGCAGCTATGTTAAAGATGCAGCTTGCCATCTGACCTGTCCTCCCCTCGTCTTCATCACAGGCTTTTTGGGCTTTCTCTCCTAATGCCTTTCACCCTCCCTACTTACATCCTTAGATGATGTGCCAACATGCTCTTAACAAGACACAAATTGCTCAAGTCAGTCTAGGTGAAGTGAGTCCAGTATCCTCAGGCTGACAGAGATTATGTGCAGAGGACGAGCAGGTCAGAGACAAAAGACTCAATGCAACCTCTTTAGTTTCCTAGAAGAGTTACTGAGAATGCTTAAATGTCCTGGGAGTCGTTTGCCTCTTGATTTTGGAATCAATGATGGGACTGAAAAGGGAGGGGTGGAAGGTTTCTGTAGCAGAAAATGGCATTAGAGTTAATGACCAAGTTAGTCCCAGAGGGGTAGTCCATATTAAAGCTATTTCAACAGTGACAGCTCTCACCAAATGACCTGACTGATTAATGACAAAACGGTGCTCAAATAGAAATAACAATAAGTGTCAGTCAGTATGAAAGGAAAACAATTACTCGGCAGCCTTCTAATGTGTGTTTTTTTTTTTTTCTTTTTCTGGCATTTTGTGGATTTTATATCAAAAAGCTCCTATGACTTTAACATTTCTATTTTGTAATTGAAATTTGCTTCGGACCTTTCCCACTTATGAGAATACATTTAAGATCACTGCTTCTGAGCAGACAGCTGCAGCGCAAGAAAGCTGTGTGATGGTGGTCTTTGTTCAGAGATATTAAATGTCAGATTGTTTGTAATATAACTTTGAAAAGACAGGGAAATAAAATATTTGCTCTAAGTTCAAAATTCACAAGACATCCAGCATACTTGATTAATGATATAGCACTAAATTATCACATTTAATAAATATGATTTCATATGTGTACATATATACACACACACGCATTATATATATATATATATATATATATATATATATATATATATATATATATAAAGAAACTTTGAATAAAAGCTTCCAGACATATAAATTCTACATTCCAGTGTGGATATAAAAGTGAGGGATTTTTTAATGTTATTTTATTCTTATCTTCTATTATACTTAGTGACGTTGATGTGTCTGAATGGTCCTTCAACCCACTTTAGAGCTGCCGCCACCAGTTGAAAATTTCTTTTTGTGCCGGGGATTGTTCTGAATGCTGATTGTATCGCGTCTGCGTGGCAGCAGGGGCCCCATCTGATATTTACCTTAGCGAGTCTGCCGGGGGTGACCAGGGTGCAAGGCCAAGTCCCACATGTCCGACTGGAGAGCAGATTAAAGTGTTCTAAAAAGCCACACACTGCAAGCTGCAATGAGAAAAATAATAATGTGGATATGACCTTCCCTTTATGACAGTAACAACCATTCTCCAGGGACCAATCTTTTTTATCAATTCCAAAGAGTGATAAACAGCGCATACCCAAAGCCAGAATTGTGTGAGAGGATGTATGGAGTATTTATGATGCTTGTGTATCCTGAAGGTGGAGATGACAAAAGCAGTCAAATAAACTTACATTACTATCGATGATTTTTTTTTAAATCGAAACAGGTACATTGTATCTTCGTATTTCTTTCAAAGCGTATGAAGCACCGGCTGTACCGTCAAAAAAGTCCTTGAACAAATGAAACAGCAAAAAGAAGAATTTAAAAAAGCAACATGAAAGAACTGTACTTGAATAGAAAGTTTATACATTTAGAACTTGAATAAAGGAAACTATTGAAACCAATTTGTCAAGCAAATACCCATGAACAACCCGCCATTAAACTACATTATCAAGTCAAAGCCTTTCACATAAACGTTTCTCTATGATCAATATGTTTTCCTTAACAGAAGATTAGATTATTATGATTAAGGTGAAATGATACTCTTCAAAAGTTAACAGCAAAGAACACAGAAACTCCTGTTTTGCTCCGGTGTTATAGTTCCTGTGAAACCCATTATTTTTAAGAGTGATTTCCTTCAAAGACAAAAAAGTAGACAAGCTTTATGAAGGAATATAAGTGTTGCTTTTTTCTGTTTTTGTTCAGATTCAGATATTTTGTCAAAATTGATTTTATCGCTCCACTACAGGTAAAACCATCAAAGTGTGTGTAAAATAGTAATAGACAAGTATATGTAATTAGTTTGTAAAATGGTGACATAATGAGTAGTATTCTGCACTTTGAGACATATGGGGCTTATAGACAACTCCCTACTAACCCAGATAAACTGTACTACCCATCCAGGATGGGTTAAATCAACCAACCACAATAGATGAGACATTACAGACATTACAAGCACACAATGTAGTTTGTTGTTGTTGTTTGTTTGTTGTTAAGCTGTGAGCTATCTACAACTTATACTTACTGGTAGACATGTGCTGCTGATGATAAAGAGGATGATAAAAAACTATAATAGCAGCCTGTTGTAGTAGCTCTGGTTGTCTCTGCTATTTAAAAAGCAAAAACAAAAAGGCCTTTAGTATGTGAAAGGATCAGAGCCACAGTCAGAACCCTGAGCAAGAAAGCAGCTGAAGCTGGTAACCATATATCTGTGGTTAATAGTCAATAATAGAGCTAAGTAGCTGCGTAAGCAAACCACATATGTAATTAAGGTTGATTGTGACCTTAAGTGTTTCTCATTATCCTTTCTAAACACACCAACTAGACAATTAAGAAAATTAATATTTTCTTACAATAAAAACTGTCAAGTAGAATCACTTGATAGTCTTATTATCCAAAGAATAATTGATCCTGCTTCCTTCGAATCTGTCAAGTAAAGGCCGATGATTCTGTGAATTCAGACAAGTAAAGACTATCAGACTGCAATATCTTTACAAGCGTGTGGGGAGTTTTGCTTTCCAACATTGCTAACATTTATTTTCAAAAACAAAGTGCACGCTTCAATACTTACACATGATGTGCTTGCAGATATGTAGCTCAGGTCTTAGAGTGAAAAATCAATAGAGAAATATTTGGACCTCAGTCTTTTAGTGGCAGTGGTCAGACCACATGTAAAACAGGAGATGGTTCTCACCTGTTCTCCAAGGCTTTCCCTTCCTCATGCCGACTTCACCCCATCATTGCTTGAGGAGAAGTCAAAAAATCAATTCAAAAGAAAAACAGAAATGTCCCCTTAAAGATAGACTCACTACTGTTATATGTGGAAATGGTTAAAATCACATAACCAAATGTATGATTTATGCGCATATCCTAATAATAATAACATTATTATTATTATTATTATTATTATTATTATTATTATTATTATTGTTATTATTGTTATTATTAATAATAATAATAATAATAATAATAATAATAATAATAATAATAATACTATAAACCAAGTTGAGAGAAGTCAGTGAGCTCAAACTGGGAAGATGCTGAAACAGTGATGAGTGTGCTCACTCTCTTTTCATGATCCTATTTCACACACACCAGACTCAAAACAACAATAAAGGCATACAAGACAAAAGCTTTTCATCTCAGTGAGATCTCTGCACACCAAACACAAAAACACTTTAATCCTTTTTTTCATATATTATGTCACAGAACATTGCAAAATAAAATAGACACCACACCGAGAAAGTACAAAAAAAAAGAGGTATAAATAGATGGTGTTATTCTGAACCATCTAATGAAACAATATAATATTTCCAACAATGTTTCCCAGATCTTTTTAAACAAAACATAGCGCTTCAATACAGTCTTTTGTTTCGCCTGTCTTTCTGTTTTATTGTAAAGAATTGTTGCTCCAAATCTACAGAGGAACTCACATGCTTGAGATTAAACTGGTCACCATAATCAGGCTGCAGATTTTAATTGTAAGAGCTTCTGCTGGCACTGTTTTCTCTCTTATTCTGTCCTCCTTGACAAAAATCTGACAGTGGCTTTGCATGGCAAACCTGTTTAATGAATGACTAATCCAGGAAGAGCGCATTATGGCAAACTGTCACACACACATTGTACCAATATTAACTTGAATTTACATTATCATCCTCTGGTAATGCTGGAATATTTGGATTTCCATTAATGCATGGCCTTTCTGTGTGAGAAGCAAACAGCAGTGAACTAAATCTGTTTCCCCCCTCTTTTGACTGCATGTTGTTGGTGTTAACACTGTACAGAGGAGCTTTTCTTTTTGGGATGACAGCTTCAAGGCTTCCACACTCCTTGCAATCAGGCTCACAAACAAAAGACCCTGCTTGCATTACTCAAAACCTCTTCTCAAGCAGTAGAGCCAAACTCCTATTACGCCATTGTGCCGGTGCTGTAAATCAAGAAGAACAAAAAGGAGAAGCACAATCACATGGGCTGGCACCATCATCCTTATAAAACATGAACCCAAAGAACAATGAGTCAGACACTTGTGTGAAAAAAGTATTTTCCTCCTCCAGTTACTTATTGTGTTCATACTCAATACTGTTTTCAGTGTTTATGTGTTTATTATCCTATTTCAGACACATCAGACTCAACCGCAAGAAATCTATAAAATAGACATTTAGTCTCCTCTGGGTGGGCATCCTGACCATCCGTGACCATAAGGTACAACAGCTGACCAAAGACAGACGCACAAAGAAAACAAGAGTCACATTGAATTTCAGCAGGAATATCATATACAGTAATTGAAAGGCTTCAGTACATGATGAGCTGTCAACATAACGTTGGTTTATAAATGGTAAATGGTAAATGGGGTTGCTGTAGCTCAGTTGGTAGAGCGGGTCCAGTCACTGGAAGGTTGGTGGTTCAATCCCAGCTCCAACTGTCCACCTTGGGCAAGACACTGAACCCTAACTTGCCCCCAGTGGGTTGGCAGCGCCTTGCATGGCAGCTGCTGCCCACTAGTGTGTGAATTTACCATAAATGGACTGCACTTTTATAGTGTTTTCTAGACACCATCATGGTGCCACCAAAGCGTTTCACGATAGCCTCCCATTCACCCACTCACACACACATTCACACACCAGTTAAAGTAGCCTGTTCATTTTGCTTGCCAAATTGTCTTGAAGAAATTGGCAAACATTTGCTAATTTAATCATCAGACGGTAAACATTGACATTCTCTCCACCTGATGTCAGTCACATCATTTACGTGTTTCAGGTTGCTTCCAACTCCTCGAACACGTTTGTTTTGTTTTGTTTTTTTATACTATCAAATGGCCCACCATGTTCTTGTAACTACTGTCTCCTTTGTTGCTGATCAAACAGTGTAAAACTTTTAGGGACTGCTAGCAGTGAAACAACATTAAAGCAATGTGCATGATGACTACAACATCTTTAAAACTGTATTATACAGCGGTGGCGTATAATGTTCTGACACTGAGTACAGGTAGCAGGACTTATCCATCCATCCAAACGGCCTCTGCAGGTTTTGAGGGGTTCAGCATTAATCGTCTCCTGCCCTGGCTGGAAGAACTACTACTGTCTGCCACATGTAGCACAAAAAACTTCCAGTTCAATCAATTATATTTAAAATGTCTGAGCTGGTGAGAGCTCAGAACATAACTTTGTCACTTTTGTCTTTTTGATTATTTCATCCATGCCTATGATAATGAGGATCTGAGAGGAATATTTTCAGTTCATTTCAACTTTATTTGTATAGCGTCTATTACAGTACAAATTGTAATATTTTTGAATATCTATCCATGAATATCTATGTAGACACAAAGCCAAACCCCAAACAGTAGGACAGCTCCAATCAAATCAACCCTCTGGATAAATGTCGTGTTGAAATGTGTTTTTCGAAGTCAAGATAAGTGGCAAATGAAAAGTAAAACTTGGCAAAATTAGCAGAGTTGCAGGTGCAACAAATGCAGATGCTTCCTGACAGCTAAATCATGTGGTACAGTTCAGAAATCAACATCCACTCCTGCTCTGTGGGAAGCTATGAATGCCTACGGAGAATCTGCTGAATTCCTAATATGGATTCAGCTTTCACCAAAAATATGGTGCTGAATATTGTGACCACTTCTGTCTTATCTATCCATGGGTCATTGTTGTAGAAGCCGTGTGGTTTTCTCTTTTGTGAACCTCAGCTGTGCTTCCATGTTCTTCTCAGACAGAAGAGGCTTTCTCCTAGCAACAAACTGTACTTGTTCAGTCCCTTTTGTAATTGTGCTGTCCAGGACATTTAAAGTGCTCCGTGGAGTCTGCAAGGTTTGAGATGGAACTTATGTTTTGTTTTTTTTTGTTTCTGTTTTATTTGTTCTAAACATCAAATTCTGACCTTCAGGTAAATTCGCTGGGACATCTACTTCTGGGAAGACTGGCAGTTGTAATGAATATTTTTTATTTGTCAGTAACTTGTCAGCCTGATGATGAATTAATTCAGGCTGATGACTATCAGCACCTGGCTGCATTTACCCTCTTTAATCCTACGGAGGCAGTGAGGGAGGGGCTTCACTTTGTGCACTTTTTTTTTGGCTTCAGAGGAAGCAATTGGCACGCTGAAGGGGAGTTGTTGTTCGCCTGAAGTTGTATTTGCCTAACAGTAAGATCCACTATGACGTGATGACTTTTATTATGTTTCTATGCAAAAAAGCAGAGGATTACTTTTCCACAGCTGTAAACGACAACAGTATATACACAGCAGTGATATTCTTTTTAAGTATTTGCCATAAATTACCTGCACTACTGGATTATTAATGCTTACACTTATTTTAGGACACTGGCAGATTTTCACCCGTCACACATAATGACGACAGAGCAGGTGTAGAGAGGACATCCATAAGCCCGAGACAAGCAGAATGGTGCTGGGGAGACAGAAGAGCAAAGCAGCAAGTTTTGAAAATTACTGACCCAGCATTTGGAAAAGGCAATGCACAACAAGACGAAAAATGAACGCTTTTTAGTCTGAAAATCCTTTCACCCTCTCACATTCAGCAGATCAGATTAAGAGAGAGGTTTAAGAAGATTTTGACACACAAAAAAAAAACTTCTGAGCCATGGGAGGGGGTGAGTTGGGGAAGGTGGTAGGGAGCAGTTTGTAATTCAGTGGCTTCAGGCGATTCATCACAGAAATTGAGTTTCTAATGCAGCATCTTGTGAATCCCTTTTGCCCTGTCAACGTTTTAATACATTACTTTGAGAATGTAAATCGTGTTTGAAATTTGGCACAAACTGCACAGCTTCAACTCGAGTCACTCTTACAGTATTGCTCATACTAGTCTCACATCATATATTGTACACACATGCAGAAGGCAACGTGCACACATATATGCATATATTCATACTAAATCCTGGGTTACACAACACACAGACGCGGCAGGAGGAATATTCTCCACGCTGTGCAATTGTTGAGAGTCAAAATCGAATAACATATTTGTATGGTTAAAATCGAACACAAAGGTGAAAATAAAACCCTAAATAAATTATTACTGATTATCATTAAGGTAAAAGAAGGTCCAGAAATAAAGGGCAGAACATAAAACAGACTTGAGGAACTCTTAAATGATATGTACAAAAGCAGCAACATAATATCAGCATGTTTTTGTATACAATCTCATTATTATTAAGATAGTATGAACAGGATATAAACTTATTATTGCAAAAACATTGGATTTATAGGTTTTTGCAATAACATAATTTTACAATGTTATTTTGAACAGCCCTCAATTCAAACCCCTACATTTTGCCACATTAATGGTTATTAGACATCATTTTCATCAAAAGTATATCAATGCTGATCTATTGAATCATGGAGGTACTTAGTGTTGCCCTCATAATTTTACTTGCTCACAGAGACACATCACCAAGACAATAGCCATACGTCTTTAAGTACTACAAAATAATATTATAACATATAACATTTAGACCGAAATATTATTAAACTGTTACCTTTTGATCACCAATCTTAGTTGGAATTGAACAGGATCATTTACATTATACTCATGAGTTACATGAGACAAAACACTCTTTTGCACCACTTACTCCATTCAATGTAAACTGAGCGCCAGCTGAGGGATTATTGAACACATGTAGCAGGCACAGTGCCAGGGATTTATAGCAACAGGAATTATTGTTGCTTGACAAATGTAAAAGAGAAATCATTAATGAATGAAAAGAGAAAAAAAGGCCTATAACTGGTGACAAAGAGACAGAAAATTGTTCTCAACAGTTTTAAGGAACAACAAACACTTGTAAAAGTCTTATGTTCAGTTAACCTTTCCACCCACACTGACCTTTCCTCACATAATGTAGCTACATTACCTATTCAGTACATGTTTGATTCAAATACGATTACTACAGAAAGTGCACTATCACACTGCAAGATAACTGTTAAGCTTCATACACAACATACCAAGGGGCTTTTTGTACAATTAGATACAAGTTTAAAACTGTTTCAAGGCTTATTCTGGCCATTCACATCAGCATTATACTAATCAGCAATCAGTCAAAGAGTGTATGTTTTTACTGAAAGACTGAAGAGCTTGATATTTGACACCATTCATGGATTTAAGTATTAAGTTTAACTGGGGGATGCACATGGTGCACATTTACTGTACATCTGATACAATGTTCACCTACATACACTGTGTACCTTTTTGTCCATTGTTTTTATTAAACGTCCATTTAAGATATTAGCTGTTCCACCCGTAATCCGTCATCAAAGGCTTTGGTATATCATATACTCTCAAAGTGATCCAGTTAATTAAGTCTGTTGATCATTTATAGTAAATGTGGAAAAGCCAGTTGCTTGTGTGTCTGTGTCACATACGCAGAGAATATCCTGTTTTTACAGTCATGTGAAAAAAATAGCTTGTTTTCATATTATGATATAATAAAAATCCTTTGGTCATCATCTTTTCATACAATTAAATGCATACCCAGATGAACAACAGCTCACAGCATCACAATATGTCAGTGTTTATTAAATGTTAATTCAATGCTAATTTAACAAAAACCAAGCCAAAATGCAGAACTAGCATGTAAAAAAACACATATATCCTTATTACATCCATGTGTGGAAGCCTGGTGCTCATTTTTAGAAGAGCTTACACCAGAAAAAAAACTCTTCTGTGTGTTTCATATTAATTTATTAATTACTAATGATTTTATTGCTGTGGTAATATAAATTAATAAAATCTGATTAAAGTTAGCACTGGTTTGCAATGAAATTTAAAAACAACAACAAGTAACCAAGTAAGAAAAACAGTACAAAAGAACTTTGGTAATTATCAGCTCAGTGGGTCCACCTCTAGACATGAGGCTCCACGATTTGCTCTTGTTCAGGAGCTCTCTTGTTTTCTCTTCCATATTACTTATTTTAATTAATCTGCCATGATGTCCACTGTAACTCGTAGAACTACTTTTATTGTTGTGGATGTGATATGGTGGCCAAAAAAAGCGAGTTGCCGTGAATGTTGACCAGGATGGAATTATTTATTTTTTGAAAATAGTAGGTGCAGATCAAGGTGCAAAGCTATTTGATGCTTCTTAAAGGTAAAAAAAAATATTTGATCCACCCATTTACTCGATCAAAATTTGGGCTGCAGCTGAAACAGCTGAAGAGGAGAAGCCATGAACCTTCATCTCCCCAACCATCTCCTCCATGAATATTGAGGTGTTTCCAAGCGAGAGATGAACCAGCGTATCTTGGGTCCACTTCCTCCTAGTTTGACATGCCAAAACACCTTCTCTGGTTAAAAAAAAAAAAAAAACAGTGTTTCCTTTTGGTTCACCACACCATAATAATCCATTACGGCATCCCACATTACTGTGGACACTGCATCTACTCCACTTGAGGCAGCAACTATAACCCCCAACTCAGAGAGGACACTCCACCTCTTTTACAACTGAGATGGTCTCAGACTTGGAAGTGCTAATTCTCATCCCTACCGCTTTGCACTCAGTTATGCAAATGCTATAGATCCTGGCTCAGTGACATCCACAGGACCACATCATCCACAAAAACAGGATACCTTATGCCCATTGACCTTACCTAAAAATCCTGTCCATAAATCTGTCCTAAATAACAGATTTAGTGACAAGAGTCCTACTCTTGAGTCCTACAGAGTCCTACTCCCACCTGGACTGAATCAAACTTAGGACTGACAATGTGAACCAAACTCTCACGTCATTTGTATAGGAACTGAGTGGCCCACAGCAACAGACCCAGTTTCCCATACTACCGGGGCACCCGACACAAAATACCCTGAGGGACACAGCTGAACGAATTTTCCAAGTCCACAAACAATGCATTCATGCATAGACCTTACCAGGCAGGCTGAAGAGTTTGCTTTCCCTGTAATTGTAACTAACCCTCCAGTCCTTCTAATTAAAAAGGAGAACCACTATCCCAGTTTGCCAGTCTAGAGGCACTGCCCTTGATGTCCATGCAGCTTTGCAGACAGGCATGCAACCTAAGACAGTCCTACAGCATCCAGCATCCTTAAGGAACTCAGGGCAGACCTCATCCATCACTGGAGCCCTACCAACTTGTACTTTTCTAACTCCAGGGGCGACATCGGTTCCAGTGATGGAACTGAGTCCACAAATTCAGCTTCCTCTATGGAAGACATGTTGGTAGGGTTGAGAAGATTCTCAAAGTATTTTTGTCTATCACCTGGCAACATCTGAAGTTGAGGTCATCAGCACCCCACCCTCACTATACAACATGTTGGTGAAGCACTGACGGTTTGCCAGAATCTTCTCTGGGCCTCTCAAAAGTCATTTTCCATGTTCTCACTGAGCTCCTCCCATACCCAACATTTTGCCTCAGCAACCACTGAGCCTGCAGTCTGCTTGGCCTGTCGGTATCGGCCAGCTTCCTCCAGAACCTCACTAGCCAACCAAGCTTGATAGAACTCCTTCTTCAGCATAGACCCAGGGTCTCCACCACTAGGATGCCCCCACAGGCACCGACTGACACCTTTGAAATATCAGTTCTACATAGGACATGGCATTATATGGAACATGGCCCATTTCAAGTCATCTGTTTGTCCTCAGTTGCATCTGTTGTCCTCAGATGCAACAATAACAATACTAAATAAAATAAAATCAAAAGTATGTTGTTGCCATCAAGAAACTGTCTGGATTTTTGCTCAAAATGTGGATTAAAACTCATAGATCAGACTGGAAGCCTAAAATCTGGCCTCCATCTTGTGGGTATTGAGTTTGGTATATATCGCTTCACAACATCATAATTAAGAGGGTGAACTTTGTGGACATGCTGAGAAATGTCCCAACCCCTCAAATTTTCTTTAAAAAGTCAGGCATGCATTTAAATGAATGCTGGACCACCACGTTCAATTTGTGTGCATAATAGTGAATAACGATGACATTAAGCTCTGATACCATTGAAAATGCTCCTTCATAAGTCTGAGCTACCAGTTTATTAAAACCAGTATTTCTCCAACACTCCGAATACATGCTCAGCTATAGTAGGGGCTCATCTGTCATCTCTCACATCAGCAAATTCTCCCAAAAAACCTTCCTCACTTCACAGGCCACCTTAGTTTTAGTTACATAACACAAAATGACATAGATCTGAGCTTTGTTTGTGACTTTGTCTCATTAACATCTACAGCAACATTATGCCGCTACATTAATCTCCTTTTTGATATAATTTCTAATCACCAACTGCTTCAGTCAAATTGTTCTGTCGTTCTAAATAGTTACCATGATTAGAAAAGCTGGTGGTCTATAATGGTTGCTTGGCTTAAGAGCAGAATTATGTTTTTTTTAAATCCTTTTAAATGTTTTCCTTTACCCGAGCATTGTGGATGGTGCTATTTAGCTACCGCTGTTTGTTTAAAGCTAAATTTGTCATTGACATTTCAAAAGATTTTAGAGCAATTTGGTTTTCAGTATGAATTGCTGATCTCTCAGGTTTGATTGATTGATTTTTTTGAAGTAGCAAAATCTTGCTTTAGTCTTGACATTCTCATTTGTTGAAAACAAAAGACAGGAAAACCAGTAAAAGCAGTTTCTCATTGCATAGCCACACAGTCTCTTTGGGAGAAGAACTCCATTTGAAAGAAGCAAGTTAGCTTGTTCCATTGTTTGAAGCAAACCTTTTAGCTCTGGCATTGGTCTTCTATTATTTATCACTTCCTGCTTAGACTATACTTAGAAAGAAAGAGTTTTGAAAGTCAAGTTTTGTTTTTTTTACCATTCCCCTTATTCTTTGCCTGACTGTTCTGGGTTGTCTCATGATCTGGCCACACAATGAACTCCACCGCCTGCAGTCCAGTTCACTAAGCCCTGTCCTCTCAGGGACAATGGAGCCACCAACAGGAGGAAACAACCTGGTATTACAAGAGAGGATCTTTGGGATAGCCAAACAGCCACAAATTTTCCATTCCAAATTTTCCACCTGTGAGCACAGATTCCCTCTGAAAGCTCAAAATGAAACATGACAGTCACTGACTGCTCCCACAGCTCTGTCATCATGGGCTGCTTCATCTCTGGCTCCTCTGATCTCCACATCCGAAACTTAGCAGGGAGGGGTTTTCTTTCTATTGCGCCCAGAACATTTATCTGGTGCGCCTGGAAACCACCAAGCCTCCCTTACCGAGCATGGTTTACATTTTGAGCCTCATTCTGCCTCTTACCCTTCCAATTGAGACCAACTGAGGCGTGGGCTATGGCCAAATGGAGCTGAGATACCCCAACATGGTTCCCTGCCTAGTTTTACCAAAGTCTTAACTCAGGTACTTCAACACATTGCTCCTGGTGGGGAAGCACCCACGGCCACGGTTAATCTGCAACAGGGTCAAAGACGAATATCCGATTATGGCATTGAGTTCTGCACTATGACTAAGGAGAGTGGTTGGAACAAACATGCTCTCCTGGACCTCTTTTTGGTGCTTTAAAAGATAATATGGTACAACTGGATTTTCTATAGGGGCTTGCTCCAACTATAAAGATCTATGAGAGACTGCATGACGATAATAGGGAGTGGAGCTGTTTATTATTTTCACCTCCATACTGCCAGGGTACACCCACAGCGCTCATGTCTACATCCTCCAGAAGCACGCTTTCTCAGTCTCCATCTGCACCTGAATATTCAACCAAAGAACCAATGCAGGACTGTACTCAGTTGAGTCCTGAGCAACTTCTCAAGAGGATTAGTAGAGGGAAGGTGTTTTTACTGTGGACAATTTGCACATTGTCCAGTAAAAGGTCCAACTCACCAGTCAAGGAGAGGATCCTGGCAAGTCATACCTGTTTATCTGTTTATCCCTCTCAGCCTATGCCCACAGTGACTATTTCTTCTGTGTCATCTTCTTTATTGTAGGTGGTGTTGGTGGTCTTGGGAGCTGATGCCAATCTTATGGATTTTCCTCTAGTGGAATAACTGGGATTGTGCATTATACTGCTACCCAAACCGCAGAGGCCACAGCTTTAGATGGCACGCTCCTTTGGTGAGTAACCGACCATACCATTCCTGTAACTGTGGCTGTTCCCTTATAATCATACATGTTCGTTGGTTCAGGAATATCTCTGATCAACCACACGCAAACCACATATTGATTGGTCATCCAGAGTTGTAAAAAGTTAGGGAAGTGATTGTTTTGAGACTTG
The DNA here is from genome assembly GCA_018398805.1 of Hirundichthys speculiger. NCBI lineage: Eukaryota > Metazoa > Chordata > Actinopteri > Beloniformes > Exocoetidae > Hirundichthys > Hirundichthys speculiger. The sequence continues at coordinate 16,286 of JAGFBZ010001902.1, forward strand.
TTTTCCCCTAGCTTGAACCAAATGTAATAATAAAGCATGGGCCATCCCCCTACCACTGAACAAACCTTACAACTGCCACATTGATTTCTGGCCTGGTCCCACACTTCTGAAAGGGCCTCTGTGTTCCCGTCTCCACCTGAAGCCTAAGCCATGACTGACTACAGGGAATCTGCATTGGCAGCAGGGATCATCACGCCATCATCTCCTCCAGTTCCCTCTGGTGTTTTTCTTCATGGAGCGGAAGGACAAGTCCCTTCAGCCATGCATCAGTTACCATGGACTCAATGACATCACCATTAAAAACAAGTACCCCCTCCCCCTTATCTCATTAGCTTCCAAACTATTACATGAGGCTAGGGTGTTGACAAATCTGGATTTAAGAAATGTCTGCCATTTGGGAGGCAGTCTTTAACACATTAAGTGGCCATTATGACTATTTGGATGTGCCTTTGGGACTGGCTAATGCTCCGGTGCTTATTCAGGCCCTGGTTCATGATGTCCTCAGAGACATGCTCAGTGACTTTGTTTTTGTTTACTTGGATGACATTCTTAACTTTTCCTTGGATCTGGAGTCCTGCGTCCAGCATGCACTTCAGGTTCTGTAATGTCTATTGGTTCACCAGATGTTTATCAAAGCAGAGAAGTGTGAGTTGCATGTTTCCAGAGTGTCTTTCCTTGGTTATGTTATGTGAAAGGGGAGGTCAGCATGGACACTGGAGGAGGAGAGCAGGGAGAGTGTGGATCTGTAAACAGGTACAGCAGTTCATTGGCTTTGCTAATGACTGCCATAAGTTTATCAGGAACTTTAGCATGGTGGAGGCCCCATTGCATATTCTCTCCTCACCCAAAGTCAAGTTCCTCTGGTCTGGTCAGGTTGAACAGGCTTTTCAGAAAATCAAGACCCAGTTTTACCTCCGCTCCAGTGTTGGCTGTCCATGTGGATGGCAGTTTGCAGTCAAAGTGGATGCTTCTGATATGGGCATTGGAGCAGCCCTTTCTCAGCTACACCCCTGTGCTCGCCTGTCCCACAGACTGTCACCCGCAGAGAGAAATAACAACATGGGTGTGCTGGCAGTTACACTTCTGAACCAGCAGTGGCGCTGTTGCACATTAAGTTCTGTGTTCAATGTTTACATTTTGGTAGAAAAAGACTGCAAGCTCATACTGAGTGTGACATGGCTGACATTCTTATTGTTAATCAATCCTCATCCATCCTGGCTTGTTAATGCACAGAGAGCATTCCTTGTGAGTATGGTGTAACTTAAAGACCAGCAGAATGCTTTATAGTTTATCATTTTGAAGTATTTATGTTAGATTAGATTTAGGTTATTTCATGAGTAGATTGAGTTATAATGTACAAATACTGTTTCTGTTTATAGTTTTCACTCTGTCAACAATGTGAAGGATACATCAAAATAAAAGAAGATACATCCCTGGCATCTTGTTGAGGAGTTTACCTGTCTGCAAAGCTGTGTTCCTATTACATGCAGTGGGGGCAGAACAGTGAAAAAAGGATCATCTACCGTAACAAGCTGAACGTGACCAGTCACATCATTGGACTTCCACTATGTCTCAGCCATCCGAGAAAGCCTCCTCCATCGGCTCCCGCAAAACACAATCTTCAAAGAAATCAAGTAAGTCATCAGCAAGTATGGCTGCATTGAATGCCCGCGCAAAAGCTGAGGCTGCTCGTAAAAGAGCAGCAGCATTTGCACAGAAGCAGATCGAAATGAAAGTGGAAAAGTCACGTTTAGAGGCCACTTTAGAAGCGCTCCAGCAGCAATGTGATGCAGAGGCAGCGATGGCTGAGGCAATTGTATATGAAGCTGCAGCAAGTGAGCTAGAAGAGGAACGTATGAGTCAATGTTTCCCTCAATCGGCTGATCCCATAGAACGCTGTAGCGACTATGTTAACCATCATTTTCTTGTTAAAGACCAAATGATCCCACAGGATACAGCACAGCCTAATCAGAAAACGAGGGACGAATCCTTTTGTCACCTTAAGCCAGAGTTTGATACATCTACTGCTGGTCGTAAGCAGCACCAATCAGTGCCCAATTACAAAGATAACTTTGTCCCCTACACGTCTGAAAGTGTCCCGGACTACCAAGCACTACCACGTTCCAGATCTCAGATACATACGCAAGAAAGTGCAAGCATATCTGACATTACCCGGTTTCTAGCCAGACGTGAGTTGCTCTCCGGAGGACTCACACGGTTCACTGACAAACCGGGTGGGTGACTACTGGGCATGGAAATCCACATTTGAGAATGCCATTAACGGTCTAGCACTAACCGCCAGCGAAGAACTCGACCTACTACTGACTAAGTGGTTAGGCAGTGAGTCCTCACAACATGCTAAACGCATTAGAGCAGTGCATATAAATGACCCTTTGAATGGATTACATAAAGTGTGGGGGAGACTTCAGCAGTGTTACGGGTCTCCCGAAGCATTAGAAAAGGCGATGCTTGATAGACTTGACCATTTTCCTAAGGTTTCTAATAAGGATCCACAACTACTGCGTGATCTTGGGGATTTACTTTTGGAGATTAATTCAGCAAAAACAGAAGGCTACGTTCCAGGCTTATCTTACCTAGATACAGCACGTGGATGGAATTCATCCAATTGTAGATAAACTTCCATTCCCCTTGCAGGAAAAATGGATGGTACACGCATCAAAGTACAAGCAAGTGCATTCGGTGTCCTTTCCTCCATTCTCTGAGTTTGTTGGCCTTATCAACAGGGAAGCTGACATGCGAAACGACCCCAGCTTTAGGCCCTCTGTTCCAACCAACATCTCAATTCCTAAGACAACTAAATACATGGGAAAATATGAAAAGAGAGAACCCATCTCAGTTCACAGAATGGAAGTGACAAACTCCAGTCTAAAACAAGCTTCCGATAAAAACCGGTTGATGACCCGAACAAAGAGTGCCCCATCCATAAAAAACCCCATGCACTCAAAAAATGCAGGGCATTCAGAGAAAAACCCTTAGAGGAGCGGAAAGCTTATTTGAAACAGAACAAAATCTGTTTTCGATGTTGTGCGTCTTCCATCCATCAAGCAAAGAACTGTAAGGTTGAGATCCAATGCACAGAATGTGGCAGTGACTTACATGTCACCGCTCTTCATGCTGGTCCTGCGCCCTGGGCAACCCAAATCACTACAGAGTCTGCAGCTGAGAATGGCGGGGAGCAGGAGCCGAACGTCGACAATCGCCACTTCTACCTGTACGCAGGTTTGCGGAAACAAAGACTACAGCTATTCATGCGCCAAGATCTGTCTTGTATCAGTTTACCCCAAAGACAATCAAAACAATAGAGTAAAGGCATACGTGATTTTGGACGACCAAAGCAACAAATCTTTAGCAAGATCCTCCTTCTTCAATGCATTTGGCATCACTAGCAACTCTTCTCCATACATTCTCAAGACATGTGCAGGAGTGTTGGAGGTGTCTGGGAGGAGAGCCAGGAATTTTGTTGTGGAGTCAGCTGATGGCCAAACATGTTTAAACTTACCAACTCTTATAGAGTGCGACATGCTTCCTGACAATCGAAATGAGATTCCAACGCCGAAGGCAGCTGAACACCATTCTCATCTTCAAGACATCATCACTGAGATTCCAGAACTGGACCCCGATGCTGAAATCCTACTCCTCTTGGGAAGGGATATTATACAAGCCCACAAAGTGCTAAAGACATGCAATGGACCTCCAAATGCTCCCTTTGCACAAAAGCTGGCACTAGGCTGGGTCATTGTTGGAAATGTTTGCCTCAGTGGAGTGCATATACCTGAAAAGGTCAACGTCCACAAAACCAACATCCTGGACAATGGCCGACCTAGTCACTTCATTCCATGTAACAACACCATTCAGGTCAACAATGAATTCAGTCACCAAGTCAAGCACAGCGTTAGCTCTCCCATTCACAGATCAGCGCTCAAGTCACACAAAGCTGAAATCATTGGTGACTTAGTCTACCAGTGCACAAGCTCAGATGAGAAACCAGGTTATTCAATAGAAGAACAAACATTCCTTCAAATAATGGAGAAGGAAGTCTATCAAGACAGCTCAAATAGTTGGGTCGCTCCGTTGCCCTTCCGTTCACCTAGACCACGGCTCCCCAACAATCGTCAACAAGCCAAGCAGCGTCTTGCTTCAGTTAGCCGGATGTTAAAGAAAAGACCTGAGATGAGAAAGGATTTCAAAGACTTTATGCAGAAAATATTTGATAATGGCCATGCAGAGCTAGCGCCCCCTCTCAGGGATCAAGAGGAGTGCTGGTATCTGCCCTTTTTTTGGAGTGTACCACCCACGTAAGCCAGACCAAATACGGGTAGTCTTTGATTCAAGTGCACGTCACAGTGGAGTGTCACTAAATGACATTCTTTTGTCAGGCCCAAATCTGAACAACAGCCTACTAGGAGTCCTGATACGGTTTAGAGAAGAGGAAGTGGCAGTTATAGCAGATATTAAGCAGATGTTCCATTGCTTCTTGGTGAGGAAAGACCACCGTAACTTCTTACGTTTCCTCTGGCATGAGAACAACGACGTGGACTGCCCCGTGGTGGAATATCGTATGTCAGTTCATGTTTTCGGAAACAGCCCGTCACCAGCTGTGGCAATATATGGGCTCAGAAAGGCCTCCAGAGAAAATGGCGACACCACCACAAAACATCTTGTGGAGCGACACTTCTATGTCGATGATGGACTTGCCTCCTTTCCATCCGACACTGAAGCCATCAGTGTGCTCAAGAAAGCTCAAGAAACCCTAGCCTCTTCCAATCTGCGATTGCACAAAAATAGCATCCAACCACGTAAATGTCATGATGGCATTTCCTAAAGAGGACCTGGCATCAGGTTTGAAGGACCTAGATCTTAGTGCAGACACTCCACCAATGCAGAGAAGTCTAGGCATAAGCTGGGATGTTGCCTCAGACGAGTTTACCTTTCAAGTGTCAATCACTGAGAAACCCTACACTCGCAGAGGAGTCTTATCAACCATAAATAGTCTTTATGACCCAATTGGCTTTGCAGCTCCAGTTAGTATCCAAGGCAGAGCATTGCTTCGGCAGCTATCGATGGAAGCTTGTGATTGGGACGAGCCCTTGCCTGATAAGCTGTTCAAAGAGTGGCATGAGTGGAGGACTTCATTAAAACATCTTGAAAATGTGAGGATTCCAAGAATGTACACCTCCATCTCCCTAAGTGTTGCAGCAAAGAGAGAACTTTGCATCTTCTGTGACGCTTCTACCCAAGCCATTTCAGCTGCAGCATACATCAAGACCACGGGTTCAGAAGGCAAGTGTGAACTTGGGTTTGTGTTTGGTAAAGCTAAACTTGCCCCACAACAAGAACTGACTATCCCGAGACTCGAACTCTGCGCAGCTGTCCTGGCGGTGGAAATTGCAGACATGGTTATGGAAGAAGCAGACACTTCCTTTCATTCTGTGAGATTCTTCACGGACAGCAAGGTGGTCCTTGGGTACATCCGAAACGAGTCCAGAAGATTCTACGTCTATGTAGGCAACCGAGTACAGAGAATTCGGAAGTCATCCCTTCCTGAACAATGGAGTTACGTCCCCACAATCAAGAATCCAGCTGATGGTGGGTCAAGGTCAATTCCAGCAAACACCTTAATGTATAGCAGCTGGTTAAGAGGACCAGACTTCCTGTTGAGGCAAGACTGCAGTGAAGTAGAGACAGTTTCATCCTATGAACTTGTTGACCCAGAGTTTGACCCAGAGGTTCGCCCTTTGGTGATATCTCATGCAACTGAAGTCACAGAGACAGCTCTGAATCCAAAACGATTTGAGCATTTCTCGTCTTGGAGATCGCTGTTTAGAACAATAGCAAGGTTGGTTCACATTGCAGAGTCCTTCAAAGGAGAGCAATGTGAAACCAGTTGTCAAGGCTGGCACATGTGCAAATGTCTGAAACCCGAGGATTTCAACAAGGCTAAAGCTGTTATCATACGCTGTCTTCAGCATCAGTCTTATCCTGAAACCTTCACCTGCTTGGAAGCTGGAAAGAAAACTGCCCAACACAACCAGCTCAGAAACCTGTCTCCTTACATCGATGAAGTCGGGTGTCTCAGAGTTGGGGGTCGCTTGTCACACGCCAGCATCGATAGCAACGAAAGGAACCCACTCATCATCCCTGGCCGTCACTATGTAACAACCCTGATCATACGCCACTACCATCTACAAGTACAGCATCAAGGTCGTCACTTTACAGAAGGTGCTGTAAGGTCAGCTGGTCTGTGGATAATTGGTGGCAAGCGATGCATCAGTTCCGTCATTTATAACTGCGTAATCTGTCGCAAGTTGAGGTGGAAAACAGAGAAACAAAGGATGGCGGACCTACCTATTGATCGTCTGAACACCGATCCTGCATTCTCTTATGTCGGCATTGATGTGTTCGGACCCTGGTCAGTTACCTTCCGTCGAACACGTGGAGGCTGTGCTTACAATAAACGATGGGCTGTCATTTTTACATGCCTGAGCACTAGAGCTATCCACATTGAAGTGATGGAGTCGATGGAGTCTTCAAGCTTCATAAATGCTTTGCGAAGATTCCTTTCTATTCGTGGACCAGTGAAACAGCTGAGGTCCGACTGTGGAACCAATTTCCTAGGCGCATGCAAGGAACTTGGGATTACTGCAAAGCATTGCAACAACCAGGAAATCCAAGACTTTCTTGTGGATAATGAATGCACTTGGGTTTTTAACCCACCCCATGCGTCACATATGGGAGGTAGCTGGGAGCGTATGATTGGCATCACAAAGCGTATTCTGGATGCTATGTTCCTGAACGTTCCTAGCCAGCAGTTAACCCATGAAGTGCTTGTCACCTTCCTAGCAGAAATAGCTGCTATTATTAACTCCCGGCCACTGGTTCCAGTGTCTGCCGACCCAGACTTCCCTTCATTCTCACACCGGCGACTCTTCTTACTCAAAAAATAGGAGCTCCACCAATACCAGCAGGCACCTTCAACGAGAAAGACCTGCACAAACGCCAATGGAGGCAAGTGCAGCATCTTTCCAACGTCTTCTGGCATCGTTGGAAGCGTGAGTATCTCCCGACGCTGCAAAGTCGCAAGAAGTGGCAGTCTGCCAGGCCTAATCTGTGTGAAGGAGACCTTGTCCTTCTTAAGGACAGTCAAGTCAAGAGGACTCACTGGCCCATGGGCAGAGTCATAAGAACCTTTCCGAGTGATGACTGTAAGGTTAGAAAAGTCGAAGTAAAGGTTGCATCTGGAGGTGTGTGCAAGACCTTCTTAAGACCAGTCACGGATATTGTACTCCTACTGCCAACTGCTAAAAAGGCATCTACCGATGCTAATGAGTAGTTACAGTGTTGTGACATTTAATAATGTCAGGCGGGGAGTGTGCTGGCAGTTACACTTCCGAACCAGCAGTGGCGCTGTTGCACATTAAGTTCTGTGTTCAATGTTTACATTTTGGTAGAAAAAGACTGCAAGCTCATACTGAGTGTGACATGGCTGACATTCTTATTGTTAATCAATCCTCATCCATCCTGGCTTGTTAATGCACAGAGAGCATTCCTTGTGAGTATGGTGTAACTTAAAGACCAGCAGAATGCTTTATAGTTTATCATTTTGAAGTATTTATGTTAGATTAGATTTAGGTTATTTCATGAGTAGATTGAGTTATAATGTACAAATACTGTTTCTGTTTATAGTTTTCACTCTGTCAACAATGTGAAGGATACATCAAAATAAAAGAAGATACATCCCTGGCATCTTGTTGAGGAGTTTACCTGTCTGCAAAGCTGTGTTCCTATTACATGCAGTGGGGGCAGAACAATGGGGAAACGTGAGTTGTTGGCCATAAGGGTGGCAGCATGGGCTGGAGGGCACAGAAAAACCATTCCTGGTATAGACCAAACACAAAAACCTGGAATACCTCAGCAAGACCAAGAATCTGAACCCCAGACATAAAGGTGGGCCTTGATCTTTAGTCCCTTTAATTTTTTAATCCTTTATTGACTGGATTCTAAGGCCATTGAGCCCAATGGCCTTTCCCGCCTGATTAATCCGAACTGTCCTTCTGCGACCCCTCCTCCGCTCAGCTCAGTAATTGTGGTCCTGTCTACACTGTGCCGAAGTTGCTGGCGGTCCAGCAGCGGGCTTGAGGTCGTCAGTGTCTGATGGACTGAGAGGGGTACAGTCCTCATGACATCCTGGGATCCTGTCTTCATTTGGGACTTTCACCACACTTTGTCCTGAGCCCATTCCTGAACCCAAACCTATTTCGACTCACCCAGTACTGCTGGATTTATAGTTTGGACTTTTACACGAGCCTTAACCCTGATTCTTTCCCTGACTCTTCTGGATTGTCTCTCATTGGTTGTTACGGATTCATAAACCTGTGCATTCTTATACTGGACAGTCATGCTTTGTGGGTCCACCTCCTGAGCCGATGGTACAAATGCAGAAATTACAACAGGAATGCGCAAATTGCACGTTCCCAATTCAGTTTGAGGATTGTGCAATCTCAGGTGCACCTATTCTTACCTGTAAAGCACGTTGGTCAAATTTGGTTGTGTATAAATGTTCTAGAAAATAATTTTGAGCTCAAGGTTCAGTTTGCCATTGCCTCAGCTCACATCTCTCCTCTGTATTTGAACAGGAAAAGCAAAAACCTGATATTTTAACGATAACTATATTAAATTACATTTAGGCCCACAGGACAAGTCAGTGGACAACACTAGCTGCACATCGCTGTGGGAGAATCTTATTCTCAAATTCAATAACAAGGGTGCCTGGAGGAGACTGCGGAATTTCATAAACTCTGGTTACCTTCCACCTCACTTTTGTTCTCACATGGCTTACTGTCATTCACCTAACCCCTCCACACGGTTCCATTTATGAAATTAGTTGAATTACAGCTTCAAACTATTGTGAGGAAGAACATAGTGCAGTGAGAAATGTTTGAACAGAAAAAGAGCACCAAGAAAACAGTTTTGACAAAAATACAAATGGTTCATCCAGTGTCTACTCTGCTTTTCTTTATGACCAGTGAGTACATTAGAAAAAAGCCTGGATTTTCAATTATTTTGTCCATTGAATAAAGCCAACGGCTTCTCACAGATTAAAATTGCCCATGGAAGACCCTCAGTGATCACCAGTACTTGTGTTTTTTTTCTCACAGACTTGATTAAAGACACAAATACTCACTGATATGTCCTATTTTGTCAAGTTTGGTTCATTTTTTAAGTGTGTTTTTATTGTTTCAGTTTTCCTTTTTCTTTTTTTTCTTTGCAGCACTGCCTAATTAGTTGTTTTGCCATCATACCACACCATGAAACTGAGATACAAACACAGCATAAAACCAAGCAACATGACCACAGATGAGTTCAGTAGCACAAGGTTGTTCCAGCTCAGCTCTCATATATATATATATATATATATATATATATATCATATATATATATATACTATATATATATATATATATATATATACATATATACATACATATATAGATATATACATATATATATATATATATATATATATATATATATATATATATATACTGTATATACTGTATATATATATATATATATATATATATATATATATATATATATACCTATGTAATGTCATATTCGTACATTTCGATGAAGACTGTAATATATGTTTTATATGGAAATAAATATGCCACTGTGAATAAATGGTTTTAGAAAAATTTAGTAAATGTACATATGAAGGCCCTAAAAGAAAAAAAAAAAACAATTTAGTTGGTTGTGTTTTTTCCCGTAACAGTTCTGAAAATACAGTACTGCAAGCATGTCATCTTTGGTGGAGAGCGCTATATGCTACTCATGCTGCACCAAAAGGTAAAGTGCACAATGAGCACATTTACTTCAAATACTGTACTATCATTTTCAGAGTGGGGGATCATAATATTCAAATCCGTATTTAACCTTTCAAGGCAGGAGGAGGATTATGCAGCAAAGTCTCCATTCCGAGCGGTTTCCTCGCCCCCTACTCCCCTGCCATAATAATGATCATTATCATCATTGTGTGTGAAAAGAGGATTATCATATCGTTATATAAACCCAGGAAACACCCCTACTATTATGAAGTAATTTCGCTCTCATCAGTGGACCGGCACTGTGTATGACATTCAGCTGAGCTGTCACAGGTGACCATGGCAGTCTTCCATCATTCTCTGAGCTGGCAGACTCTGCTGTGAAGGAGGATAGAGAGGCAGTGTCTCACCTGAACCGCGAAATGGAAAACACGAAGAGGCTGCAGGCTCAAACGCGGTGCCCAGAAGGAAGTTTCATTTTTTAAGAACATTTTTTTAATGACATTAAACAAAAATGAGCACTTGTATAGACTGAGTAATCTATTGCCTTGCCTGTGTTTAGCCATTACATTACTGATGATTGCACCAACATGTCTTTTTCCTATCTGCAGTAAGAAAAGAAGTAGTAATAAAAAATAAAAATAAAAAAATCACAATACTGTGTTGTTATAATAAGTTATACACTGAGTTACATGGCTATTGGTTACATTTCTCATTTTTGTATGTGCTAGCCTATAATAAAATGAGTTTTGAGAGTTAGCCGAGATAAACCGTCCCCTGTGGGCCTTTTTCACTAAAGTAGTTTCAGTGCTGCTTCAGGGCCATTTCCCAACTTAGAACAAGTTTGTCATTTTTCAACACCCAACAAAAAATAAAAGCAGAACCAAGAAAACTGGAGCAACTGTGGCCCCAAAACTGCTAGGCTACATGTAAGGACCAGGGGATAGAGGTGGGACTATGTTGAGCTTGAAAAGAAGCTAATGAAAAGGAATTAACAAAGAATCACAGTGGGTTTTTTGCTTGTTTGTTTTTGGCAACAGGTGGCCTTATTTGAAAGGGGAGAGAGATGGGAACGAGGGCAGAGGGAAAATGAAATGACCTGCACCAAAGCACAGGCTGGGACTCATACCTGGACCGGCTGTGACGAGGACTTTCAACCTCCGTTCATGAGGCACCCGCCCAACCAGTTAAGCTACTGGCCACCCTATTGCTAAATGAGATACTCACCAGTGTGACTAAAAAAACTGACTGATGAATAAACCCACCCGTAGCCTCGCCTCTCATTATTTAAAAGAGAAGGATGAACACAACAGTGCTTTAACATGGAAGTGAACTGAAAGCAGCAGTGAAGGAAGAAAAATTTATTTTTTAAAATCAACAGAAAGGGTGTACGATGTGCTTCAAAACATTATCCTGCTCAAAACGGCAAGTTAGAGGAAAATTTTTAATCTCCAGACTTTATGAGCTGTGCAGTAGCTTCTCAGTCTGTGAAACTGGTAGCTTACATAAATAATGTTCAGCATAGCAAATGCTCAAAATGGTCAAAACTACCTAAAGATACTTTGGACTCCCATCCCTGTTGTCTCTTGCAACAACTGTGCATCACTTTATGGCAATATGTCACAAATCAACAACAATAAAAGTCACTCACAGAGCTTCTGTAGACATCATAAAAGAGGTGACTAAGAAACTGAAAAAAGTAATGAAGAAAGAGAAAACAAGTGACTGAGAAAGAGACCAAACAAGGAATAAATCTTTGAAAGAGTCTAAAAAGTGATTTAACCTTCAGAGCTAAAATTTGCAAAAGTTCCTTTGTCCTATTTCAAGTGTCCCAGGGACAGAAATTATCACTAAATATGAGCTGAGTTTGAAGTAAAATATAAAAGAAAATATTTAACAGTGGTGTATTTTCTGATGAAGATTCAAAAATCATTTATTAATGTAATAATAAACCAAAACTAGTGAAATGAAAATCATTGAACAGTATACCTGATATATTTTAACAACTTGAAATAGAATAATTGAACTACCTTTCAAGCAGAATTTTCTGCTGTACTGCCAGCTAGTGAAGCTTTACATTAATAATTTAATGCACTTGGTTTACCTATTGAAGCGGTGTCTTTCCTTAAAGGGACACTAGCACCATATTGTGGATAAAGTCTGCATTACTGGACACTGATTACAAAAACTATCCATAGCAGGTGACAAACAAATAAACACCTTATTTAAAGGGTGCTATTCTTTCGCTTCCGTCGTCTTATTATTTGCACTGTGCTGCGTGCTGTCATTTTTGATGCTCAGTAGCGAGGTCAGTTCTGTCACTCTCAGGAACCCCAATGTTTTTGCTTCTTCGTAGGTACAGTCTTAAACATATGGACTCTTTTAATTAAATCATGCTTTGACTCAGTTCTCCTCAGTCTTATTGACAGCAAGGTCATTAAACTATTAAAAGGAGTCACAGGCAAAATTGTTGAGAGCAGATTGAGGCAGGAAAGGTTAATTAAATGGCCATTGCTTCTCTTTACCGCAAGCAAAGCAGCATTCTTCCATCCCAGACAGGCCGGTGTGAGAGAATGTGGTTTCCTCCCCCATTCTGCACGAGATGTGTGCGCGTGCAGCGCTCTTTCTGTGCTGAGGAGGAAGAAATGGTTTATCTCTCAAAGATTTTCTTCTCCCCACAATGCCAATACAAAACTGTGACCTCTTCATGTGAACTGTGCAATACAGTAAAACTATGGAAACAAAAGCAGTGAGATATAACCCCTGTGAACAAATCATTTCAAAGTACTCTAAAGGTAATGCTTAAACAGTCTGTGTGTGCATGTGTTTCTTATTTCTGTATCCTGAAAGGGTCAGGGCTCGCTGTCATAAAGCCCAGTGCAAATAATTAGATTTTAATTAGACATTGGGAAATGAACTGGATTTTCAGTTTTGCGTGTCCTTGCGCAATTTCAAATACATAAATGTGCCTCTCGATTTTAAGGGTATGCAGCATGCAAAGCAACTCACTGCTTCCAACATGCATGACATCCTCAGCTTTAGTATTTATAGGTTTTATCCACATATCATTGTGCAGTATATGATTCTTTCCATTGAATATACATTTAGTATTTATTGACTTAAAACAACCACTCTGGTTGTAAAAGATCATAATTACCTTTCAAACAGACAGTTTGTGAAAAAAAAGAAGATGTATTTGCATTCTTCTTCATACTACACCTTCACCTTCCTGGTACTGTTAAGATGTTGCGGTAGATTGCAGACGAGATTGAATCTGTATTGTGGCTACAATCACTGCTCTCTGTTATAAATGCCTTTGCATCAGACAATACAGCGATTTAACTGTAGACAGCTCTGATGGATTTAACAACAGCTGGAAGTGATACTTTCCAGATCTCGAGAATTTTATCTTCTCAGTACCTGCTGCAGGAATTTTACATCAATGCCCCACTGTTTTGTCTGTGAGTCATCTTCAAAAGCTCACCACTCTTTGAGATAATCTTGTCACACGGTATATATACTATAAATACAGAAACTAGTAAGATCACAATAGCTGTGAGATACTTTAAAGATCTGGAAAAAAATGCTCTTCCAGCAATCTCATCCCAGTTATCAACAGTTATAAAGGTTTAAGCAAATATAATGAATATGACTTATCTTCTCCAGGTGATGCTAAAAGTCTATTCATTTCTTAAACAGCACATGTAAATCCACAGTTAAGGCCATCAGTTAGCACATAACAGAAGGCAAGTGTAATTTGTGAGATTAAAACAGTATTTTTAGGCAAACAGTCCCCTTCCACTCTCCCCCATTATCCCAAATGTTTAATATATTAGAGCTAGTAGTTCGTTTTTGAGGAAGTTTGGTCATTTGGAACAGGAACACTTTGCTGCAGCAGTTGTATTTTTGGGAGACTTATCAACCACTGCACTGAACTAAAGCTGTAACATGATGAATTGTAATGTCATAAAGGGTTGGGTTTTTTCTCTTACACTTGCGTTGAAATATATTTCAATGCATCTGCAGCTTTCTGCCTCTTACCCTCCACACATCACTGTTAGCGGGTTCGTGAGTGAAAATGTGGACAATAAAAACTCAGACCTCAATGAGAGAAGCAGTTTCATGTCATATTTTGAGACATGCAGAGGAACAACAATGTGAAACCAAGTGAGACACTCCTGTAAGCATTTAGTTAGCAAAGGAGACTTTCCATTCAATTCAATTCAATTTATTTGTATAGCGTCTGCTACAATGCCAATTGTCTCTAGGTGTTTTATGGAGACCCAGAGCATGGCCCCCTGAGCAAATATCATTCACTAAAATTATAATATTACATCCTAATCAAGGATAATGGCAAGTAAAAAAAAAAAAAAAAAAACTCCCACAGTGGGAGAAAAAAGACTTTTAGCCAAACAGTGGCAAGGAAAAACTCGACTTTGAGGAAGAAACCTTGAGCAGGACCTGGCTCATATGGGGGGACCTTCCTGCCAAAGGCCAACGGGGTAAAGAAAGAAAAAGAGAGGAGAGACAGGACAGAGAAAGGAGAGCACACAAATCACTGAATGAAATGACTACATAAACAGATGCAGGTAGCAGCACTGAGGTGAGATGGTCAGAGGACTAGATCACTGGTCACCATGCCAGCCGGCACCCCAAACACATCTACACACACAGGTGGAGGTAAACGCTGGGATGACCAGAGGATGGAACTGCAAGTCAGCGTGAAACTCAGGAAACTCTGGTCTGCAAACTGCGGCAGTTTTTTCCATCCTCTCACAACTTCATTTTCTAGTGTAAACTGCTTAAAACTGTAAACATTGGCACATTAAACAAGCATTAGTAACAGCTGCAAAAAAAAAAAAGGAAACACTTCTTTGTCTCATTTTATGTTTCCTGTGACTGAGAGGAATATTTGTACCTGAACACACCACAGAGAGAACGTCCAACTGCCAGGTGCAACATACAATCACAGTTATACTGCAGCCACAATCTCTATGCCGGTGCAAGGCGACACAATTCCTCAAGGCAGAAGGCCTGGTAGTTTATGTAACTACCTTAATTTGCCTTAATTTGTTGATACTGCTTAATAAGCCTGAAAAGCATGTCACATTAACCTAGGAGCAGAATATAAAGAAGCGGGTGTAGATAATGGTTCCATGGATTTAACCTTCATAAATCAAAACATGATACAAAAAGTTCAAGTGAGATCAAAGTATAGCATTCTTCCACTATTGATCAGCCAGTCAAGAAGATCTTTCTCACTGCTAGAACCAGTGTGATGCAGCTTTAGTCTTGGTTTCCTGTCTGTTTTGTTTAGTTTATTTTAGTCAGCTAACATCATGGTGGCCAATTAAAGACAACTTTATCTGCTCTTTTTTTTTAAAAGCCAACAATATTCTGATGTCTAAATGACATTTCTGTAGCATGCTTTGACCAGGACACCACAGATACAGTACTGCAGCTCCCTTTCCAACATTTTTATACATCTCTGCTCATAGCAGCCAGTTTTATGGTGTGAAGTCAGCACTTGACTCAGCTGCAACCCTCTCCTCCTCCTTCAGCTTTACACAGTATACTTCTAAAGAATAGTGGATGCTGCATTATGTGAGGAAGGATGGAGAAAGATGTAGAAGCTGGATACTCATCGGTCTATGATGTCACAGGACCCTTGCCTGAACAGTTCACTGAATGGTCTTTTTTTATTTAGACTGCCCAAGTTTAAGAAACAAATTTAACCTGCAGCTCCAGCTGCAACGGCGGGGAGCAAGGCCAAGGCAGAGGCCGGGACGACTCGACCCCTTCTACCTCACCCGAGACCGCCTCAGGGACACGGGAAGGCACGTCGGCCGCCACAGAGGCAGGTAGAGGTGCGTCGATCGCCACAGAAGCGGGACCGGGTTGAGGTGCGTCGACCCCCACGGAAACGGGACCGGGCTGAGGTGCGTCAACCACCTCGGAAACAGGACTGGGCTGAGGTGCGTCGACCACCACCAGATCAGGCTGAGGTGCGTCGACCACCTCTGAAACGGGTTTGGGAGAGCGTGCGTCGACCACCTCTGAAACGGGTTCGGGAGAGCGTGCGTCGACCACCTCTGAAACGGGTTCGGGAGGGCGTGCGTCGACCACCTCTGAAACGGGTTCGGGAGGGCGTGCTTCGACCACCTCTGAAACGGGTTCGGGAGGGCGTGCGTCGACCACCTCTGAAACGGGTTCGGGAGGGCGTGCGTCGACCACCTCTGAAACGGTTCGGGAGGGGCGTGCGTCGACCACCTCTGAAACGGGTTCGGGAGGGCGTGCTTCGACCACCTCTGAAACGGGTTCAGGAGGGCGTGCGTCGACCACCTCTGAAACGGGTTCGGGAGGGCGTGCTTCGACCACCTCTGAAACGGGTTCGGGAGGGCGTGCGTCGACCACCTCTGAAACGGGTTCGGGAGGGCGTGCGTCGACCACCTCTGAAACGGGTTCGGGAGGGCGTGCGTCGACCACCTCTGAAACGGGTTCGGGAGGGCGTGCGTCGACCACCTCTGAAACGGGTTCGGGAGGGCGTGCGTCGCCCACCTCTGAAACGGGTTCGGGAAGGCGTGCGTCGACCACCTCTGAAACGGGTTCGGGAGAGCGTGCGTCGACCACCTCGGAAGCAAGACTGGGCTGAGGTGCGTCGACCACCTCAGAAACAGGTTCGGGAAAGCGTGCGTCGACCAACTTGGAAACGGGACCAGGCTGAGGTGCGTCGACCACCTCGGAAACGAGACCGGGCTGAGGTGCGTCGACCACCTCGAGAACGGGATCGGGCTGAGGAGCATCGAGGTCAACCTCCTCGGAAACGAGACCGGGCTGAGGTGCGCCGACCATCTCGAGAACGGGATCGGGCTGAGTAGCGTCGAGGTCGACCCCCTCAGAAACGGGATCGGGTTGAGGAACATCAACCGCCTTGGAACCGGGGTTAAGGACCACCAGCTCCTCCCTCATCATCTTAAGGTTCCCGTATATAGTCCATAACTCGAGCAACTGAAGGAGCTGGGGCCGGAGGGTCAAATGCCTCAGGTGGAGGTCATAAACAAAGGTCCACCGACTCACGTCAGTCGACCCCTTCAGGGACGAGTCGGTGGTAGATGTCTTTAAAAAGTCCGGACCTCCTCCTGAAGGGGTACAGGACCCTCCCCGGTCACAATGAAGACAGGGTCGGGAGACGAAGGTGGGAGGTCCTCCCGGATGACAGCCGAGACGGGGACCAGAGGTGGAACGTACTGCCGGACCGCCTCGGCAACAGGAGCCCCTCGAGAATCGGCTGCCCGTGGGGTATCCCAGGACCACAAGTGCCTGCCTCGCCTCTTTCTCGATGTCCTCCCAACCGCCTCAGAGGCGAGTTCTGCCAGGAGGCTGGCTGGACCAAGCCCTGAGCTAAGGTCCACCCACTGGAGGCTTCTAGGTCCCCCCAATGCCAGCCGGGAGCCCCAGAACAGGAAAGTTCCTCCTCAGCATTGGGGGCGTTTTTGGCCGCCTCCCTGCTTAAAAAAGCCAGCAGGGAGATCGGCCGGTCTCCTGCTGGGTCCATAATGGCTGGTCCATTCTGTCAGGTCGTAAGGCAGAATGGAGGACCCAGGTGCAAGAGTGCAAAAAAAATAAAGTATTTATTCAACAAAACAAAAACCAAAAAGTCCAAGAAAACTAATAAAAACACAAAAGTAATCCAGGTATCCAGGCAGGGGAACATGGAGGAAAAACAAGTGACCAAAAACCAACAGAGTACTTACAGGACACGAGACAACGGACCAGCACAGACAGAGGAGATGACAAGACTTAAATACACAGGGAACCCAATGAGAGGCAGGTGCAGACAATCAGGATAACAAGAGGGAAGGAAGCAAAGCTAAAAACAACGGAGACAAGACAGACCTTCAAAGTAAAACAGGAAACAGGTAACACAAAAGACAGGGATTGATGCCAACTTAACACAGAACAAGGAAAAACACAAAATGGCCGTCATGGCTGCCCCAGACCATGACAGGAACTGGATTGATGATCCAGGATCAGTAGTATAGGGCAGGAACGTACGTTCCGCTGGTATCCAGGAGCAGCTCTCCTCCTCTTTCTCTCTCTTTGTGGTTAATGTAGAGATGCGAAGTTGCGCAGCAATGGCAGCCAGGCTGTTTTCCTATGGTTCATCTGAGGCCGGTCACGCGTCCGCGGCGCGCGGGTGATTCCTACGCATCGTTTCTTCCGTACGTTGCGGCTCATTCCGTGTGGCGCGTCACGATCGGACAAGGGGTGTGATTGTCGTCTGACAACCAGAGGGATCTCCTGCAGACAGCTCGCCAGGGAAATGCAGGCCTTCGGCTATTTACCTTGCTGGAGCAGGCCAGAGAGAAAGTGCAACTTTTACTCAGGGTAGTGGAGGTCAGAGAGAAAGAGTGGGAGGGGGGAGCTGGTATTTATGCAAAGAGGGACGTGATCCATCTTTGCCAGGAACCCCTGCTGTGTAGTCCGGGTCCTCATCCAGTGAGAGGCTGTGACATCATGTTTCACACCTTGGTGTGAAACTGAAATAGCCAGGCATGCTGGGGATTTGAGTTTTATTATTTCTTTTGTCTCCTTTGTCTCAGAGAACCATGCGGTTTTCTGTAGCACATGGTGTGTGGCCCAACACTCCTTTAAATACAGAGAACAAAATTTTACACTTTATGTTTTTGCATCAAACAGCAAGAAAATGGCTATTCTGAAAACAGTTCTTTTTTTTTTACCTGTAAAGCGGAGCTGCACATTAAGTAGACAAAAATGTGTCTTTCAGGATTGCTTCTGTGTTGCATGAGATTTAGCCATCGAAGAAGGATTAGCTTGTGACATTAAAAAAAGAAAAACCAGTGATGGCAAGTGTCATCCTACAGGTTATGAAAGGCCTCACAGCTACATTAGAACACAGATGCAGAGTCCCAGATGAAATGTCAGACCTTGTGGAAGTATAGTTAAAAAGTGGGAAACTGCAAGGACAATATTATGGGAAACAGTACAATGTTTAAAGTTCAATGTGATTTTCTATTATTGCTATATACAGCAGCATGTGCTACGCAGATGATACTCACCTACCTTACCATGAATTCATATGAGACCTGTAAACTAACTGATTTACAAACACATGTTAATGACATAAAGACCCTGATGACTACTGGACTGCTAAATTCCTGTTACTAAATTCAGATAAGACTTTGTACCTGAGCACTTCAGAAATCAACTGTCGAGTCTTTTACTAATGCTAACTGGTCTTACTTTCAAGGACTGCCTCCTTTCACCTTCATAATATTGTAAATAAGGAAAATCCTATCTCAGGGTGATGCAGAAAAATTAGTGTAGGCATTCATTACTTCAATATTGGAATACTGTAATTGCTTGTTCGTTTCACGTCCTAAAACACTGTAGCCAGAGTTCTGATGAGGATTACCAGGAGAGATCATATTTCCTCAATCTTACCTTCGCTTCATTGGTTTCCCATTGAAACCAATGAAGGATAAAATTTAAATTTCTTCTCTTCAATAACAACAATAACGTGCTCATACTTATTATGCCTTTCTAGTCCAGTCAAGGCACTTTTACAATTCAAAGCAGTTCTCACACACATAGCCCATCCTCTTTTCCAGTTTGCAGTTTATTTTATTTTATTTATTTATTTACTTTTATGCCAATTTAAACCATCTGTACACTGTCTGTCTATGTTGCCTGTCTCTTATACATGCTGCTGGAAATTTGAATTTCCCTGAGGGAGTCATCCCAATGGAATCAATAGTCTGAGTCTAGTACTTCACACTCTTGCTCCCTCTTTTCTTAAGGAACTAATTGCTCCATATTTTCCTAATAGAACATTTCTCTGTCAAAGTGCAGGCCTAATGTGGTTTCCAGAGTTCCCACTAGTAGAACTGGAACCAGAGCCGTCATTTATCAGGAACCAGCTCCCAGGTAGTGTTCACAAAGCACACACCATCTCTGGCTTAAATGTTAGCCTTAAAACCTTTCCTTTTGATAAAGCCTATAGTTAGGGATAAGCTAATCAATAACAAATACAACCTGTTCTTGCATGTGCATGTGCTATACATGTCATTATCAATGTGTGTCTTTCCTGTCATCTCAGACCTCTAAGTGGTAAAGGCAGATGGCTGCCATCTCTGGTTCTGGTTCTGATGGAGGACTTTTAGTCACACTAACCAGGTTTTGTCACGTCCTGCCTGCACAGGATGAATGACTGCACCATTTAATTTCAGATTCAATTTCATCTGTTATCTTATTTTGCAAGGCAGTTTTTTGGTTTTGTTTTGTTTTTGTTTTTTTTTAAGAATTAGTTCTACATGTAATTTGGACTTTGGACTCAGTTAGAATGAATTGGAATTTGAATTGAAGTGAAATAGATTATAAAGTGAAATGAACTGGATTATGCAATACATTTTAATAAACTGGACTGAATTGGAAAACAATATGGATTTAATTTTAAACTTTTAATGCTTTCTGTGTTAAGTACCTGGAAATTACTTTGTTGTGACTTGATGCTAAACAAGTAAAGTGAACTGAACTGGACAGCGGCATGATCAGTAAATTACTACACCAGGTGAAGGTGCCAAGTGAGCAAAGAGCTCAGCTCCCAGGATGTGGAGCTAGACTGGAAGTTTGTTAGTTTTTTTCACTTGTTTAGAGAAAAGATTCAAGTCAATGTAAAATAACTGGATTACATGGATTTTAAGCATTTGTTTAGCAAAGAAAAATGGAAAATGTGATGAATAAGCATCTTCATATGGCTTTAGAGTGTTACCTAAACTTCCACTCACATGGCTGCTGCAAGAAACATCTGAAAACATACAGCAAGCTAATCAGTTTTCATGCCTTTCTATTCCCTTCAAAGTAGATCATCCATCATTTGTTTCCCAGCTACTCTTTGACTTTGAAAAGAAAGCAGCAATTACAGATCAGCTTTCTTTGTGCAGCTTCTCTATTATTAGACTTTAACTTGGGCCAAGGTAACGTCAGATCCATTTTAATTATGGCCCTTTTTACACAGCTAATCTGAGAAAGTATACTATTGTAGAGCTGCACTAAATTTATCATAAGCTATTTGCACAGGGGTTCTTTATCTGTTGTATAGCCCGTGTGATCTGTCCATCTGTACAGAGAGTATCAGCAACATTTGGTTCTTTCTCTGAAAGAATAAGCACTGCTTATCTACCTGTCAGTCTCTTGACAATGTCACATCAATGTTTAATTTAAAACTGTGGCAATTATACGAGCCCTTAATTGACTACTGAGTAAAACGTATACGCAATATTTTGTCAAACTACTTCTTTATATAGTGCTGGATCGAGGAGGAAGAAATTCTCAAAGGAGGAATATTCTTCCCTTTTTCCAAAGGTTGATGCAATTTCCAGTGGTCTTAATGAAATTTCTGTCTTGTCATATTTGGTCGAAATCCCAAAAGGATCCAGAACAACAGCTCTCTTTAGAATACGGTCATGGTCTGGGTCGGCCACGACAGGCATTCTTGGGTTTTTCTTCTTTGTTTTCTTCTGTGTCAAGTTGGCGTCACTGCCTGTCTCTCAACTACTCTGTTTCCTGTTTTACTTTGAAGGTCTGTCTTGTCTTCATGGTGTTCTGAACTGTGGTCCGTACTAGTGCATACTGAGTTTGACAAAATGTAGTACATAGTATGTAGTATGTGAACAACAGCACAATCTGCAGCTTGCGAGAAGAACCTGGGTCATTTGTGACTTCTGGGAAAATTTCAAGGGTCCAACTGACCAGTCTACTTCCCATAATGCAGTGCTTCTCCATAGCGGAAGCTGGTCAGAGAGATCACATGATCAGCTTCTGCTTGTGCTGTAGATAGTTTTTTATGGTGGCATACTTTGTGCCAACAACGACTGCTGGATATGTGCAGTACACAGTGTGTGGTCTGACACAATATTCATATGTAGTCTGAGGCATTTGTTCTAATGATTTTATGTGACACATGTAAAGTCTTCTTTGATCTGAATAATTTTATACACACACACACAGATATATGTACAATTTTATTTCAATAATTTTATCATGTACAATGTATTTCCCTTTGTTTTATCTTTGTTTTGTGAATCACTTTGGTTCAAATGTGCTTTATAAGTTAAAGCATCTCTCATTTTACTGAACTGATACTGAGAGGTTGCAATGAAAATACAGCAAAATGGCCAATAATGCTAATTTTAGGTTTTGTTTAGTTTTTTAATGTTTTAACAAGATGGTTTCTATGAGACTGATCTTCGTGCCTGTGCCAGGTCTTATAAAGGGATCAAAAACAGTGAGTCTATAAAACAAGCAAAGCTCAGCATAAGCTGCCAGTAAAAGCGTGAAGAAGAGCCTAATAGCTCACTGTGCTTAACCACTCATAATTATATACAATAAAACCTGCCACCCATCACTTTCTTTGCCAAGGGACAGTGGTCAGAAAGAGGGAGTTGAGTTAAATGTGTTGAAGCAAAATTGCCTTCATTGCTGTCCTGGCATTACCCATGCAGATCTTTATCAGAAAGGCCAGTGACTCTATTGTGACTATTTTGCCAGCCTTACAATAGCTTTCTGTGCACCCGTGCAGCCAGAAGATTGGCTGAAATTTTATTCTCTTCATGCTTGGCTAGGTTGCAGCTTAGAAACAAGCTTCTTATGGAAGCCAGGAAAGATTGCAGATAATAGGAGCTTCACATCCAGCTGACCTTTTTCTAACTTTTTTTTTCCTACCTCCTTCACAATAGCTCGATCCCAATGACAGGAGGAAAGGAAACAATCTTTTCCATAGTGGACACACAACCTGCCCCCCCTAAAGTATGGCTCATGTTTACAGGATAGTTCCTTGCAACTAAAACTGTGATTTCCACTGGCCTCAAAGGGATTGACCAGGTTTACTCATTATTTATGTCTGTCATTTCCAACATGTTTTTGCATCATGTGGCTTACAGCTGATGTTCTGGACCATAAAGTATAAAAGCTCCACCGGGCTGTTGTCAGGAAATCTGAGACCACACTTAGAAAACATATGCATATAGTGTCTCTCACACACACACACACACACACACACACACACATGTTTCTATGTGTCAACTGCAGTGAATGTGTCAAAGTAACAAAACTCAAGATCAACATCTTACATTACAATACCTTAAAGTTTTGGAAATACTAAGCTACTGGCATAGCCAAATATATGTTTTTTTAATTTTATTTTTATGTTTTCAAACTTTCAAGATGGTTCAATTTAATACCTTCAATTTTCCTGCTGCTTTAAAATAATAATCACTTGAACATGTCAATTCAGTTTTGTTTTCTTATTTTATGAGTTTTGAAAGCATGAAAATCAGAAGATTTCAAAACATTTGAAGGAGAAAAAAAAGTTAACTCATCTTACAATATGAGTCAACTCAACAGCTGACAATTTTAGATTATGTTTTCTCCTTTTACTGTGTTTTGTCTTTTTTTTTTAAATTTCAGAATTTCTGAGTAATTTTCCCCTTAAAGTAAATAAAAGACTTCACAATCAATGTTTTTGCCTTTGTAAGTTTTTTTAAGTCATTAGTTTGCCCCCTTCTTTGGAGCGAAACATCTCCCAGATGTTCGCTTGGACTCGCGGATGAGGTGCTTTTACATTTGGCAGTCAAAGGTCAATGTCACGAAAAACGTGCATTACCCCAAATCCATAATATTTATGTTCATTTTCAGTAAATTTCACATGAATGCTGATGGTAGAAATTTGTAAACAGTAAACACAGATCTGACAGATCCATCTGAGAAGTCCTCTGTAGAAACTGTTTAGAAGAGAAGCTCAAATCTGATGAAGTATCCTTCGATTGAAGTCACAAGCAGACTTCAATAAATTACATGAACCAAATGAGTATGGTGCAGACAGCCATGAAAGATGTCCCAGTGCTGAGTGACCTGCTCCGTATTGTCCCTAACGTGTCCTCTAGCTCTGCTCCTCCTCTTCGTGCTGTGTTTTTAAAACTGAGTATTGACACGTGCCTGCATGTCTTCTGAGAAGTCTGCTACATTCATCCTGCTGCACTCTTTGTTCTTTTTTCCATCCTGCTGCTGCCTTCTAGAGCCAGATACCTTTACGTCCACTTTTTGCTGCTCTGATTCAGAACCACCACATTTCTCATCAGTTTGGTGATTGCTCTAGACTTTTCCCTGGAGTTCATCCTCCGTTTTCTTTCCCTGCTCTTTAAAGTTAACTTTGAGCCCTTATAGCAAGCTGACCTCTGGCCTCTGACAATTGTCTTTCAGCTTTTTTGATCCAAGTGTCCAATGTTTTCTGAGGGAGCTGTTTTTGTCTCCTGGGCTGTTTCAGGTTGAACTTCTGAATCACAAGTTCACCAAATCAAGCGTCCATCAATTTATAGTTGATGTGTTTAAAAACATCTTTGGCTTAATGATATTGAGAGCCATCAGGCATGTAATAGGTTACTTCTACGGCTTAATTCCTTTCCACGATGCACAAATAGCTTGAGAAACCAAGACCAGAGGCCAAAAATGCTCAATTTGTGGTTCAGCAGGATAACTTTTGGTTGAACACTAGGTTTCCAGTATCACTTTTAACCTGAGCATCCATCATTTATTCCCGTACAGGGTAGCCAGAGTACCTGGAGAAAACCCAAGCAAATCAAAATGTACAAAGGCACAGCACCTTGCAGTCAATTCTAATTTCTTGTCAACCACCTAAATAAGAGATATCTTGGTGGTAACAACTTTAAATAATCATGTATTAAGAATCTCTTTTTCATAATATTGCACGAATTTCAAGATTTTTTTTCCAATTTTCTTTGCAACAGATCTGTGAAACTTGATTTTCTAGGATTTTTCTAAGATTTTGTCACACATTTCATTTCCTTTTAAAAAAAATCCATCAAGAAAACTACATCTCTTGAACTTCCTCTTTGTTTCATAACGATACAAACAACAGAAATGAATTAAGTCATTTGCATACCTGAAGAAATATCATACATGCCAAACTTCTCTGTTGGGGAGAAACTGCCAAATCTATGTTCCCAATCTCTTAATGAAAGAAATAAACAATAAGCAATAATGGATAAATATTAACTGGTGGTCTGTCCAGGGTGTACCCCTGGCTTTCACCTGGAGAGAGCTGGGATAGACTCCAGCAGATCCCTGTGACCCTGTATAGGATTAAGCGGGTATAGATGATGGATGGATGGATGGATGGATGGATGGATGGATGGATGGATGGATAAATATTTTTAAAAAGGAACATGTTTAGTTAATTTGACCCAGAATGAGATTATTATTTTACTACACAAACGTTTGGCATCACCAACTTCAGATACAGTCACTTTGGATTGCTGAGGTGTGACCGAAGTGACCAAAATTACATGAGGACATCGTTTAAAGTTACTCGCTTGGGTCTAACCTTAAGTGTGTACAGGTGTCAGTGCAACAACAATAATTGATGGATGTTATCCATTTAGGATGTTTCTAACTACTACCATCTTTAGCACCATAGAATTCTTCCACATATTTCTATTCATGAGTCTCTTAGCGGCATAGCTCTACCATGTACCGTCCCGTCTTTGACCTCATTTCAAGTAGCAATGCTTGAACTTAAACCCTCTGTCAGTTTATATTAATAAAAATCCAGAATCATTCTGTTGATTAACATTCTTCCTCTCAAGCTTTTGGCTGACTTAGACATTACAACTGATTGAAAGCTATGAAAGAAAAGCATTAAAAACAAATTCCCCGGCTCATTTTTGGACTAAATAATACTTTTGAGAGGTTACAAAATGTGTGCACAAAGAAAAACTGTACAGCATTCCCTATGAAGTCTTCAGAAGAAACAGTGTTTGAAGCAAACACCTGCTGCACGGCCTTCAAAACTCATCCCCTCCGTTTAGAATCTTTTGTTTCTATTTTGACTTTGAATCTGCAGGATTTACTTTAGATTTCCTTTCTATCAAATCTTATTCTGCCAAACTATTAAAGAGTTAAATTGAAGTCTCACATTTTTTCATCCTTTCAGATAAAAAAGCAAGAATAAAGGTGATCCAAAAGATAGCTCGGGCCCTCATGTGGGGGGCAGTGGTTGCAGGGGATATGTATATCTGCAGATAAAGTCTTCTGTTCCGAAACAGTATTTACCAGGCCTTTTTAGATACACATCAGCTGTGAAGCCATCGGTCCAGCCTTCATTATACTGTGTGAATCTTCCCTCATTTAGCCCGGATAGCATCTTCTTTCTTCCACCTCCAAATACCCCTATCCACATCCCCATTCGCTCTGCACGGCAAACAAGCAAGATGTTGCCGTTGATGGTGGCAGAATAGCTGGAAACAAATGTCTTTGTTCTCTCCTTCTCGGAGACCCCCTTAGTCGTTTTGGCAAACCTCGAAAGAGCCGGGAAATCAAAAGGTGCTCAGAGAGGCCATACAAAGTCAGGTGAGGGGAGGTGCACAGATATGGTGATGAGATAACTCATGAAATTTATTGAAGCAGGATAAAAACAAAAGGTGAGAAAATATTAAGCAATGATCTGAATCAAAATTCCACACACAAAAATCTACAACTTTAAATTACTGTTGTCTCATGCGCACATCGCTACTCTGGAATGGTGCTAGCTTAAGTTCCATTCTGACAGAACTCTTCTTCATTCAGTCCCAGTACGGGAGGTAAGGGCAAGACATTTCAGTGTATCACTGCTGAGGAACTGTGTCATATTTGTAATTGGAGAACCTCTGCCTTCAACTTACAGCCCTGCTGCATCTCAGCTGTTTCACACAACAAAATATTCTTTATATTCCTCCTGCAGGGATACGCCAAACTAACCAGAATTCATCATATTCTGGCTTTTGCAATCATAGTTTACATAATGAAAAAAAAAAAAAGGAAAGAAAGAGTTTAAAAACTGCCCACATACTGCAGACATTCAAGCACAATGTTCTTGTCTTGGTATTTTTTTTAAATGCTGCAAATGTTCTGCTTGTTTTATAGGTCATAAGACACCCTGTCATTGATGATAAAGATGCTCCCTGTGACACTCTATTGACATTTTTCCCCTGAGAACACAAGGCACAGGAAGCATAAACATTGGCTTGCCAGGCGTGCACTTACGCTGATGTTAAGATGGGACCATACCCATATCAGATTTCCGTCATATTTCTCCGGCTGACTAGACTAAGCACAAGTCAGAGGTATGAGCCGATAAAGGGTGTCTTTCACACAGCAACAACACGTACCAGTGTGCTTATCACCTCAGTCCCTAACATGCAATCACAAGGAGGACAGGGGGAAGATTGTTACATTTGTTGATTTGTTTTCTCTCTCTCTCTCTCTCTCTCTTTCTCTCTCTCGCTCTTCCCTCTCCTTCTTCTTCTTTTTGGACTGATAAAGAATGTGGAATCTGAGCAGAAAAAGCTCATCTTTGCAGGCACGACATGAGCCGATGCTGAGGCAAGCCTAGATTTGCTCCCCTATGTCTTAATGTAAATAAATGCTTTGTTGGGTGGTAACTACAATAAACACAAAAGGTGCAACCAGGAGGGAATACAGCACAGGAAGATCCAGTAATCTAGATAATATGGCTGAAAAAAAGAAAAAGGCTTTGGCAGTTATGTTTGTTTTTATGTTAATTCTTTAAAAAAAAAAAAGAAAGAAGAAGAATGAAGTTGTAAAAGGAGATGAAAAGGGTTTCAGTATCATTTGTGTCTTTTTATATGATTTATTTAAAGATTTTTTATTTTAAGGGAAAATGTTTTTTGAGGTTTTTTTTGCCTGAAAGTCTTTAGGACTCAGGATTCAATTTATTCCTTTTGCTTTAATGGCAGCAATTAAAAAATATAAGTTAAACTTTAAAGAGCCTTTTCTCCTAAAATGAAAAACACTGCGTAACATGGTAATAATATATTCATCCCTAGGTAAACATCCCTGCCATGTCCTTTATAAACAACAGCACCGAACAAAATG
Organism: Hirundichthys speculiger; assembly: GCA_018398805.1. Classification (NCBI taxonomy): domain Eukaryota; kingdom Metazoa; phylum Chordata; class Actinopteri; order Beloniformes; family Exocoetidae; genus Hirundichthys; species Hirundichthys speculiger. The sequence continues at coordinate 44,098 of JAGFBZ010001902.1, forward strand.
AACGTGATAATTTCTCTGCCTTTGAGAATTCTCTTCTTTAATTCTGACAGTAAACTCGAGGCTGTTACGGGGTGTTAAGTAGGATTTAAAAGTTGTCAGACAAGACATGTTTGAAATTGCTTTAAATAAGTGCACTGTGTTGCTGTCAACCACAGGCTTAGAGGAAAACATCCCTACAATTGAAGCACTCATCTGGGCTCAGAGAGCTGTGGCCCAGCAACCAGCGCCAAATTCTTCCTCCAGCTCAATACTTGAAGCCCTGTGAGCCAGCACCCCCTGCTGGACCATGGAGGTGCTGCTCCAGGCCTCACCAGCGAACAGCCGAACATCCCCATACTCTGTTCATCTACCTGGTTAACAAAGAATCCTGCTGCTGCCATGGCTTTAAAACTCCATCCTTAAAAACAGTATCAGCTTCTTTTTACTCTCAGAATTATCCATTAGGAAGCATCTCTTACCCTTGTTGGCTGAAAGATTTTGGGCCAGTGAGCACCTCTTTGTTTAAAAAACTCTTCATTAGCATTTTATGGAGTTAAGGTGTGTCAAAATAAAGTATCATCCATGTACTTTGCTGCCAGACCACCAGCTCTGTGAACAGTGTAAGATCACTCCACTGACAGTACAGTAAACATCCACCCTTCCCCCACAATATGTGTTAATGTGTCTGTGCTGATGCTATTACAGCATTGCACTTATGTAAAATACATGAAGCTGGTTTTAACTGGATAATGACAGTCCGTGAATAGACGCTTTTGACTCAAGTGTAAGAATGCATTCATGAAAGCAACCTGCAAACACACATTTTTGCAGGAGCTTTGGTTTTTGGGGGTAGATTGCATGGGAAGCCAGTGTTTTAATATATTAAAAAGAAAAAAAAAACAATACGTTTCCAATAAATTTTTGAGTCTCAGATACTCCTGAGTCCTGTTGCTTAATTAGATTTATTTCTTCAGATTAAAACACACACACACAGGGAGAGAGAGAGAGAAGGAGACACTCAAACTGTCAGCAAGTCAGCAAGTATTTCTTTTTTTTCAACATTTTACAACCCTTTGATTTCAGCCGTAATGCAATAACTTCTCAGAATGACTGCAATGAGTCCCTAAATGCTGATAAGTGAACCCCACTTGTGAATTCATTTCAATGTAAGAGGAGCCCAATCTGTCTCAAAATGATACATGTGCAATATTTCTGCTTGAGCAATATTTGGTATGTGCAGTATATTTCCTGTGTGTAACGAATACGAGACACAGTTTCATCTGCACTTTTTTCTAAAATTACAATCACAATTCACACTACAAGTAAATAAAATGGAATGTAGGACAGTCTTTATTCTGGATATTTCCATTTATAAATCAAAAACCTGATCTGTTTTTTAAGAATAGTGATGAGATAAAGCAATGCTTAAAGTGCTAGAAAGGAAGAAAAAAAAATAACCATTCAGTGTGTATAATGACTGTTAACTGCATACATATTTCAAAATGCACTTTTGTTCCCACTGTTTTTCCCCAAATCCTCATTTACCATCATTTAATCTGCTACAAGCAAGGAGGAGGCCACAACAAGGTAGCATCACTTTTCTCAAAAAGGTTTAAATCAGCTTTTGTCAAGCGTATCACACAACTTCTTGTATAGTGCAGTAACTTGGGCTGCCTGGTCTCATATTGCTTGTATTTCTCAGTGAAAAGAGGAGGGAAAGAAGAGTGAGGTTGTGATTTGAGGGACTAAACCTCTGCAGCACCTTGTCCTATGATCTGGCACACTCTCCTGCCAAGACGAGTCTTTATCATACAAAGGGATTAGATTGCCCAGTGTAAGTGCCTTCAAGTTATTAGCACCTTCTTATACAAAGTATAACAGCAAACCCAAAGACATTGATTGCAGGGAACAGTTCAAATATGATTTCCTTATAGCTATTAATATGTATGCCTTAAATAGAAGCACACCGCTAAGCAGCTTATGATATTATGAAAAGAATGTTCCCTCAGGGGCATAATATGCCAGCAGTGACAGCAAGGAGAGATTCGTATTTACCCAGATTGGCTGTACTTACGTCAAGCATTCTCAGAGCTTGTGGGAGGGAAGATGGGGCAGTGGCAACAGCTCCGTTTCGATAAGCACTTACCGTGAATAAAAGACAAGCATGAAAGTGAGGTTTAGCCTCTTTAAAGATTCCCGACCAAATGTAGAGGCAGATAGGGCAGGTGCCTTTGGTTCCGGACGTGATTAGCTGTCTGTGTAGCACTGTTCCCAAAGAAATGAGACATAGCAGAGACATTGTCCAACCTTGTCCAGGTGGGGGACCTGTCATCCCAAACCAGAGCTTAGCAGTGCAGCGCTTGGAGCGAAAGATTAGGACCCATGAATTCAGATTTTTCTTTTTTCTTTTTCTTTTTTTTTTTCAGTGAATAGTTAAGTCAAAACAGTTTTCCCCACACTTGCTCACTCTGCGTCCCTCACATCAGCTTTCATTTAGTTTGATTCATCTTTACCCTTGTATTATATTGATAATAAATACGTCGTCTTTTGAGTAAAAGCTTTATAAGCATCCATGTCATGCGCACATTTCAGATATAAATGTTGACAGACACCACCATGTGAGCTAGTGCAAATGTAAGTGTACTCACTCTTCATCCGGCTCTGCTGAGAGGCGAACACTGATCTATATCACAATTAATGACAATTAATGCTTCCCTAGAATCAAAGGTAAGATTACCATGGAGGTTCAGTAGCCTATTGTCCAAATGTATTATACATGGTCTTGTTGTTTTATAAAAGTTTGAGTGATTTCATGTTTATTTTCCAAGATACAAGCAGAAACAGGGACCTGGTTCTTAAATCAGGAATCTGGCTCTTGAGCCTGAACAGAATGGAATCACTGACATCTAAGACAGTCTCCTGAAAGAGCTGAAACTGACTCAGAACCAAGCACAGTTCCCTCAGAACTTCTGAGGGACGTCACTCTAGATATAGACCTTTTCTTGTGGAGTCCTTTTATTCCCAATATAATTGTGTTTTATTTATACTATCCCACTGCGCAATTTATGGTTCAGAAGACGTCTATTTGACGTCTTTTTGCGACGTCGGAATCACGTCTCGAAAAGGTGCAGAATGAAATGTTTTTTTGACGTCTTTTCCCGACGTCGTGTGGACGTCTTTTCCCGACGTCGTGTGGACGTCTTTCCCCCGACGTCGTGTGGACGTCTTTCCCTCGACGTCCTGTGGACGTCTCGAAAAGGTGCAGAATGAAATGTTTTTTTGACGTCTTTTCCCGACGTCGTGTGGACATCTTTCCCTCGACGCTTTATGGACCTCCACTTCCATTCATCCGGGGCTGGATTAACGTCCACTAACTACCTTCATTAAAGTGTTAAAACTGGACTATTCTGTAATTTACTCTAAGGTAGCAAACTAGAAACCAAACCAAATTTACACTGCAATTTCTTTTAAATGTAACAATTCTGTAAAATTAACACATTCAGTAAAATTATAGCATAACACTATTAAAATTGTCACTGCAGTGCAAAATAATATAACCATTACCCGTGTTGCAACAGTTGATAGCTCACAGAATTAGGAAGAAAGGCAAAAAACAACTTTATTAATATTGATTCACACTATTTACATATTAACATTTGTCATACTATACAGAATTTACATATTAAAAATGATTGAGACTACACATTTACAAATTAACAATGATTTAAACTATTTACATAATCTTTACACTGTACCACATCATCTGCATATGAACCACAAGTCCAGTTAAACAAGGTGTTGAGGCCTCCCCTTCTGGCTGGTGCATGTTTGAGGTGGTCGGCCACGACTTGTTTTACTTCTGCCTCCGTCGCCAGGGGGTAGGCCTTCATGACAGCATCTAGAAAAAAGTTGTGGATTGTCACCATGTCCCTGTAACTGAACTCTCGAAGAAAACTTCTACAAAAATAAATATTAGCTTACGATTAGCATACAATTAGCTTAGCAATATTAGCAAGCTGGCTTCAAATGAGAATCAAGAGGAGCACCAAGATTGACAGTTCAAAGCATCTTGTGGGATTTAATACCACGTAAAAGACGTTTAGCAGAAAAATCCTAACTCTTTTAGTTTGATATTACACACTTAGAAAAGAATGAAAACTGTTTTGATAGTTACCGCTGAACACCGAGCCGCGGAGGCACCCATCACTGCGAAGAACGGCAACACCCCCATCATGGCTTTGGTATGCTCCGCTGCAGGCTCTCCCTTTGATATCTAAGTATTCACGTTTCAGAGACTGAAAGATGAAATGATGGTGGGATGTTGAAGGGTATGTCGGGGCAGTACTAACCTGAAAATTGTGTTTTCAATATTAAAACCAACGAATGGGAGGAAAAAATACAAACACTTATTTGAAATGTTTAATTACATTATATGAATATAATTTTCATTTAGCCCCGTAATTTGTACGAGAACCCTCAAAATACTTACATTTCCAGTAATACTCTTTAAACACATTCAGCATGGACCAGGGTTTTACCTCGCAGCAGAGGGTGTTTTACAGTCAGCTGTGATATGCAACAACGTGGATTGTGAGATAATTTGAGTCTCATATCGTGGTCGACAGCGGTGTCCAGATGAGTCCACTTAAGATCGTCGATATAACGTCGAGATGAGGTCCGATCGGTGGTGTGCGTGTGTGCGGCGGGGCGCACAATGCGGGAGCCTCTCCCCCGCAATAAAAGTAGGGATAAAAGTTCATTTCTCAGGCGGGGAAAAATCACATTGGGCATAAGGTGTCTGGAACTTGGTGACCACTTGTGGACGTCAGTATAACGTCCACTTGTGGACGTCAATATAACGTCCACTTGTGGACGTCAAATAACGTCGAAATGAGGTCCTCGTCGGACCAAATCACTTCCAGTGTCTGCGCGTGTTTAAGCGCTTCCGTGCGGACTCCGTGCGGTCCGCACTGCGCGCGCACAGTGCGGGAGCCGGTCCGTCGCAAATGTCGAAAAAAGGTCCAATAATGACGTCTACATCTCGACCTATTATGCACGTTGAGCCGACGTCTATGTTTGGTCTTTATATGACGTCCAGATTCTGAACGTCATAGCGGCGTCTAAAAAGGGTCATATTTTGACGTCGAAGTTTCGACCTATTTTCTACGTTCCATAGACGTCGAGATCTGGTCTCTGACGGACCGACCTAAAACTGACGTCATCTGCACGTCTTTTCGACCTGCAATGTTTGGTGGGATACTACGATTAATCGCATGATTTCCCTGATTAATCACGATTAATCGCATTGTATATGCAAAATCAAATACTGAATTCAAACGTAGTGTAAAGTGCACTTTTATTTAAATGTTCTGCTGCCATATGAACTAAAGTGCCATAACATTTGTTGTTCAAACACTTTTAACATCACCACTTGTCAGTAACACATGTTTAGTGTAAATCTCATCTTAAAAAATGTAAAATAAAATAAAGCTTATTGCCACTGCCAGGACATTAATGTCATCCTGTTTTTATAAAAAAATTAAAAAAAAAAAAAAGTCTACAAACAAAATCCAACAAAATGATTGTGGCTCAGCACAATCATAACATTAAAACAGTCAATTTCTGAGGTAACAGCAGAAACTTTTAACAGGGAGTTCAACTTGGCAGTTGTTACAAATAACCTTGTTTCTGTTAAATCCTCCGTCTGGGAGAACTTTAAAGTGAAAATGTCCATGTTAAAGTTCAGTAACTTTATCAATCCGTGTATCATTCATTCTTTCCATTTTCAATTGTCAATCAAAAATTTAAAAAAAAATTTAAAAAGTGACATTTTATTAAATTTTTCAATTTTTTAATCTGACACAAAAAAGAAAAAAAATGCCAGTTTTTTTTTTTATTATTTCAATTTTAGACTTAGATCAAAAATACGAAATTAAAAAACGGGCCACAGAACTGAATTTGTTTTATAATGGAGGACTGGACTTTCTGTTGTCATTACACATCTGTGCCACTAGATGGAGCCGCACTAATGTAACCAGTAAGAGAACAGCAGGAAAGTGAACGCATGGAGCAGATCTGATGGAACATGGAGGAATGACATGAAAGTTTTGTTGCAGTCCAGAATTTTTTCTTTTTTTCTTTTTTGACAGAATTGTTTATATTGCTACCTTTGCTACCCAAACTGTAAAGTACACCGATTTTTACCGTTCTCCATGTCTGTTTTAGCTTTTCCTTGTTTACCTGCCGATTGTTTTTCGGTTCCGCAGCAGCCAGTAACAGACTTTTCAAAACAAAAGCATGTGAGCAACATGCGTTAACACGCGATAAAATAAATGTCGGCATCAATAAATTAATACGTTAACGTGATAATTCCGCGTTAACTTGCCAAGCGCTAATACTTATGTCTTATCTTGTGTCCAAATGATACAGGTCTGTCTGTGGCCAATGGCAGTTATTAAAAAAGATTAATCTGTCTACCTCCAATATTATCGCTCTATTTTCTAAAATAAATGTGGATTGCCATTAAACTTTGATAAAACAACAAGACTAGGGGTGTTTCAGACCTTTGCTCTGTACTGTACATCTAACTGATGTATCTAACTGTACAGTAAATGTACAGAGTACGTTGTTTGTTTTGTTTGTTTTTGCCAACACAAATTCAACAAAAAAAATACACAAAAGAGAGAGAAAGCAAGAATAGGACAGAGACATTTAATATCAAATAGTTTTGCTTTTTAAGTTAAGGTTGTCTCCAAATGCTCCATTGAACAGATGAGCAGCCAAGCATGAAGGGCAGGTGGTGGGTCAAATGTGTTTGTGGCTAAATGTGTGAATGTAGACCTGATCTCTACTTAACAAAAAAAAAAAGAAGAAACAGAGAAAGAGAGAAATATTCAGTGTAAATGTTGTGTAAGTTCATATACTATATAATAAAAATACTTTCCAGAATAAAATAGAAAATCTGAAATGATCCCTTTAAGACTTTTTAAGCAGCAGTGAGTCAGATTTATCACCCCAGTGAGCAGAGAATATCTATGATTAATTGGTAAGATTATTAATCAGTACCATTGTAAGACAGCAATGCACACACACACAAACTCATATATACATATATATATATATATATATATATATATATATATATATATATATATATATATATATATATATATATATATATATATATATATATATATATATATATATATATATATATATATATATATAAATTTTCTCCCCGTACTTGTGTGGGTTTCCTCCGGGTACTCCGGCTTCCTCCCACAGTCCAAAGACATGCATGTCAGGTTGAATGGTGGTTCTAAATTGCCCGTAGAAGTGATTGAGTGTGCACGATTGTTTGTCCACATGTGTATTGGGATGGACTGGTGACCTGTCCAGGGTGTACCCCTGCCTTTCACCTGAAAAGAGCTGGGATAGGCTCCAGCAGATCCCCGTGATCCTGCATAGGATTAAGCCTGTATAGATAATGGATGGATGGATGGATGTATATATGCTTTTTTTTTTTCACTTAGATTGTGAAGCATAAAAATCTCTACTTTGAACACATGACTGTATTGCATTGTCACTCCGTTACTCATTGGATTCAAGCTGCATAATAACATTGATGGTGTGTCATAAACAACTGTCATAAGGATTCAGTGCAAAAGGTGGCATACATTTATATCTGAGGGTACTGTAAGCTGTTTTTTACAACTATGACAGGGTGCAGTGGGAATATTTTAGCAGCTCTAAAGGATGCTGGCTAGTATCATTTTCCAAACCTCCCCTCTCATGAAGAAAGTCCTCTAGAACGGAGTATATGATGTATATAACGGATGATATATAAATGTATATGTTTTTAAAGCTGTACACTGACAGACTTCCTCAAGGAAATAAATCTAAGCTACAGTCTGAAATAATAACATGCAATCAGATGATATCTTGGAGGATAATGTAGGTTTTAATGGTATATGTACGTTGTTTACTTTCAGTTAGAAAATAATTTTTAAATCCTTACTTTGTAACTTTTTTAAAGGTTAGACATCCAGGTCAATGTCATGCCATAAAATAATAATATTTAAGACCAAGCACTTACAACTTTTAATAGAAAGTATAATACTTGACTACTGTTAATGTACTTTGATGTTTTAAACCCGGTCAAACCACTGATAAACAAAAAATAATAATAAGTAGAAAAGCACTCAGAGAGCGCAGACCTTCGCCAAGCACAACAGTTCTCCCATATAGCGATTTACAGATTGCAATATAATTCACGTTCTAGATCAGATCTGGATCAGCCTTTGAAATTTGATAGAGGTTCCCATTGTCAATCCCTGAGTGAAATTTCATGAGTTTTGGGCAATAATTAATTGAGATATTGAGAAACAAAATTTTTGGCCCCATTTACTGCAATGTTATCAAAAATTTGAAAGTGATCCAGAATCTAGGATTTCTTCTGGATCACACCCAAAATGAAATCAGTTCTTTCTTTTCACATTTCTGACAACTTTTTGAGTTATCTTGTACACAGACAGACAGACAGACAAACTCCGGCAAAAACATAACCTCCTTGGTGGAGGTAATAACAGCAACATGTTTACCACAATAACTTAAAGGCCCAAGTGATACTAGCACATACACAGGAGGTAGCTAAGTAAATCTACCTGTCCAGTGAGGGATAAACTTGTTTTGGATCACTCTGTAGGAAGATGGCTATGGAGGTTTCTTAAATCACTGAGAATTGTGCCTAAAAGTAGCCCTCAAGTTACTGGCAAAATTTCAAACTTCTGTGAGCAGCAGGGTGCTGGTGTGGTGCTAAAAATTTTCAAAAGCTTTTAAGAAGAAGCTGCAATAGGAGCAAGAAAACATTATAGGATGTCCATGAACAAAGCCGCAAAAACACTATTGCAGTGATTCCCAAAGTGTGGGCCGCGGCCCCCTGGTGGGCCGTCGCGGTACTGCAGGTGGGCCGTTAGAGGTCATTAAAATTAAACAAATATGTTTTAAATTCTCGATCTTTTTTAAATATGTTTTTTTAGTTACTGTAAAATATTAATGACATGATTTAAAAACATTAAGAAGTAACAAAACAAACCAATTAAGTGTTATTCTACCATCATCTTAACTTAATATGACAAGTGTCACCTTATTTGTTGACCCCTTACATTAATATCAGAACATAGTTTCTAGTCCTGAATGTTGATCACAGTTGTGATTAAAGGTTTCGGCTGTAATTTTTCACATTTCAAATTGGGCCTTGGTATTCTGAAGTTTGGGAATGGCTGCACTATTATATCATTTTAAAGGAGTAAGTCAACAAACAGCTTTTGTCTTAGATACATCTGATGAACCTGTGAACCTTCTTGTTATCAGTGTCAATCAACTGTTCTTTAGCATACATCTAATAAATTCACTCTCTGGAACAAATACAAAAATATACGAGTGCAAGAATTGTGTCAGCTGTTTTCTTTCTTCTTTTATCTTCTTAGCTTGTTCAAGATTTTATCAAAATGCTATGGATTGGTTTAAAAAAATTAAAAAATAAAGAATTCTAGTCATGATTCTGTCATGTGTGGTTGGAAATTAATGAAAGTCTCAGCGCTTACCTAGTATATGTTTTTGGAAAAGATAAAAAGATAGCTGCTTATAAACAAGCCCCAGGACAGTATTATCAGATAAAAGGACGACATGAAAGTAGTATCTATAGAATAGATTAAAACTTTAATTTCTGTGAGACTGCTTCATAAGAGTTCCACAGAAATCGCTTTCAAAGTTTGCTGACAAAGTAATTAGAACAAAAGTGTTAAATGTGAGTGTTTAAGTGTTTTAAGTGACATTTTAAGTGTTTAAAACCCAGATCAAATGGTGTTATACCTTAAAAAACTAACAACGATAAATAATAAGATATATAAACCTTGTATAAAATGCAAATTCTTTAACATACAAAGCTTTTTATTTTCAGCTCACGCCACCTTTGATAGACACGTGACAACTGTGGTGAGCTAACATGGGACCTAATCTGGTTACAACTGGCAGCTACTGCAGAAACAATGCTAACACTGCTCACAGAAAGCTACTGTGCTAAACACATGAGAAAAGAACTATGAGTGTAAAAATAAAACTGCACTCAAATGGTGCTCAAAGTTATGGACAGAAACTGTATTTACATCAGTCTGAGTAGACTATAATGCATTTTTAACAGGAGCTATCGATACAGACCTGACAGAGCACGTTAATGCTAACGTCTTCAGCCTGTTGAGGTTTTCAACTGAAAACACCCCAGTCTTGAACTCTAAAGCCCTGAAGTGACTTTCTCCCTCTCCAAACTAGCCACGGGATGTAGAAAATAACATTAATATTATTATTATGAAATGATCTCCACCAAAATCAGCAAACTTGTCTGTCACTTCAGATTTAGCCGCAGAGAATGCCTGAGCACAATCACTCATTTAGACGTGTCAACTGGAAAGTGGCTAGTTTCATCTGCCTGAGCCTCAACATTTTAGGTATTAGTAAAACTATTAGGCATTAGTAAAACTATTAAGCATTAGTAAAACTATTAGGCATTAGTAAAATTATTAGGCATTGGTAAAATTATTAGGCATTAGTAGAGTTGTGGTTCTGGTGCATATTTTAGGTAGAGTCAAAGAGGCTTGTAGAGAAAGCATGCTAGGTATTTGGTGTAATGTAATTCTTTTTTGAAATATTTGCAAGCAAATTGTAACAAGGTCTAGTGTTGGCTGCATTGAAGATTCAGAGTGGGTCCTTTATACAACCAACACCATAGCAGGTAAGTAAGTGACTAATAAGTTGGCAGTACAAATACAGCACTCGACAAAGGCACAGAAACCCCACTGAACACCCTGTTTGCATTCTATATTTAAGAAAGAAATGTCAGCATTAAATTTATGCTGTGATTCACTTAGTTTATTCAAATTCATGAGCCTGCATGAAAACCCTGCTTTTTCTTCACTATCGCCAACACTGGATATATGCCAGATGTTTTATGTTGACACAACATATTTATTAGGGATCACTGTAGCAACTGTGGTGCATTTTCTCTGAAAGGATGCAATAAAGAAGTATTTCTCAATATAAGTCATTAGTCCAACTTCCAATAAATGGAAACCAAAAAACTCATAACTTGTGAGACAAGTTAAGACAAATGTTTCCTTAAACCGCAGTTAGAAATTTTATTATTTGGAAAGATTATTTGAATTCAATATTTCAGCTTGACTTGGGAGAATAGATACATTTATTAAGTTATTAAGTCTTTTGGTCGAATAAGTTCATTAATTTAGTACATTTTGAAGACTAAACTTCTAACTTGTATGTGAAACAAATGCCCCCTTCAAAAACTAGTTTTTCGACTCTTCTGACCAGATTGAGTTGCAGTTTTTACAACAAACTAATAACTTGTCCTTTAACTTATTATATACCACTTTAAAAACTGGTTCCAATATTCATGTATGTATTTTCTCTATTTTGAGCAATAACATATTTGGTAATTGAAAGTAACCTTCCATTACAAATATGCAAATTATCCGATGATGTCCCATTTGTGCATGTCACAGTGAAACTGAGCTTGATAACCATATCAACATACAGTTATTTAATCAACATGGCTGACATGGCCATTCAATGAGCATCTGCTGTGGCTTCTTTTGCAATCTATTTCCAAACACCTACTTCCAGAACATGGAACAGCATTAGCTTGTGGCTGTCACCCTACACCCACACACCCACCCACTCCAATTTGGACAAAGAGAACTCATCATTGCAACCATGCAATACAGAAGGATGTAAAAATACATCCTGGTTTTCTTGCTCACTGCTTAACCTTTAATTTTGTGAAATTGCAGCATGAGTCCTCAATCAGAAATACCACTCTATGTTTTGTATATTCTGTTCTAGGCAGCTGCGAAGTGCTGGTGACCAACACCGAGAGCTCCCGAGCTTGCAGGCTGATTTGCACATTGCTTGTGACCAATCACATCTATCACAGTCACAACAGTCTGGGGTCAGATCAAGGCATACTGATATTTCATCTGGCCTATTTTTACTGTGCATGCCACAAATTATACAAATTTTCACATCATAAATGTAGTCTGTGTCAGAATTAGAATGGTCATACTTGTTCAATTTTTCATCTCAGATTTAAAAATAAATTGCACAGTGGTTGCAAGTTGCATTATAAAGATGCAGCAGTACAATATATATATAAATATATATATATATAAAATACTATTATGGGCGAACAGTCACAGTACAACCCGAGCCGTCCTGTTAACTGGCCATACAATCACAGTTTTTCAAAGTAGCCCCTCTTGGGTCAATTCTCCCTGTTGTGGCAAATAACAAAAATATGGTAATACTTGCAATGATTTTGGGCTAAAGACCTCCTGAACAGGCCCTAACGATGATCTCACCCTGACCCTAATATTTATTGACTCAATTATCCTTCTATCTCCACATTCTGACCACATTCTTGGATTACTTATTTTTCCTGTGTAAAAGATGAAAGCAGGTGAAAAGTGTGATGAGGAAAAAAAAATCAAGGGATTGGAGAGTGTCAAAGAGTTTCATTACAAAAGGAGAGAGGTATTATGAGCACATTTATCCAAAATTGGAAAATAATGAAGAAAGATTAAAGCCCTCCCAGTATTTTAGATGTTCCAAATGGACAACCAGTCCTGTAGATGACAATGGGCCATGGAGAGCTCCAGACACTATTATGTGCCACAAATGAGAGTGGCAATGTGAAAGCCTCTTTGCCAGATAGAGGGAAAGAAACTTGAATAAGGTCTACTAGGGCACATCTCCTTTTATACATTTTTGTGTTGCGGTGACAAGACCGAAAATAAGTGGTCAATGTCTTAAATGAAGTAAAAGCATAGAGAGAATGATTCCATCATCCATTAAGGCTGTTATTAGAGTTCACATTTGCAAGTGCCGCAGCTCCAGCTGGCCTTGTCACACTGACCCCTTATTCCTCTTTTGGCCTGAAAAATGTGCTACCAACACAAACAAACACATGATCCTGTTCAGTCAGTTGTTGTTGTCTTTGATTGCTTCATAAAAGCTGAAAAAATATGCTTTTTTTATTGCACTTTCTTGAATGAATCAACACATTTGATCTGCGGGGGCAGTTTCAGCAACACATGACAGGTTGAGCATTTTGTTCAGGGGAGCTAGATGAGAACTACAGCCCCCCATCACCTTCACCTAAGCTGGGGAAATACAGACAGCCAGGTCACAGGAATTCTGTCACAAGTTATTGGGCACCTAAGAGTGTGGGAAATCCTGTGGTGCAATATTATTCTCTGTAAATCTCAAACTGTGAATAACACAAGCCAAGCAATATAAGTAGGAAGGTCATAGCAAAGTAAAGCAGGGGGAAAAAAATATATATATATATAAATATAAAAACTGGCTGCTTTCTGAGAGAGTGAAATAGATGAGAGATGAAGGGAGATGAAAAGTTGAAGGGCTACCCAGGCAGGTCTACAAAAAGTAATGAATATCCCTTGGTGTGGAGCGATTTTGAGGAACTGTCATTCTGAATGAAGTGAGATAAAAATTATATTTCACCCAGATAAAAAAAACCAACCATTACAAAAGTAGAAAGGACATATGTCTGCCTGATGCCTGCCCTTAATCCAAGACAAGGCCTGACAGCCTGCACCATCAAATGTCAGAGCTGCTGAAGCATCAAAACAGTATGATTATATGAAAGAAATAGAAAGGAAACATTCAGTGGAAAGAGTCTGAATGCTTGGAGTGTGGAGTCTAAATTGGTGATTATCTCAACAAATCTATTGTTTTTTTTTTTGTTTGTTTGTTTTAAGCACCATTTTTTCAGTGTGTAATTAATTTTAAATTTAAAAAAGAATTAAAAGCAGCAATAAACTAAAGAACAAATTTGAGACTACATCCTGTGACCACAAGGCTATTAGCTTTTAAATTTGCATCACTGCTGTAATCAGTCAAACATGGGGGTCCTACCTACGATTTCTGACTAACTTTTCTCCCCCCTCACCTCCCCTCTCTCCCTTTTATCAATTCAGTATCTTTTGTATGGAGCAGAATGAACTGAGCAGCCATAGATTTTGCCTTGTGTTGTAGAAAATAACGTGTCCTTCGGAGAAGAATACTGTCATGCTTCTCATTCTAAAGTCTTAGTGCTTTCGCCTTGAATAAATCATCCACATCTATTGAATCTTTTTCATTTTGCTACACAAGCCAGCCATTCAGAATGAAAAGAAAAGAGTCTGAATTACTTCAAGCTGGAGAGTTACCTTGCATGGAGAGGAATTAAGGACCATTTGCCAATATTGTGGATCAACTATGGTGAGAATAAAAGCTGCATTCTTGTCTTACCTGGCTGGGGAATATAGCCACAATGGACTTCAAACAAGGACCAGCGTACAATCCACAGACTGATTTTTACTTGAGGGACCTTGGACTTTTCACAACAAACATTTTCCAGCGAAGACAAGCATAAAGGAAAACGTTTGAATAGTCGTTGTATTACCCTCTTGCCCTTTGTCAGGAAGAATGTAGGCTGTTCATTGTACGTCAGTGGGTGACCTCAATCTCATAAATTATCTGTGTGAGCTGCAAAGTAAATAGCCGCCTTTGGAGACGGTTATTTTGCATTCTTCATGAGCTATTTCATGGGATTTATCATTCAGAAAGTTTTCTTGCATATTTGTATACTAAGCACCTTCAAATTATTATTCATATTTTTTATTCTGTGTATTACTAACACAGAATGGCCAGTGTAACAATGATTTGTATGAAATAAATAATACCCGTGTATTGTATGGAGATGATAGAAAATGAAGTTCGAAATGGGTTTTTCTTTTTTTCACCTGTTTTTTCTACAGAAAGGAGAAATGGTAAAAAAAAAAAAAAAAATTCAGCTTCTGATTTCAAATAAACCTTTAAAGGATGATTCAAAGCAAATATGCAGGTCTGATGTTTTCACAGGAGTCGGCTGACTAACCCTCTTAAAGGTGCCCACACTCCCACCTGAGTGACACTCACTTGAGCTCTGCTCCAGTTTCTAGGCCCTCTAACAGCAAGATAAGACTCTTATCACCTCCAGGAGTGAAGATTTGGCCTCAATCCAAGAGAACCAACGGAGCAGGAAAACCACTGTCTAGACACTTAAAGTGAACCAAAAGCAACAACGCTCTGTTTGACAGGAAACACTAAAGGGCTGTCGCTGAGGCACGGCAAGTCGTGGAGGCTGTAGTTCAGACAATGACATTGTGCTGGAGCGCCTCAGCAGATCCCCTTTCCTGCAGTCTTTTTTCATCACCAGCTAGCATGAAGCCTTTGCAGGTTGCCTGGGCCAGGAGAGGTTTATAGCAAACAAAATGTTATTGTAGAAAGACTCTCATACCAAGACACAAAGATCATCCTGCCTTTGTTAAATGTATTTTCTGTACTTGTTTAACCTTTAGTTGCTGCTCTAATGTTAACAGGAATGTATGCACTTATGCATCTTTGTAAACACGTGTGACATAAAGAAGGGATCTCTTTTCTTTAAGAGAAATTCTTTTTGCACTCATGCTCTGAAGTGTGAGAAAGTGACATTCAAGTGTTTTAAGTCAAGATTCAACAACAGACAGTAATGTTGTTGTGTGCCAACTTGTCAGGACACCAGTTTGTTGTTGTAAGGTTCGTCTTAAAAACAAGGCTGAGCAATGAGAGATAGCAGCTACAGCAGCAGGCTGTAGCATGCAGGATCACAAAGTTGTGTGTGCTAGCACCTTTAGGAACTCACCTGGAGTCCCCAGCCACCCTCTGCCCCCTTGTGCTTTGTTTATGTAGTGTTAGAAAGAAAAAAAACAGCACACTGATATAGTGCCAGATTACATTCACGATGACTTCCAAAGCAGTGACTGGAAAGCAAACAGGGCCTTCGACTCAGAGATGCAAATCTAATGTGGTCTTGAAACTTTCAATTTGGTTTTAACCTGCAGCTCTCTGTAGGATTTGAGTCCTATTATTAGCCACATAAATGAGTAAATCTAAACAGAGGATCTTCATTCTAAGAGAATACTGATCAGCATAAGTTTGAATGTTAGAGGACTCACAGTAACAGACCAGAATGATAATGTCATGGAGATAAACTGCAAACATCAGGACGATCAAAGCAGGAGCAAGCCCCTACTGATCACTAATGGAGGTTCCCACCACTGCAGCCTGTTTACTATCCTCCTTGTTTTAACTACAGAAGTGCTGACGGGGTGAGAGGACTGGAGCTGTGTGGACCACCCATTCTCTCTTTTTTTTTAATCTCGGGGTTTGGCACTCATGTTGTATGAACAGATTGCAATGCAGAATCGGAAGGCAAAAAGTCAGCAAAACTTCATCCAGCTGATCCTGGTGTGTATCCTGAAAGCTTTTCATTCTCCAGAATATGAATGTGGTGCCTCTCATCATTTGATTGAGCCCTGCCAGACTCAACTACAAGGGGATTCCACCAGCTGCTTGCCTGTGCCACTTATTTTCAAGACCCACAAGCTCAAAGTGACCAGCAAAGGGATAACCTTTTTAACTGCTTTTTTACTTTTAAGTGATTTAAGAGTGAAACCACAATGGTTTATGGCATTTTTTAGAATTAAATAAATGCCACGTCTTTAACATTTAACTCCTTGCTAATGATTTATAGGATTTTATTATTTTTGTTTATTTCATTAACATCCTTCTCTACATTGTGGTTTTATTTTAACATGAAACAAATTTGCATGTGACCAGGGTTTCTTCCTGAAGTTTCATTTAAGTTGCTTTGAATGAACAATGACAATTTAAATGTTGACACATGACTGTATAAAAAATATGTACTTCTTCAGCATAAACCGCCTATAGCTCAATATAATATTTGCTATTTGGTAGTGCAGACTTGAAAATCTACCAATATATGAGAAGAGATGGAGAGAGAAAATATCAAATTCAAGTCTATTAGTGCCATCTAGTGGATAGCTGTATTTAATCCACTCCTTCCAGTCCTTGATTTCAATACTGGGAGGACAATAAACAGATTCTTCTCTAAAGCAAATGCTGGGGGTAGAAGTCAGAAGGGTAAATTTGATTGCAATATAGCTATTACCATAAAATGTGCTCCTGTCTTTCATTCTCTCATGTAAAGTCTCATGCTTCTCCCTGTATCCTAGCCTTCCTCTTCTTATCTCATCTGAACAGTATTTCTCTTTAAATAGACGTGCGTCCTTCCATCCTGGTCCTTAGGACCCATTACCACTACCTTTACAGAGACCCATGCTCTGGATCTCTGTAAAGCGCCTAGAGACGATTGACATTATAACAGACACTATACAAATAAAATTGAATTGAATTGAATTACCCTACATGTTTTAGATGTTTCTCTGCTCTAAAACACCTGATTCAAATGAATGGATCACCATCAGCTTGTCACCAAGGTCTCCACAGATCAGTCAGTGACCCATTAGTTTGAGCAAAATGTGTTAGGATGGGTGAAACATCTGTAACATGCAGGGCAGTGGGTTCTGGGGACCTGGACTAAAGAATAGATGCAAGATACTTTACATACTCAAAACTGCCTATTCAATTTCACTTGAAGTTTTTTCTGACTTTACATCTGTGTCATAGATTTGGTCTTGCAGGATAAAAAATGCAATAGATAGGGGGGAAAACACACTTCAGCAATCAAAAGTTTAAAAGGGTTGGTAGGTATCAATGGTTCTTTTTCATTTCATCCTCACTGCCTGTAGCAGTAAACAAAGTGAGTAAAGGTACCAATATTCACTTATTGAGTAGTTGAGAGCCGCTCGTGGAGGCCAGGGCATGTGGTTTCACGTCTAGCAGAATAAGAGATTACATCTGAGGGGGCAGATGTAACAGACACTGTATAAGACAGTTTAACTGTTGCAACAACCTACTGGGAAAGCCTGTGCTTAAACAGCACCTGTCCCTTGTATTTCCTGCCATAGCACACAGTTTCTCCAGAGAGAGAGCTGTTGTGGGAGTGTGCTGGTGTGAACTGGTAAATGAGAAACATTGTAAAGTGCTTTGAAAAACCTTGACAAGGTTAAAAAGTGTAAGACCATTTACCATTTACTCTGTCACTGTTTCACTTGTGTCCTGTGGGCTTTGAGTGAATCCTTGACAATGTCAGTGACATCCAGTGGTAGATTTCATTTGTAGCCTGATTCCCTTCAAGGGGTGAAGTCTTCTGGCACCACGCAAGAATTAGTGCCAGAACGGTACATTACTGTCTCCCAGTGATGTCTACCCATTAGCCTTGTGTCTATGTGGTAATGGTTAACAGATGAAGATGCCACATAAGCCTTCAATGCTGAGGGAACCTGGCCAGCTTAATAAAACACTGTGGAAGAATCTCAGTATCTCTTCCAAAGGACACGGCAAACTTAGTTAACTGAAAAGTTTGACCACCCAATGACTTTCAGATTTTCTACTACGTTCACATTTATTTGGCTGAACAACTCTCCTGGAGAGCTAGTCTCAAGTTCATGGCTCGTACTAAGCATTCAAAACAGCAGGCCTGAGATGAGGGTTCATTGCCCCCAATGCTATTACCCCAAGCCTCTGAAGTCTCGCTTGACTGTTTCTAGTGTATCAGAGCTCTCTCAGCATCTGGCCCAAAACTGCTGGCCTGGCACCTCTGGAAGCTTTTGTAGAGTTGGCATACGATCAGACATACACGTCTGTCCCAGCTCCACCTAACATCGTGTGACAAGGCTGGACATCAGATGGCAAAGTTTTCTTGACGTCAGACCACTGACATAACAGGTTGCATCATTTGCCATCTCGGCAGAGCCATGTACACACTTACCTATGTGTATTTTTGTGTTTAAGGCTAGGTCATGAAAGTGACAGCATACCTTAGCAACTAGAACTTCCAGCGAACTTACTAGGTTTTCCATATTTCAGTGCAAGCAACCAAAAACCAGTCAGTCAGGCTAATCTAACCATGAATGAAACCACTTCCTGAATTAATCCTGAAGCCAATAAAGATAAGCCTGGATTGCGGCTTAGCAATCAACCGTGATTGAAACAGTCAGAAGAACAATATAATGTTGAAACATTATCAAGGAAAAAATAGCCAACAGACAGGCAAATCTAACCTGCTGCAAATCACTGTGTATTAGTTAAGCAGTTAATACACTACTACTTCTAAAGTAACTCTCCAATGGGAAGTTGGAGGAATCAACCAGTACTACAAACTGTTTAAAACAAGTACTGTACCTAGTTAACAGACCAGCACAAGAAAACAATGCTTGAAAATCTCTAGACAGTAAGAAAGAAGGAGAGGTAAGGATAGCTTGTCTACCACAGAGAGTATAATGTTTGAGAAATATCATCATTAAAAGACAACGCTTTTAGTGTGAAAGCACATACATTCAGTTTGACCAAAGTTCTGAGTTTCATAGATAAAGGTCAGGCATTACTAACGAACAGAAGGAGTTTAGCGGTGGAGTTGCACACAAGTGCAGTCCAAGAGAGTTAGATCCAGTGCTTTGTGTTCTTACTTTCAGTATAAATTCAGTCCTTGAACAGTT
Organism: Hirundichthys speculiger; assembly: GCA_018398805.1. Taxonomy (NCBI): domain Eukaryota; kingdom Metazoa; phylum Chordata; class Actinopteri; order Beloniformes; family Exocoetidae; genus Hirundichthys; species Hirundichthys speculiger. The sequence continues at coordinate 63,648 of JAGFBZ010001902.1, forward strand.
CTGCTCACCACAAAAGTCAAAATGTGCTGCAGCTGTGAAATAACCTCGTACTGAAATACATTATTTAGAAAATCATGTTTGGTGCCACAGGAGAAAATGCAGTTTGTGTCCTTCAGCAAAAAGACATTGATTCTTATGTTACTTGTAGTAATAGTTCTAAATAGTTTGTGTTTTACAATGAGACAGCAAGAACACCCAAAAAGTTGGGATAACCTCTAAAAAGTTATCACTCATTTTGTCACAGTCACACTAAGTGCTGCGTGACTGTATTCTTGAATGCAGTTATTTTCTTGACCATGAACACACAGAAAAAGTGATGTCCAAGAACATAAATCAGTAGATTATATTTTGTGACTGTTTCCATGCATCGAAACGTCCATAAGAATGTGCTGACAGAGCAAAACAGTCTTTTTTAAAGGATATAGCCAGAAAAGAACTCTGCAAACTATTTGTGACCTCACCTTTCTCCATTAAAAACATAATTTAGTCCCACATCTTCAGCAGGAACAACAGAGGGACAAAGAACATGCCTGATGTCAGGATAATTGGGGAATTAGAGCTGTAAGGTCATAAATCACATTATCTCCCCGTACAAGCTCAACAATCTGACAAATGGAAATTACATTATTTTGCTCGCAAAAATAAATTAAAACAAAGCCAAAATAAATGTATTTCAAAATCTCCACCTCCATAATATCAACAACATTAGACTTATTGTAGATCTCAGGATGGCGCTATTTTATTTTTACTCTTTGGGCATTTTTTAAAGTTAAAACGTGGTGGTAAAGCATGGTATTTAATACTGTTGCCTAACATCAAGAAGGTTGCTGTTTCATTTCTTGCCAGGGGCCTTTTTGTGTGGAGTTTAAATGTTCTATCCGTGCTTTCGTGGGTTGTCTCCAGGTACTCCGGCTTCCTCCCACAACCCAAAAACATGTACATAAGGTTAAGTGGTGACTCTAAAAAGTGAGTGTGTGTGGTGAGTGTGTGTGGTTGTTCATCTATACGTCACCCTGCGATGGACTGGTAAACTGTTCAGGGTGCTCCCCCTGCCTTTTTGCTAGGAGAGACCAAGGACAGTCTCCAGCCAATCCCTGTGACCCTAAATAAGAATGAGCAGCTATAGATTATGGATGGATGGATGAATGAAAAAGAAACAGGGGGAAAAAATAACCTCATACAATATGTGTTGAATTTAAAGTTTGTCAGTGAATGGCACATGAAAGACATTAGAAGGAGACAAAGAAAAAATAGTGAAACAAGATAAGAGGCCACTTGGCTCTTTCTTGTCATAAGATGCAGGAGTAGATGGCAGCAGAAGAAGGTAATAAGGCAGCAAATTGCCCTGAGACACAAATCCACCTCTCAAATTTTTCTTTCATTCTCAAAATCAAAACTGCATTACCTTCGAGGCAGCCTCAGTGGGCAAAGAGATATCCGAGGCCACCTGGAACCCACTCCAAAGAGTTAGCCAAGACAATTTCTCTTAAATCACCTGGTATCTTAATCTGACAGCCTGACTCGATTACAAGGCGTAAAAATTGCTTTCCTTGCCACCAGCAGTCGTTGGGAAATTATCTTAATTGTGTCATGATTATGCCTCAAAGCTCTGGTGAGAGCTTTACGGCGCCTCTGTCAAACACAGACACTTCATGAGTGTTGAAAGTGCGCCTTTATCAGCTCTCAAGAGGAGACAGGATGAAAGGAAAATACATTCATCTGCTCTCTTTTTAGTCAGTTCAAGTGTTTCACATAAGCATGTACACATGTCACCTACAGAGGAGAGGAGAATTCTCAAAGACAGGTCATCTTGAGTAAGAAGGTAAAACACATTTAAGTGATTTCAACATATTTTTCCTCCATCATAAGATATTTGTTGCCGTTTTTATCTATATGCAGTAAACTGATTAGCCAGAATTGGGGTTTCTGACATGTTTGTCAGGGAAAAACAAGTGATATCACATGATAATCATTTTGATGAAGTTTGAAAAATAGATGGTTAAATTGCAACTGAAAACAATATCAGCATGTTAGATGAGATTGAAAATAGTCATTCACTTGAGATATTACCTTTCTACCAGATGAAATACAACAACATTAATGTCACTTTAGGTCCCACTTAGATATCACATTTAAGTTTATTTGAAAAGCTGATGCTGTTATTAATGCTGTCACCTCACATAAGATGGTTCCTGGTTCATATAATGACTACATCCTTTCCGTGTGGGGTTTGTATCTTGGCACTCTACCTTTGCAGGAGTCCTCCCATAGTCCAGAAACCTGCCTGAACAGGTTGAGTGCTGATTCTGAAACATTAATAAGAGCAAGCGTGCATAGATGTGATCCAGTGACAGACTGGTGTTAGTCCAGGGGGGTGCCCTGCCTCTCACCTGATGACAGCTGGGATAGACTGCAACCTTCCACCTGCCCGCTTCACCTCTGGCAGAATAAAACCTTGAACCTTGAACAAGATACAGCTGGCCTAGAAAATCGATGAATAGGAAACAATGAACACATAGTACCAGTGAAAAAATGTGGGCACAGGTATTCATTCTTATAATGGATAGAGAGAGACAAGTGATTCACACAATTTTGGTGTAATGTGCTTGTCACTATTCAAAACTATACAATACTGCAAAACCTGCGCTCTTAATAATGCTGAGAAAAACTTAACGTTGAAGAACGTTACTGACGGAGAGTGGAAAAGAACCAGCACTTTCAAAGAACCAAGAACAAAAGTGTTCTTATGTCAGACTACCAGAGCTTCGACAAATGACACCAATAAATGCAAAGTTTCATCAACTCAAAGGCCAGCAAGTTTCAAAATATGGCCATGGAGTTCATAGGCAACATCATATCAAAAGGTTAATGAGGTATCTTGCTCAATAAACTGGATGTCCAAGTCCATCCTCAACTCAGTTTTCCAAACACAAGTACACCCCAAAGTGCTTTACAGAGCAAAAGGCATTAACCAGTTCCTACTGAATTCAGTAAAGTTACACAGATGGAAGAAAGAGCTCCATAAACATCTGTTTGAATGACAAGTTATTAAAAATGTCTTCAAGGCTCCTCACAGAAGTAACAGTGGCCAAGGTTATGCTATTCAAAATAATTAAATGGTTGGATTCTGAGTCTCTGAGGGTTATTAGGGTCAAACCAGTTACAGCCTGGACGAGTTGCCAGGACGTCCTAAACAAGACAAGCAACAATGCCTGTTTACACCAACTCCTAAAATCACTTAAAATCAGGTATCAGTATAACACTAATGTTTATGGTCAGTGGGAGGAAGCTAGAGTATGGGAGAAATCCCGTACAAGTGCAAGTAAAACATGTGCGACCCCAGTTGTTTTTTCTTTGTTTTTTTTTTTTGCTTTTACCTTTAGAGATTGCCACAACAGATGTCCAACATCATTTCCATCTTAACCTGTCTTCTGCATCTTTTTCTTACACCAGCCAACTGCACATCCTCTCTTAACACAATCCAGAAACCTTCCCTTTTGTCTTATCTCTTCCTGCTGGGCAGGTTCATGTCCAGCATCATTTTAACAATATACCTCCTCTTTACATGTCCAAACCATCTCAGTCTAGCCTCTTTGACTTGATCTCCAAGATGCTGAAGCTTTGCTGTTCATCTGATGTCACTCCCAAATAACAAAATAATAAAATATTAACATCTTCATGTCTGCTCCCTGTCTCTTGGTCAGCGCTACTATCTCCAAGTCCCTCAAGACAGTTTGGTAATAACCCCCTTTTATGACTAAATGAGCACGTTATACGCCTTATTGCACAACACCATTTTCAAAACAAACCCCACATCTGTAGTGCTCTTTCTTGGAAAAACAATTGCAGACAGTTTTTGAAGGAACTTGGCAGCCATGGTTATGATCTTCTGTGGCTGCAGGCTGCCTCAGATTCTTTAGTCTCTTGGTGTGATCCCAGAAAGACACAATCATGTTGAGATCAAGGCGACATGGGAGGCATACCATCACTTCCACGACTTTTTAAGATGACGATATTTCCCAAAGACACGAGCTGTATGTTTGGGGTTGTGGTCATGCCGCAGAATAAATTTAGAGACCAATCAGAAACCACCATGTTCATACTGTATAATGAGAAAGTATTTGCACATTTAAAAAAATATATATATATATTTATATATATTGGGTACTATTAATTCTGACCAAATGCCAACTCAGTTTGAAGACATGCAGACTCAGACTGACTCAGACTCTTAGACTGATGAAGCTACTTGGATAAGTAGTGAAACATTTTTCAAAATGCGAATAAACTAAATAGCCATCCATTTGTGTAATATTGGGAAAAATTAGAAATGTCCTGACTTAAGAGGATGCAGAAAAATCAATCCATGTCTTTGTTACCTCTGAATTGTTGCAAAGCATTGCTTTCTTGCTGTACAAAAAGTAGTATTAAAAACTTTCATCTGGTCCAAAATGCTGCAGCAGGCGTATTAACTAGAACTGGGAGCTGCGAATCACATTTCACCTGTTCTAGCTTCATTTGTAGCTCTCTGTTAAATCTAGAATTGAATTCAAAATATTGCTTCATTACAAACAAAGTCTTGAACAATAAAGCTCCAACATATCTGAAAAACCTCATTGTTTCATGCTGTCCTAGTATAACGTTCTGCTCCATAAATTTAGGTTTACTTGCTTTTTCCAAGAGTCTGTAGGTCTAGAAAGGGTGGCAGAGTTTTTTAGCTCTGAGGTTCCTCTATTATGGAATCAACTTCCAGGCTCAGTCAGGGAGGCAGACTCCCTCGTTACATTTAAGATTACTTCAGACCTTCCTTTTTAATAAAGCCTTTAACAATGTTGTCTCTTTGACCATCTTTTGGTTATGCTGCTACAGTCCTAGGCTGCTGGGGGGGGCTCTCATTATGTACAGAGTATCTTCTTATTGTCTCTCTTATCTCAGTTTAAGACTGTCCTGGATTCATTGTCTATCTTCTGTAGCATCTCTCCCTTCTCCTTCTGCAGGTCTTACCAGCGTTGATGGTTCCTACTGTTGCTGCTGCTCCTGTTCTTCTCTGTATTCGTCATGACAGCCAGTACAGTCATGCAGTAGTTATCACTGACACTTCACAGCAAGAAGGCTCAGTTGGATCTCAGTTCAGCTGGGCCTTTCTATGTGGAGTTTGCACGTTCTGCCTGTGTCTGCATGGGTTTTCAACCAGCTACTCCGGTTTCCTCCCCCCCAAAAACATGTGTAGTCTAATTGGTAATAATAAATCCCACCCAGGCTTCCTTTACATCAACTATAATGTTATTTTGATTTGTAGAAGTATAATCTAGTCCTCTGACCATCTCACCTCAGTGCTGCTGCCTGCATCTGTTTATATAGTAATTTCATTCATCATTTGTTAGCTCTCCTCACACTGTCCTCCATCCTCTCTGTCCTGTCTCCCCTTTCTTTTTCTTTCTTTACCCAGCTGGCCTTCAACAGAAAGGTCCCCCCATATGAGCCAGGTCTTGCTCAAGGTTTCTTCCTCAAAGGGGAGTTTTTCCTTGCCACTGTTTGGGTTAAAGCAGTCCTTCTCAAATAGTGGGGCGCGACCCCCAGGGAAGGGGGGCGCGTGGGGGGGGTGCTCTCAATGTTGCGCAGAGTATAATGTGTGCAGGGAGTATTAGCTATATTGTGTCGGCTTTTTTTGCACGGACATGCGCACACAACACAAAGCAGGAGATATGAGGGAACAAACCCTTTAATTAACAGTCACACACAAACTTTATGTACGTTTCATTGTTTTCATTAGCTTGATTTTGAAATTTCACAAGCAATTTGTAATTGGCATTATGATCATTATCCACAGTCCAGTGCCTGGTTTAAATTATAAAGGTGACAGACTTTAGGAAGGCTAATACTTTAATTGATCTCAGGAATTTGTCCCTGTATGTCTCTCTTCATTATTCCAGTTGTTAAGATGATTAGAAACGACTGACCTCACAAAGAAGATCACAGTAAAATCAGTAATGAGGGTGATAGTCTACAGGCATATAAAGTTCCATTCAGGTCATGTGGGTTTCTTTCACAGTGTCGTGACCGTTTCTGAGCCATGGTTTGATAAAGCAGGCGGTCGTTAGAAGAGCTTTCTGGTTGGAGAGTGTTTTGGAGCAGGTTGAACTGTTGGGCGTTTCTTCAGTAAAAGTATTGATTACTTGAGAAAACTAGGTCTACTTTATTTTAATTACACTCAATCTATCAAGAAAGCATACAAGGTAATTCAAAACATCTATGACAACAGGAACAACAGGAAAACAATGATTGCTTTTGAAAAATCTACATTTAAAATCCAAATTCAATTTTTACAAAATAATAATAATAATAATGATAATTTTTACTTTATTAAAATTGTTTTGAATTCTGAATTAATTTAGATATCTATATTTTACTGGCCAGTAGATGGTAGCAAAAACAATATTTCCATTTTTATATTCCCAAAGATGTTTCACCAAAAATACAGTAAATGCAGAATGGTCGATGTTTTCAACACATTTCTCACATTCCTGTCAGATGCTTTGTTGCTGATAAAGAGACAGTCATGTGTAGGCTGCATTTAAAAATAATAAATAAATAATAAGATGTAGTCAGTTAAAATCACAGGTAATTTCAACAAAAGCCACTATGTGCCACCTACCAAGCTGTAAATATTGCTGTCGCATGCATCTATTCACCCACCTAAAGTTTTGCATCCATGTATCTTGTTGTCAGTGATGTTTTACTGTTGAAGTTCACGAGTGACTGAATCACTAGTCATTCTGAATTTTTACCTTTAATAGGAAACTTAATTGTTTCATTACAACTACTTTTATTTTTGATATCTAACCTCAGCCTTATGCTCAGTGTATTCTCACATTAGCAGGAATAATTAAATTTTGTGACATTTTTATCTTTTATTTTCTGTTGAGGGAAAGCTTTATTAAATAAATCAATCATTTATTAAATATGATGTTGAATCTGATTATGTGGCATTCAAAGTAACAACATGGACAACTTGATGTTCTCTACTTGATGCTCCCAAATACACAATCCTAAAGCACCCCGAGTGTGCTCAAAACTTTCCCGCCGGCAGCTCCTCAAGTACACCAGACTGCAGCGTCTGGTGTACTTGAAACTTGAATTTCCCACTTGGGGGATCAATAAAGTATATTTGATTGATTGATTAATTAACAAGAGCCCAGATCATAAGAGGGGAGCTGCAGTTAACAAATGTGACTAATAGCTGGACTTTGAGCCACCAGGCTATTCCTCTGAGGTCACTTATTGGAGTAAGCAGGGTAGGCATTGGGATGAAAGTATGCAGTTAGTGCTAGGCAAATCTCCTCATCACCAGCTTAAATAAATTGAGGAAGTAAATCCCCCTAGACCGCAACTTCAGACCTGTGGGATGGAGAGCTGGTCCTGGTGACAGACTCTGCTAGTCAGAAACTGAACCGCACCTGGGGAATCTGACACACCTTACAGAGTAAGCACATGCCTATTTCTCATCTTGTGCAGAAATACAATACTGGACAAAAGCAATTTCGAGAATATCTTCAGATTAAAACTAGTACATGCTAAAATGAATAAAAAACCTAAGCTCAGTCTATTACCATTGATCCTAGAATTTACTAGAACCTCTAGTCATCAAAAAATCTTGTTAAAAGTTTATAAACTAATCTTAACAACTGACTGTACAATTTCGGTCCCTTCAGTTAAATGGAAGCAGGACTTAGAACTCAGGCCCAATTAAGAATTCTGGCCCCAAATTTGTAAAAATATATTTTATTCAGCCACTAACATAAAGTTACAACTCATACAATACAAAATGCACTTTACCGGGAAAAAAATGTTTAAAATGGACTTTAGAGACACAAAAATCTGCTCACATCGTACACAGAATGCTGTTGATTCCTACTTTCATCCCATGTGGGAATATACACCAGTTAAAACATTTTGGCTCAATATTATTAAAACTCTCTCCCAACTTCTGGATTGTAGCATCCCAATATCACCTTCTGTTTATTGAGAGACTCCTCCATGATCACCCTGGATAATAACTCTCTTTATCGCCTTAATCATTATCATAAAAAACAATCCTCGTGAATTGGAAAACAAAAAACTCCAACATTATTCTCTGGAAAATTCTATTAATCGACTTCATTGCAATGGAAAAACTGTCAGCCGCAATAAAAAAATCAAAAAGACAGTTTTGATCAAAATTGGGACAAAATTAGTAGATCTTTACATCTATAACATAAATCGTCCCCAAATGACCTGTGACTGCGCAGTATGGTTTGGTAATTCTTTGACTGTGGGAGGATAAAACAAACACACAACTTCAACAAAGACTTCTCAAGTCCACTCCCACTACAACTGCCCTTAGTTAGCTCGATCTCCTTCAGCCTGAGAATCCATCGATATAAATTTATTGGTCCTGGGGGAGGGATAAGAATGGGCATAGAATTTTACAAGGGATTACTGTCATCTTTGCTATCAAACCACATGTGTATTTCCCTTTAATGCCTCATCAGAGTTGTATCAAGGTGCTTGGGGGTGGTGCGGGCAGGCTGTGGGGTGTCTCCCCTCGCCGCAGTGTGTCTGGTTTTTGGTGGCCACGGCGGCCTGGGTGCTCTTCCTGAGGTCGCGGTGGGTATCTGGTTACTTGGCTGCGTTGTGCTTGGGCCTCACATGGGCGTTGGGGGGCCTCGGTGGTGGTGGGGGCCTTTGGATGTGGGGTTGCGCCCCATGGTGCTGCCCCGATGGCTGCTCTGGCTCCCCATGGGTGGAGGGGAGCCAGGGCCATCTTTGCCCTCCATCGTTTCTCCCTCACAACCATAAAACACCCAAAAAACACCCAAAAAATATATACCGTATTGCCCCAAATATAGGACGATATTTTATTCTAGAAGTCATATTCTCAAAAATTGGGTTCGTCTTATAATCGAGGTCTAGACTTTTCTATTGTAATTACACATCTGCGCCACTAGATGGAGTCGCACCTAGGTAACCAGTGAGAATGGAGGAACCACGCAGCCAACTCGAGCAAAGGGCTTTGAAAGTTGTTGGAGTCCAGAATTAGTGTTTTACAGACTGAATTATTTATGTTGTTCTTGACTAAAATTCGACTTCAATAGTTATGCAGTTATTGAACTACATGGTTGTAGCTTATTCAGAGTCATATTCTCAGATTTGAAGAGAACAGTTTATTAAATAGTACCATACCTTGATCTTAAATAACATGGAAATCTGACACGCAAGTGTGATACCATACTTCTGAAAAAAGATAAGATCATTAAAATGTTTAACAATACAGTAGAATGTTATCTCTGTGGGAGTTTTTCCTATAGTTTAATTGTACAATAAAAAAAAAGTTGTTTTATGAATAGCCTTATTGCCTTCATCATATTCATCATATTTTTATTTTCCCAAAATTATATTTGAAAAATAGGGTCGTCTTATAATCAGAGTCGTCCTATATTTGGGTCAATACGGTAAATACCATAAAAAATAGATACCATTACCTGGCCCCCCTGTCAGTGGACGTATGCCTTGAGGGTGTTTACCCCTGGACCTTGGGCTCCTCTCAGGCTAAGATAATGATGGTGATGATGGTAATAGTGGTGACAGTTTCTTCTGTACTTTGGTCATCTTCAATAGTAGTAGTAATAGGTATTATTGACATAATCACTCTTAATCAATGGGTTTTCATTAACTGCAGCTCAAAAATATCTTTCTTTACCAACATTGACTCTAATAATCATAAAAGGGGTGTTTATAGATGTGGCAGGCATGCATAGAATTATCAATACATATGTACATTTTTGTAAACTTTGTAAACTGTAAATGGGCACGGACATGTGCGTGCACATGCATAGGTGTATGTATAGGCACATGTGTGGACATGTGCATGTTTTGTGCGAGCATGTGTGCATGTGTGCGTACGTGTATACGTTTGTATGTGGTTGATATAATGCCATACATGAATAAGCTTAAGCATTTGTGTGTATAAATATATATTTGTTTAATTAGTGACAGTAACATTAAGAATGTTAAACATATGGAGATGAGTTCATTACCGCTACTGCACCAGAATGACTAAGCACACTTGACTAAGTGACTTCATTGTTGGTATGGAGGCATGTTCCTTATTATGGTTACATCAGCATAGAGGCATATGTATGTATTTGTATATATGTAGGTGTGTATGTCTATCTTAAGTAATAAGTAATGTATACATGTACGTTCAGAAGTCTATTCACAAGTCTAGTTTATAGACATTTATGCTTTATACCCCCCCCCCAACACCCCCCTCTTCTATCAACACAATCCATCTATTAATGTTTACATGAATTCTACACATGCCCACAGGCCTACTGCTTGGTAGAAGGTGTTCATCCAGTTTTCTGTTAATATATAGAAAGCAGAAAAAACTACTATCTTTTAAGTTTGTTCTGTATCACAACACAATCCACTTCACAACTCAGCACACACTACACCCTCACTGTCGTGTCTCTTTAATTGTCTTGTCTTTAAATGTCTCACTGCTGGTGTTTTTCTAGTCCTCTCTGACGGAATCAGGATTTAAGATTTTAATAAAGATGTTATAATTTACTGCTAGAGAGGACTGGTGAAGGACACGTTCACCCTTCACATTAGTACAAAAAGTCTGCTACAAGATTAAATTGCATATACACACTAGATGGTTTTGCCAGATGATGGCACTAACCATGAATATAAATGCAGACATGGGGGGAAAAAAAAAAAAAAAAAAGACCATAGTAGCGATCTGTCGGTCAAGTGCACTCCAATTCTTAGATTCGGTTCTTTAAAGTGAAGGACAGGAGCCGGCTCTTGACTGGGAGCCAATCTGATTAAGAGCCAATTTGCTTGTTTTTCTCATCTTTTTTCTATTAAAGCCACATGTGATTGGTCAAGATGTGTGGTGGCGTCTGTGCGTTCACACTCAGCAGGAGGGGGAGGAGGAAGTTAGTAACAACTGTGAGCACACAAACTGGAGTGAGGGAGACAAGAGAGCAAGAGAGAGCATTGTTACACAGAGACGAGTACACGCAGGAAAGGTGAGGAAAACGAGCAACAGAAAATGAAGCAAAATTTGGACCCATTTTAATGTAATTGATAGTTCGAGGGCAGAGTGCAAACTCTCCGAAATTAAAATTTCATATCGAGCAGACCAACAACCTGCATAGGTATGTGCGTAATGTTCACCCATCAAGTCAGGTAGAGGAGAAAAGACAAGCAAGGGAATTTGCTATTAATGAACGTGCCAGTGAGTCAGCAACTGTTGTTGCTCCTACAATGTCATCATTCAGTTAATCACCACAACCACCAAGACCTACAGCCCAAGACCTATGTGAGCCAGTTTTTGCAAAAGACAATTACAATTATAAACAAAACGGGAGGAACTGGCTAAAATGATTGCACAGGTTTTTCAGCCATTTTCCATTGTGGATGACGAAGTATTCAGAAGCTACACTCATGCCCTTAATCCAACGTATGCGCTGCCAAGCAGGAAAACACTTTCCCAAAAAAATAAAGAAAGAAAGAAAGAAAATTACCACAGGCTTGAGAGAACATGCTTCACTCCTAATGGGGATCAAAAAAGCCATAGCTGTTTCTCTGACAACTGACTGCTGGACGTCCCGAATCACCACATCCTACATGTCAGTTAAATGCCACTTTGTTGAACATTTCAAAATGGTGACTGTCTTCTGGATTGTTTTCAGTTGAGTGACAGACACATCTGAGAACTTAGCAGAAGAACTGCTGAAAGTGGCAAAAGAATGGGGTGTGGAAGACAAAGTAGTGAGCCATGTTGGTGACAATGTCGCTAACATAAGCAGTTAAGAAGACAAAGTCCTGAAATGGACCTACCTCCCACGTCTTGAGCACACAGTTAACTTGTTTGTAAGAGATGCACTGAAGATGATGAAGCCCTCTGTGGACAAAGTTAAGGCGATAGTGGAATTCTTCCACATGAGCAGCACAGCCACAGAAAAGCTCAAGTCTACTCGAAAGACAGATGGGCATGCCTGAGCTGAAGCTGAAACAAGAGTTTGTTACAAGGTGGAACTCAACCTTCCATGTGCTTAACCGGATTCTGGACTCCAAAGATGTAGTTATCGCCACCGGAGCCATTTCAACGGGTCACTGAGGAAATCAGTGCAGACACGTACAGTGTACAAATCTCATACTTATTATATGCCTCATTTTGATGAGGCATGACTGGAAATATAGTATAGTCTATTAAATAAAACAAAGCCTAATTTTAACACTTATTCTTTTTCTTTTTTTCAGCTATGTCACAGGCTCGAAAATGTTAATCCTATGCAAGTGTCTACAGAAACTGACAGCTGAGCACAAGACCAGAGGAAAGATGAGTAAAGTTAAGGAGTTTGTGGATTCTCTCTGCACATCCATGGAAATAAAACTTCCCAGAATGGAATATAATTCTGTCCTGTCAAACCACCATTCTTGACCCAAGGTTCAAAAGGTCGGCCTTCAGTGACAATAGAGCGGTTGATGAAGCTCTTCAAAGAATAACTGCAGCAGCAGCAGTAAAATCCAGCCAGTCAACTGCACTGCCAGGGGGCCAAGAGGGAGAAGAGGAAGAGGAGGCCGCAGAGCACGAACATGAGCTTGCATAACCACAAGCACCTGCCGTTTGGAGGTTCTTTGAAGAACAAGAAACCAGTGACAGGAACCCATCACCAGATGCAATACTGGAGGTTAAGTCCAATCTTGAGGAGTCCCTTCTACAGAGAAGTGCAGATCCGCTGAGCTGGGGGGAGTCTACCCTCAGCTCACATATGTGATGGCACATGGACTCTGTGGTGCAGCAACATCCATCCCCTCAGACAGAATATTCTCCAAATCAGGGCAGATCATGACAGAAAGGAGAAACCGGATCAACCCTTCAAAACAGATTGCTTTTTGATTTTTAAAGATTAGAAACTGTTTTTGCACATTTTAATTTACTTCACTAGTCAAAGGGTGCATTAAAAAAAATTTACACCTTGGTGGATCTTTGTTTATTTAACTATTTATTTTTTTCAGCACCCGGAGTCTGTGGATTAATAAAGCAAAATAAAGAATACATATAAGGACCACCTGAGGAATGGATTAACTGGGTTTATGCTGGCTTCCAGCACAGCTGTGAAAAACCTTGGAGTCATTTTAGATCAGGATATGTCATTTAAACAGCATATTAATCAGGTTTGCAAGACTGCCTTTTTTCATCTCCGAAATATTGTCCAAGATTAGAAGCATCCTCTCCCAGGGTGATGTTGAAAAATTAATCCACGTGTTTGTCAGTTCTAGACTGGATTATTGCAATGCGTTGTTAGCAGGATGTCCGAAAAGCTCGCTGAATAGCCTCCAATTGATCCAGAACGCAGCAGCGAGGGTGCTGACAGGAATCCGCAAGTGAGATCCACGTCTCTCCCGTGTTAGCCTCCCTCCGTTTGGCTCCCCGTGAAATTTTCGCATTGAGTTTAAGATTCTGCTTCTCGCATATAAGGCCCTTAATGGCCTAGCTCCGCGCTATTTACATGACTTGATAGCACGCTATGCCACCTAACATAGAGCTCTCCCCAGTCAAAGTGTGGGATTACTCGTCATTTCTAGAATATCCAAAAGAACGGTTTGGAGGACGGGCCTTCTGCTACCAGGCACCTTTTTTTTATGGAACCAGCTACCAGTTTTGGGTTGAGGAGGCTGATACCATCTCCATCTTTAAAACTAAATTGAAAACATTTCTGTTTAGTAAAGCCTACAGTTAGTCTAAACTATAGTTGTGTAGGGGCTAATAGTTATAGCTATAGTTGTAGTAGCTCAGACTAGAGTAGGCTCGTCTTAATCACAGCTTCATCATAGCTATGCTGCTATAGGCCTACGCTGCAGGGGGACACCAACATGATCTGCTGAGTGGTGTCTCCACTGCTCTTCTCCCTTTCCTTCCTTTTCCTCCTCCCTTCCTCCTCCTCCAGCTCATTCATAATTAATTGGGAGCACCTTGTTACTGTAACTGTGCTCCATATTCTTTAATTTCCTGTGGTTTGTTGTGCTGTTTTGCCCCCCCCCCCTTTTCTTTTTCTCTGTATGTTTGCAGGCCAGAGTTTCCTGGGTTTCATGCTGACTTGCAGTTCCATCCTTTGGCCATCCCGGGGTTTTCCTCCACTTGTGTGTGTAGATGTGTTCGGGGTGCCGACTGGTGTGGTGATCGGCGACCTGGTCCTCTGGCCATCTCATCCCAGTGTTGATACCTCCATCTGTTTATGTCTTTGTTCATATGGTCATTATATTTATTCATTTGTGTGCTCTCCTCTCTCTGTCCTGTCTCTCCCCTCTTTTCTTTCTTTACCCGGCTGGCCTTCAGCAGGAAGGTTCCCCCCGTATGATCCAGGTCCTGCTCAAGGTTTCTTCCTCTTAAAGTGGAGTTTTTACTTGCCACTGTTGGGCTTCAAGGTTTTTTTTTCTCCCATTGTGGGCTTGCCTGCCATTATCCTTGTTTAGGATTCAATGTCAATTTTTTAGTTATTGATATTTGCTCAGGGGTCATGCTCTCTGTAAAGCACCTAGAGACAATTGACATTGTAACAGACGCTATTAAAATAAAACTGAATTGAATATGATACATCTTTCATATTAGTAATTAATTACCTCTGCTAAGGAGGTTATGTTTTTGACGACATTTCTGTCAGAATAAGTTGTCGGAAATGTGAAAAGGAAGAACTAATTTCATTTTGGGTGTGATCCGGAAGAAATCCTGGATCACTTTCAAATTTTTGATAACATTGCGGTAAATGTGGCGAAAAATGTTTTTTCTCAATATTTCCGTTAATTATTGCCCAAAACTCATGAAATTTGACTCAGGGATTGACATTGAGAACCTCTATCAAATTTCAAAGGCTGATCCGGATCTGATCCAGAAGGTGGATTTTATCGCAATCTCTGAATCCCTATATGGGGGAATTGTTGCGCTTGGCAGAGTGCTTTTCTAGTTTTTACCTATAATTTAGTAATAAATTTAATTAAGCAAAAAAAAAAATAAATAAATCTGATGAGCCACTTTGGGAGCTGTAAAGAGCCGGCTCTTTTTAAGGAGCCAAAATTCCCATCACTAGACTATAGACCATTAAAGTATTAGGAGTTTAAACTCATACGTTTTAATTCTAAGCTGTTTCTCATTGAAACACTAAACAGGCATTTGTAAATCTGTGATCAGCCTCATGGTCTGCTTAAGAACGGCATGAACCAGACTTAGCTATACTTGGTTTACAGTGTTGGGCAAGTTCACTTTCTACACAAACTAGTTCAGTTCATAGTTCACAGAAATTCAAATGAACTAGTTCAGTTCACCATTTCATAAAGTGAACTACTAATAGTTCATTTTTTGTAATTTTTTTTTAATTTTTTAATGTTGCTGCGAACAATTATTTGTCAAAATGATTGCCACTGCCCATATACTACACCACCACAAACTGCGATTATTTTATCTATTTTATCTGTCGAAAACTATGTGTCCAATTCAGAATCCTTAACCAACCAGGGTTCACATTAGCATTGAAGGGACAGCCCATGTAAAACTGTAATTTCTGTTTCAGCTTCTCTCTACAGTATATTAAAAATATGAGGAAAAACTTGCTGCCAAATGGTCTTTATTATAAGACAAAAACAGGTCCTTAAGGTGCAAATGCTCCTCCGGCTCTGGGCGACTGCAGCTTTCATCTTCCTCCATGCTTGTTTTAAACATTTGATGACGCAATTGTTAGCGCGACAGAAGTGACAGTTCGTGTTGCCATGTTTGATTGCTTTCCAAAGATGCATATCAGGCTCGTTTGTGGTGTATTTTAAATGGGGTTCGCTGGAAACGTGGCACGGTTTTGAGCGTGCGTGAACTTTGAAAGAGCGTCGTTCAGAAATGCCCAAATGAACTCGTTCACACCCGACGCTCGTCAAGGGGAAAGAGAGCACGTTCATTTCACATTCGCACAAAATATGAACTAGTTCGGGAACTTTCGTTCAAAGAACACGTTCAGGTGCAACACTGTTGGTTTGACATAGCCAGCTTCTTAATCTGGTTTTGCATTTGTCCGACCGAATGGACCAAGACAACTTTGGCAGGATAGGTCCAAGTTTCAATTTCTAAGATTTCCCAAATCTCTTAATTCCATTTTCATACAGCATTCCCCTGGTGGTATGCCCTGGGGAGGAAAAATATATATATACAGTAAACCCTCACAGTTCGCAGTCTCAGCACATCATGGAAGTTTCAAAAATATTGATGGAAAAACAAAAATTCTAACGAAGCGCGCAAGACTGAAGCGAAACACATCACATCAAGATCGAGCCTCAGGAAGCAACAAGAGCCTACACGGGATGCCCCATGAACGAAAAATCGAGGCCTTCGATTGGCTGCTACGACGGGCATTACTGTGGCGTCAGTGGTCTGTACGCTGATTGGCTGACACATGTCCCCGCATCTCCCATCTCTTGCTCTCGTGAGACGAAGCAGAGTTTAACGATGATCCACTTGGTGTTTCCGTTCATCAGTTCCGAATATCGCCTGCTTATTTCAGTGATTTAGTGCCATTTTAAAGTTAAGTCATTCACTGCCATTGATGGTCTATAGACGTCAATTGAGACTAATGTGTCACTGAGGTTGCTAGGCACATCGTAGTAAGTGTTCCGATCCTCCAGATGGCAGCATCGCCACTCTATGAGGGCACCGTTTCACCCCCCCGAGGAATTGCAAGTGAGAGAAAAGATGGAGCAGCCCATTCCACTGCTGATTCCAGAGGAATGGAACGAGGTAGAATCACACTTTTTTTTTTTTCCCGAAAAAGTGGAACTTCAATAGTTGAGGGGTTACTCCACATTGCGGGGGGTCACAGCCCCCATTGACCGTGAAGTGTGAGGGATTACTGTACATCAGGCGTTAGATATACCGGCTTCATATAGCCAGGTGTAACTGAATCCTAGCCACATTATGCCAGTTCCGTGATTTAATAGATTAGATGTACTTTATTCATCCCCCAAGGGGTTAAAATCCTCTTAATTCAAGTTATGATTTTCACAATTTAAAACAAAAACAAACCCAAAAAACTATATTTTCAATTTTTATTGATTTTGGACAATTTTTCCAGTGTCATCCATAACCATTCACTTCAATGGTATTTGCATAATCTTTCATTCAATGCTAGAAGGATATAAACCAAGGTAGGCTGATGTCAGATTTTAACAGCTTGAAAGCCAAATGTGCACTGAAGGTCCAAATACAATTACACTTGGGGGAATTTCCAAAGTCTGTTAAAGGGACAGGATATATACCTTCCAGTTGTCTATTGAAAAGAAAAAAAAAATGGGGAGGGGGAGAAATGCACATTGACATCACCTCTACCTGGTTTTATCATTCTAGGTGTAAGGCTGATAAAGAAAAGGACCATTGCTATTGAACAGATGAATCTGCATAGCAACTGGAAGACAAGGGGACTGGACACTGACCCGATACAGAGGGAGGAGTTACACAGGACATCACTAGACAGTTGGCACATGATGGTCTGTTGTTTCACACAGTCATTCTGTATAGAGATCGAGTTTGATGTAAAGTCTATCCATTAGTGTGAGGTTTGATGCATTGGAGTGCTTTGCCTAGTGTTGTAGAAGGTTTAGTTATGGCATCATCTCCAAGCATCTGGCAGTTTGAGTGGGTGTTATTCTGCAGTGGCTAAAAGGGAACTGACCCCCTCCCCCCTCAACTTTGTACAGTTTTATTCATAAGGCTACAAGGTAAGAGCCACTACATCATGCTCACAGAAGCACAGTTACAAGCAGATGGAAGGAAATGACAGGACAACCACTCTAGAGTGGGAAGGGGCTGAACACTGACACTTTTCACTCAGCTACATGGATAAAGCAGGAAGGGGTGGGTTGCTCAAAAACCCTCCCTCACTCGTCAGGCATAACATCTGAATAGTATTAATTCAATCCCATCACCCCTCCTGCAAAGGCAACTAAAGGTAGGGTCCTGGGGGGAAAAGGGAGGGAAGGGAAAAAAAAAAAACCCATCTCCAGCCACGATGAATTGTAAACCACAATGAAATGTAAGAACATTTAAACACCAGTCTTTTGCAGACTAAACCGCAACACCTGTCACACTTTAAGCATAACAGTGTTATTTAAAGCAGTTACAAAGCTTACAAGTTAATCAAAGCATGGAGGGGTAGACCAAGATAAATAGAGAAGGGTGACAATCTCAAAACTCAAGACTACTAGGGTCAGCGGTCAGTCCAGGTTAACGGGGGGGATGACAGGGAAGATTCTGACTTGTTAAGCTCAAGCCCATCTGTACCAGCATGGCTTAGAAGCGCTTAGGTCCCCAGGGTGAGGTTTTAGCTGCCACTGGGGTGCCAAAACTTGGGAAATCTTCAGAGCTGCTCATATCAGGTGCCTTTAAAAATAGAAAATAAAATAAAATTAATCAACAAAGTTTGGTGTCAACTGATTCATGATCAACCTTGTGGCGAAACTCACCTTCTCATTAGTGGTAGTCCAGGGGGCCTCCCTCACCACAAAACCTTTGGATGGGCCACGATGTTCATCCATGGCAGCAGCGCTACTGCTCGGTGGTCTCATGTACGCCATTTTTGCCTCATTTTCCACAACATCGGCCATCTAACAAAAATCAAGAGGTTCATGAGTGCAGACTGGAAACTTAAGGTTTTTGATACATCTATTAAGAGAAGAAAATGCACAGTGGACATACATATTCCTCTTCAAGATTAAGGAGATGGTCAATGGCTTCATCCACAAGCTCAGGGCGACCTGTCACTGTAACAAGATTTGGGTCAGCAGCTCCACTCTGGGGAAACCTGAGATCAACCTGAGAGAAAATATAAATAAATGCATAAAAGGATGAGTGATTGTATTTATTTATGTACACATAACCACCACCCCACCACCCCCCAAAAAAAAGGTTTAATTGGTGATATGAATAATAATTTCCAAACCTGCCTGGTCCTGTGAAAAATTTATTTCAAAAGTACCTGCCCTCCCCTTGTTAAATCATGAATTAACTGTGGTGAAATGACATTCTTTGGAAAGCTGAGCTCAATTTCACTGACCACACCCAGGCTTGATTAGACCTGGGTCTGTCAGACCTGTCAAATCAAGAGATCACTTCAATACAACCCATCTGAAAAGACCAAAAGATCCCAAAAAGCAAGTCATCATGCCGCAATCCAAAGAAAAACCAAGTAACTGACATCCATCAGCCTGGAAAATGTTACAAAGCCTTTTCTAAAGCTTTAGGACACCAGTGAACCCCAGTGACAGCCATCATCTACAAATGGAGAAAACATGGTGGTGAATGTTCCCACGACTGGCCGGTCTACAAAATTTACCCCAAGACCACAGCGACTCATCCAAGACGTCACAAAAGAACCCACAACAACATCTAAAGAACTGCGAGTCTCACTGGCCTCAGTAGGGGTCAGTGTTCATGACTCAGCCATAAAGAGACCAGACAAAAAAGGCATGATGGCAGAGTTCCAAGGCAAAACCCCCCTGCTGACCAAAAAGAACAGGCTCGTCTCACTTTTTCCAAAAAACAACATCTTTATCAAAACCAAGATTTTTGGGAAAATATTCGATTGACTGACAAAACAAAAGCTGAACATTTTGTATAGTGCGTGTCCAGTTACATCAGATGTAAAAATAACAGCATTTCAGATAAAGATCATCATACCAACAGTCAAATATGGTGGTAGTGTGATGGTCTGGGGCTGCTTCAGGACCTGGATGACTTGCTGTGATTGATGGAACCATGAATTCTGCTCTCTACCAGAAAATCCTGGAGGACAATGTCCAGCCATCAGTTCCTGACCTCAATCTGAAGCACACTTTGGGTTCTGCAGCAGGACAATGATTCAAAACACACCAGCAAGTCTACCTCCAAAAGGCTTAAAAAAAAAAAATACTACTACTACTAATAACAATAATAATGTTTTGAAGTGGCCTAGTCAAAGTCTTGAATCCAGTTGAGATGTTGTGGCATGACCTTAAAAAGGTGGTTTGTGCTCAGAAACCCTCAGACATGGCTGAATTAAAACAATTCTCCAAAGAAGAGTGGGCCAGTATCCGCCCACAGTGATGGGACTCATCACCAGTCATCACACATGCTTGAGTTAGGTTCAGTGGGATTTTAAAAATTACTTTTTCCACATAGGGCCATGTAGGTTTGGATAGTTTTTTTTCCCCCCTCTTAATAAAACCACCACTTACAAACTGCATTTTGGGTTTCCTTGGGTTATTTTCATCCAATGTTCAAGTCTGATCTAAAACATTTAAGTGACAAACATGCTAAAAAAAATAAAAGAGTGGGGAAAAAAATAAATAAATAAAGATTAAAAAATAAAAAAAATCCAGGAAGGGGGCAAATACATTTTCACCGCACACACAAAGCTGATAACACTCAAACCCGTTAACAGAAGCTTCACCTTGAATTCATCCATGATCTTGCGGATGCCCTTGCCTCGAGCTCCAATAATGCGAGCATGGACCCTGCTGTCCAGGGTGATGTCCTCAGAGATCATCTCTTCCAGCTCATCCACAATAGCCTGGATGGCATCTCGTGCGGCTATGGCTTTGTGCTCATACCCTGTGATAGTTATCTGATCCTGTGGGAAGAACAGCCTTTTTTTTTTTTGCAAACACTAATTGCATAAATACAGTTATCTGACAAAGAACTGGTCAAACCAGACTAGGAAGGTTCATTTTTCTGTTTAAAGTTTAAATTTGGAATGGTACTAAATGCATTTTTTTTTTTAAATTTTAAATAAAAGGACAAAGTTATTTCTGTAGAACAGATCGTATACCTGGTTTTCATCATTCTTTTCTGGGAACTGAATGTTGACATCATGCTCAGTCCGGATGTTTGTAATGATGGCACCCTTGCGACCAATGATTTTGGGATGATACTTGGGGTCCACAGTGATGGTCAACTTAAAGCTCCTGAGTGCCTGCAGAGAGTTTAATGAAAATAGACTGTAGAAGCACTTAAACTAATAATTCTATAGTTGATAGTCATGCCCTTCAAACCTCAAGTATTGTGATGAAGGTACCCTTTAAGTCACATGTGTCAAACACAAGGCCCGCGGGCCAAATGTGGTCCGCTACGTCATTGTATGTGGCCTTCGAAGAGCTTGTGTATTATTGGCTTCAATTTTAAACCAATATTTTAAGACTTTAAATAAGCTTATGCCACTTTAAAGCGCATATTTGACAAAACAGCATCTCCCATAATGCATTTTGTCATTACCCACAACGATAACAGTATATCACCATGAGCAAGACATCAAGACAATTTTCAGAACTGATGGACTTGAGAAAAACCTCTACAAACTAGCTCCCAACATGTCCAAGAAAAAAAAAAAAAAATGATGCACAAGCAAGGCAGCTTCATGAATGATGGGAAAACGAATACAAGTTTGTGTCTCAAGCTGAAAAAAACTTGTCTTTTGTGTTATGAGGCGGTGTCAGTCGTGAAAGAGTTTAATCTACGTCAGAATTTTGACAGCAAACACGGAGCCAAGTATGCTAAACTTAGGCCACAAGAAAAACAAAGAATCGCTTCCGCTTCTGAAACCAAGGTAATAGATACTCAGTGATGTAAACATAACCCGTGCAAGAGCAGGGTTACAACCACAAACCCCGAGTTTAATATAATGATTTAAACATTTGAAACTTGAATACATAATAAATACAGAAACAGTTATTTAACAATATAAGGCAGGGCATAAAATTAGAATTTTTACCAAGTAGCCCCTGGCTACCAGGTTTTTGAAGTTGGTAGCCAGCTAGCAATTTTGTTCGCCAGTGTTTTTGTCGTCCCATACGCACCCCTGTAGACTGCTGACATTATCATGGACACTCCCAGCATGTTCAGCAACTTCAGCCAGCTCTTTTGTTTCCTGTGTGCCATTATTGGACAAACTGATCAATCCAGGTGTGTCTGATCATTGCTGTGAGGTCAGACACACCTGGATTAATCAGTTTGTTAATTAATGGCACACCAGAAACAAAGCAGCTGGCTGAAGTTCAGGAAGTAGTGCAGCTGTGCATAAACCCACGTTGACATAATGTGAACATTCATTATAGCCTAAATGAAAACACAAAGGGGTTTATATGAAGAGTATTTATTTGAAGGGATTTGCATATTTTTTGGTCATTTAACATCGCTTGTATTTACATTTACATTTGATTTTCATTACACACATTGTTTTCATTTTATATTGCTCTTCTTTTAGTTTTTCATCTCATTTCACATGACTGGTCAGACCACCCATTACCCAATACCAAAAATCTGCGAGATACAGGTACCGCAAGATACCGAATTCGTGGAAAGCGCAGGAGACACGCCCATTGCCGCGCCCACAATGTGCTTAAGGAAGTCGGCAAAATGGGTAACAGGTTTTGGGAGGTGGAAGATTGCATTTCGGTTGGCAGAGGCTCCTAAATCTGAGATTTGCAGGTAATGGGTATTGGGAGGTGCAAGATAGGGCCTATAGTCTTTTAGTTAACCCCCCCCCCCCCCCCCGGCCAAAGTTTTTTCCTGCAGGAAACCCTGTTAAGTTATAAGTGAAAACATGTAAACTCAGTCAAGCCCATTAATCTGATTAATTTAGCAACTACTTAATTCAGTAAAGGGCAATTTGTACATGGAAAAAAAACAAATTGCAACTTCTCCATCATTTTTGTTCAAAACAACGGTAAATGAAGTTTAAATTTAAACAAATACAGTGCCTTCCATAAGTATTCGGCCACCTTCAACTTTTCAACCTTTTGCCACAAATCCGGCTTTAAACTTCTCCACAACAGTATCTGGGACCTGCCTGGTGTGTTCCTTGGTCTTCCATGATGCTCTCTGAGCTTTAACCAGAACCCTGAGACTATCACAGAGCAGGTGCATTTATACGGAGACTTGATCACACACAGGTGGATTCTATTGATCATCATCAGTCATTCAGGACAACATTGGATCATTCAGAGATCCTCACTGAACTTCTAGAGTCAGTTTGCTGCTCTGAAAGTAAAGGGGACCAATAATAATACACGCCCCACCTTTCCAGTTTTTTTATTTGTTAAAAAAAGTTTAAAATATCCAATAAATTTAAAGATGTAAAATTGAAATTTTACCTCTTTATGTTTGAAGCATGAAATGTAGCAAAAGGTTGAAAAGTTCAAGGAGGCCAAAAACTTTCACAAGGAACAGTACATTCCATTGGGTCTGGACTCGTCTCCTCTTTAACATATTTGCAGAGGCAGTTATTAGATTATTAGATGTTATTACTCTGGATGCATCATCATTAAAAAAAGCGAACTATTACATTCAGTGTTTTTTTTCCATGTTTTGGGTGGTTGCTTCAACAACATTCAGAGAAAACATCCATCCTTGCAGCTGATCAGACAGACATTTTCTAGAACTCTGGAGCTGTGTCATGTGTGTTCATATAACTTGCCTGCTAAGTGGAAACGGACAGTTTTGTAAGGCGTTTTTAAATCAACCACTACTTTTTTTACACGGATCTACGAGCAGTTGAGCGACCGTTAATGATAAGTCGTGTTCCACAGTGAACGAGCACACGTGTATTTTCAAGTCAGAAATACGATCGTTCATCGGGGCCGCTACGTTTGTAGCGCTGTGGCTGTTGACTCCGGTAAACGGCTGGTGTGTTGGAGCCCGCGGACAGCTACGTTTATGCCCGGCGTCTCCTATGTGACGGTGAAGAGCTTTTTTTTTTTTGCTGCTATAGAATTAACTTCTTGGAGCACAACACACAAAATCAGGTGCCAGGCTTCCTTAGCTTCTGGCACCAGCTCCCAACCAGCTCTCCGTCCCCACCCAGCCACACTTGAATTTTGCTCCATTCTTCTGATTGCGGGACAAAAACCCACCGACTTGCTTCGCCTGCAATTCAAGACCACCAAAGATGACATGTTTCTGTGAGTGTTTTTTTTTTTTTTTTTTTTTTTTTGCCGGAATACTTTAAGCCCTGGATATGTTTGCCCTGGTGACACATGACAAATGTGCAGAAATCATAGAGAAAAAAAAAAAAAGTTTTTTTTCTAAGTTGATGGTTGATTTTGTAGCCTTCGCCACAGGCAACAAGGCAGAAAAAAAAAAAAAACGGTCTAAATGGTCAAATTTTGGTCGCATTTGGCGACCATTTAGTTGCGAATTTTATGCCCTGAAGGTGTAGTTTAATTTATTTTGGTTTACATTGCATTTTGTTACATTCATGCTGCCATTCTGGCCCTTCGAGGGCAACCATGATGCTGACGTGGGTCTCAGTGAAAATGAGTCTGACACCCCTGCTTTAAGTATTAAGAGCCATGAGTTATCACACTAAAACCCATCATGTAACAGAGCACAACATTTCAAAACATTTAAACTGAATAATGAATACATTAAAATTAATGTATCAAAAGAAATTAGACATTACATACTCGATCCTCCTGCTCAGCCTGCAGCTCTTTGACGCGCTCCAAGAGGCCTTCTTTTGCACGGTCAAGGTGGCTGGCCAAGCCGGTGATTGCAATTTTATCAGACTGCTGCTCAGGAGCAGGCACTTGAATATTGACCTAGAAGCAAGATGGCATCTTGTCAAGTCTTTTCAAAGCAGAAGGCAAATAGAAACTTCTTGCACCCCTGTGAAAGTCAAAAGTCTGCAACACACCTCAAATTCATCCATCATCTTGCGAATTCCACTTCCTTTCTGTCCAATGATGTATCTATGAAGCTCAAAAGGCACTTCCACCTCAATAGTGACAGGAACCAAGGCCTTTTGGGGAGAGGGACCATGTGGGCGCACACACACACACACACACACACACCACACGACAGTTCAGTTAGGAGAGAGAAAATCAACCTATTGAAATAAATGATTCAGCCTAGTTATTAACTCCAACCTTCAGTGCTTCTACGGCAGCCTCGCAGCGCTCTTTACGGCCAGAAATCACAATCACATCACACTTTTTGGGGGCGTTTGGATCAACTGGCTCCTTCACTTCACCATTAGCCTCTCCGTTTTCTTGAACAGAGGGCTCTGCAGGGGGTGCTGCAAAAACGCAAGTATATCTTGATAAATTACCCAAGCAAAAATGCTAGAAATCCCCAGCTCCTTCAATGCGATAATATGGTCTTTTTAGGGACTGAGACTACTAGTTAGGCAAAAAGTAAAAACACACCAAGTTGTTATAGCCATGGCAAACTCATAAGCACTACATGTTCTCCAATAAAAACTGGGATTTAATAAAGACAAGTCTGTGTCTGCTTTTACCTTGGGGGTCCTCACGTTCTGGGAATTTAATCTGCACATTGTGATCACGAGTGATCTGCTGAATCCGTGAGCCCTTGGGACCCATGATAGAACGGTGGAACTTTTGAGGAATTACACACTCAATCGTCACTTGGGCATCCTTAAGGGGGAAGGGAAAGAAAAAAAAAATGTATGTATTTAAAATGGAAAGGAAGATATAACAAGCGCCCCTAAACAAAAATGCTTGATCTACTAACCAAGTCCTCAATGATCTCCTGCATGCGCTTTTTCGCTGCCTCCACACATTCTTTGGCTCCTTTAAGGGTGACCTTATCGCTCTGAGAACCAGTGCGAGGGAAGCTCACCATGACACCACCGTATTCATCAGCAAGGTCCCTGAGGACTTGACCACGGCGAGCCACAAAGTAGCGATGATGCTTAGGATCAACAATTCATATTATCCTCAACAATATTGTCCTGTAAGCCAAAAAAAGTTGTTTAGATTTTAGCCATAAGGATATATCCCACTTCATCTCATCATGCCACGTTAAAAACATCTTGAAAACTTACCAAACTCTTGATGAGTTCCTCCAGTTCTTTCTGGGCCTCCCGCACAGCTTCTTCTGTGCCAACCACAGTGATGAGTTCCTGGTCTTTATCATCTGAATTGGGGAAGATTATCCTGGCCCCAGTGCTGTCCCGAACCTTGCGTATGTTTCCACCACCTTTTCCAATGAGAAACTTGTGGTATTCTGGCTTTGCATGCAGCTCTGCAGTGTGACTCTTTGTTTGCTGAAAAATAAAAAATTAGATTTTTAGCCTCAATACAACTGTTAATACAACCACTTAAATACAACCCCCCACCCCCACAACATTTAATTTCTTATATTAGCCATGCAAGCGCTCTTTTTTTTTTCCATTTTGCCAGCTAAAAAGGTCACAGAAAGTCACCCACATGTCATCTCTAAGGTCACTAAAGCACAGAAGCTGTTTCAGTGAAAAAGATGGTGAGTAAAAGCTCAAAGTTTCAAGTTTAGGAAAGTCAGCAGAAATTAAGCTTTTTAAAAAGGAGACATTTATACAAACCTTCTCTTCTGCCAGGGCAAGCAGTTGCTGCTTGGCCTTCTCCACCTCCTCGACAGGGCCTCTGATGGTGACTTTATCTATCCCTGATCCCTCTGTGGGAAAGTGGATGTGAACACCGCCACATTCCTCCATGATGGAACGCACTAAACGGCCCTTAGACCCAATCAAGGAGTTGTGCAACTTTGAGGGGATGGATACATCCAATTCTGTGATGTTTGCCTGGATGAAATGAGACAGGTCAACACTCATACACTGTATTTAAACCATGTCAGGAATCTCTGAAGGCCAGTATTGATATCCATTTACCAACTCCTTCTGAATGGCCAAAATGCGACTCCGTGCTGCCTCACAGTTTGCCTTCTTCCCTGTGATGACGATCATCTCAGAATTGCTGTTCTCTGCAGGCAGATCAATTTTGGTGTTGGTTTCCTCTCGAATCTAGAGAACCAAAAGATATTAATGATCAAATACAACTTGGACAGATTAGTATTCAACAATTCTGTTATGAACAGACAGTACCTTCTTGATGTTGGAGCCACCTTTTCCAATTATGTTTCTGTGAAACTGCTTGAAGATGGGGACGGAGACAGAGAAGCTGTTCTCCACCTGAGCAGAGTCATTAAAAAGGTCAACATCAGCTATGCCTTCTATATATACACACACACACTAGCATCTAAAGTTTAAAAACCAACAGGTATTACCATTTCAGCAACAAGCTTGCTCATGAATTTTGAACATTTTTCAACCTCATTTCGTGGGCCCCTAAGTTGAACAATGTCACTTTTCTGTGCTGGGTCAGGGAAGTTTATAATGACCTGTAACAAATTGAAAGTAAAGAGAGAGAAAAAAAAAAAAAGGAAAAGAGTAAATTGAAATGGGAAGGAATCGTAAAGGTTTCAGTGAAACAGTTATGTTGACCAATACCAGCCGCCTCCAACTCACCTCTGGAAATTTGTCACGCACTTCTTTTATTTTCTCCCCTTTTTGACCTATGATGGCTCTGTGAAAACGCTGTTCAATGATCAGGTCCTTTGTACGCTCATTCTCCTGTAAACGGACAACATCTTGAGCAACACAAGGCATAACGTATTGCAAGTAGTTCCCTTTGATAGTTTCCCACCCACACACAAACCATGCGTGATGCAAGCTCAAGCAGCTCCTTCTTGGCTTCCTGCACACCCTGAGGATCTCCCTCAATACGAATCAGGTTGCTCTTCTCATTGTCGGGGGGAATGCGGACAGTCACCTTGTGAAGCTCTTTGATGCGGTTGACTAAAATTTAAACAGAAACATGCAGTTTTTTTGTACTAGTCGCAAATATGCATTCAGTTTTTGACACACACTACACTTACTGTTGACGCCTCCTTTTCCAATCAGGTGACGGTGGAATTTAGGATCCACGCTAATCTCTGTGTAGTCCATTCGGCTTACCTGTGACAACAGAAAATTTGTTTATTTTTCTGAATGCTTGCACATGTTCTTGACATTAAATAACCCATCTGTTTTGCATATCAGACTTTGCATTGAGTTCTACTGAAAATATAATGCTTACCAAATCTGTAACAATGGCTTCAATCTGACTTTGTACCATTTGAACATCTTTGGTTGGACCCTCAAGAGTGATCTTATCTTCCCCCTCCGTGAATTCAATGTGTACCTATGTGCAATAAAAACAAATATTGTATACAGACACTCAGAGATTATACATGTATGTGCTTACAGGGGCAATTTTTTTTCTTTTCTTTTTTTTTTTAAGCACCATGATTAAGAAGTTTTAACCTTGGGCATTTGTTGGGTAATCTTGGCCAAGTTCTGTCCCTTCTTGCCAATAATGAAGCGATGAAGCCAAGAAGGAGCCGAGACCGAGGAAACAGTATAACTGTTTGCCTGCAAAAGGGCGGGAACAAAAACCACTTTAGACCTTATTATTCTTACTTGTACAACATCATCAGAAAGTCATTTTACCTTGGCATAAACTTCAGTGAGGGCCTGACCCAGGCGGTCAGGCTCCCCACGAAGGATGACAGTTTCTGAGCCGCTATCAGATGGTGGGATCTCAACTGAGACACCAGTTTTATCCAGAATCTCCTGCAGGGTGTTTCCCTTGGGGCCAACCACATATTTGTGCTGAGACTTCTTCACCTCCACTGCAATGGTGGTAGTATTCTTTTTCTGCAAGCGGTGAAAAGGCTTCATCAGGGACTTACTCCATGTCACATTTCACCACAACTAGTACCCATCTTCCATGTCACAAATATAATTTGGATAAACATGAATTTACTCAGCAGTTACTTGCATACCTTCTCTTCATAAACCTTCTTGATCACTGTCACAGCAAGGGCTACCTGCTCCTTCTCCCCAGTGATGACAATCTCAGTCTTATTCACACTTGGAGGGGGGACATTGATTCGGGCACCGGTCTCCTGCATCATTTCTCCTACCATCTTATTATAGGCACCAGTGATGAAGGGGTGGTAAACCTTATCAATATTCACTCTCTCCACAGCACGTTTGTCCTGAAATTAGGAGATAAAATAATACAGTCAGTTCCCAGACAAGAAATGCATAAATTAAGCCACATGATAACTCATGTTACCTGCTCAGCAGAGATCAACAGAATCTCATGCTTTGCCTTTTCCAGGCCCTCCTTCGTACCAGAGATCTTGATCTGGTTGCTAGGGTCATCAGGTCGTGGAATCTGGATTTTGGTGGCAGTCTTCAGTTCAAGCTCCTGAAGCTTTTCCCCATTTTTGCCAATGACAAAACGATGGTGCTCCTTAGGGATAGCTACAGTAGCTGAAGCCTTTTAGGGGAAGAAACAAAAAAAAAAAAAAACCATCATCTCAAATTAATTACAGGACAATCTGCATGACATTTCATGATTCAAATTCAAAAGCATCCATGTTGTGCCATCATTATTAGAGAAATGCATTTACTTGAGTCTGCAGTCGGGACACAATTTCCTTACGGGCCTTCATCACAGCATCCAGTTTTCCAGAAACCATGATGGACAGACCCTGATCTTTTGCTAAGGAGAGTTCGAGGTGGGCTCCAGTCTTATGCATGATGTCAACACAGACCTTTGCTTGGTCTCCCTCTCCAAACTGGTTTATGTCCTTGTACTTGCGCTCTTCAAGTGGCACATGGAAAACCTTGTTCATAGGGGAAGGAAGGACCACACAGACACAAAAAAAAAAAAAAAAAAAAAAAAAAGGAAAGTGAGCTCAATATTATCCATTTATTAAAAAAATACATACATTAATTGTGGTTGGGCAATAAAAACCAAAATGTAGCCACTTATCACTTATTTGCCTCTTGAATGTCCTGAAGTAGGACTAAACAGAATTTGTTCCACTTTCTCTTGTTTGGAATTTTAATTCAGGTCTTAATTATAATGCAGGCAAAGGAATTAACATAACAGGATACCTGGGTGATAATAGAAGACTTGAGAGGACGAATCTTTGATGTCCAGGCACTGGCAGTTTCCTGGGTGCCGTCAGGTGTGGCCGCCCTCTCAGGAAGAGGTGGGAAAGCCTCCTTGTAGGTAGGAAGCGCATCCTCATCTTCTCCCGCACCGGGTCCTGCCCCAGCAGCTGCGCACACAAAATAAAACCAATTACAGTTCTGATTGCATTCTACAATCCGAGCACAGCCTTCAATGACTTAATACTTACCACCACTTTGCTCTGGCAAGAGCCCACTGCGGTGCTCATTGAAGCTTTCCTGCGTAAGTACAGCAACTGAGCTCATGGCTAAAAATCCCACGCTAACACAGAGTCCGAGTGTGCCGCTGAAAAGAAAAGAAAAAAAAAAAAGTGCTTAAATTTAGCAATAGCGTAAGCAACAAGTACAGAATTACAGGTCTTACTTGAAAGTTAAACCAACTCTGGTCATTGGAGACAACTGTTTCCCTTTCCTTGGAAGTCAGTGAAGTAAAACAAAAACAGACCAAAAAAAAAAAAAAAACTAAAGGGAGAAAGATTCTCTTTTCAAGAGCCACGTGTGAACATTTTAACATTGTATACAAGCTTATCATAGTTGGACTTTGGCATTTTACACATTATCTCATCCACCTTTGTTATAAGACAGCCATGTCTCATAATGATCACATACGTCACATTAGCATTTCAACAGTTAGAGCATAGAAGATGAGGGGATTAAACCTTGACACCACAAAAAGACAAACACTAGTATATGCTGACCTACAGCTACAGTGAAGTTCGCCTTTCTACAGGAACCCGGCTCGTCTACTCTCAACCTGTCTTTGTCAGGCACTATTCCAAGAATTGTAACTAGGTGAAGGTTAAGAGGATTTTGCTTGACTACACCCTCACTATGTCCACACTGGATAGGATTAAAGTAAAAGTCCACTGGTAGCACTGTCTAAAGGTCCTCAAACTAAACAGTTATCTCCTAGAAATAAACCAAAATGAAAAGTCACATCTACATGCAGTGGTCATTTGAATTGTGACTTGCAGGTTTCTAGGTTTATTGGTTTTTTCCTTCTTTAAATATGGAGGTGTTAATTAGCAAGACTTTTTATTCTGCAAGGAGAGGGGGCTGAAATCACACAGTCCAAAGTTTGATGTTACTTCACCATCTATGACTTCTGCTAGATCAGGACTGCCCACTGTTCACACGGATAAGGATTCTCTTCAACAGCCAAAAGAACTTACTGTTTCAGAGCAGGGTTTATTTCCCCCTCATGGTACCTGAAATCATTCTGAAAGCATGGAAACCGTTAACTCCCTGACGTCAAAGAAAACGACCCGATACTTGGAAAATTTCCATAGACCAGACATTTGAGTAGAATTTGTTTCAAGCTTTAGCATGGTTGAATCTTTCCATACAAAACATTCAAGGGAGCACCCTTCAGTGGCCTCTTCTTGAGCAGGCTTTATAAACTTAAATCTGCTATGCAGTTTACCCACTGCACCTTTAAAGTCAATACACTTTTTTCACATTGCAGATTAATCAACACAAAAGCAAAGCCCCGTTATAATTAATAGTGTTTTGTTATTCCTCTATTATGGGACTCATTCAATATAACGGTTCCAGTTTGAAAGTTATGTAAGGTGACTGGCCTACACCACTACTAAACTGGCAGCTGGAAAAGGAACATGTCTGGTGTCTATTCCAGTTGGTCACAATTAATTTCAATGTTATTAGTACCACCAGGGAATGTTGTTCTGCTGATGCTTTCCAAATACATGTCTACATCTTGATGTAACTACTCAAAATGTAGTAAAAACTAAGGTGTAGGTAGGGCTGAGTGATATGGGAAAGAGAAAAAAAAATCTTTTGAGATATTTTTTTGCTGATAAACTTTTTTCCTTCCAGGCTAAAGTAGTGCTGGGCGATATGGAAAAAAAAAAATCATATATCACGATATGGACTATTTTATATCACGATAACGATATATATCACGATATACCATAATAAAGTATGTTTTCAGTTATTCTCTGAAAAGTGACAAAAATGTCATTGCTTACTTTTTAACTTTATTTTGAAAGGACATTTAGCTGAACTGTCACAAACATACATTTTAGTGCAGCAAAAACAGGTAGGTACAGAGGTACAGTAGCTTTCACATTTTTTTTAAAGTACACAACAGTTTCTGAGAGGAAAAACACATTTTTGCACTGAAGTTCAGCTATAAAAAATAAACAAATTATTCTTCAACTTTCTGAAATCTGTAACCTTGTAGTGCAAAGTTTGCAAACCAATATAAAGTGTCTAAAGTAAACATCAGGGTTGAAGAGAACTCTGTTTAAGGCATTAACCATAAATAAAAGTGCAAACATAAAAGGCTACTTTGTATAAGTAGATATGTTTCTATCAAATTTATCGTTGCAGGTTATTTAATTACATATTTGCTGTAATAATTGATAAAATTAGGTTAGAAACGATAGAAGAGAAATGGCACGATACACACTTTTATATCATCCTCACGATATGTATCGTCATATTGCCCAGCACTAGGCTAAAGTATGAAAATGTTTCATTAGGTAACTTTAGAATAACCAAGAAGAAACAGGATGCTTAGTTGAAAAACCATTATATTTAGTATTTTTAATCAAATTAAAAAAACATCCCTTTACAATATGACCATGGCAAATGTACCAAGTGGATAATCTGCAAAAAAAAAGAAAAAAAAAAACAACCACTAAATAAATAAATAAATGGGCTATGTCAACATCTCTTGAACCTTTCAGAAGTCCAGTCCACAACATGTGATTTTAATGCTGCTCTGTGGCAGGACACAATATTGAAATCAAGTAAGAAATTTTGAGAAAGCTGCCCAGTGTCTTCTTCTGGATTTTAACTGGTGCATCTGAAGATGTAGCATCCCCCCTCCTTCTGCCTGATCCAAATATCACAACTGATGGCCGTTTCACTAATGTGCAACATCACTACTACTAGCACTGCTTAGAGCAAACAAACTACTTAGTGAACTTGCAGGCTGCAAGTGTGGAGATTAGCCAGCACGAACACATGTTTTCATACAGTCGATGTGGTCAATGAGATGGCATGTTTCAAAGTGATTTAAACATTATTTGTATTCTCCATTCTATTGAGCATCAACAGCCAGCATGTATTGCAGACCAGATTAATTGGTTGTTAATTAAATGTTGTTGGGGAAATGTGTCTTTAGCTTGTCATTGTTATCAAGCTAATTTTTTTTGCGATCTGGTTTTGAAATCATTTTATCACCCAGTCTGAGGTGTGGGCTAGTCTAGGTTATATTTGTGTGCCACTGCACATTATCTGTGTGTATGGTAAAAAAAAAAAAAAATATAATACAATAAAATTTAATGTGGAGAGAAACTTAGTACTGAAATGACAACAATCAAATGTGTTTGTTCTTTTTCTGTGCTTTTCATCCATGTTTCTTAGTTCTGCTTTGGCGCAGTTTGTCCCCAACCCTCAAAATCACAAACAACCCTCCCAACTTTTATCCAATCACACAGCATGTGCATAGCATCATCCCTGCAATCAATGCACCATTCACTTTTTAGAGGAATGAAAAATAAAAAGCACACACATGCTCTAAATCAGTAGGAATTCTGTCGCGTTTTTTCCCCCCTCAAAAAATGAAGTTTCTGTATCCTCCAAAAGCCTGAAATACAGCGGTAACAACCGCTTTTGACTGATTCTGCCACCTAGAGCAGTGGTTCCCAAAGTGGGGGTTGGGACCCCCCGGGGGGTCGCGGGACGCCGTGGGGTGGGTCGCGAAATGATTTCCATAAATCTTTTTTTTTTATATATATATATAAATCTAATAAATTTAAAAAAAAAATAAAATACAGAAAAATTCAGCCATAGTTGTAAAAATGAAACATGGTAGTCAAAATTAAAATAAAACTACAGATTTTCTTCCTGAGGTGATTAAGACAGATTAACATAGCATCATTTGCAGGTGTCAGGTTACGGCTCCACAGTAAACATCACAAAGCGGATGCTTTAATACCATTAACCATTAAAGTAATGTTAAAGTTAAGTTTGCACATGATAGTAATACTGTGCACTCATGTTACATAGATATTATTTTGACTGAGGTATTCTGCTTTTATCAAACAGTAAATTTCTATATGTAAAATCATAACAGGCTGCTCTGTTCTTTTGTGTTGTCGTTAAGCCCGTGTTTGTGCGTATGGCCTGTGCACACATTTTATTTTTTCAGTCACATCCGGGGATAGTGGGGGTCGCCAGTCTCTGGCACCGTTATTTTGGGGGTCGCGGGTTGAAAAGTTTGGGAACCCCTGACCTAGAGGATACCATTTTCATAGCACTTGGGTAGCCCCGAGTAAAAATTGTACCTCAATTACAACTAGGGAGCAACCCCCCCCCCCGTTTTTTAAAACCCTCTTATCATTCACAAGGGTATATCCCTGCTTTCATCTAAAGAGACCTAGAATAGTCTCCAGCAAATCCCTGTGGCCCTAAATAGGAATAAGCAGGTATAAATTAAGGACGGAAGAAAAACTTTCAGCCCAGTCAATGAAACCACAAGAAACATGATTGAAATCTTAAAGAAATAAAATTTTCAAAAGTCAGTGTCTAGTCTTGCCAATCACTTGGTACAGCCAACCAGAAAAAGCAACATCCCCATTTCTTAGCTTACAAATAATGCAATATTAAGTCTTCAATAGGGACAGGCTAACATTCAAACAGTAGTCCAACCAGGTTCTTTGAGAGCTATGATTTCATTGCTTAGATTAAGTATCTGTAGATGTACATTTATAAACAGAGCCTCTGCTTGAAAACATAATAAAGAAACAGGCCTGGAAGTGAGTCCCTTCATCATGCACTATAAATGTGTGTATGACCAAATGTGCTCCGTCAACATGCTCCATAAAGTCATCTTTAGGGCCTCAGAAGTATTACAATGTAAATTATGACAAAGCAAACACATATTCATTCATTGCATATGTAGATAATCCAAATTCTGATATGATAGTACCTAGTGCTGGGCAATATGACAATACATATCGTGGGGACGATATAAAAGATATAAAAAAGACGATATAAAAAGTATCGTGCCATTTCTTTTCTATCGTTTCTAACCTAATTTTATCAATTATTACAGCAAATATGTAATTAAATAACCTGCAACGATACTTTTGATAGAATCATATCTACTTCTACAAAGTAGCCTTTTATGTTTGCACTTTTATTCATGGTTAATGCCTTAAACAGAGTTCTCTTCAACCCTGATGTTCACTTTAGACACTTTATATTGGTTTGCAAACTTTGCACTACAAGGTTACAGATTTCAGAAAGTTGAAAAATAATTTGTTTATTTTTTATAGCTGAACTTCAGTGCAAAAATGTGTTTTTCCTCTCAGAAACTGTTGTGCACTTAAAAAAAATGTGAAAGCTACTGTACCTCTGTACCAACCTGATTTTGCTGCACTAAAATGTATGTTTGTGACAATTCAGCAGAATGTCCTTTCAAAATAAAGTTGAAAAGTAAGCAATGAAATTTTTGTCAAACTTTTCAGAGAATAACTGAAAACATACTTTATTATGGTATATCGTGATATATATCGTTATCATGATATAAAATAGTCCATATCGTGATATATGATTTTTTTCCATATCGCCCAGCACTAATAGTACCTATGAAATTGCAGATTAAATAGTACATTGAAGTCTTAAAGCAAACATGTCCCTACTAAGCGCATATTCTTCCAGATGGTTAAAAGACTTCATTAGTGTCAATCCTTCAACTGTTAACACAGTAGATAAGTGACTCATATATTAAACTTACCAGCTAAATGGTCAGTTACCAGATAATCCGTCCTGTTAAAATGCAAGTTCCCGTCAGCCTGCCAGCTTTTGTCTGGGAATGGGAGAATAGGGGGGGAAAAAAAAAATAAATGCATCAGTCAGCAACTTTAAAACAAAAAAATGTTAGTTCAAATACAACCAGTAAGAGGCATTAATGGACATTTTAACAGCATCTCTGGAAAACCTTGGGATCATGACACGTATCGTTTCTTACAGCATGACCCCACCCACCCCCCACAAAAAAAATCTCCAAATCTCCTAAAACAAATGATGTATACAACTTCCCCCTTCATTTGCATAATCACTCCTATGTTAAAAACCATAGAAGTGAAATACCTGTAATATGAAAAAATAAATCTTAAAAAAAAAAGTCTCTGGACAGCAACTACTTCAAAAGAGGAGCCGTCATTGCTGAAGTCCAACTTGCACATTTTGATAAATCTGTCTAAATGTGATGAAGACAAACAGCTGGAACCATGTGAGAAGTGCATCCCCAGAGAAGGATAAGTGAACCCCACTGAGGTGTAGCTGTCGCTGGGGCTCACGCTCCTCAACAAACATCTGGCCACTAGAACTGGACACCACCCTGACATACACAAAGTCAAGTCTGGTTATTGATTAAGATGCTCAATCAGGTAAATGGGTTAGTGTTTTCCTATGCCAAAAAAAAAAAAACAGCTTTATTACACCCAGAATGTTACTAAAAGCTGGACAATGTGGAATTGCAAAACATTTTTCTGAAGAACCTCAACAGCTGGATTTATTTTATCAGCTTCCTCTCACTTCAGATAACTAAAGTATGGGTTTCCAGGGAACTCTGCAGCTTGTTTTAATAAACCCCGTACGCATTTCATAGCTAGCCTATTTTAACAATGATGTATAAACTAGTCAGAAATCATTTAATGGCGCCCTGTATAGCTTTGTGGCCGTAAGTGAACATCAAGTGGACTATTCCACTTTCAACTGAGCTTTTGGACCCTGGCAGCGATACATAGATGTTCAAAGTTAAACGTGCAAATGGTGACATTGTGGCTCAAAGATGTTTGCCATGTCATGCCTTCATTTCTGTAATCACTTCGCTTGTTTACTTTTTTTTTCTGAATCGTATAAAGCGTTAAAATGATCCAGTCTAGACCATGCGTGTTAATAAGCAGCTAACTAGTTACACTAGCTTGCAGAACGAGCCAACTTTAACTGACATTAGAGTCTCCCTGTAACCCGACAGCCCTCGGGTCTTTATTATACCTAAATCCCGGCTTATAGACTTAAGCAGCCGGTTAGTGGAAGTGCCAGCTAACACGATATCAAGTTAACTAGCTGACAGCTGCCAACATTACAGAACATTTAAAGCTAGCTGCCGTCATGTGGGCCAGCAGAGCCATAGGAAAAAAAATGTACTCAGACATTTACGACATGGCATGATCAAAAATATCAACGACACCAAAGACGAGGTGAAATATCCTCGTCTTCATGCAGAAGTGTGATACCCGGTGTCACAATCCCGGCAGCGATGGGTGATTAGCTTAGAACCCGTAGCATGTTAGCAAACTTGCTAAAAACTTTGACTGACTGTGACACGTAGCCCCTCAGCTAAGTAGGTAGCGTTGACTTAGCTTGGCTCACTCAAAAGACCTATACAGAACTTCAGGCTGTACCCTTTTTTTTTTCCAGCTAATGACGTTCAGACATGGGTAACTCTGTAACAAAAACTTAGAATACTTTAAAGTCGCGCATAAACTGCTGTCGTGTCAGCTTGGAGCAATTCATACACTCATTCATGTACTCAGTAAAAGTGTAAGTTGGATTTCATTCTAGCTAGCGGGCTAATGTTAGCCTCCACTTCAGTTTGTTCTACTAGCTCGCTGAGTCCACGTAGGCACACAGCTGAGCGGGGCACAAATGACACGGAGTCAGGCCAGCACGCGCTCTAACGTTCACGTTTCTCGAGCAAATCCCGTCCTCCGAAACAAGTGTCGCCGAATGGCAAGCGACGAGAATCCTGCCGTGGTCGGTAGAAAACGAGAAAATACCTACTTGTTTTATTTTCTCGTCTGCCCTGAAGGTGCAGGAGCTGAGATGAAATTCCACTGGCGAGAGGGTGGGAGTGAAGCCTCACGGATATATACCAGAGCCGGCCACCAATCCTGTCCTTCAACGTCACGTCAGAGAGTCCGGTTACAAATAACTTATTTTTATTTCCAACAGTGACACGCCGTTGTATAAGTTATGAACTTTGACCACATTGTGTTTAAATTCATACGAGAACGTGATTAATCTTGTCTTCATCAGACATGCTAAATTTCAGATAGATTAAGAATTTGTTAAAATCTCAATAATTATTATTTTCCTCCAATAATCCACTTATATTAATGCAAGTCACTCAAAAAATAAATATAAAAACAAAACAAAAAAAATGATGTAAGGATGAACTCCTCAGAGTCCATTATGAGGTTAAGTACGAATATCAGTTGAATACATGTTTATATTGCAGTCTCTTAAAGATACAGACATAAATACAGCAGTCTGGCTCTCTGAAACCTAAGCAGAATGGAATCTTAATTAATGAGATTGCAAACATCTGCATGGGACAGTCTCCTTAAGTCGAGTCTGGCTCTGAAGGTCACACTAAACAGTCATTTTGTTCTAAACATTTTATTTTTTGGTGGCTCCAGGGGATATCAGGAACATCTGAGATCTCTGTCCAGAAGAGCTGGGAACAGCTAAGATCCAGCCCAGAACCCTCAGGCTCCCAGGTGTCTGGTAGAGGACCTGAGCCTGAAGGAGACAACACTGCCCGGGTGGGCAAGAGGAATAATTTATTTTATTATTATTTATATTTATGTAAAGTACCCACACATTATAATATATGCCTCCTTCAAGCTCAGGTCATCTGTCAGAGGCCTGGGAGTTTGAGTATTCTACACAATATTTTTGCTGTTCCCATGACTTCTGTACAGAGATCTCTGATGCTACTGATGCTACTGCCAGGACTGGCTGGAGCCTCTCTCCCAGCTTTGAGGTCAGAGCTTCACCTTCCACATCTTTTCCATTTCCTCCTTCAACTCTTGATGGTTTTCCAGCATCAAATGTTCCTTCTTCTTGCTTGTTGCTGTCACTTGGGATTGCTACATCTATTACTACTGCTATCTTCTGGAGTTTGTTGAGCATAACAATGTCCAGTTGGTAAGGCATCACCATCAGTCTGAATGTAGAAGTTCCACTGGATCTTTGATCTTTCTTCCTCCACCTCTCTTGAATGTATCCCACATCTTGACTTTGGTACTTTCTACTCATACTCAGTACAGATGCTCTTGCACACTATTACAGCTACTTGTATATTTCATGTATGCCTTACGCCTTACCTGCCTGCATCTTACTTCCTGCTATAACCTGCTGGATCGTCTCAGGGACATCTTTGCACAGTCTGCACCATCTTGTTTGGTGTGGTAGTTTGAGCTCTTATGCTCAAGCTCTGTACTTGTGCTATGATTAATGCCTCTGTGCTGTCAGATCTGCATTTTCTAGCCACGGGTAGGACTACTCAAAGTCAAGCATTTCTTCAATTTTCTGGTGATATGCTATACATAAACGTAGTGGTGTACTTAGTGGTTCTCTCTCCAGCTTTTCTTCCTCCTCATTGGATTTCTGCTGGAGACATTCACTAAGCAGTTCATCATTGGGGGCTATCAATGAATGTATTTCTAGGATCTTAGTTGTTTTGTCCTGAATAGTGGCTTTGACGCTCACTAAAACTCGACCCTAGCAGAGTGCTGTCGGAGGAATTGTTGTATTGAATGAGGAAGTCTGGAGTGGCACAGGGCATGTATGAAGGCATGGTGACAGCAGTGAGGCGTTTAAGTGGAGTAGCAGAATGGTTTCAGGTGGAAGTGGGACTGCATCAAGGATCGCCCTGAGTTCCTTCTTGTTTGCCATGATGATGGATAGGTTGACGGATTATATCAGAGAGGAAACTCCATTGACTATGATGTTACTTGAGGATGACATTGTGATCTGCAGTGAGAGTAGGGAGCAGATGGAAGAAAACATGAAGAGGTGGAGATATGCATGAAAGAGAAGAAGAATGGAGTTCAGTTCCAGCGAGACGGAATACATGTGTGTAAAATTATTCAACTGTGCAGAGCAATGGGGAGCATGGAAAAAAGTGAAGAAGAGAGAGCAGGCAGGGTGAAGAAGAGTGTCTGGAGTTATCTACAATAGAAGAGTAGCAGTAAGAGAAAAGAAAAAGGTTTACAAGACAAGACAGCGAGACCGACTGATGCTAAGATTTCCTTCGGGGGTGACAAGGATGGATAGGATAAAAAGCAAGCTATCAGAGTAGCTGCCAGGGTTAGACATCTCGTTGACATAGTAAAGACTAGACTGATATGATTTGGGCACATAAGAGGAGAGATAATGAGTACATTGGTTAACAAATGCTGGAGATGGAACTGCAGGGAGATGAAAAAAGGAAAACCAAAGAGAAGTTTTCTGGGCATGGTGAAAGAAGGTACGCATTTGGTTGGTGTGACAGAGAAAATGCAGAGGGTGGGAAGATTGAAACATGTGATCTGCTGTGGTGATCCCTTGAGGAAAAGCCAAAAGAAGGAGAAGTTCACAAAGTCCGATTAGGCCAATAAGATAAGGCACAAAGCTCTGGAGGAGTCTCCCAAGGACTTAGATCAGGTTTTCACTTCACTTCAAAAGTAAAGTGAAAAAAGAAAATTTCAGAAAAAATCCAGTAATTTGGATCATTTATCCCTCACATCAATGGAAGTAGGACTGAACTAAAAGTATAGTTAAGTTAAAGAAATTTTGAAAAAATGTTTAAACATGTACATTTTGTGCAACAGCTCAATATTGCATATTGATATGTATATGTTTGTATATAGATCAGTGTGTATACGTTGGGTATACATTTTGTTTATTCTTTATTTTTTCTTTTTGGGGGGTAATATGTCCATTTAATATTTATATTTATTTACAAGAGGTTCTATATGTTTCTAAATTATGGTTATGCACATGTGTCAGTGTGTATTGATTTATGCATTATTATATATTTTATAAATATATTATATTTATTTTCAGATACATAGATTCATGATAGTGTTAAAATTGTCTATGCTTTAAAAGATTGTTTTGACATGTCTGGAATGAATCAATAAAATGAATAAAAATGAAATGAATCTTTAAGTTGAATGTGAGCAGTTGTTTATCAGTTGCTAAAGGGAATCAGAAGTACCAGTTGTTACAAAATGGGGTTAGTACCCTTGAACTGTTAAAAGTCTCTATAGTTCCTAAACCACACCATCAAGAAGAAATTCTTATTTCACAATTTCTTCAGTATTTTATTTTATTTTATTTTTTTTGCTAAATCGGGTAATATCACAGATTTGTGTCGTGATGGTTCAACATTCTTCTCCATCAAGACTTCTACTCTTCCCCTTCAGTGGACAGGTCTCTGATTTTGCCTTTATGCATCACCTCAATGGAATTTGAAATAAAATAATCCAGATGTGCCAAAAGTGTTGACATTTAGCTTCAACTTAAAAGATTTCACAAAAATATGGCATAAATTACAGTCATATTTGAGCAAATATCTCAATTTTCAGAGGTTCAAAAATATTTGGACAATTGGTTAAAAAATATTTAATTGGCTCGGTGCAGCCTATTTCCTCATTACATCAGAGTTGATTTTGTATACGAGTACTGAGCTGGCATTTGACAGCTGCTTGAATGGAGCCACCAATATGAAGTCCAAGGAGGTCTCAGTGCAGGAGGAGCCCATTATCAGCCTACCATGCGTCCCTAAGGTTTATTACTAATTGTAAAGTACTGACTCAGTGAGTTGTACCTCGGGTAGGGCCCCCCCCCCCCCCCCCCCCCCCCCCCCCCCCCCCCCCCCGTGACCTGTAGGCTTATACATTGGTATACCTTATATATAGGAAGCAATTCTTGGTCTCCTTCCATATTACCTGTGTGTTTTCATCACGCAAAAAAACACCAGGCAGTATTCACTGCGTTCCCAGGACTTTTATATGCTCGCTGTCCCAAATGCTCAGACTGAGATAGGGAAAAGGGCTTTTGGGTATTCTGCACCCTCAGCCATTTAAAACTGAAGGAGCTTGTGTCACTAAATGTTTTTAAATCTAAGATGAAGGACTTGGAAGCAGTTTCTATGGGATGTCGCTGTTTTTAGCTTGATTTTTGTACCAAGGTTTTGTATCAATGACTCCCAGAAACTCTCATCTTGTTTTATAGATAGTTTTATTTCATGCAAATTTTACTGCTTGTAAATTGTACCATGTTTCCTTGTATGTCTTGTCTGCAACTTTGTGTTTTGCTGCTGCTGCCTGTCTTGGCCAGGTCTCCCTTGAAAAAGAGATTCTTAATCTCAAAGGGACTAACCTGGTTAAATAAAGGTTAAATAAAATTTAAAAAAAATGTAAATACAGAGTGCTTGCGACAAGGTGCAAACCATTGGTGTCACTCAAGACCAGGAAAGCCAGATAACATCTTAAAGGACTTCCATGTTCATAAGATTCTTTGGACCAAGATAAATTTAAATCAATGAAATGACTGTATAAACAGATGCAGGTAGCAGCATTGAGGTGAGATGGTCAGAGGACTAGATCGCTGGTCACCATGCCAGCCAGCACCCCAAGCACATCTACACACACAGGTGGAGGTAAATGCTGGGATGGACAGAGGATGGAACTGCAAGTCAGCATGAAACTCAGGGAACTCTGGCCTGCAAACATACAGAAAGAGAAGAGAAAAAAGAGGGGGGCAAAACAGCACAACAAACTACAGGAAAGAAAATGGAGCACAGTTACAGTAACAAGGTGCTCCTAATTAACTATGGGATGGGCTGGAGGAGGAAAAAGGGAGGAGGGAAGGAAAGGAAAGGGAGAAGAGCGGTGGAGACACTGCTCAGCAGATCATGTTGGTTTGGTTTGGTTTGGTTTGGTTTGGTTTGGTTTGGGCATGCATGGCAGCCATGAAGTTTATTTCCAAGTACAGAAAACATTTTTTTCATAATAGGTCCCCTTTTAAATAGAGGAAATAAACAAACTGTATTTGTGACCTTTAAAAAGATTTTGGTATTTTTGAATTTGTAAAATAGAGTTAAAATCTGCAACCTATCAGATATCTTAATGTTGCTGTTTACTTTAAGGCACTTGTTAAATGTCAATTGGTGACATTTTCTTAACTGCTAAACTCTCTGACCCTTCAAACCTTGTGGTACAATTCAACAGCAATGCTTCAGCAATTAAGAATTTGAAAATGAAACTGATTATTAAAAATCAGACAAGACTATAAAAAGATATTAATATACATTCAGTTAGTAAATTCTACTGCTGAAAAACTGACAAGAAAAATTTGTCCAAATATAAAATCATCTCTGCTAGGCAGGAAGGTTAAGCAAACCATCACAAGATGCCAGAGGAGCATGGCTGAGCTGGCACAGGAATGACAGTGCACTGTTGTTTTAACACAGTATCAATGCAAAAACAGGGTTTAAAAGGAACAGTCATCATCAGGAACTTCATTCTCTTCACAGCAGTCAAGATGTGAAGCATGCAAAGCAACATCTGGATAAGCAAGAAAGGTATTGAAAACAGTCCAGAGGACAAATTAAGTTAAGAAACTGAAACTGAAAAGGGCTGGTTTCTACCTGAGCTCAGTGATACAAAACAAGCCTTAAAAACATGCATCAAGGGAACACAAGATGAGATGCATCAAATAGCCTCCACAATCCACTAAAAATGCTTCAAATCCTAAGTGATCTGCAGCAGAGAGCTACACCCAATCACAAAATCATGAAAAACATTAACTGCAGAACACCAAGCAGACATTACAGAGAGCTGTGACATCTGCCTCTGGAAGGTAGTGCCTTAGTAACATTATTTGTGTCCTTTTCCCAAGTTTGTGTGTACTTATTTTTATATCTTTTGCATGACTGTTCTTACATTTTTTAGCAGTTGTAATTATATTGGGGCTTTGCTCATCATGTTAGTTTCTGGCAGACACTACTGAATCTGGTAGTTTCATTTGCTGTGTAATTACCAGAGAAACATGAATATGATCCACTTTGCATTCTTCTGTACAGAGTTTCCTAAAGCCATATATCCGTGCAATGCCCCTGGTTGCTTACTTTAAATATGATTAAGATGCATCTCTTGTCTCTAAACAGCAGACAATGTTCAAGTTAACCTCTAAGAAGAAAAGTGTAGAAAAATGTCAATCATATACAGAAAAGAGATAA
Organism: Hirundichthys speculiger; assembly: GCA_018398805.1. Taxonomy (NCBI): domain Eukaryota; kingdom Metazoa; phylum Chordata; class Actinopteri; order Beloniformes; family Exocoetidae; genus Hirundichthys; species Hirundichthys speculiger. The sequence goes on from JAGFBZ010001902.1 coordinate 107,631, forward strand.
ACGAAATAAAGCTATTTTTTTATTCCTATCATTACCACCCTTTATTCTGGATATAATACATGCAGAAACATCAGTGTCTCAGACTACTTCAGGATCATGTGTCAGATTAAGTTCAATAAACGTGAGCAATGGTAGGAGGTCCCACTGAAACACAAATCACAAGGCAGCATGGGAAGTCACTGAACACAGGCTCCACCTCTGATTATTCTATAAAGGACTATCTTTAGCTCCCTATGGTTTACTTCAGCCACAAAATGTGAGAAACTGAAAAAATCAAAGAAAAAAGATAAGAATAGCAAATACTACCAACAGCACTCAGTCAAAAATTATGCAACGATAACACACACACACACACACACACACACAGAGGCACGCACAGACACACAGAAAGAGTGATGTGAATTTTCACCACATATACTACGTTGTGATTAGACATTGACTAACTGGATGGTTAAGTCAATGGCTTTAAGGCCACTTTATGGCCTTAAAGATAAATTATCAGGTCAAAAACAATTCAAAAACAATTAATTAAATGGCTTCTAACACTTTTGTCTTTCTTGCACAGGTTTATTTTTAGAGGACACTATATGCTATTATATTAACACATAACATACTTGTCAGTTACTTTGAAATACATATTTCTGTTAGTTTTGTTTCCTCTGTCAAATAAAAAAAATCTAAGTTAATTTATAACTATGGGAATAACTATATAGGAATAACATACAAAGTACACCATTTACATCAGTTTTTTTGGCACTGAAAAAAAATACAAAATATTCGTTTTTACACGTCAAATAAATATGTCCCCTTTCACACAGTGATGTTCATTCAGGTTTCTTTCTTTGTATCATCTCTTGTGGAAACAAATATCCAACAAACTGATGTTTTCTGACATACCTCTGAACTGAAACTTTAAATGTTACATCTTTATTTTCTAACAAAACAAAACCAGAATACATTTTAAAAAATTAAGTAAAAAATAAATACTGAAAACATTTTTTTTTACTTTAACTCTAAATTATTGCGAACACATTTAATTTCCAAAGCTGAGTTCGTCCCAGCATTTTTAAACTAGCAAACTTGCGTTTTATTCCAAATTGACCACTAGGGGGAGCGCCATCACAGTGTAAAAGGGGCCCTCTGTTTTTCCCGCATGTAGGCCTGTAAATCTTTGTCACTGGTGTATTCCTACAAGACGCTGGGACCGGGGTGAAAATTGTCCATCAGATTCTTCAGTTCTGATGTAACTGAACTTTGTAAAGAGACCTATAGATTAGACTGGATGTTTGGTCTCGTGGTATGTTACGATCACGTATGTTACACAAGTGTTAAATCTGTTACTAACTTACAGAGGTTACAGAGAGGTCGGGGTCTATTTAAAACCATGCACATTTCAAACATGTGTCCAAAATTTGGTTGAGGCGGTTTCTTTTCATAGTCGTAAAACATAGCCTACCCTAAAACACACACACACACACACAGACAAAAAAGTAAAAAAAAAAAAAAAAAAATCCCGACAAGTTGCACAATAAACACGAGTCGCTTCGACCGCATATATTTTCAAAACTCTCCTTTATGTTATGTGATTGAAAAGAACATTTCTTTTATTTATTTACTGTTATGGGGACGTGATTCTTTTCCGTCAGTGAATGCTATTTAAAGTCAGTCTTGGTCCCACAGCCTTTAATGAGTGGCCCGATCTCAACCAATGGTGGGACGCTCGTGGCCCGATCTCAACCAATGATGGGACGCTCGTGACGTTTTCAGCCAATGACCAAGTGTTGTGAGTGCGCACTCATAGAGTGACTACGACCATGGACTGGAGTATAGACTTGCTCGCTCTTACAAACTTTTAACGTTTTGTGTCATTTCTAGCAAAACGGTAAGTTTAATACCACATCGTTTAGTGGCATTTTCGAATTTTTTTTTTTTTTTAATCACTGTTTCGGGTCGAAATCTCAGTTGAGGATTAAAACTTCAGCTCGTTGGTCGTCGGTGTTGTTGATTATGTTCGGAGCTTCGATTCTCAAAATTAAAATAAATCTCCACTCAGATATTCATATGCGCCTATTGAATGTTTTTTTTTTTCTAATTTTGCATTTTAAAATGCGGGTAAGAAAACAAATCACGTTGTACTGACCGGAATTGGGCCTTCAAGCAACTTCAAGCCATGGAAAATAAGGAAAAACGAAACGCAAAGTTGATACGCTCTCGTTACTTTTCCTATATGATGTCGAAACTTCGTGCAGTCTTCCTGTAACACGTCTATAGTATTTGTAAATAACAGGCATTTAGTTTCAAGTAGGTGTGCAACATGTGAATGAGGCTCTCGTGGCCACAATCTGCTTTAGATATTGTCAGTCTACTGGTTACAACGAAAAATGCAAAACAGCAAATAAAACTGCTCTTCAGTGGAAGTCACAGTAAAACAATAGCTCTTTTGAGTCTTTTAAAGAAATGTGCTTTTTTGTCTCGTGCTTTGCATTAATTTTTTTTTCTATGTGATTTTTCTAGGAGTTAGCAGCTCTGAGGAGAAATGGGGGACATGGAAGGTTCGTATCGGGTCCTGCAGACCCCCGGTACGAGGCTGGGAGCCCAGTTCAACGCTGGTATCAGCACTCTGGAACCGGGCCAGAGCCTCAGCGGTAACACGGTCAGCGGCACCAGAAGCCATGGGCGAGGCCTGCAGATCCGTGTGCAGGGCCTGGACGACTCCCAGGAGTTCTTTGACATAGATGTGAGTTTTAAGTGTTGCACAGCAGCAGCAGCAGCAGCCCCCCCCTCCTTTTATTAACCCAGAGATAAACGTGCTGTTTGTTACACAGCAGGCTTCATGTCATCCTGCAGTCTTTGGTTACCCTGCTTGCGTGACTTGTGCTGGTGACAGCTGCCAGATGGCTTTGGTGCTGAAATCCCTTCTTACTTAAGGCTTCTTATTTGGGCAACTTAGTGTAACTCATCAGGGAACTCAAAGTTTCTTGGCTGTGATTTCTTCTTTAGGTTTAAGTAATATTATTAGTGGTGGCAGTATTCCTGGCTGTTACCACCATCTAGATAGATGTAACAACATGTTGAGATTGTTGCTATTTTTGTTGACTTTCATGAAAGTTTTTTTTTCCCCTGTTTAGAATATATTTTTGAAGAGAGTGGCTTGCACTCTTTTTTTTCTAGTTATTAAACGGTCGAAGTCATCTCATATTTTTTTCCCTTCCCGTTTTATAGCGACTCTTTACAGATAAATATACCTTTTTGATTAATGAGAATTTATAATTCTGAAACACTTTAAGCTCCATGAAGTTCCACTTCTTTCTTGATTCTATTTGTCAAGTTGCAGCAGGAGTCAATCAGCAGACAAATAGGAAGCAATAAGGAAGCTACTTTATCAGAGCATGTTTCCTGTCATTTCCTGTGGAGAGAAGCATATCTGAGTGGAGTCGGCAGAATGATTAAATGCCAGATTCATTGGCTGGTGGATGGAGAAGTGCAACAGTTGACCTGGACCTGGTTGTGTATTTATATTGGCCTATATCTGTCCTAAATCCTTGCGTAGTCACAACAATAACTGTTCTGGCAGATGCATTGTGGGAGCACTGCTGAGACAGACGTTTCATAATCTTATGCACCATATGTTGATCCAAAGTCTTACGCTAACAGTCTGTGATAGATGCAAGTGTTATATTGTGCAGAAATGGGTCTGTATGTAGTTTGGATAAACCAAAAAAAAAAAAAAAAAATTGAAGATTTTCTTTTTTTGTTTTTCGAGAATTCTTGAAGTTCTTAGTGTCACTTGAATTTTGTACTAGTAAGTGGAGCGCAACTCTGCACAATGTTGATGGGTGACTGATAGAAATATACAGATGCAAAAGAAGGACAGTGTTGTTGTCGAGCAGGCTGCAGGAGTCCTCTTGGAGGATCTGCTGTTCAGCGTTGCTCCATACTCCTGTCAATTCATTCTGAGGAGTTGTAGGTTAAAAGGAAATAGTATTTATCTGTTTGTACAGAATGATCACTTAGCCAAATACGTCAGCTCGACTGTTGCGCTTCATTTTCAAGTAGAAGAGCTTCCATGGTGCAGTATTTATTATTTGACCACAGAAGAGAAGCTAATCAAAGAGAAATGAATCAAGCAGTGTAACTTACCTTACATTTGTAAGGTAATGTAATGTAGTCCTTCATTTTCCCATGGAGATTCTCTGTAAATATAGATGCAAAATTGCAGTGTGGAGTGTCTGCAGTGGTTATGGCCTTCAAGTAACTGCCTCCCCTCATTGTGGTTCTTCTGTTGCTCAGCTACCCGTATATTTTATACTGTACTTTAGTGTACAGTAATTATCCTCTACCATTTACTGCCGCACACACGGTGCAATGAATATTCCACACATACACTTAACTACACAAAAGGAGGGAAACTTTGACCCTGGATTTATTTTTCTTTTTTTCCTCTACCATTTGTGACTGTAATGCATAAAACAATTTTAATTCTACTTGATAATTGTGAATCGGATAAACATAAGGTCTGAGACCTATGTACTCATTGTCAAATGTTTTTTTTTTTTTTTTTGTTTGTCTTTTTAAAGTGAGGAGCTGAGTCAGACAAATCGGATCACAGAGCATGTACTTTGATCTGCTGGCCTTCATCTGCAGCACAGTTACCTGGCATGGCTCATCATTAGCAGACATTTGCTTGCATGGCTCTTGTCCACAGGCTCCTCCCACAGCCAGCACAGGAGAAAGCTCAGCCTTGTGGTTTCTGGACATGGAGGAAGGCCCATCAGGGCAGGGAAACACAGGCTTCTTTTATCCGTTACAGCCAGCCCCTCTGCTGGCCTTAACTTGCGGCTCAAAACTTTCTAAAAAGGCTGAGGGTGGGATGTGAAACCTAGCTGTGTGAAAATGCAGCGCTAGTGGGAGGGAGTCGGGCTGCCTTTGCTTTAGTGTTAGCAAACAAGCACATAAATAGCAAGTTTGACAACAAAAGTGGAAAGAAAGGAAAGGTTGGGGGGGACAGTCTCTAGTGTTAAAGAACAGCTCGGAGGGAGCAGTCGTAGCCAGTGCAAAGTTTGAGGTGGGGGAGGGGGACACAGTCAGCAGTGAAGCCTTGCTGAAAGTTTGGCTTAGGAATTTCAGCTGGTGTCCTGTTGCAGGAATCATTTAAATTCTTTTGTCAGAGCCAAATAATAGCACTTGTGTGTGAGTAAATGGGAATATGTCATTGCCTTTTTTTCCTCCCTTTTCTTCATTTTGTTGAGATACTCATGGTTTGTTAGCCATAAGTGGAACTAAAAGGGGTTGTGATATATTGGTGCAAAAAAGTCGTCATTCATTTTTGGTAATTGATACTGATCGCACAGAGGCAGCTTCAGCAGTGCATAAGTGTGTGCTTATAGATAGAAAATCAGTATTGTGAAATCTGGTTTATGATGGCGGCATCATCGCTCTCAAAGTTCTTTCAGGACTAGATGATTTTAGGGCTGATTTTTACAGTCGCCAAGCTCACTGACGTGTTGGAAAATCAACTGGAGGTCAGGATTATAGACTAGATGGCTATTTGTGAACAACTCAAAGACTTGTGAAATATCCATCACAGAGCTATTACCAGTGGTTGACAGGTATTAAACAAGCCAAATATCTGGAGCTGTTGGGGAAGTTCCTATTTGAACTACAGCCCATGAGGGAGCAAGACACTCCGCAAAGTCTTTATAAGGAAGGGAATCCTGAAGGGATTCTACTTTTTTTTTTTTTTGTTACAAATTCTTTTTTAACTCAATTTCAGCTCAATTTCTGCTATCCCTGTGTAGTCATCCATGCTTTTACATGTGTTCTTTGTCTTTTTTTGTTGTTGTTTGTGATATGAGCAAATCAAAGCACAAGTGGCTTGCAGTGTTTGTTTCCTCCCTCTATTCTCTACATGGTTATGCCTCATTTCTCACATGTGTTTTGTTGCTAAAATGTGTTTTTAGAGACCAGTGGGGCGAACACTCACTGAAAGGTCCTTTTTGGAGTGTAATCTTCTGTCAGCTGTAATTTGATCAAGAACATTATTTCAGACTCCCGATTAACAAAAAAAAAAGAAAAAAGGTGAGTCATGCTATCTGAACCGACCAGTGATCAGCAGACTCTGAAGTAATCTGAAACTATCTTGAGACGCATAGACCAGCTCTGATCTGTGACCACCTCAGATCCACATCAGCTCAGAGGTCCACCTCTGCTCTTACGTAATAGACACAGCTGGGGAACAAGGCTGACTCAGTCCTGACTTAAACAGGCAGTGCAAAAAGGACTTAAGATTTAGACATAAAATAGTTCACAGAATAGTATAGCAGTTGTGGGCAGCATGAACTTCTTGGCATTGATGAATAGACAGGGACAGCTTGTTTTTCTGTTTTATGCACATGCTAAGTCGTCCTCTTGTTCATCACTACTTTGTTAAATAAAGGCTTAAAGCTTCCTTATTTGTCCTCCACAGAGTTGATCTGAATATTGTTAATTCTATAATTTTTGTAAAAGTCTACTGGGAGTAAATGGTCTCCAACCAAGGAGGAACCAGGAATACTTTTCTGTGTAAAGTAATCCGTGTCTTGGCACGGTCAGTCTAGATGGTGGGATCCATCTGGGTTGCTCACAGGTGACCTGAGCAGAAAGAACACCTGATCCTAATTACCACCAAGTTGTGTTCATCTGCCAACTAATGCTGTTGTCAACTGTCCAAAAGTGTTCTTTTGCAAGCCTGTTGAAAAAAACCAGCATTGAGTCATTAATTGTAGTCAATAATAAAAGCTAGCATTTAAAGATCCTTGAAATGTCTTTTCACTTACTTCTGAAAGTGGCCACAGATGTGCAGAGCTTTAAAAAATTTTATTAGCAGGGAAAATGTTTTGGTGGGAAGACCTGAACAATGTATCTCCTACAGTGGAAAATACAAGTCCCAACACAGCCCTGTCAGTTGGAGGTTCTGCAGAGATCACTGCCATTTAAAACTAGTTTGAAACCATGCTGAGCCAGTCTTGGAAGTCCCACCCAAGCCTGGATTTGAGTTGTCTTTATTAATATTTGAGTTAGACCTGTAGACCAGTTTCTGTTGTTTTTTTTTGTTTGCTTGTTTTTTTTTTTTTTCGCATTTGTTTCACTTGTGCATAAGTAAGGCAGTCTTTTTTTTTTTTTTTTTTTTTTTTAAACCACTGGAAGCTTTTCAAACTCCTACTTGTGTTACACACCCATATCCCAACCATGTGTATATGCTCTCACACACAAACTCAGGATTTGTCTCCCAGAGAAACATCTGTTTGTGACAGTCCCTGCAGCTTTGGAAGCTTGATTGGGCGACCCACTGACCCGCCTTAATGTTGGTGCTGGGAGATGAGACTTCTGATCCAAGCCACAAGCTGGGTGTGAACCTGAACAACTCAATATGATCTCAGTCACATCACAGATGTGCCTGAAAATGAAATGCCACATAGGCTTTTTGACAACAACCTACCGTTTTTTTTTTTTTTTATGACACAGAATAGATGCGTTGAAATGCCAAATAATAATGTAAAAAAAAAAAAATCTTGATTAGAATCTTTTATTTAATTCTCCATTTTAAATGTATTTCACAAAATTGCAATCAAAAGTAATGATTTGAGAGATTAATTTATATTTGATAAATGTACCAAAGAATATCACTTTGCTATCCATCACTTTTTTATTTTACTGCATTAAAAGGAAATCACAGTTTCTCTGAGCCCAGGCTCTCTTACTTTTATTGTCTGACTGAAGAAGGAACATGTAATTGTCAGACTGAACCGATTACATTTCCCGATTCAGATTTAATGATTAGTTTCATATAAATAGTGGTTTTAGTTAAATCTTATGAGAGTTTTTATTTTTCAATGTCTTCATATGGCATTATTTCTCTCTGTTATGGATACCACTGAATGGACGAAGCTCTAAAGGGCACAATTACATATGTAAACCTGTTTATGTCAACAGTATGAATAAGCAATTATAAGGGATGTACTGTCTGCACAAATATTTAGTGATTTAAAAAAAAAAAAAAAAAGAAATGTTATGTAATTGTAAATTTTTTTTTTCTCCCCAATATTGATAATATTCATAAGCACTACCAAAATCTATTCCGAGTGTGTTTTCTTTCTTTTTGTAATGAAAAAGCATATGCAGGTTATGATTTTGTAAAATCTAACATCAGTGCAATGTTAATTTAAACAAAAAAATATCCTTTTATATTTGTGAATTATAACCATTAGAACTTTATTTATATTATATAATATTATATAGAGGCCATTTATTTATGGCCAGTAACAGTTTGTAAAACTGACATCTCTAAATGTGCATCTTTCAAAAATCATTCTCAACGAACTGCATCTCTCTGACTTTTTAACCCCCCACAGCTTTGGTGCCTTGTGAAAGTATTCATCCCCGTTGAACTTTTCAACCTTTTGCCACATTTCAGGCTTAAAACATAAAGATATACATTTCAGTTTTTTGTTAAGAATCAACAACTAGTGGGACACAATCGTGAAGTTGAACTGAATTTATAGGATATGTTAAACTTTTTTAACAAATAAAAAACTGAAAAGTGGGGCGTGCAATATTATTGGTCCCCTTTACTTTCAGAGCAGCAAACTGACTCCAGAAGTTCAGTGAGGATCTCTGAATGATCCAATGTTGTCCTGAATGACTGATGATGATCAATAGAATCCACCTGTGTGTAATCAAGTCTCCGTATAAATGCACCTGCTCTGTGATAGTCTCAGGGTTCTGGTTAAAGCTCAGAGAGCATCATGAAGACCAAGGAACACACCAGGCAGGTCCCAGATACTGTTGTGGAGAAGTTTAAAGATGGATGTGGATACAAAAAGATTTCCCAAGCTTTAAACATCTCAAGGAGCTCTGAGCAAGCAATCATATTGAAATGGAAGGAGTATCAGACCACTGCAGATCTACCAAGACCCAGCCGTCCCTCTAAACTTTCATCTGGAACAAGGAGAAGACTGATCAGAGATGCAGCCAAGAGGCCCATGATCACTCTGGATGAACTGATCTACAGCTGAGGTGGGACAGTCTGTCCAGAGGACAACAATCAGTCCTGCACTGGACAAATCTGGCCTTTATGGAAGAGTGGCAAGAAGAAAGAGATTTCTCAAAGATATCTATAAAAAGTCTCGTTTAAAGTTTGCCAGAAGCCACCTGGGAGACTCACCAAACATGTGGAAGAAGGAGCTCTGGTCAGATGAAACCAAAATCAAACTTTCTGGCCACAATGCAAAACGATATGTTTGGAGTAAAATCAACACAGCTCATCACCCTGAACACACCATCCCCACTGTCAAACATGGTGGTGGCAGCATCATGGTCTGGGCCTGCTTTTCTTCAGCAGGGACAGGGAAGATGGTTAAAATTGATGGGAAGATGGATGGAGCCAAATACAGGAGCATTCTGGGAGAAAACCTGTTGGAGTCTGTAAAAGACCTGAGACTGGGACGGAGATTTATCTCCCAACAGGACAATGATCCAAAACATAAAGACAAATCTACAGTGGAACTGTTCACAAATAAACGTATCCAGGTGTTAGAACGGCCAAGTCAAAGTCCAGACCTGAATCCAGTCCAGAATCTGTGGAAAGAGCTGAAGACTGCTGTTCACAAACGCTCTCCATCCAACCTCACTGAGCTCAAACCCCAAGTGACTTGCAGCTGTAATTGCAGCAAAAGGTGGCGCTACAAAGTATTAACGCAAGGGGGCCGAATAATAATGCACGCCCCACTTTTCAGTTTTTTATTTGTTAAAAAAGTTTAAAATATCCAATAAATTTAGTTCCACTTCACGATTGTGTCCCGCTTGTTGTTGATTCTTGACAAAAAATTGAAAATGTATATCATCATGTTTGAACCCTGAAATGTGGCAAAAGGTTGAAAAGTTCAAGGGGGCCGAATACCTTTCACAAGGCACTGTACATCATTGCAAGTATTTACACTGTTGCCCCCCATCAACATATGATCAGTGGACACACTGTAAGCAGCAAAAAATGTACGTGGATTTGGATATTCTCAGGTCGGTGGCAGGCCTCATTCATATGCGAGAATGTATGTAAATTTTGTGTCTGTCATCAAAATGGACAAATCAGATTTTCCCCGATTAATGCGACTCAGACTTCTCTGAAAATGTGACAGTGACATAAACGCAGCTCTCTTCTTCAAATATGTCTTATCCTTTGCTGACCTCCAAGAATGCTTCTGAAAGCAGAGGCTTGGATAATATCTTCTGTTGTGTCTTTCACACCTTCAAAAAAAAATCGGCCTGAGATTCTGTTGTAGCCATTACCTTTTACTTTAAAAAAGTTGAGAAATTAGCGGTATAAATGTGCACGTACTGTAGAACACTGAGGACACATTTCAGTGTATTAATAGAAATATATCCATATACTGCATCTTCAGTTTTGCCTGCTTTGCACATCGTTTTCCCCAGCTAATAACCAGTGTTAAATGTAACTTATCAGATAAAAGTCACTTTAAAAGTGAAATAACTAACTCGCGTACAAAAACAAAACAAAAAACTGGAATATACAGGGCTGACGACCTCCTCAGTTCCTTGTGGAGCAGCAGACCTTCAGCAAGTCCTGCAGCTGTGTTGTAGACTGGTAAATAAATGGGATTTGTGCCACAAGGCAGTATCATTAACAGTAATCTCCTTTAAATTAGCTTTGTCTGCAAACTGTCTGTTATACTCTGTCACAATATGGATGCAGACTTGAGCACGTCCGCCTCATAATGTAATCTAGGAAAAAGGAAATCCCCACACCCATAATCTAGTGAGAACTCCCAATGTTTCACAAATGCACTAAAGTCCTGAAATGTTTCCAGGGAGTTTTGGGGGACAGTGTGTAAAAAAGCAAATATCTGTTAAAATTTTCTCCAGACTTGTTAGAGAGATTTTGTGGCTAGCAGCCTTGTTAGGAATTTGGAAGACGAGTGGATGTAGTGTTTTGTGAATGCAGCAGAAACTGCTGTTGAGCGTTTACCACCAGTGTGTGCTAGTGGGTGTGGCTGCTTCTACTGACATGTAAGCTACTTTCCAGTCAAAACTATGACCTACATGTGTTGGGGGGGGGGGGACTACTAAAATGTCAGGATGAGCTCAGATTACCGTTTCTTCATGTTTTCGTCAACATGCATGTACATCCTGTCATGCAGATGCTGCACATATACAAATCAAGTGTCGGTGCTGAATTAACATGTTGTGCTGTCTTATTTAAACCGCATGCAACGAGTACACGTCATACTTCAAATATGTTCGGTTCAGGTGATTATGAAAGGTTATTTGTCATAGTGTGCCTGGCTATTGGATTTCTGTAACAGTAATCATATTTTCCTCCCAGATTGTATGAAATAAAACTGAGTTCAGTTTGATATTCGGAATTAATATTACCGTATTGGCCCGAATATAGGACAACTCTGATTATAAGACGACACCTATTTTTGAGATATAATATTGGGAAAATAAAAATATGTGGAAGACAAAAGGTTATTAAAAGGTTGTACAATCATTGTAGAAAAACTCACAGAGATAACATTCTGCTGTATTGTTAAGCATTTTAATGATTTCATCTTTTTAGGAAGTATGGTACCATATTTAAAGTACAGGTATGTGTCAGGTTTCCATGTTATTGAAGATCAAGGTATAGTAGTATTTAATAAACTGCTGTTTATTATGTTAAACATCAGATCTGCTCCGTGTTTATTGTGATGCTCCATTCTTACTGATTACTTCAGTGCGGCTCCATCTAGTGGCGCAGGTCTGTAACTACAACTGAAAAGTCTAGACCTCGATTATTAGACGAGCCCTGTTTTTGAGAATATGATTTCTAAAATAAAATATCGTTCTATATTTGGGCCAATATGGTAATAATAAATATAGTCCAGATCCCTTAAAAAAACAAAACAAAAAGACGGGGAACTTTGAGTAAATCACTTATACACTCAGAAAATAAGTGAGCAGCTCAGATCAGCCATTGGGGTCTGGTTTTCTTTCCTAACCACCTACTCTATGATGTTTTTGCTCAGTGAAATAACTTTCTTTTTAATACAAGTGCATACAAATGAGTTGTAAGGAGAACTGTAACTACTTAACATTGCAATTGAAGATTCAAATGAGCTTTTAGGATTCCTTCATTTTTGTTTGTTTTTGTTATCCTGTCTTTATACCACATTATTACAGAATGTGCAGACTGTTGACCTTAATGGACATCAAAAAGAAGTTGAGATTAAGGTTTAAAACTTGTCCAACATTGATGAAGATTTTTGTTTTGTTGTGTATATTTTGACGAAGCACTCCCATTTGCCTGGAGTTCACTTTAGGGTTATATTGATTTGCTGGAATGAAGTAAAAAACTGATAAAATGCCTCCAAACGTTCCTTACGTTTGGCTGCTGGTTCCTTCGAAGTGCTTACTGATGTCTGGATTGTGTGTTTGGCTTGTACTCAAAGGAAAGCCAAAGTGCTTTAACGCTCGTTCTTTTGTTCTCTCCTTGAAATCACAACTGTAACTGGATACTGTGAGTGTGTGGAAAAAGAGGCATTTTACAGCACATTCCAACATTTATGGATGCTGTGTCAATAGATGTCACCTGCAATTTATAGATTTCTGAAGGCAGAACATATTGTATCAAAGTAATGAAAAGACTGATCTACAGTAAAAAAAATCTCCTGGCCCTCTTGGACTTTTATGCTTTACAACTGCGCTGCATTGCTAAGCAGTTCTTTTTATAAGGCTTTTAAAAATACTATTTTACATTGCAACCAGATGTTTTAGGCTATAATTTTCTCCAAAAGTCACAGGCTAAGATTCCAAACCTCAACTGCAGTGTGTTCTTAGTACATAGTAATTAGTTCTTAGTTTAGGGAACGCAAACCCCAGAACCCTGAGAAGGTAAGGTTCTGAAGATTAGCTGCCTGTGATTTTTGTTTCACGCTGCTCAGTGCCAGGAAGTGGTGCAGTAGGCTAGGACACATTTTTGCTGTTTACCCACACATCGTCTAAGTCAAAGAGATGATTTGAGTCGACAGATGAAACATGCACAGTAAAGTGAATCAGTTGCAGATGACCAGTATCTTTTGGACCACATACAGAAAGCGGTGCTATCCAGAGTTCAGTTTGAACACTATTGTGGTCTTCACCAAAGATCCGTTGTTGGTGATGATCTTTGCCTGTGGATCAGCTGTATTTCTTTTTTTTTCTTCTTCTTTAGGACTGTAAATATCATTTTTCACTTTAACCACTTCAAAACTGTCCTAAAATGTTCATGTGGGCATAGTGATAAATACAAAACAAAAAAAGAAACGTTTATTTTTCTTTTGTTTTTCTTTTCAGCCAAAGGCTCTTGGACAGGCCTTCCTCTCTGAGGTTTTCCACAGAAGCAACCTCATTGAGAGTGATTACTTTGGCCTCGAGTTTCAGAACATGCAGATGAACTGGGTATGTACACCAGCAACTGTGTCTCATTTCCTGTTTAAAGCTCACATGCAGTGAATAGGCAGGAGTTTACAAAACATGCAAATTTAGTATGTAGGCGACAAATGTCACACTTTGATGACAACAAGACTTGGGTCAAGTTCTAACATTCACGTTGACCTTATTTCTTTGTTACTTTAGTAGCTCTTGTTTGGCTCACTACAACCGTGCAAACAGTGAAATAGTATTATTTCCACTGGATTTGTGTACTATATCATTTCAGAATATTTTTAACCCATCTGGCTCAAGTGACTTTACACAACTGTCAGACTTTCCGATGTTTTGTTCTTCCAGAAATGTAAAAGGAATGCAGTCCACCTTGGAGTTTTTATAAACCAAGATGGTATAAAATGCACCGCATCACTTCTTTAGAAAGAATGCAGCTTGAATTTAATAGAGCCCTGCCTTTCAGCTCAAACATCCAACTGCATGAACGCATTTGACCCCAGTGTACACAAACCAATGCAACATTTATTTAGATTAGAGTATCATAATAAATAGTCAAATCCTAAGTGATCTTGTAAGGTAAGAATATAAGAGAGATTAACATATCACATGAACAAACGTTAGTACCTTTCCTATTTTTGTTTTGATGTCCTGCCGATGCGTTGGTATAACTCAATAAAAACTTAACAATTAAAAAAAAGTAACATTGTGATTGTTGTGTAGGAATATCACTTGATGCCAGTTTCTCATCTCTTTCTGGATGTTGCACATTCCTCTGTCAATTAGGCCCAGATGTAATAATGAAAGTAAGCTGCTACAGCTGGGAAATGAAGGAGCAAGTCTTTGCAAAACAGTGTTGCAACATTTCAGATCTGTTGCCTCTGATATGGCAAGAACTTTTCACTATTCATGAGTCCTGCGGTCATTATCTGAAAATGTTGAGCTTTTAATGTTGTGAATATGATCCTATTCTGCTCTATTAAGGTTTGGCTCGAACCCACCAAACCCATTGCAAAGCAAGTTAGAAGTAAGTAAGCAGCAATAGGAGCTCAAATTCTCCCTTATGAAAAGTCTAAGTGTACATGTAAATCTTTTTTTTTTTTTTTTCATGTTTTTCAGGGCCAGCAAATACACTGTTCAGACTGTCGGTTAAATTCTTCCCCCCCGACCCTGGTCAGCTGCAGGAAGAGTACACAAGGTTCTCATGAATAGACTTACATGTTCTGAAGTGTTTTGTTTTTTGTGATCAAGGTTGTTTGCAAAAATGTGACCTCCCATTCAGTGTTTCTGAAGATTTTTAGAATTAATCCATAAGAAGCTTGATTATTTACTTTTCACAAAAATAGACAAACGGACACGAAGTTAATGTTTTATATTTTGTTTTGTTTTCCCCCCCCCCCCCCCCCCCCCCCCCCCCCCCCCCCCCCCCCCACAGGTATTTATTTTCCCTACAAATGAAAAGAGATCTGATGGAGGGAAGGTTGATCTGCACAGAAAATACCGGAGCTCTGCTGGCGTCTCACCTTGTTCAGTGTATGATTCACTCTGTTGTCTTTTTTAATGCAATTGTCTTTCTTTCTTAATTTAAATTGTAAAGGATTTTATCAGGAATAAACGTAACAGCAAGTATAACCAGATGTACTGAAAATTAGTTCTTGAAATAAACATTTACTCTATGCAAAGAAAATCTGATGTTCTTAACAATCTGATATTCTTATGAATAAAAGCTGAGATTGGGGACTATGATGATGTAGCAGACAGAGACTTTCTGAGGATAAACAAGCTGCTGCCTTACCAAGACAGGGTGCACGAGAGAATTATGGAGCTCCACCGCAGGCATCTGTAAGTTGCCCCCTCCACGGGATTTCTCATTCATTGTGGAAATATCTGTATTTCTTCCATTGCTCTCTTAGAATGTTGAATCTGACATGCTGATATAAAAACTCTGAAAACATGGAGTCAGAAGTTCCTTTTAAGTGTTAAGTAAATGCCCTCAAATACATACATGATCAGATTCAATCAGCAGATTGCTTTGATGCTGCTGATGTAATTCTCTTGTGTGCAATTTAGAGGAGTAAATGTTCTTAATTGCAGCCTGTCATACTTCACCCAGTTTAAGATGTCATTTTAACATCTTTACTAAGAACAGGGTCTGTTTCATAGCTCATAATGCCGTGGCATAATATTAATGGCTTTTTATTGGAATATCAGAATTTTAAAACATCACTACTTAATTGCACTTCAGTTTGCTGTTACTTTGTCAAAGACATTCACCCTCTAAGGCTTCCAAGTCTAAGTCAAATTAGGCAGTCTCTGGCTGTCACACCGAGAATGGTCAATTTTGGTACAGAAGGTATGTTGAGCACCAAGCATACGGTACCTTTTTTCCAGAATGGAGGATTAACAAATCCTGAGATAAACCCTGAGCTTGAGGTGAGGGAATAGCTCTATTATGTGATATTTATATATTAAAGACTCGATAAATGATAGCACTCTACCAAACACATATTAAGGTATTTATTTCCAAGTATTTCCACGTAATAATGAAAAGCCATCAGGTTCTCTCCAAAGTCTGAGGGCTGAGCTGGACAGCACAGTCTCTGTCTGAAGATGTGTGTTGCACTGTAAGAGAATGCATGTAAAATTAGTAAGGTGTATTAATGTCTAATCTTTATTTATTTATTTAATGCATTTGAACAAGGAAATGCAGGGGCCCCTTTGATGGCATATAAAACCCTTTTTCTTGCTGCTTGATGGTTGTTTGACAACTCTGCAAGCTTTTCCACCATCATCGTAGAGGTTGGCATCGAAACGTTGTTCTCATTTGTCTCCTCACTTGTCCTACTTTTAAGCTGCTTTAATCTGGACGTCGTCATCTTTCTGCATCTCTCAAACCTGGCATTGTTATGACTTGATGTTTAAAGCACCAGTTGTAACGGGAACTGTCAGGGTGCTGGCTTGGTTTAGGTGTCAAAAGTCCAGACCCAAAATAGAAGAGGACCCTACTTATTCAGATGTATTAAGAGGAGATCAGAGACTGATCTTATATTCGGGTCGATATGGTAATTGTTGAGACGAGATAACACATCAGCCTGTGGTCTTATCGCCCCCTCGCAGTGTAAAGCCTGTGGATTATTTGAACCTCAAAGGGGAATCCCATTTTGCGACACTTGCCAAGCTGTAGCTTTGCCGAACACAGACTTAAAATACTCAACATAACCTGAACGAAACCTACCGCCTTCCAGGATAAGTTCAGAGCCCACGATTCTGTAGCGTTAAACATACTCTGTTCCTCTAACATACTCTGGAACCAAAAATATAGGTTTAGTGCTTACTCTGAGTTAACTTGACTAGATAAGTGATAAAACCTGTTTCCTTTATTGCCTCCTTGGTTCAGGCATAACTGAACAAAGTCAGGTTACGTGATATGTTGCCATGGTGATTAACATACACATGCTAACTGGGTTTAGTTAACCAGGTATAAAACCTGCTTGCTGGAATAACAGCCCCAGACTTAATCGATTCCATCGTATGAAAACACATTGTTTTACAAAACCCTTCCCACCATCAGCCCTCTTGGATGAACTACACTATAATGTGCCAAATAGAGGCTTCTTTCCAACCCTGTGTGTGAGGCTGCTCTAAAGACATTTACTAATCTCTTCACTTGGTTCCTAGCATGGAAGCACAGGGTTCCTGGACCTAATCCCATGCTCTGGCCTGTCTATTAGCCATAAGGCCAGTGGGGCAGGGGAGGGCTCAGAGGAGATTTCACTGCTTAACGGATGAACCAAATTAGAATGAACTGATGATTGGATGGATATGTCTTCCTAACATACTGTTTGGTTGTAATCACATGGTTTTAGATAACACCTGCCATGTCCTGGAAGTTATAAAGGATTTAAGCTCCCTCTACTTGGCATACATGATAACCATCTTGCTTTATACAATGTTTTTTTTTTATTATTATTATTTCATGGATGGATAGGATGGATGGTTGGACTGGTTTCTTCTTCTTCAGCCAGGACAGTTTTTTAATTAAAGGCGCCAGATTGTTGATTCTAGTGAAGTCATATAAATGAAGAGGACATGTTGCCAAACATGAGTTAATGTTTGTTTGTTTTTTTTTTCTTCTCCCAACCAGTGGCCAGACTCCCGCTGAATCAGATTTCCAAATCCTGGAGATAGCTCGTAAACTGGAAATGTACGGCGTTCGCTTCCACCCAGCAGCTGACCGGGAGGGCACAAAGATCAATCTAGCTGTCGCTCATATGGGACTTCAGGTTTTTCAGGTGGTTACTGCTTTAATACCAGCTGATCACTCCGTGAACATGACCCCACTCTATAATTGTCTTTTTACTCGTTTGTTTCTGCTCTCTTTTTCCCCATAGGGCACCACCAAAATAAATACTTTCAATTGGTCCAAGATTCGCAAACTAAGCTTCAAGAGAAAACGGTTTCTGATTAAACTTCACCCAGAGGTCCATGTAAGTTTTCCTGAGAATTTTCACCATTTAATCTCAGATCTCACATTCCCTTGAATGAGACCAGGTCACCAGACCGTTCTTCTTCTTGGTAATCTGTATTTTAGGGCCCCCATCAAGACACTCTTGAATTTCTGATGGCCAGTCGAGACCAGTGTAAGATCTTTTGGAAGGTCTGTGTGGAATATCACTCGTTTTTCCGCTTGTTTGATCAACCGCAACCCAAATCCAAAGCAATCCTCTTCACCCGAGGTTCCTCGTTCAGATACAGGTATTAAGTCATGACACAAGTAATGGGACATGTCATCTTTAATGCTTGTTTTCATTTATTTATTTTTTTAAACTATCAAGTGAAAAATGTTTTGCCAGTTAATTTCACGGCATTTTTAAAAACTCTTGTCTGTCAGCGGGAGGACCCAGAAGCAGCTGGTGGAGTATGTCAGAGAAAATGGAGTGAAGCGAACCCCTTATCAGAGGTGTGTGTGTGTGTGTTTCAGTGCATTTATACTGTGTTACCCGGACAGGAAAGGAGTTTTCCTGTCTCCTTACCATTAGGAAATAAATTATTACAGATGAGTTTGGTCTTAGCGACGTGACCTCAACTTAACATCCCGATTAATGTTATCTCGATTCTGATTAATGAGCAATTATTTTAGCATTGTTTTATTTTTTGCCCTTATAGATTACTGATGAAGTGTTTAACCATTAAAACTGGATTATTTTTTTAAAGAGAGAGTATACAGTCATGGAAAAAATTATTAGACCACCATTTTTTCTTCACTTTCTTGTTCATTTTAATACCTGGTACCACTAAACATCATCATGTGACTAAAACAGACAGAAAAGAAAACACTGAATGCATCAAAGCAGTGTTTTTGGCAGTACAACGCCATAGCTATTGATGTAAAAACTTAAGTGATTTAGGTTATAATCAAGAAAACCATGGAAAATGGTAAGATATCAGCTCTTAAATAAAACTCTTATGAGCAATCTTTGTGGTTATCTTTATGTTTGTCCAAACAAATGTACCTTTAGTTGTACCAGGCATTAAAATGAACAAGAAACTGAAGAAAACAAGGGTGGTCTAATAATTTTTTTCCATGACTGTATATCTTGGATTTTAAAACATCTGAAAAGAAACGCCCACAGATTAACGAATGTATGTTAATTTATTGAGTATTTCAAATTGACATGGGAAAGACTACATCAGTTATTGGTTCTGAATGTTGGTTTGGATTCATTTTTGATTCATTGCCCCGCCCTAATATGAATCTATGATGACCCTGACATGAAGGTGTTGGATTTTTTTTTTTTGTTTTGTTTTAGGAGGAACAGTAAAATCAGAATGTCTGCTCGCTCCTTTACAACAGATGTGCCAAAACAGGTAAGCAGAGCAATTGTATGCTTATTTATTTTTTTAGTGTTGTATAGCGTGAAGCAAAACTTTCCATAAATTGTACTGCAAAAGACAACCTAATGCAATTATCCTCTCTTTGATCCCGGTCTGTTTCCCTCCTTGGTTCTGATTCTGTATTTGTCCTTGTCCCTTTTGTGTTTGGTCTTATTTGTTCCCCCAGCACTTGTCATTCAATGACAGCCTCAGGGCCCCGGGCTCCCCTTCCTCCGCTACTGTGTCCTTCAGCCCAGCACACATGTCTAACATTCTTCTGCGAACAGACCTGCAGCTCCAGCCGCAGCCTTTGTCCACACTGAGCCAGTCTCCAGCACCTCTCCAGCAGCAGCAGCAGCAGCTTCAGTCGATTCTGCAATCTACAAGACCCCCCAGCCCACCGAAGGAAGAGTCTGTCAAGACCGCTTCCCCATCACACTACTCTTTCCAAGGTGCCTCTAGCAATCAGGCAGCAGTACATTGCAGCCCCTTGTTTGTGTGTGTAGAGAGTGGCACATCCCAGTCACAACCCTCCAAAAATGGCAATGAGGATAAGGAGCGCGGTGGGAGAAGGGGAACTGGGTGTTCAGTGGGGGGGGCAGGAGGGAAAATAAAGGGGGCTCTCACACCCGAGGCTTTTGAAGCAGAGCTTATGCGCACAAAACAGAGTTCCATGTTCTCCTTGTCCACGTCACCCTTGCAGGTTACAGAGGAGTTCATTGATGATGATCCCACTCAGATTTCCTTTTATGGTGGGGGTGCTGAGGCCTACTCTTATGGCCTTGATGATAAAGTAAGTCAGTTTGATTTTGTTGAGGAGTCCGACCTCAACAAAAATAAGATATTTGGTTTGGGGATTGAGGACCTGAATGGGAATAGCAACGCCTTCCAGGACAGCATTGTTGGCCATTCAGAGACCAGCTCTTTGGTGAATAACCGTTCAGAGTGTAGCTCTCTGGACAACCTGGGGCTTAGCTCTGCAGGAGAGTCCATGTCAGTGGGCTACGGGGGTCCAGACTCTTCCTCTCTGCGCCTGCCAGGCTCTGACATCCAGTCAGAGGCCAGCTCAATGGTCAACTTCCCAGCGTGCTCGGTGCGGTCTGAGAGCAGCTCAGCTGTGCAGTTCAGCGACCTGATAGAGCAGCTCGAGCAGCTCAGCTACCCGCCCACTGCCACCGAGGGCTCTGGGAACGGCAGCTCAGATTCAGACTCCGACTGGGGCTCTGACAGCGCCCTTCCCCCTGAACAGAACCTGTTTTATAGTAACCCGCTGACAGGAAGCAGCGGGATTGAGGGCTTTCTCCTTCAGTGCCACAATCTTCAGGCCCTGGCACTCACAGATCCTTCTGGATCTCCACATATTAAAATGTAAGCATTTACAGCACTTGAAGCGTTAATCCAAGACTGTCCAGTTACAGAGAAACTAGATTGTGAAAGTATTATAAACAACAACACATTTTACTTTTAGAAATCCTTAGTCTCACATTTTAAATGATGTTTTTAGCTTTTGAAAAAGCGATGCCTATATCCTGAAGTCCCTGCACCATGTGAGACTAAGACTGACACTTTTTTTTTCTTTTTTTCATGTGATCAGCCACCTTAATGATTGAATTTAGTTTCCAAAAGCCTGCACTGTTGTCAACTTTAGGGCATCTTTGTGTAGATGTTGGATCCTTTCATATTTAGCTCAGCTCTGAGGTGGAGGGAAACATCTTTTGTTCTGTGTAATGTTTTATTTTCTTCTGCTGGCAGTGCTGTTATTTTTAACAGCTTTGACCACTGTTTTCATGACATTCTTGAATGCAATATCACATTTCAGTTGTCTTATCTAGAGATAATTTTAGAGAGTAAATGTAGAGCGTGTGGGGTTGAGCATTTTAGAAAATGCAAACAATTCTTAATATTTACATTATAGGCGTTATATAATTTTCATACTTATTGTCTCGTTTTAAAACAGTAATGTTCACATAAGCATACCAGTATTCTACTGTATTAATATCCCACTTGCTGAATTTACATTCATTTTTGAAAATAATGTTCTGCAGCAATTAATTTTGATTTGATAGCTGGCATTGTAGTTTCATGTCAGTTAATCTTGCACAAAGGAAACTTGGTTATATAATAATACACATAATTTTATCTTCATCCACAACTAATATTAAAAATATATCATCTTTAAAATAGTTCCTATCTGCTCTTAAGACAGCAATTATTTGCTGTCCTTAATATTTTATTTGTTAGATGCCAGTCCTTGGTGCTGTAGTTTTCCAGTGGATGGTAATCAGTAATCTATCTCTTATGTAACATTTATATTCTCAGGGTAAAATGGAAACCAACAGCTATCCTGCTTCCTTCTATATTTTAAATTCAAGCATACATGAAGTTTTCTATCATTCATACTTCTGTCCCACACTGACACCTGCTGGCTCAAATAAGCACCAGCATCCTGGACATCACACATGTTGGGTTCACGTCATGATGTAGGAGTCTCCTTTAGTTGGTTCATGGTATCTCAGATTTTTTTTTTTTTTAATCGCCAAAGTTCGCACCGAGTAACGACAACTTAATGCTTAGACCGAAGAATGTATACAGTCCACTGACAAGACTTTAGGTACTCTTTTAACACTAGGTCATGCTAAATGAATGTATCATTTGTTCATGTATGTTAAGCTTCGGTGTATTACACACTACAATTCCTGTTTTAGAAAAATTAAACTGCAGACTAATGTAGCACATTTTAAGCATTAGGACAAATCTTTCCACGAAATCATTAAGGTCTAGTTGGTTGTAATAATAAGAGTTGGTGCAACTGCTTTTTTAATTTAGCTGCAGCAACAAGCATTCTTTGAGTTCTTCAGCATTAGTTATTCTCAGAATATCAACAGGACAGTTTTTGGGTTATTGGAAGGAAACTGAGTCTTTTGCACATTAGCTATGTTTTTTTTTTTTTTTTTCCCTTTTCATTATTTTCATTAGAGTTTTTGTATCGGTATAGGAATTATGGTTTGCCATAACTAATGCAAATCACTCCGAAGATGATCTTTTTTTCTCTCTGGATACATTGAACATGAAAATCTAGGAGAATATTTTGTACATAGTTGTTGTTTTTTTTTTAAGTGACTGGTCTTCTCTCCTAGACAGTCTGGACTAACGGATTTGAAGATCATGTTAGCGCTTCTTTCTAAAATCAGATTTCTCTATGATTTCTGCAAAGTTTGCCTTCTTGTGGACAAAGTTCTCTTGTCTGCAGCACTTGCACCATAGTGCTTTAAAACATTTACCCTCTGTCTTTTCATACATAGTGCTTCTATCTCAGGTGCCCGGGTACCCACCCCCTTATTTTTTTTTTTTTTCTTTGTGGGACATTTCCACCAATATTTGATGAGGTAGAGGGGGGTAGGTTTTTTAATCACCTATTCTCATTGTCATTTTGAAGGATTGCAGGAAACCAAACCAGACCAAAAATGGATTTGCAATCTCTCTACAGTCACATGTTGACAAGTGTGGAATATTTAGGTTAAGATGCCATCTGTAAACCTTGTTGAGTTGACTTGTCTGTTGAAGGGTTTGTCTTGATGGCTTTTCTTTTTCCTTTTTTTTTTTTTTTTTTTTTCTTCCATGTGATTTTTGCTCTACTTAACAAAAGTTTTAATTAACAACAGGCTGACAATTATAACCAGCTAACTGCACTTAGGCACCAAGTAATCATCCTAATCTTGAACATGTATATTTACTAATTATAAACAACCTGTAATTAATGTTTGTATGTTTTACTCTCAAGAATAAAGTAATTACTTTTGGGTACCATGAATGTCAGACTAAAAATTCTTTTTGAGATGCAGACTGAAATCAAAGGAGCAATAGTGATGTCATAATTTCAACTGCTTGATGAAGCCTCTGCAATCTTACACATGTGTTTAATGGTCTGGGTCATGAAGAAGAAATTCCCTCTCCCTTGCTGATTGAGAGGAAAAATACACATGCCATTTTATGTTTTAATTGGGTTTTCTCTTTTTTAAAAAAAAAATATAAATATAAACTTACAATCCCTTCTGTCCTTTATAGAAATATGTGGGCTGATTGGAGAAAGAAAATACCGTCTCAGTACCAGTTCTTAATGAAATCCCTTTTGTTATTGGAATGAATCAAATTCCCCTCTGGAGAAGTTTCCCTCATATTTGAAGCAGCGTACTCACATGCTGTTGGGGGTTGGGCTGGACTTGTGCAGGAGATTCCTCAGCCTAATTCCAGCTGTGTGCGTGTGTGTGTGCGTGGTGAGAGCGAGCGAGCGGCAGTGTTTGTGTGCGTTCCCTGTTTGAACAGGCCTTGTGCCAAGTCATTCCACAGCAGAGCCGGCGCTCCTGCTGTGGAGCCCGATGTCTGCTCTCTTTCACTTCTTGTGTCGTTCCCTGCGGGGCACTGCAGATAAACTAGAAGCAACTATTTGCCCTCCAGACGAGCCACATCCCTGATAACTGTGCTTGAGCAATTATTTCCGGGTTGGGTTGAGAGTCATTTGTTTGTTTTTGTTTTTTTCTATCCTTTTTCCCCACCCCCCTCATTTTTTTTCTTCTTTCCTAATAGAAGTGAAAGAGCAGCTGTGATCCATGACTCAGTAAAAATGGCTGTGCGTTCTATTTTTCCTCTTGTGTAAAAGCTTATCAGGCTGAAAAAAGCTGCAGAGTCAGTTCTCTGAAATGGAATCAGGCTTGTATATTTTACAAATAATTATCTGTCCTTCATTTGGGAGGACTTGGAAACAATGGCAGACCAAAAAATGTGTGGAAACTTACTTGATGTGGTCTGCTTTGCAGCTTGCCTCTTTTTTTTTTTGTGGCTTGTGTTGTTCTTCAAGAGGAAATAAGAATGTTGTGAAAAACAGGTTTCCTTAGCGGGAGGTTTTCTCTTATTCGACAACATGGAAACCATTATATAACTGCTATCAATTTCCTATTGGGCTTCGTTTCACTGCATGTAGAGAGCAGGACTGTTTTCTTTTTAGCTCCACTCACTTAAAAAAAAGATTGTCTTTGGCCTGTTTGAGTCGACAGTTTTCCTCTCTTAATTCACCTTAGGGAGTCGTCTTCTATAAACAGATTATTTATTTTACTTGAACTCTAATCATTTTTTTTCTCACATTTCCCTCCTCCATAGATTCAGTGGTGGACAGTCCTCAGCTATCGCCCTTAGTCACCAAGGGTCCCCTCTCCCTGTCACCGTCCTTCCAGATGTCAACTCTCAGCCTCCCCAGCCAGGCGCCATCGCCCCTGCAGAGCCCCATCCTGAGTGAGGTGGGCAGCAATGCCAGGCTAGAGGAGGAGGAGGAGGGCAGGAGGAAGGTATACTGCTTGCATGCCAAACTTGGAACCCCCTGCTTCAGTCTCAATTTTAGAACGTACAATGTTATTTGTAACAGGATGGAAAGCTTAGTTTGTCAGTGCAGTGGAGGGAAAGTAAGCTGTGCTTTGCTTGGCCTCATGGTGGGAGTGTTTTTCTTTTTTTTTTGTTTTTTTTTTCCCATCTTACTCTTTTTCCCTGCTTTTCCCCATTGTAAACTAATTTCCACTTTTGTTTAGCGATATCCCACCGATAAGGCCTACTTCATTGCCAAAGAGATTCTGACCACAGAACGAACCTACCTGAAAGACCTGGAGGTCATCACTGTGGTGAGTTTGTACTCCTAACAAAATATGTGAATATTAATTGAGTGTATTTTCTAAAAAATAGTTAAATTAGAAGTGAGTGCACAAAACTCTCAGTAACCAGTGCAGCTGATGTTTATTGTTTTGTGTCACTGTTTTCTCCAGTATATTCCAACTTATTTTTTCCATTAAAACTAATTTGTCATTGTATTGAAGATGCTCACATGTGATGACTTTTTCCTGCTTGGAGCAACATCCGTTTTGTCAAACACATTTCAATCAAACTTTTGAAATGTCACTGCACTGAACTAGTTTTTGGAGGTTTCCAATACCTGGTTCAGACAAAGTTTTGCTTGGTGACATCAAAATTGGAAGTTCAACACCACATTACACATGGAGAATAAGGTGTGATGGTCTCATCATAAACAAGATGGAGTAGTAAGAAAAAAGTAGAATTTTGGCCCATATGCCCAAAAAAAATTTGCAAGTTTGCAACTGTCTTAAAGCACATTTTTAAAAAAGCAACAAAAAAACCTTAATTTAATACTGTTTTCTCTATATAGTGCTTCTCTATATAGTGCTTCACTGGAGAAAAAAAAGCAGGATTTAAAACTATGTACGATTCTCCAATTCCTCTTCATAATTGACATAGTGAATCAGTGGTTTGTCCTTTTGCTGCTTTCAGTGGTTCCGAAGTGCTGTGATCAAAGAAAATGCCATGCCTGAGGGCCTGATGACCCTCCTCTTCTCCAACATCGACCCAATCTATGAGTTCCACCGAGGCTTCCTGAAGGAGTTGGACCAGAGACTGGCTCTGTGGTAGGGTCTTCCTTGTGTATGGTGTGTGACTAAATGCCCTCATGCTCCTGCATGATCAGATTCTGACAGGCTGGATCTGCATTCACAGGGAGGGCCGTTCAAACGCTCACGTCAAAGGGGATTACCAGAGGATTGGTGATGTGATGCTGAAGAACATGTCTGCTCTTAAGGTAGAATGCTTCAGCATCTTGTGAATCAGTCTCTCCTCTCCATGACATAATTTGCTATTTCCAGATTTTCTTTCTGTCCGCAGGAGTTCACCAGCTATCTGCAGAAACATGATGAGGTGTTAACAGAACTGGAGAAAGCCTCCAAGAGGCTGAAGAAGCTGGAGACGGTCTACAAAGAGTTTGAACTGCAGAAGGTGTGCTATCTGCCCCTCAACACATTTCTGCTGAAGCCCATCCAGCGCCTCATGCATTACAAACTTATTCTGGAGAGACTATGCAAGCATTATTCCCCTGGTCATCGGGATTTGGAGGACTGCAAAGGTGAGTGTTTCACAGTCAAATAGTAACAGCAATATAACACTTTAGCATACCAGTCTGTTTCTGTTTAGTCAAAGTGTTTGTGTGTGTGAAGAAGCAAGAGTAGAGACACAGAAAAGGATTATTATTATTATTATTATTATTATTATTATTATTGTTTATTATTATTATTATTATTATTTTATTATTATTATTATTATTTATATATTATATTATAATATATTAATTTTTTTTTTTTTTTTTTGACCACCTTATCCTTTGCTGAGTCGGTCTAGATTTTTGAAAGTCGAGACATCAAATATAAGACAACCTAACTTTTTCAGATATATTCAAAGGAAAGAAACCTCATCTTATATTTGGGTTAATACCTATTATGCCAGTTAGTTTTGTTCATGCTGGATTTCTTTTTTTTTTTTTTTTTTTTTTTTTTTTTAAGGACAGGAAAGAAGAAAAAAAAAAAAAAAAAAAAGAAAGAGGAAGTTTTGTTTTGTTTGGGGTGCATGGGGGGGGTGAGGGGTAATGGGAGGATGGCTTTGTGACTTTGGGGTGTGTGACGGCTTTTATTTTGTTTTAATGTTTTTAATTTTTATCTTAATTTTTTTTTTTTTTTTTTTTTTTTTTTTTTTTAATTATTTTTATGTAAAGCACTTTGTGTTGCCTGAGGGCATGAAAAGCGCTGTATAAATAAAGTTTGATTTGATTTGATTTGATTCTAAGAAACCACAAGTATCAAAAGTCAGTGGACTCCCTAGACTGAATTAGTTGTTTGTTTTTTTCATACAATATCAGGAAAAAAATACTAAAATATTACCAAAGTATAAGATGTATAATAAAAATCCTCTTCATCAGTCTAATTGGAACCACTTTTACCTGTGCTATCTGTTGCCTTTCCCGTGTATTATAATATTATTATTATATTACTATTTAGGGCTGTCAATTTCTCAAAAAAATTAATCAGATTAATCGCATGACTGTCAATAGTTAATCATGATTAATCGCAAATTAATCGCATATTTGCATCTGCATCAGCACTCTCATTAGCCGTCAAATGACCGGACTCCGGTGGTAACTAAATTCACATCGACAGTGAACACTAACAACATTTATCTTGTGGAGTTAGCCATCAGGCAAGTTTTGAAGCTGAACTTACCATTCAAAATAGTATCTAAGTATCCATTTTTTTTTTACTGCTAAAGGAGGATTGTTTACGTCTGTCTGTCTGTGGGATGGACGTCGAATGACTACAGGACTACAACTACGGCGGGGCCCTGAGGCTCATCAAACCTACTCTCCTCTCTACTATTGTACATCAACGGCAACGCGTTAATCGCGCCTTAAAAAAATTAGTTGCGTTAAAATTATTTTGCGTTAATCACGCGTTAACGCGTTAACTTTGACAGCCCTATTACTATTATTTTAAAGGTGCAGAGATGCATGAAATCTGAGAATTTGTTAGAGTGCTGACATACTAGTGCACATTATTTGACATTTCTCATCTCTGTAAAAGTCAGGATAATTTCATGTATGACACTTCAGGTATTTAGTAACAGTGAAGAGCAGTGAAGAGGTTTTAACAGAAGGGTTGCATTGGTCACAGATCTACGTCAGGTGGGCTTGAAGGCTGAACTGTGGTGCTAGAATTAAAAAAAACAGACCGAGTGAAGTATCAAACTAAAAATGCTCTTGAACAAGTACTAATTATATGGAATTACAGAACTTATAGTAAATTTACTTTCTTTAAATGGGTTTGGATAGTTTGGATTTTTTTGGTATGTGATCTTATCTTAAAATCTGAAAATTTTGAAAGACATGAGACATTGATTTTATTGTCTTAAAAGATAACCAACTTTAAAACTAAATAGATGTACTCTTAATGTCCTCCTATTATGTTAACCAGGTGGTAATAAGTCAGTGATGTAACGGTTAAATTCTTGTGCGTGTGTTTCCTCACAGAGGCTTTGAAGGAAGTGGCAGAGATAGCCACTCAGCTCAGAGCAGTCTCATCCGACTGGAGAACTTCCAGAAGCTAACGGAGCTGCAAAGAGACCTGATTGGGATTGAGAACTTAACAGCTCCAGGCAGGGTGAGTGCACTGACGCAGGACAGAGGGCAGGGGGAGCAGCAAGACCTGGTTAAAAGAGCCTGCACCGTCTGACAAACACGCTGTTTTCAGGGGTTCATCCGAGAAGGATGTCTGTACAAGCTCACCAAGAAGGGGCTGCAGCAGAGAATGTTTTTCCTGGTTGGTCTGAAACTACTACTGCTTTTACCTTTTTTTTTAAATTAATTAAATCTCAGTACTTGAACAGCTTTAAACTTCTGTCATGTCTTTTCAGTTCTCAGACATGCTCCTCTACACAAGCAAAGGTGTAACGGCAACCAATCAGTTCAAAGTACATGGACAGCTGCCCCTTCATGGCATGATCGTGAGTCCATAAACTCTTTCATCCCACTTCTAACTAAACCCCTCCCATAAAAGTCCCGCACTGACTCTGGGTACACTGTCTGAGAAATAATATATCATGTTGATGAGATGGATGAGTTAAGTCGGCGTGTTAAAACATATCTGGTGAGAAGGGAGGGCATGGGTGTCCTAACTCTGTCTCTGTTTCACCCCCGGCTGCAGCTCATAGTGCTGGACGCACCGGTAAGTTCTCTGAGCTCTGCCTGCTGGATGCCCAAACCCTACCCTTCTTCTCCCATGCCCATGTAGACTAAGCAAAAAGCACATCTAGCAGATTGCTCGGGACATATAAAGATGTCCATCTTTTTCCGTCAACTATGATATAGACGGGGACAAATCTGTTGATATCCTTCCACAAAACAGAAGGGCTACTATATCAATTAGCTTGAAGCTAACAAAAACAAATGTCACTCAGCGGTGGTGATTTCATTTTTAATTGTTCTAGACTTGCATTTTGACTTTTGGTTCTTTTGAATAGTTGACCAAATCAAACCACTGATAATGGCATGGACATAAATGATGGTACCCCAAATATAAAATTTAGCTGCGCAGTCATTAGCAGCAGTCACTGAAAACACTCTGTTGCTCTGTAGCTCTCAGCAAGCCTTCTGCATCTGCCTGTAGATATTTGAGCCCTCTCTTCCTGTGCAAACTGCTCCAACTGTCTCAGGTTTGAAGATTGCCTCCTCCACACTGCAGTTATCACAGCTTTTTGTAGATGCTCAGTAGGATCCAGATCGTTTAAGAGTCGTCCACTTGCTCCACCAGGCATTCTTGGACTTCAGTCATGTTGTTGTTGGAGGGCCCGTGACCAGCGGCTGAGGCTGAGCATCCTGATACTGGCCAGTGGAGCTGTGGTCAAACTGCTGGGCTGAAGTCACTTATATCTATCTTTGTTCCCACAGCAGAGTTCAGCCAAGCAGCCCCAAAACATAACCGTTTCCATTTTTACCAGGAGCTCTGCTGTTCTTTTCTTTGACAGTTCTTCGTTTTTACATCTGTAACACAGAGCTGATGTTGGTGCCCAGAAATCTCCAGTTTTGTCTCGTTAGTCCTAAGGACATTCTTTGAGGAGCTTTCTGGCTTGGTGGCATGTGTTTTGATCAAATAGTAGTATGGCATTTTATAGTTTTCTTTCAATAGTGGAGCCTGCTTTAGTCTTCTTCAGAGTAACCCATTGTTTCCAGAAGGTGATGGATGGCGTGATCAGGCAATGATGATCACGCCATCACGAGTGATCATGATCATGAGTTCAGCTTCAATCTCTTTCCATGTTTTCTTGTTTTTGTTTTTCATCTATTTTCCACACCATCCTTCTGATCAACTTGAGGATCAGCATTGTGGGAGATTGGCTATGGTCCTTTATGCTTCTAAATGTTTGTGGCTGTTGTCATGGGAGCATGACACTATTTATAGATGGTCTTGCAACATTTACCTTTAAAATTTTTATCTAATTTTCTTTCTGAGCGTCTCAGACATATTTCTCCTTTGCTTTCTCTGGTCCATGTCTCAGTAGTTCAAGTATGCCATCTTCATTTAAAAGTACTGTGTACAATAAAATGCGCTGGTATATGTACCTGTAATCAACCCCAGCTCATCTCTATAAATGTGATATAAGAACCCATAAACAATTAAAATAAATAGAATCAAAACATCTAGATAAAGAGAGAGGAAGATGGATGGATAGAGCCCCAATTCCAAAAAAGTTAGGATGCTTTGTAAAATGTGAATAAAAACAGACTGCAGTGATTTGGAAATCTCATAAACCCATATTTTATTTCCAATAGAACCATATCAGATGGTTGAAACCACGTCATAGAAAATATCAGCTCATTTTGGCTTCCAGTTCAATTTGAAAAATAAAATAAAAATTAATTTCCCCAAAGGGAAATTAAATTCTTGCAGTAACCGTCATGATTTAAGTCTCTTCAGTGCAACACAACTCAAAACAACTGGACAGCTGACTGGCTCCTTAAAAATGTTCCAAGGCCCACTTGACTATAATGATTTCAGCAAATCTATCCAGACTATTTTAGAATAGAGAACAGTAAATCCTCTGTTTTGTTTTTTGTTTTTTCTTTGTTTGTTTTTGTAATTACTTACTGAGGAAGAATGAAGCCTAGTTTCAGTTTGTGTGGGTACCAGCAAATTTGTGCACATCTGTATGTGTATGTTATTAATAAATGTAAGCAGTGGTAAAACACAAGCAGAACATGGGTATGTGATTACTATTTTTAAAGTGATGTGTGTTGACTTAAAAGTGGATAAAATGGGGAATGAAGGAAAAATAAACGTGAGAGTTTACCTCCAGATGTGTAGATGCGGCAGTAGAGGCTCCGTGGTCTGGTTCTGTGTGTCAGTTTGGCTTTTATTTGTTTACCTTATTTTCATACCTAATAGTGAATCTCTCATGGTGTACAAAGTTGTTAAAGCTTTTAAAAAAATAATTAATAAGATTACTTATTTAATCAATGCAATTTTTCTTGGTTGTGATTTTCTCTTTTCCAGGTGGAGGAAAGTGAAAACGAGTGGTCAGTCCCGCACTGCTTCACCATTTATTCTGCTCAGAGGACCATTGTAGTGGCTGCCAGGTGAGAGGACTTTATCCTCCAGTTTCTTATGAGATGCTTTTCCTTTTAAAACGTCTACAGAATTCGATCATTTTCACCATGCTAAATGTGAAAAATATATTTAGGAAACTGGACTGTGCTTTTACTTTTCTGCCTCAGCTTTGATGTAAACTACTAAAACACAAGAAATAAACACTATTTTCTCTGTGAAAATTGCTGGGTTTTTTTTTTCTTTGTTTGTTTGTTTTTTTTTAATACCTGACAGGAAATTTTGTTTTCAAGGTTCAAAACAAGATTTGAAACCAGTTTAGAAAAAAAAAAGCTGAATTTTTGTCTTTATTTCCATTTTACACTGCATCTCAACTTTTTTTACACACAGTAGCAGAAAGCGTAACCTGAACGACACTGTTATAACTTTATACCAAAACTGAATGTGCTTTTTGTATCTTGTGCTTTGAAATTTCAGCTCTAAAGTGGAGATGGGGAAGTGGATTGAAGATCTGAATATGGCCATTGACTTGGCCAAGAATTCTCAAGAGAAATCCAGCATTTTCCTCGATACTGGCCTCGGTGATCATTCCAACCGTAAGAGCCTTCCCCTCGCCTCAGTAACTACACAACCGTTGACTGAAATGTCTGCTTTTTCCAGTTAATTTATATTTTCTTTGTATGAGGAAGATTCATTGCGACATGAGCAACCCAAATGTACAGTTAATCCCTCTCCTCCACTAAACTTCCCGCCTCCCCCCTTCCCTCCTTCCTTAGGGTCATCCGATGAGGTTTCTCTGGAGCAGGAGTCAGAGGATGACATGAACTCCTCTCGCACTTCACTGGACAAGCAGACGCATCATCGTGCCAACACAACAATGCATGTGTGCTGGCACCGCAACACCAGCGTGTCTATGTCTGATCACAGCCTGGCTGTGGAGGTACTCCTCCTCCGCCCCCAGAGACATTCACACATGTGCATCCAAACACACTAATCACACGTGAAAAAGCATGAGCGTTAAACGATTCACAAACACACGAAAGCCATTCTTCACCACTGCGTCCGTTGAAAGGAGAGGAAAACATCTGTGCTCAGCCTGGATCTGCAGATCACCTCCTCTAGATCCTTTCTTTCCCTTTAATGCTCCTTTCTTTCCTGTGTTTCTACTGTCTTTGATTTTACTGCAGAGCAAAGCCCTTACGTTTACTGTTACCCTTACTGTTTCTCTCTGTAATGTGCATGCGAGAAAATGTTCTCCATCACTGACATTTTCACTCTACAGCCCTGGAGGAGTTCTCTGTCACTTTTCTTTGTCTTTCCTTCTTTTCTAAACTAACTTGCTAACACGTTTTCTGCACCCTTTCTTCTCTTTCTCTTCTCTTCTCTTCACCCTCTCAGTCTTTGGCTCTCCTGCCGTCTCACCGGAGCTTCCTCCTCGTTATCTCCTCGGTCAGGGACAGAGACCCAACACCATCACGCATGTTTGCTGGTACCGAAACCAGAACCTCTCTCTCACTGACTACCTACGCATGAACCAGGTACTAGAGATGGACTGTCATCGAGCACTCAACAGGTAGAACGGAGCTGGTGACATCCCAGCTGTGTAATAAATAACAACAGAAGGCTATGATGTGAAAATGATTAACTATCCATTCATCTGACGAGGTACTGAAATTGAGATGATGGATACACTATATGCTGATTTTAAATTTAATGCCATAAGAATTCACAAACATTGTTGCATCAACTGGACAACCAGTAAGAGCTTCCCTGAGAAGCTGAACCTTTGAGAAAGAAGGATTTAATAATTTACTGCACTGGCAGCACTTTTGACTGTTGGCTTGTGGAAGATGTTTTTTTTCTCTTTTTTTTTTTTTTTTGTACAAATACCTTTTTCTTTTTTAAAGTGTAGGACTTTCTAGATGGCTTTGAGTAAGAAACCAGTGGCTGCACCAGGATGAGATGCTCTGTCCTCCGGGACAAAGAGGACAGTAACTGTTGCAACTGTTCAAAGCTTTGTGGTAAAAACAAACTGCCATAGAGACATTTTTCTAGAAATCTTAAATTGATTATTTAAGAAGGGGAAAAAAAAACATGATCTTTATCAACTGAAACAGCGTAGCTCAGTAGCAAAAATGGTTTGGAGAACTTTTCACTTCTAAAACTACCACAGCTTGTTTTCTCAGTGTTGTTCATAGATGTGATCAGACACAGTGGTCAACATGCCCCTGCCCCAGTTGGTTCTTTTTTCCTTCAAGATGGCATCGAAATCAAAGTTGGCACATATTGTTTTTTCATTTAAGCATATTTTCCTCATTAAACATAACAATGATTCGCGACTCATTTAAACTTTGTGTCCCAACTTTTTTGGGAGATGTCTGTGATAACAGCCAAGCACATGTTAAAATTCCCTCAGAAACAATCAGTTACTGTTTATTTGTTCATGCGTTGATCGTATTACAGTGTTTCCTCTGTATGCTCCAAGAGATGCATACAAATTAACTATCTAAAGAAACAAAGAGGGAGAAACACAAACCCACCATAGACCACCAAATATGATCTCAATTTATTTTTTTATGTAGTTTTTTTTTTTTTTTAATCCATGAGTAACAAAAAAAATTAATAGAATTTAAGGATAAGATGGCAACATTAGAAACGATTAAAATAAGAACAAATTAACTCATTCTCGAGAGCAAAATCAACCTTATGTCATCATCCTCAGAGAATATTCACAAATATTCACAAATTCTCAGGAGATGCATTTCCAGTGTCGTCATGGAAAATATCAAAGTGCAAAATAATGAGAGAAACATTGTGTAAATTTCACCTATTAAACAGAAAATCCATGTTTTTTTTTTCTTAAAAAACTTGGTTGAGCAGGTTTAAAATGTGGCAATAAAGACTGAGATTAGCCAGCACCTATTTAAACTGAAATGTAGCCATGCATCACTCATAAAAGCACTCCTGCAAGTAGAGTCTGCAGACTTTTTTTTCTCCATATGTTTTCACTTTATTTTCAATACTTACTACACTAATGTGCATGAGACAAACCAAACAACTCCATAACACTCGTACAGACGGCGTGCATCAACACTTGACACTTGAATAATGCGTGTTCCAGTAAGAGTTCCAGTCCAGCGATCAGTGAATAAAGCCGGTGCTCTGTTCTGGTTCCACCTCTGCAGAACCAACTGTCCGGTTACCTCCTGAGGAAGTTCAAGAACAGCAACGGCTGGCAGAAACTCTGGGTGGTTTTCACCAACTTCTGCTTGTTCTTCTACAAGACCCACCAGGTAAGACCTCAGATCGGTGTTGATCCTTGCTGCACGAATGTAAATCTGAGGGAGAACGCATAGCTGAGGGTGAGCGTTTGTGTGGCTTGCAGGACGACTTCCCGCTGGCCAGTCTACCGCTGCTGGGCTACACGGTCAGCACCCCCGAGGAGTCGGACAGCATTCACAAGGAGTACGTC
The DNA here is from genome assembly GCA_018398805.1 of Hirundichthys speculiger. Lineage (NCBI taxonomy): Eukaryota > Metazoa > Chordata > Actinopteri > Beloniformes > Exocoetidae > Hirundichthys > Hirundichthys speculiger. The sequence goes on from JAGFBZ010001902.1 coordinate 142,404, forward strand.
TTCAAACTGCAGTTCAAGTCTCACGTTTACTTTTTCAGAGCGGAGAGCGAATACACCTTTGAAAGGTTTGTATGTTTTTGATTTATTTTGCATTCGCGCCAACATCCTCATAAGCGTGGAACAGATTAGACGAACCTGTGTCGGCTGTCTCCACAGATGGATGGAGGTGATCAAGAGTGCGGCGAGCACGACGGGCCGGATGAGCCTGCTCGGACCTAAAGGTGGTCCCGTGGAGATCAATGGAAACTGAGTGTGGTTGTGCACCTGGAGGCTGGGCCTCTGGGATATCAGTGTCATTTCTAATCGAAGCAAATATGTGGATGAAAGCGATTTAAGACTGAATGATACTGCCAGATTAAGTGCTAATATTTCTCTGCTTCATTATGTTGGTTTGTGCATTTTTTTTTTTCAATAGTGATTTATAAATAACATTTGTTTCCATATAAGGGATATAATGAAAGGGAGACGTGTATTTTACGATCAGCTTTGTAATTTGCCGTTTGTGTGTGTTGTGCTTTTTTTTTTTTTTAATATTTTAAATATTTACATGTGTAGAGCCAGTTTGGTTGTTCACATAGACTGATTGGTAAACAGTTTAATGTACCAACAACACAAAGGGCTTAAATTCTGACTTTTTGAAGGACTTTTTCTCGACCACATCATGGCAGAAGCTTTATTTGGTACAGAACTGTACATGACTGACTGGAATACAGGGGAAATACAGCATGTGGGATGTGAAGGTACAACTAGAATGTTGCACAGTTATTATTTGAGGAACTTGGGAGAGTTTTTGTGTTCGCAGTGGAGGCAAACAGGAAGTTAATGAGATGTTGAGCTGCATCAAGGACGAGAAGTTGGGACGTTCTTGTGAAATTTGTGCTGCTGCTTTGAAAAGGGATTCATTTTCAGCCGTTTAAACTGCTGGTATAAGCGGGATTTATTTCTAAAACTGAGATGTCAGTCCAGTTTGGAGCCTGCTAATGGAAAAATGAAACCAGTGGAGCTGTTCTGCTTAGAGATCAATTAGTAGGCAGCATCGTGGCCAGTTTAGAGCTTCTGTGCTTCCTTATCTAGTATAAAATGTATCCTGTTTTATTTTACATTGGGATAACAACTTGAGGACGTACTTTGCAGTGGTTACTCTGTTGTGCACAAGTGTCACAGTGCATCTTAAAACAAAACTTAAGAACATATTTTGAAGTACTTGGTGACGTCTTCAAGTGTCAAACTACTTAAAAAAAAAATAAACAAGGGAGCTGGCTTAGTGAAGGTACAGATTGCAGTTGATTTAACGCGCTACATTAAGTCATGGTATTATTTGGAATATATTTTTTCAATGAAGACTGAAATCTATGTTCTCTGTGTGAGTATGTTTGCGTACGTGTAGAGACTGCAGTCATACCTGCAGCTCCGCCGCCTCTGGAACTTGAAGCAAAAGTGATGATGGAGGCCATCTCCAAACCATTAGACCTTCTTCGTGTAAGAAACTGACTGTTGCACAGTTAAAATCCAGCATGTTACTCCTATTTATTGTACAGATTTGTCTTCAGGGCCTGTGCTCCTGAATGCCCTCATGTAGACTTCATGTTATTCCATTGAAAACCTAACAAATAAACCAAATTTGAATCGTTTGGTGGTTTTATTCATGTAGTACTACTTTTGGTTATTTTATGATACGTATACCTTATGATACTGTCTAAATGTAGAAAATGTCTCATTTTGTCTATGATAATTATTCTTCAGGAATGTGGGAGCTTAGCTAATGAAGCTCTACGTGTCCGGCCACGAATCCCCAGAACAAGAAATAACACACAAATTATTTTCTTCTGTTTGGAAATGATTGCGTCATCGCTGATAGGAAATGATTGCGTCATTCACAGGGTTTCACAACTGGTTTTGTGAGCAAAGCTACACGCTGCAGTCCCATCTGTGTCTGCACGCTTTAGAGACATGCAATAAGAAAACATCTGCACCAAAATAGTTTTTGTTGAATGATGAATGTATCCGTTTCTTAGTTGAATTCAGCACATACATGAAGATGACTGGAATCAGTAAGGTCGCAGAGGTAAGATTAAATATGCAATACAACAAAGAGTTTTGCTGAAGTCTGTGGGACCAGAGCCAAAGTAAATGATATCTCAGTAGATATCTGTGGAAATGTAGTGTAGCAGGTACCACGCTGCAAAGTTGAACAGCAATGTACGTGCATAGTGCCTTTCTAGTCCAGAAATAACTGAAGACACTTTTACAACGCAAAGCAGCTTTCTGTCACTGCCACACACACACACATTTATTGAATTGATTTATACTTGACCTGGATTATTCCTATAATTACTCCTATAAATTAAATGATATTATGGTTAATGCACGTGTAGTCTAGGTGGGATTAGGTTTTACCAGTCAGCCTAAGCAGGCATGTTTTTGGATGGAGGGAGAACATGCAAACTCCAGAAAGTAGCTTTTTATTGAGTCCTACAGGGGGACTGCCAATACAAATTAGCTTTCTGGCTATAATTGGGTATATTTACATTTTGAATGTTCATTAATATACAATGTCCCTCTACACTAAATAAATAACAAGTAAAATAAATAAAAGGCCCAACTGAGCTTTCTAGCTGTGAGGTATCAGTGCTATCCTCTGCACTGCTGCGCATGTAGAGGAGTTGATAGATGTCATTACATATAATATACTGTATACATAATGTATAAACAAAATAACTGCGTATTTTCTAAAAACAACTCTCCTTTTTAGTCAGTCTGGGTGGTTGCACTTTGTTTTAGTTTGAAAATCAGATGTCCTGTGATTCATAAACAAAGCAGGGCATTCCTCAGGCATGCCTAAACAGCAGTACGGGTGGGTGTGGTGGCTTTCCCTGACATGCCAGTATCACCCGTCTGCCAGCGAGATCTGTTGAAATGGTTTTTCTGTTTGAAAGTGGAGGGTGTGGATAAACTGACGTAAGTCTCTATGACTTCAGAACAGCATAGCTACACAGAATCCCCCCCATCAGCTGGGCCTTTATGTCGCTCAAATACAAGTGTTAATAAATTCAAACTTAAAGAAGACATGTTTGCTTTCTGATCTTCCTCGTGAAATACAGTGTAAACTTGATTAACTTTAGGTAACTAAACCCCCTAACTCAGTGGTTCTCACCTGAGAAACTGTTCAGCTCTCTGAGTTTCTTCATGATGACCAGTTTTAAAATATAGCCATATACGCCTTCTCAATTAGCTTTGAACACACACAGATGTTTATTCCTTATTGTGGTTATTTATTATTACCTTAATTGTTACTTTACTGAATCAGACATTTACAACTCTGTCCAACAATTCTCACATTCTCATACAGAGCAAAATAAACACACAAAAGATGTTACATCTGCACTGCAACTGAATATGTAACTAATATTTTTTATAAGACAATTTTAATTATCTAAAGCTACACATTTCGTTTGAAACATATTTATAATGCATTGTATGTTTCCGATTTTTTTTTTTAAGTGAAAATGTGGAAAGTCATGACGTTCCCCCGCGTACCACCAGAGAGCGCTTGTGTACCACTGGTGGTACGTGTACCACAGTTTGCGCACCACTGCCCTAACTTATAAAACAAACAGTTATTAGAAGACAGTTTAACATTAATACCTTGATAAGCGCATAAAGCATATCGCTTATCATGGCTGACTCCTAAAAGTGCATTACTGCGTCACATGTGTTGAACTATTACTGACCTACTTCATTTATGATGTATTCTAAGGAAGCAAAGGTCATGTGACTGAAATTATTTGACCCTATTTAACCCAGCCAGACTGTGTAGGCAAATTTACCCACAAACCCCAACACTTTGACTCTTACCCACCTGAGAAAATACTCTACCAAAAGCTGAGAAAACGATATTGATGTATCAACAAACCGAACTCTGAGGACGGAGTCAGCCTGAGCACAATACTGGAAACGGGAACGAATGGATAAATCCAACAAATTATGTTGGATAATTATATTGCATATTGTCTTATCTGCCGACTGTTGTTCCTCTTCAGTTGAAAGGAAGGTACACTAATATGATTTTGACTCATTTACCAGCAGCGTTTGTTTGAACGAACACTGTGATTGTGACTGTAGGCTATTAGTTTGAGAAACAACTGTAATATTTAATGAACTTAAAACCTTTAGAAATCTGGACGAATGTACCTCCATCTATTTTTCCAGGATAAGTCCTTTGTTCCGTGACATGTGAGGGCTGTGTTTGTGTTGGGACGCCTGCCTACACAGGTGTGATCACAGGTGTGATCACATGGAAATGCCACCAGGTTGCCCTCTTTTATCAGTGGAACCCCTTGATTGTTTTTCCAGGGAATTAAAACAGATCACATCATTTATCACTTCTGATAAATGATAGGAACAGCCACCTCAAGTCCTCCTAAAGTTCAGGAAATCAGAAAGAAATTCACAGGAAACACCTGAAATATTCCAAGGTATTCTGCCAACTTCATTTAGTTTCGTTTGCTTTTTTTTTTTATTTTTTTATCTCGAATTGAGAAACTGTAGGTGTGTGAAATTTCTTGATATGTGTTTTGCTGCAGGCACACCTATCAGTGAACAGTTATTGATCGACAGCTGAGACGTTTGCGGCGCGTGCGTGTGTTGCGCGTGGTGGGACGGAGGCGGGGGGGCGGGGCTTACATTGTTGCCGCTTATCTCCGCCTCTGGGCTCCACAATAACTGCCCATAGAAGGAAGGTCTGTCAGGCTGCAACACTGGAGAGCATTTATGTGCTCTGGCTGGCCCTAAATCTTCAGATATAAGTTTTAAAGAAAGAGAATAAGCAGTAATTAAAACCTATTTTGTTCTCGGTAACAAGATAACGCTCATTCTTCTCAGGATGATTATTATCGTTGTGGTTTAGTCCATCAGCATTCCAGGTAAGTGCATCCTGATTTAGGTTAATTTTCCATAAATGTATCTTAAAGACACCTCTATGACGTCATGCAGATCTTTACCACAACACTTACAATGTTTTCTCGCGCTCCGGTCTTTGTACCTCCTTACGGAACTTTAACCCACGTTATCAAAAGACATGTACGACGTAATCCGTGCGTTTTGTCGTGCAGGATATCCCGGCAGCCCTCCATCCAGCAGGAGCAGGAGCGGCGGGGCGCTGCGCTGCGCCCTCCCCGGGGGGAGAGGGGCCCAGACGGGCATGGAGGTGCTGCGCCGCTCCTCCGTGTTCGCGGCTGAAGTGTTTGACCGCTCGCCCACCGACAAGGAACTGGTGTCCCAGGCCAAGGCTCTGTGCAGGGACTACATCTATTCCAGGCTGAGCCGTGCCGGGATCGGCTGGGCTAAGCCCGAACACGGACTGGCTGCATCAGCGGGGACGCTGGGGGAGATCTCAGCGGTGCTCCTGTGGCTCGGTGCGTCTTTTGGAAAGGTTTTTCTGAAACATCCTAAAAGAAAATGTTTCTTCCTGTTATATCCAACAGATGTTACACTGAGCCTTTATTTATAACCTCATCCCACTAGACACATCTAAATTCATTAGAAATTCAAAAGCAATACACAGATCATTTCACTGGATGGAACTGATAAAAGAGATAGTATTGTAGATTATTATATTACAGAAAGGTAAATCACTTGTTCTTTTTTAATATCAGGGTTTAAAATTAAAATCATATGGTGTACAGACTGTGTTCCATCTTAAAATACTGACCACAGAAATCTTTTTTTCTTCTCACACTGAAGGGATTCCCAGGAACCTTCTCTACTTTGGCTAATTTTTCAGTCTCTGGAGATTTGCCCAGAAGCAGACAGACCACAGATATCTCTTCTACTTGAATTTTCATCTTACCATTTGAGGTTATCAAGTTAAACAAGTGAAAGAGAAATCTAACAGGAATGTTTGATGAAACAACCTTAAGAGATGAAATCAAATTCTCTTTAGTCTTTGTTCCTTTTAGATTTTGCTGAATATTAAGTATTTTATGATTTACAAAAATGTGTCGCCAACACAGGATGTAAACTATGAAGTGTTTGTTCAGCTTTTTTCAGAAGTGCTTCCTTGCTAAGCTTGAATGAAGAGATAATTAAATATAACGTAAATATAAGGGAAACAGGGGAAATAAGTGCACATGGTTTTTACCAACGGTAACAAAATCCTAACCGAGTCTAGTTTGTTTGACTTGTTGCAAAAAGAAAAAAAAAGTTGTCCCAGCAAACCCCCTGAATATAATAAAATAAGATTTTGTGTGTTTTTTGTAATGTGTTAGGGCTTATTTAAAGTTCCACAGTCGGCTGTAGCTGGATGGCCTAATAACCAGCAGAGTTTACAGCCAGACAGTGAGAGAACAAGGGTTTTTAATAAGTTCTGCCTCTTTGGTTTTCGGCCAGGTGATGAGCTGGAGTACCTTCGTCCCAACGTGTACCGTAACGTAGCGCGACAGCTGAACATCCCGGTGGCATCAGAGAGCGTGGTATCCGATGCCTTCCTGGCTGTTGCAGCGGACATCTTCTCCACAGGTATGTCTGAAGCAAGGCCTGCATGCAGAGCTGCATCATGGGAACTCATTAGCTGTTCTTTCTGACCTGCGCTTGAAAACAGAGGAAGACGTTTGTCCTTGTTAGGAAGTCTCTGGTTATCATTAGGAAGGAGGAACTTCGGGGTTTGAGACAAACACAATAAAGATATTGAGAGTTTGGGGAACCTATGGTACTTCTGTAACGCATTTTCAGTCCGTTTCAAAAGAGATGTATAAAATTCCTTCCCAAAATGAACTAATGAAACTAAAAGACTGCTTTTCTTTTGGTGTAAGCACCTCCTACATAGGCTGACCACAGGATTCCTCATTAGTTAGATTCATTTTGGTTCTGCTTTTATGCCTCGACAGAAAAGGAACATTGGGAAAGACATTTCTACCATATTAGGTTAACGTGATGCCTGAGTGTGTGATTGTTTCTGAGGGTTTGGACTCTACCCAAGGAGCTTAGTCATAAGTGTCAGTTGTCTTCTTCCTCAGGGAATGTTACTAAGACATCTGGTGCAAAGGTAATGACGAACCAGACTGGGAAAGTCAGGTTAATCTGGTCCCCAGTGACATCAGCCGAGCAAGAGATTGTCTGAAATATAGCAAAGTAATTCAAGTGGTGCAAATATGGACAAACAACACAGTCACACACACGGTGCCTTAGAAAATGTAAATGGTTTTCATTTGGATTCTATGTGGTCCACAACAAAATAGTCTGAGTGTGAAGTGAAACTGAGAGGGAAAAAAACCAAAAACTAATAAGTATGTATATGTATTCTGCCCCCATCTTCCACAGTGGTGGCACTGTTACACTGTCAGGATGTTTTTCATCAGCAGAGACAGGGAAACCGGTCAGAATTGAGAGAATAGCGGATAGTGGTAAATTCCTGAGGAAAACCTATTTTGGTCTGCCAGAGATTTGAGACTGGGACAGAGGTTGACCTTCCAGGAGGACAATGACCCGAAGCATACTACTAAAGCAAGACGCTTGTAGTTTTTAAGTGGAACCCATTCAGCTTGTAGGAGTAGGAGCCTTGAAGAATGGGCAAAAAGCCCAGTGGCCAGATTAGCCAAACTCATAGAAACATCCCCCAACAGACTTCCAGCTGTAATTGCTGCACAGTTGTGCCGCTAGAAAGTACTGCGCCCACCGGGGGGGTGGGGGGTAGTAATTAGTTATGCACCATCAAGTTTGTGGTTTGTTGTTTTTTTTCCCCTGGTTTTGCTCCTCTGATAAGAAAAAAAAAAGGAATTTAATACATTTAAATCTAGGTTGTAATGTAACAGAATAGGAAAAATGCCAAGGTGGGTGAATATTTTTGCAGTAACTATAAATAGATAGGTATCGGAAAAAGTCAACTCAGTTCAGTTCAGCTTTATTTATAAAGTATCTATTACAATACAAATTGTCTCTAGGTGCTTTTCAGAGACCCAAGGTCATTACTATATGTTAGATTTATTTAATCTTAATTAAAGAAACAATGGCAGGAAAAAAAACTCCCCTAGTAGAAGACAAACCTTTAAACCTTTAAGGAAAAAATCTCCCCTTAAAGAGGGAAGAAACCTTGAGTAGGACCTGGTTCATAAGGTCCTGCTCAAGGTTCCTACAGAAGGCCAGCTGGGTAAAGAAAGAAAAGAGGACGGAGATGGGACAGAGAGATGAGAGCCACGTATGGGGACAAAATATATTAATAGTAATTATCTGTTAGCTGGAGAACTTAGAATTCTGTATACTTATATTCTGACTAAACATTGTTAGTACATGCTCGACAGAGATGACCATATAAACAGATGTAGTCAGCAACACTGAGGTGGTCAGAGGGTCAGACTGCAGGTCAGCATGTTAGTTGTATATCCCAGAGACATCTATATAGACAGGTGGAGGTAAACGCTGGGATGACATCTATATAGACAGGTGGAGGTAAACGCTGGGATGGTCAGAGGATGGAACTGCAGGTTAGTACGTAGCTCTGGAAACTCTGGCCTGCAAATATATACAGAAAGAAGCAGGGGGTGCAGGACAGCACAAAAAACTACAGGAACAATGAAGTGCAGGTACATTTATGAGGTGCTTCTAATTAACTATGGATACAGCTGAAGGAAGAACACACTAAAAATATAAAAATATATATTACTCAAAAATATTAGAGAAAAAAAAGAATATCGAATATACATGCTGACAGTCCAGATGAGTCACTGTGCAAAGAGGAAGTTCTGAGTAGCTGTAGATTATGACAGTTACATCCCTGATCTGCGTGACCTCAGTTACAAATGTCATGCTGCTCCCCACACTGCAGAGATAAAATGCAGCTACAGAATCTTGCAGCAACCCACATGCAACGTGCGTAAAATCAGACAGAATCGTCAACTCGTTAAACTCTTCAAAGGTTTAAAAAACAAACATGTAGACATGTAGACACGTAGAACAATGTAATTGTGCTCTGAAAGCCTCATTGTTTGAATGTATACTATATATAAATATATATATATATATATATATATATATATATATATATATATATATATATATATATATATATATATATATATATATATATATATATATATATACATATATATATATATATATATATGTATATATATATATATATATATATATATATCTATATCTATCTCTCTATCTCTCTGTATGTGTGGTGTGTATATGTGTATGTTTGTGTGTGTGTGAGTGTGTGGGTGTGTACAGTGGTACCTCTTCTTACGAAATAATTGGTTCTGGAAGTAGTTTCGTAACCTGAAAATTCTGTCAGTAGAGACTCGTCTTCCATGTAAATGCTCTAATCCGTTCCAACCCCTCAAAATTCGGACATAACTTTTTTTATAAATCATAAAAATTCATCAAAACATGTAACAAATACATTTTGCAAATAGATTACTTCACAATAAAATAATATTAGAGTTGTACATAATAAAAATCAAAGAATAAAGTAAAGAATAAAAATTATGTTAATTTACCTTTTAACTGCTATCATCATCACCTTTTGCCTTCTTTGGTTCATGTTCTCTCTCAGCAGTAGTTTTTGCCTGACGTTTTGTAAAGAACCGATCCAAGAATGTTTGCTTTTGTCGGCTTTTAACAATCCTTCAAAAATGTGCAAGGCAAACATCATCATATATATATATATATATAGATATATATATATATATATATATATATATATATATATATATATATATAGATATATATACACACATATATATATATATATATATATATATATATATATATATATATATATATATATATATATATATATATATATATATATATATATATATATATATATATATATATATATATATCTATATATATATATATATATATATATATATATATATATATATATATATTTTTTTTTTTTTTTTTTTGATTGACAATTGAAAATGGAAAGAATTAAGGATACATGAATTGGTAAAGCTCCTGAACTTTAACATGGACATTTTCATTTTAAAGTTCTCCTAGACGGAGGATTTGACAGAAACAAGGTTATTTGTAACAACTGACAAGTTGAACTCCCTGTTAAAAGTTTCTGTCATTACCTCAGAAATTACCTGTTTTAATGTTCTGATTGTGCTGAGCCACAATCATTTTGTTGGATTTTTTTGTAACTTTTTTTTTTTTTTTTTTTTATAAAAACAGGATGACATTAATGCCCTGGCAGTGGCAATAAGCTTTATTTTATTTGACATTTTTTAAGATGAGATTTACACTAAATATGTGTTACTGACAAGTGCTGATGTTAAAAGTGTTTGAACAACAAATGTTATGACACTTTAGTTCATATGGCAGCAGAATATTCCAATAAAAGTGCATTTTACACTACTTTTGAATTCATTATTTGATTTTGCGTATACAATGCAATTAATCATGATTAATCAGGGAAATAATGTAATATATATGTGTGTGTTGAGATACTGTCCAGCCCAAATGAGATTCAAATCTGACTCCCAATTCTCCTCAAGTTGAAGTGATTAAGATCATCCTTTTCATTCTGCTGTCCACAACAATTTATTTTTTTACATTTCTCTACATGAAAAGCAATGAGGCAAAAACTTGAAGCTGAAACTAAAAGACTTAAACCAACCATGCTTTGAAGACAGGGATCCCACCAGAGCATGTGAAAGGGCATTAAACCATCATTGCTTGCAACAACAGACATGTCAAGAGCCTCAGGGGTTCATCTCTTACTGATGCCCTGGACAGATTATCGGCCTCCTTTCAGGTTTCCAGTACCTCTCCAAGCAGTAGATCCAAAATTCCTTCACGTTAGCTGGTTCTCAGTGTGTCCCCTGAGGATGTGAAGGGACCCCTGCTGACTTAACCCAACAAGGTAGCACACCCAGACAACACCGTGAGAGACGGGTCCTGAGAGGCTGCTATCTTTTAGATCTTCTAAGTCTCCTGAAGTTGTGGTTCTGATGTGTATCAAGACGTCTGAAGTCATCCCCTTGGCTAAAAGCTCCCCTTTGACATTCATGAACAACTGTTGCTTGTTGCCTCTCGCCATCATAGAATCAGAATTACTTTATTGATCCCTGAGGGGAAACTGCTTTTTGTTACAGTTGCTCCTACACAAATGCTTAAGAAAAGAGTACCGTGATTACTAAATCAAGTATAAGTACAACAAGTACTAATAAAAAAAAAATATTAATGTGGAGAAGACAAAAGAGGTCATACTTCCTCCCTCTCTGCATTCGAGGAACAACTGAGAAAATGGTCTCCAGTTCAAGAACATGGGACTGCAAATCTCTAGGTTGCTAGGTTGTTGTAATGTACCATCCATCCATCCATCCGTCCATCCGTCCATCCATCCATCCATCCATCCGTCCATCCGTCCATCCATCCATCCAAGTTTGGGTTGAGGAGGCAGCAGTCTGGGCAAACTGGCTCAGAACTCCCTCTCCCCAGTGACCTCCTCCAGCTCTTCTGGAGAAGCCAGTTGAGAGAAATAATCTCTCCAGCATGTCTTAGGTTTGTCAGCTATATAATTGCTCTCTCATGAAGAGGGCTGCTGATATTTGGCGAGAAGCTAGTTAAAGCTTGGAAAGATCATTAAAAAGTCATACAGCTAGGCAGGTTCATACTCGCACCTACTGCTAGTTCAGAATCACCCTGCACATCTTGGACTGCTGCAGGAAACCATAGAGCATGGAGAAGACCAGAGGAAGACATGGGACCCCAATGACCAGCGAGTTCAACACCTGGACTGTCTTTGTATGATGCAACAATCTAAACCCCTGCCTCACCCTGACCCCTCTTTATGAAAGACTAATTACACAAAACAGGATTAAGAAATGAAACAGACTGATAGAAACCTGACAGGAGAATTATTTCATGCAAAGTAGGAGTTTCTAAAGAAAGAAGAAGGAGGTATAGGCTGCTTTTTTGGAGAGATGAATGCAGTGCCTTTTACCAATAGCTTCTTGGGAAGAATAAACAGTATCAACTTTGGAAAAATGGCTCCTAGTAAACATGATATCCACATTTTATTCCACATGTGGCATAAAAGACGTACTGTGTCTTTGGAATGGGAACCAACTGAAGGTTTTATATAATATATATATATATATATATATATATATATATATATATATATATATATATATATATATATATATATATATATATAGCAATGTATATATAGCAATGTATATCATATCATATATATGATTTTTACTTATGACTGACTCATTTCAAGTCTGTAATACTTTTTCTTTTCTTCTTTTCTTCAGTCTGACACCATCATGTCGTGGATCTTGCTTCAAGATCCTTTTATCCCGATGATTTTATGATTTGTCTCGTTTTATTTAGTCAATTATGAATACATACAGTACAGACAGAGTTTGGCACAATGTTGCTTGACTTGTCAGATCTTTTATTTACTTGCAATTTTTTTTTGAACCAGATGAATTGTAAGTTTGGTGTACGAAAACAAAACGTATACACCTAACTGACTGAATGTTGGCAGTAATATTAAAGGGGGCAGCCAGAATAACGTGCTGGAACAGAAACCTGACCTTCATTTATAAGGTTCTCGGAGTAAATCAGACGATAGTCACAGACGGTTAATGGAAGTGAGCCTCAGTTTGTATGTCTTGGACGTATAAACAGCACAAAAATAGTCCGAAGCTTTGACTGTAAATGGTGTGGCAGCCGTGGGCTCCTCTGAGCACATGCACAAAGTTGGAAAAATGATCTGCCCACTAATCTTCCGAAGCGTACTGCCTGTCTGCTGTTTGGGTTTTCTTCTTTGTGGGACAGACAGGCATGCACGCCTAATGCCCTGCTGCTGCTGAGGTTTATAAAATGCTCATCCATCAATGAAGAGAGCTGCTGACAGAGGCATTTCTGGACAGTATTCAACTCCAAATATTCTGAAAGAGCAGAGCCCTGCTCTTTGAGCTACCACTTCCACAGAATCCTCTAAACCTTTATTAGCAGTTAAATTGCTGACGGATAATCAGAAGAATTTCACACATCAGACTGCAGGACATATGTAACTGATTACGATAAAGCTTTTATTTTGTTCTGAGCTCATTATTTTGCCCTCTGTCTTTCACCAGGTGTGACATGGGGGAAGGTGGTATCCTTGTATGCTGTGGCGGGGGCCCTGGCGGTGGACTGTGTACGCCACGGTCACCCAGCTATGGTCCACACTATTGTTGACTGCATGGGGGAATTTGTTCGCAAGAGTCTGACCACCTGGTTAAAAAGAAGAGGGGGCTGGGTAAGGAAAAAAAAAATTCCTACCTCATTACGAGATTGTGTACTTGCTTTACTGAGCATGAAACTATGCAGGCAGCGAATGAAAAATAACAACCATCTTCAGCCTAACATTTTTTTATAAGAAGCTGTGTACACCCTGGACAGGGCTCCAGTCCATTACAGGGCAAGACAGAAACACACAAGTCACACACACACACACACACACACCTCTGATTAATTCAGCCATCTTAACAGTCGTGCTTCAGGCTGTGGGAAGAAGCCAGAGTACCCAGTGAAAATCCAAACACAGACAGCGAGGTCCACACAGAGAAACGTGAGCTGAAAGTTGAAATGGAGTCATTCTTGCTGTGAGGCGACCGTTTCTAATCGCTCTCTATACTCTACTGAGAAGAGTTTCAAAAACACTGGTCCAATATATAACAAGGACAACAAAGTGTTAGAATTAATGTCTCGACTAATCAAAATATTACATTGGTAACTAGATTTACACACGCAAAAGTGAAGTAGAATAAGTTCAAAGTAAAATAACGTGAGTGAATCACTTAAGTGACCCAGAGGTCTGTTTGTATATCTCAGAAGCCCAGTGGTCACAATAAAACTCCTAATTCAATTCAGTTCAATCCAACTTTATTTATAAAGTGTCAATCGCAATACAAATTGTCTCGAGGTGCTTATCATACACCCAGAGCATGACCCCAAAGCAATTTTATTAAATCTTAAAGAAACAATGGCAAGAAAAACTCCCCAAAGTAAAAAAAAAAAAAAACACTCCCTCACTTAAGATCAAATTTACATGGTTGCAGTATTTATTTGAACTTTAACCTGCAGAAATGTTTTCAAACATCTACATACAGCATTGTTTTTATAGTTTCTGCAGAGAAAGTTTTCTCCCTCTTTTGGCCAGCAGGGTCTTTAGTTGATCTGCACTAGATCGCACACAAGCTGGCATATTTTCCTCAGTCCATCTCATTAATGCTTTATGGCAAACAGGCCTGGACTCAGACCTGGGGTCCATTCTGCAAACCAAAAATATGTCACTTGACTTATTTGACAGCATCACCCATGTAAACGTTGTACCTCAACATCTCTGTATGCTGAACTGAGCTGTTTTAGAAAGGGATGACATGTTTCTCAAAGCAGTTCCTTCTGTGCGTGCCATCTTAATCCTGGTAGATCTCTATGACGAGCTTTGCTGCTGTTCCTAATTTTGAGACAAAAGAAAAAAAATTCACCAAGCTCATTATTTTTAATTGTGTCCAGTCATTTAAAGCTGGAAAACACTGCCTTCAAATGAGAGGATTTCTTTTTTTTTTTTTTACCTAAACCATCACACCCTTCCCCAATCACGCATGTGTGCAGTAACAATCATCATTTTTTGTGGAATTACTCTTAGACTGGAGTCAATGCTTGATCCTCTTGTAGAGTCCTCTTCATGGGAAAGCCCGGTCTGATAAAAGCCTCTCCGAAACGACAAACTGAACGATGAGCATAAAATGGAACAAGGTCGGACAACATTCTTCTGTCTGCTCTGCTGGAAACTGAGCAAATGAGTCGTGGCTCTCGAGCCTGTCGGTTTTGAGGCTAAGTGGAGTGTGACAAAATGAGGTGCACTGCATTTTATAACTGACCTCACAAGCACAAATAAGAGATCTGTTTTTCACGGCCGAAGCCCAAACACAAATCCAGACATTTCAGCACTGAAAGATGATGTCAGTATGTTGGAAATACAAAAAAAAAAAAAAAAAAACCCATTAGGTGAGTGGAAGAACCAGAGGAGCTGGAGAGAGAGACGTGTTTAGTGTCAAGACTGACACTAAACTGTGCTATCTGTGGTATTTCACTGTCTGTGAAGGCGCTTATATAAGTCTAAGCATTGCGGGGAATTCCTTGGCTTTCAAAGAACATTCTTGTGGACTATTTGCACATCTTGTCAGAGCATTTTGCAGGAATAGTGACAAATCAGGAACACATGTTGAATTTATTACATCTTCATGTATTTTTTAAGAGGCCTAGTTGTTCAAGTATGTTGAGATCATAATTCTTATTCTTATCAAACCACCGGCTCTCATGCCACTTTGGAATCCTGGAAGAGACGCCTCCATCAGGACAGGCATGTTACATAGCACAATAAATATGATTACACAGACACATTTGTATTGATCACTTGTTACTTTAAAGAGGTACAGAAGTGAAGTCTGTTAAAACGCCCTCCCATAGCATAGCTTTAGCCACCTGTTCTGCTCTCTGCAGGAAACTATGTTTCAGGGTTGTTGTTTTTCAGGATTAGTCACCTATCTGCACCTGTAGTTTGTTTTCTACAGTTGGTACCATGTGCTGTTGACTTCACCAGAATTTATGTGCTGTTTTGTTACAGGCGGATGTAACGAAATGCGTGGTGAACACTGATACCAGCTTGAGCTCTCACTGGCTGGTGTCTACTCTCTGTGCCTGTGGACACTACCTGAAGGCCATCGTGTTGTATCTCCTCAGGGAGAAGTGAGACTGGGTCGTGGACTGGATTCTGAACAGACGGACCAGTACTGCACAGAATGGCACCACTGACGCGTCCACAGAGTTGGATTATGTTTACACTTGTTTGCACTGAGCCTTCTTTAATGAACACCAAGCCATTTCACGAATGCTTAACTCTTTCCACTTGTCTATTTATTGTTTATATCGTTTTTACTAGTATTAAGCAGCATCCTTGATGTGAATGAACACAGTTTGTAGAGCTTTTGTGTCTTTTAATCTTTCCTGAAACTGCAGACATCCGGTCTTGCGGCCTGTGTGGTCGTGATCTGTCTCCCCCTAGTGGCAACTAATGGTAACTGTTCTACTTTGATACGTACACTGAGAAAAGTCCTCAGGATCTTGATGCCCTTCATGAGGGCTTGATGAGCAAAACATCCATCCATCCATTTTCTATACCCGTTTCATCCTTGAAGGGTCACGGGGATCTGCTGGAGCCTATCCCAGCTGTCTACGGGCGAAAGGCAGGGGTACACCCTGGACAGGTCGCCAGTCCATCGCAGGGCCACACAACCATTCACACTCACATTCACTCCTACGGGCAATTTGGAATTATCAATTAACCTAACATGCATGTCTTTGGACTGTGGGAGGAAGCCGGAGTACCCGGAGAGAACCCACGCAAGCACAGGGAGAACATGCAAACTCCACACAGAAAGGCCCCTGCCGAGGTTCTGAGCAAAACATAGTTTATCTAATTAAGAGAATGTACACATTTAGGTGGATGTGTGGGTCTCTTTTTCAGTGCTTTTTATTTCCTGTCACGAAGGTTGTTGGCATTCTTTTCCCAAAGCTGAACTTTTTCATCTTTCTGAATTCCAACATAAGGAAATGTAAAGCTAAATGTGCCATAAAAGTGTTGTTGAGAACCTTTTTTTTTTTTTTAAATGATTCTTTTACAAATTTCCCGAAGAAAATTTCATTAACATACAGCTGGTTAAACAGGAGTTGGTTCAACTGGCCTTTTGCAGGTACTGGTGGTGCAAAAAGCTGCCCAGTTTAAGAACTCTGACATACTTTAGAGATAATCAAGTCAAGAGGAATAAGATCTTTACAAAATCCAAAAGAATGATTGTCCCTCCCTAAACAGAAAATAGACTTACAGTCCTTAATAGTTTTTCAAAGCTAAACTTCCTTAATCTTTGTTCTTCACTGTTAACCTGTGTATTATGTTGCTGTACTATAATAGCAGTAATTTAAGTTGCAGAATGTTTTCTGTGAGCACTTTGATACACTTGCAGTTTGTGAGTAGAATTTATTCCATGAATAATGCCAGTTTTATATGGCATGCAGCAGTTGGCAGCCTACAGTGTAAATGTTTGTCAGTCATCTGCAACTGTAAATATTATCATTAATAAATGATTCTTACAACAACCCCAATGCAGCCTTTTTCCATCAAGCAAGGCTTCTCTGAAGGAAAGTCTTTCTTTACTTGAAAGCCATATCAAATAACCCTTTGCAGGAAATTACTTATGAAGTTGTTTTTATTTTTTGTAGTTTTGAATCCAATAGCAGTTGGATTATGCATTTTGAAAATATACTTTCATTTGGAGATTCAACATGAAATGTGACACGCAATCTTCAGTTTCATTTGAATTATGTTGATTAAAAATATGAAACGTAAGCTCAGTTAATTAATCTAATAATATTTCTGGCCTGTTTATTCAAGTATAATAAAATAACTGTTCACAATATTAATTAATTGCCATTTGATCAAATAAGGCTTAAAACATGCAAGAAAATGATAATGTGCATTTATGTTACTTTTCAGTGTTTTTATGTTTATCGGGTGCATGGTGTGCGCTTTTTAAAACCTTTTTTTTACTTGCTATTTGTTTGCGTTAATCATGTGACCCGCCGCAGCTCTCGTTGGGTCACGTGATTTTTTTTTTTTTTTTGAAATTAAAAAACTAAATTGAATGTAAAAACTGAAGAATTGTGTCGTGGTGTGCGGGAATGAAAAAGTAAGTGAACAAACAAATTTTTCTTGAATTTGTTTTTTATTTTCTTACTTTTGCTGTAGTTTTATATAGAAATCCTTTTTTTTTTTTGTTTATGGGGATTTTTTTTTTTTTTTGGCACTAGTGGCCTTTTATTTACGGTGAAGGAGCACAGGAAAGGGGAGAATGGGGAAGACACGCAGCAAAGGGTCACACAGGCCGGGAGTCAGAAAGCTCAACTCAAATAAAAATAATCTGCTCAAGTTCAAAGAACATTTCATCTATCGAAACCAGAAGAAGGAATTTCACTCCTCTTCACGTTTGTGAAATAGGACCAATTGCTCAGCAGATGTTGGTGACTCTGAAAGCCCTGAAGACCATCAGTCTGGTTCATGCTGATATAAAACCAGACATCATCGTGCTTGTAAATCATCAGTCAGAGCCCTTTAAGGCCAAACTGATCGAGTTTGGTCTTGCAACAGAGGCACCAAACTTGTGGACGAAAGGGATCATCCAGAATCTGGTTTACAGAGGACCAGAAGTTCTTCTCCATCATCTCAAGTTGAAGGAAGGCATCGATATGTGGACTCTCAGCTGTGTTCTGGTGTTCCTGTACCTCGGAGACCACTTGTATCCCTTGGACAGTGAATATGACGCCATGAGGACCATTGTACAACTGAACCATCAACCCAGCAATGATGCCATTTCTGGTCAAGAGGAAACAACATTCAGTTATGTATCAGTTTCAATCTAAACTGATGTACTTAAATAATTTAAGCAATAACTTAAAAATATCTACTTTCAGTTCATTCAATTTAGTAACTCTTGCTACTAAAACATGCTGAATGTTCAGTTTGTAACTGGAGTCAAATTTGATAATTATGAGATTATTTAGATCAATCCAAAAGACATGGGAGTCAGTACACTACCAAAATAAATGACATATTGTTTCCTCCACATTGGCACAAAAGGAACAGCATGTGTCAGTATCAATCTTGTATATTACAAGATGGGTCTTGACTGGATAACACCTGTGGAGCAATACAAAAGTAACTTCTCTTACCTTATTTGTAATAAAAAAGATTTCCTTGATAAGATCCAAGTGTTCTCCCAATCTATGTCATTATAAATATTATTCCAATAGAAAACAGCTGTAGGTTTAGAAACAATGTATATTTGAATGATATTTCTATTGCATTGATTAGTGGCTTTATCACTCAATAAA
Source organism: Hirundichthys speculiger (assembly GCA_018398805.1). Taxonomy (NCBI): domain Eukaryota; kingdom Metazoa; phylum Chordata; class Actinopteri; order Beloniformes; family Exocoetidae; genus Hirundichthys; species Hirundichthys speculiger. Next base: position 161,367 of record JAGFBZ010001902.1, read on the forward strand.
GGACATAAGATACCAATATACACTCAACGGCTACTTTATTAGTTATACCTGTCCAACTGCTTGTTAATGCAAATTTCTAATCAGCCAATCACATGGCAGGAACTCATTGCATTTTAGGCATATAGGCATGGTCAAGATGATCTGCTGCAGTTCAAACCAGCATCAGAGCGGGGTAGAAAGGTGATTTAAGTGACTTTGAACGTGGCATGGTTGTTGGTGCCAGACGGACTGGTCTGATTTTTTCAGAAACTGCTAATCTACTGGGATTTTTTATGCGCAACCATCTCTAGGGTTTACAGAGAATGGTCCAAAAAAGAGAAAATATCCAGTAAGCAGCAGTTGTGTTGGTGCAAATCCCTTGTTGATGCCAGAGGTCAGAGGAGAATGGCCAGACTGGTTCAAGCTGATAAAAAGGCAACCGTAACTCAAATAACCACTCGTTACAACCGAGGTCTGCAGAAGAGCATCTCTGAACGCACAACATGTCGAACCTTGAGGAGGATGAGCTACAGCAGCAGAAGACCACACCAGGTGCCACTCCTGTCAGCTAAGAACAGGAAACTGAGGCTACAATTCATACAGGCTCACCAAAACTGGACAATGGAAGATTGGAAAAACGTTGCCTGGTCTGATGAGTCTTGATTTCTGCTGCAACATTCAGATGGTCAGAATCTGGAATCAACAACATGAAAGCCTGGATCCTGCTTTCCATCAACGGTTCAGGCTGCTGCTGGTGGTGTAATGGTGTGGGGGATATTTTCCTGCCACACTTTGGGCCCATTAGTACCAATTAAGCATCATGTCAACACCACAGCCTACCTGAGTATTGTTGCTGACCATATCCATCCCTTAATGACAACAGTGTAGCCATCTTCTGATGGCTACTTCCAGCAGGACAACGTGCCATGTCATATAGCGCGAATCATCTCAGGCTGGTTTCTTAATCATGACAATGAGTTCACTGAACTCAAATGGCCTCCACAGCCACCAGATCTCAATCCAATTCGTAGAGCACCTTTGGGATGTGGTGGAATGGGAGCAGCTTAAAGCATCATGGATGTGGAGCCGACCAAATCTGCAGCAACTGCGTGATGCTATCATATCAATATGGACCGAACTCTCTGAGGTACCAGTACCTTGTTGAATCTATGCCATGAAGGATTAAGGCAGTTCTGAAGGCAACAGGGGGTTCAACCCGGAACTAGCAAGGTGTATCTAATAAGGTGGCTGGTGAGTGTGTATATCATCAGGAGATAAACCTGGAATAATACAGCTTTTATCTTTAGAAGCAGAACAAAATAATTTAACCCCATTTGGTATTGCATCAAATATTCTCTTGGTGTAACAGGGAAACCATATACTGTGTCATGGTTTGCAGAGGTAGAAGGAGGACCCAAGAGCCAGAGTTTCAAAACAAGAGGGTTTATTATCCAAAACACAAAAATCCAGAATCCAAAAGCACAAACTTAACTTAACTTCCGGAGTCAGGGTGAGGAGTTGGATGACAAGGGGAACCAGGCAAGACTGCAAACACATAACTTGACAAGAGTTAAATACACAGGGGAACAAACGAGAGGCAGGTGCAGACGATCAGGATAACAAGAGGGAGGAAGCAAAGCAGAAAACAATGAAGACAAGACAGACCTTTCAAAGTAAAACAGGAACCACTGAAGACAGGGAGAGACGCCAACTTGACACACACATACACACAGGACTCCTGCCATGGCCGACCCAGGCCACGACATACTGTATAGAAAGAAATTCTTCGTAAGTGAATTGCTGACCACTGTCATTCAGCAACTGACTAACAAGCAATATTTTATTATCAACCCTCCTCTTCACATACAAAGATTGTTCTTAAATCTAATATCTTGATTGTTCCAAATTAAATATTTATGGGGAGAGAAAAAATTGAGTGAGTACATCATTGACCAGGAGAAATAAACTGAAGTGGTGCTTCTACTTCAATGAACATTCACGTCATGAACACGTGACCAGACAGTTGGCAGCAATGGTCAAAACTGGTTGTTTCTGCAGCATTTAGGGCTTTTGGAAGACATGAAAACTTCCAGTTTTAAATGTGACAATTCAAAACTTCCTCTGATTCTTAATTATGCTAGCAAGTAGTCAACCACTTATATTATAAATGGCGTGTAGGTGCACGTATGTTCTAAAAATAAACAATGGTCACCACATCAGAATATAACGCGCTCCGCATATTGGCGCACCGTCACTCTGTCCGTCTTTGTGCTGGTTGTTGTTGAGTTTTGGCACTGGGGATGTTGACTAGAACGAGTGCATCTGTATCTCCCACCATTTTTGAAATAAAGACCGTCAGGAGGAGAGTGATGATGATATCCTGATGGGTAACAGAACTCTCAGTGCTTTAAAGTAGTAACTGTTGGTAACAAAATAGATCTGTTTCATTTAAAAAAAAAAAAAAAAAAGAAGCTAATTACTGTGAGGCTTCAAAAACAAAGATATTTTGTTGTAATGCTTTTGTTCATTTTCAGTTGATAGTAAAGCATGTTTTCTACATATCCCATTTTATATTTTTTCCTCAAATGAGGTGAGTCACTAAAACACTCCATCCATTTGCTCCTGGTCCGGCCCTTCTGTCAAATTGTAGAACCCATCAAGGCCCACTAGTCAAAAAGTTTGCCCACCCCTGCTCGACGGAAACAGAAATTTTAACACGACCAAAAGTCCTTTGTTCTGTTTTAACATCTGCAATGCACATTTACGGAAGCTTTAAGCTGCTTTGACATTCACAGTAAATTAAAACATTACTTACTTACATTACTTACATTTACTCCATAAACATTATGAACAGAATCAGTGACAAAGGGCAGCCCTGACGGAGTCCAACTCTCACTGGATCGAGTCCTTCTTACAACCAGCAATGTGGACCAAACTCCCACTCCGTTTGTACAGGGACTGGACAGCCCCAAACAACAGGCCCACCATACTCCTGGAGTACCACCCACAGGACCCCTTGAGGGACACGGTCAAATGCCTTCTTCAAATCCACAAAACACTCGTGGAGTAGTTGGGCAAATTCCCATGCTCCCTCAAGGACCCTAGTGAGCGTGTAGAGCTGGTCCAGTGCTCCACGACCTGGACAGCGCCCACATTGTTCCTCCTGAATCTGGGATTTGACAATCGATCCAACTCTCTACTCCAGCACCCCTGCATAGACCTTACCAGGGAGGCTGAGGAGTGTGATTCCCCTGTAACTGGAACACACCCTCCAGTCCCCCTTCTTAAAAAGGGGAACCACCACCCCGGTCTGCCAATCCAGAAATACTGCCCCCTATTTCCATGCGATGTTGCAGAGACGTGTCAACCAAGACAGTCCTACAACATCCAGAGCCTTCAGGAACTCAAGCTCCTCTCTTTACCCGAGTGTTCAAAACATACGGCCGAAGATCAGATGATACGACTATGAAGTCGATCATCATTTATTAAACCTCAGTTTAAAGACCATATGCTGTAGTCAACGGGAGGTAATTTGTTAATTTAATTGTTATTATGAACACACCAGATTTAACAAGTTTTGGCTAAACATGACTAACAATATAGTTGCGAGCAACATAACATTGTTTGGTCAAAATTATTTTCCTGATCAGACAGTTGGAGATAATTTAAAATTCATTCTTGACAAGTCACAATTACAGTTAGAGTTATTAATACTCCAGTTTTGTTGAGTCATAACTGAGTTACAGACGTCTGCAGAGACCAGCAAACAAACCATCTGGACAACTGCTGTAGCGACTAGTTAGGAACACCTGTGAAATAAAATGTTTCGAGTTGGAGGAAAATCACAACCCACTAAGAGATAACTGGTTTCCATCTGGATAGTCCCTGACCCACATGAAGGATTATTGGCCTTATTTCCATCGGTATAACAAGAAAAAAAAAATGTCTTGCATGATAGCGAGCTTGAGAAAGTATCACATTTTGTGTAAATTGGGATTTTTTTGGGACCAGAGCACTGTTGGATAACTTTTCACCACACACTAAGCACAACGGCGTCGGTGTTGTTGCATCCTCAGTGAAAGTAAATCCAAATGAATCACAGCTGTCCCTGTATTCCCTCACACCAGAGACTTAGCTCGAGCTCACCGTCTTTGCTTTCTTTTGACCTTCACTCATACTAGGGCCTTGATCTTGAGTCCGAATTCTGTCCAGTGTCCAGTTGGTAGTTAGCATTTTTCCTTTTCAAAAACTTCTCCATCACTGTCACTGTATATAGTTTCGCTAGCCAAACTGCCACTGTCACCGCCACATGTCGCGTCCATGCATCACTAACTCTCCTGTCTCAAAGTACAAGGCAATTAGCTATCTGCTGCCATCTACTGATATGGAAGAGTACTACATGATTACGCTGCCAGTCAATCTTTTTTCAGATCAATTAAGTGAAATTGAATAATTTTCACACTTTACAATATTTCGCCATGGCAAAGTGGGTGAAAAACAGTATCCTAAAACCATCACTGCCAATCAGAAGAAAGTGTCATCTTGAAATAATAATTGAAATCCATTCACAATATGCTGATACAAGATGGCGCCAAAGACCGTTCTATGACATCAGTTAATCATCACCCCTCCTCCTTCACAATGTTGTGATGTGACATCCGACAAAATTCAAAGAATATGAGTTGAAGGTTCGGCCAGTCAGTCACATTAATTCAAAGGGTTACTCCCACAACTGACAAAAACACCCACTAAACTCAGAGAGAAACTCACAGAATTTTCTAGCTAGAGGTACAGCTTGGTTGAGGGTGCATGTTTTAAGTGCCCGCGATCACAGCTTTGCGCTCTCTCGACTTTTGGTAGAGATGTAAAGCCACAGGTCATGCCCTCTAGTAAAAAGTTATAAGCTTGGCAAACTTTAATCAACCATGTGTCTAGATTTGAACAAAAAAAGTTTTGAGTCAATCTGACCAACTCTTTGGGAGGAGTTTGTTAAAGCCATGGAAATGGCCAAAGTGCTGAAAAAACGGCATATTCCATCCAAAATTGCTGACTTCCTGTGGGAGTTAGAGCATAGGTCAAAGAGACCTTATTTGTAGGTCTGAGGCTGATACATCAGGCAACATGACTTTCATCTATGTAGATGACTTTCATGTATGTCAGTAGATGACTTTCATCTGAGTAGATGAAAGTGTAAGGTGGGGCTCGTTGATAAACTGGTGACGCTATGGAGCCCATTTTTGTGTGCCCATGCCTGAACCCCATAAAATATGTAAATTTCACGCACAACTAATGTGTGTGCAAATTTTCTTGAATTTTTGAGCATATTGAGGATCCCCAAAGGCGATTCATTTAGGAAAACAACAATAACAATAGTAAACATTTAAAATACAATAGAGTCCTCGCACCCTTGGTGATAGGCCCTAATTAAAAAGTCAAGGTTTTACAGCAAAATAAATTCTGATTTTAACAACAATAATGTACTTATATAGCGCCTTTCTAGTCCAGGCACCTACTCAAGGTGCACATAGACAGACAGTTCTACATCAGCTGTGATTTTATTTGATGAAATTGGGGAGTTTGTTAACAAGCTGCAATTTTGTAACTTTTATGATTTTTACAGCAAAAAGTTGTGATTTTGTGAAATTTGAAATTTCATGACAAAAATTAGCTTTTTGCAACAAAGCTGCAATAACGAAAATAATTGTTATTTTTACAACAGCAAAAAAAAGAATTAGTAATTTTTTGGACAGAAAGTTGCAATGGTACGAAATTCACAATTTTCTACAACATAAACACGTCATTTCAATCACAAAGTTGTGATTTTGTTAAACTCGGCGGCAAAATGTCGTGATTTTACAACAAAATGTTACTTTATCTAAAAAAGTCTGGATTTAAAAAAGAGTATGTCTATGATTATATGATTGTTGAAATAAATTACTGTGTAGCTGAAAAAAAAAAGCCATACTCTGTATTTAGACTAAAACTGAATACCGAGGGCCCACATAAAATAAAATAATATTAACATGCCATTTTGTGTTATATATAAACCTTATTCAAACAACTTTATAACACACGACGAATCTGTTTACGGACAGTTTAGCCAATGAAATCTGGACTCTGGGCAAAATATCCTGTCCATACCGGATACTATTGGATGTTGTCAGACATGTCCCGCCCTCTTGTAAATTCCGCAGCAGCACTCTCTTCCCATTGGTCCAGGTGGTTGGAGTGCAGAGAACAACAAACAAGATAGGGTGACGATCGTCGGGATGGATGCTGGTAAGCAAGATTTTATAATAAATTTGCGATTTTCCTCCTCCTTTTCCCCAAAAAGACAATTTTACCCACAAAGTATTCACAGCATCAATATTCTATTCATGGCGGAAAATCTCCCGGTTTGTTGTGACTGTATTGCCAGCCACCACTCCAAAACAGACACAAATCGCTTTGTGGCTTCAGTGACGTTAGCTTGCTAACGGCTGACAGCTAACTAACATTAGCCTGCTATAATTGCAAAATGTACCAGAATCTCAGTGATGACAGCTTTCCTTGCTCCTGTATGAGTTGCTTTTTGTCGTCCAGATATAAACAGTGGTATTGTCATGTGTTGCTGTGAAGTTTTGCTCTCAATAAGTTGTCCCGAGCCCCCTTTTTTTGTTTTTGACTGTTCATGCTAACATTGTGTTACGCCCAAAATGAGCATCCCGGTCAGTGCGCTGTCACCATCACATCAGGTCACTGTTAGCGCCAGGATGCTAAAGGTTCGCAGGTAGGTTTTTATTATCCTGCAAGACTCATGCACTGTTATAGCCCACTACCTCCACGTTACACACATAGCTGTAGTTCTCAGCTGGATGTTGTCTGTCCAGATGACAGACACCATTCGGCCAAAACAAGAATCGTCGTCTTTTTTTCGAGTGTTGTCCACCACTGCTGTGCTACTTCTCTTTTAACTCAGTTTTGTTTTCAATATGAGTCTGTAAACACTGATTGTGCCTGGGAGTGCGCATTGGGACTTTTTGGATTCCGGCTGCAATATATAATCATTGATTAAAAGTTGGAACACATACAGATTAGCTATTTAATACAGGTGTTTACTATTACACATTTATTCATGTATTTCTCCCTACTTTTATGTCTTGTTACATGATGTGTATGGTATGAAACATTTACAAAGGGTTGTGTGAAATGTTGTGAATGTAATTACATGCCTCTGATACATCATAACAACTTATCTCAAATATACATTTTGAAATCAGGCTCTCACAACCCATCTGATATTATGGAAATACAACTGTAAATAATATTATTGCCCCTTTTTTTAATTTTGAACTTTGACTTTGAAGTTTATTAATTTCACTTTGAGATGACTTTTGTAACATGCTTGATCCTGCATGTGTATTTTTCTTCTTGCAGGTAAAATGAGATAAATTATTGATCTAACAAAGGATGACTGTAAACATTTAGGACTGTACATAAAGGGATCTTCCTGGAAGTGGCTGGTATTCTGTTCTGGCAGCTAATGGATACTCCATCTTCAACTTCCTGTCAGATTGATTCACTTATATTAGCTGTCACTAAAGGCCTGTTGACAGCAGCAACAACAGTGATAAACAGCAGCTCACTGTTTATTTTAGTTATCTGTGAACAGATTTTTCTTTTCTTTTCATTTCCAGCTACCTTGACATACGACACACTTCGTTTTGGAGAGTTTGAAGATTTTCCTGAGACCTCAGACCCTGTGTGGATCTTGGGGAAAGAATACAATGCACTCACAGGTGGAACTTCAGTACTGCACTTTACCAAGTCTTGTTGATTTAGATTTCATCAATCATAATCAGATCAATGAGAGAACCAACACATCTAATAGATGTGGATATATTATGTTTATTTCTGCCCTTGATGTAGAGAAAGAAGAGCTTTTATCAGATGTCACGTCACGATTGTGGTTCACATACAGAAAAAACTTCCCACCGATTGGTGAGTTGATGCAGCAGCATAGCTGATGTCCTGAGGTTTTCACTTTAAGTCACAGAAAGAAAATGACGGATGGACTCTGAATGTGTTACAGGAGGCACCGGACCAACATCAGACACAGGATGGGGATGCATGTTACGGTGTGGCCAGATGATCTTAGGAGAGGCCTTGGTGTGTAGACACATAGGTAGAGGTAAGACACCTTAAATATATTAAAAAATACACAGCTTATGTTGCAGGCATGTAAATACTGAAATTAGTTTTTACTGCTGTGTGGTGCTAATAGATATTCAGTACTGATTAGTCTTGTACCAAACAGAGCTTGGCTTCTGGCTTTAGCCAAACTTGATAAGTGGGGTTTTGTTTTCAGACTGGAGATGGTCCAAAGGCCAGAAACAAAGAGAAGAGTACACCAGTATTCTCAATGCCTTCATTGACAAAAAAGACAGCTATTATTCCATCCATCAAATTGGTGAGTAATGTCAAATGCTTCCAGTCCTGTCAGGTGCTACCCTTAAAGAGTTTCCATAATGTTTCCTTTTTCCCCTTTTCTTCCTAAATGATGCAGCTCAAATGGGAGTTGGTGAGGGAAAGCCAATAGGACAGTGGTATGGACCAAACACAGTTGCACAGGTTCTAAAGTAAGTACTGGACAGTTACAGGCTTCCTTTGGTTTTCCTTTTGATTCATATTTTAGAGCAACAACAATGTTTTTAAGTTAGATCAATCTATTCTTTTGTAAATGATTATAAAAGTTTTATTTTCTGAGTACAAGTCCTGAAAATTACCCATTTATGGTCCTATCAAGCTGAGAAATTGCAGAAAACTACGTTCAGCATGGAGGTCTGAATAGATCAGGTCTGGATGACGTCCTTTTCTGTCAGTTATATTTCTATATGTGCTTCATAACCAGGAAAAGGAAAGAATATGACTAATTTCAGGCACTTCTCAGTCTTGTATTGATTAGCTTTGGAGCTTTCAAATGATAGATTTGTCATATATTAGCTCAGGCTTTATATGACATGGCTTTATAATTTTTTATTAAAATTAGAGATGATTTTAGCATTTTTCATAACAGCTGTGTTATTTATGCCTAAAAAGTAAAAATACACATGAAACATCATATTGAATGCACAGGGTTTGAGGGGCTCATTGGACCTTTATGTTGGAGAACACAAGTTGCAGCAATTTGACAGCTGCACTATTAATATGAAAGTTATGGAAAAGTGACACATTTTTTACCTATTCCACTTATACCACCATTACTTCAATAAATGGCTGATTTGTTAAGCCAGAAGGTGTACCAGTGCCTGTGTTCTTTTTTCCAGAAGTGACGGTTTATGATTAAAATAAATATTTGTCTTGTATCTGGTGGACTTTTATATTTTGAATTGTGTAAAAGGAGAGAAGATTTAAGGACCTTTAATGTTATGCATAAAGGCTTACACCCTGTAATTCCCTTTTCAGTTGGATAATTTATTTGCATGTTTTGTTCGTCCAGTAACATATAACTATTTATTTTTAGGTTTCCAGTAGCAGAAAAAGGCCTTGTAACCAGCTGCAGTTTTGGAAAAAATATAAAAGTTATTTATAGTCATTGTTTTCTAAATAACAGACTATTCAGGTAAAAGAAGAAACAATTTTGCATGTTGACTTTATTAGTTCTTGGAATAAAAAAAATAATAATACAACAAAACTGGAAGCCAGTAATAAAAATATTGCTTTGCATTGCTTCTGTCAAAAGAAAAAATAAGGAAGAACCAGTTTTAATCAATTATTGTAAGATTTAAAAAATACCACTATTCAACCATCATTCCATCAAATACCATCATTCAACGCTTTTTTATAGCATTTCATATCTTTGTCTTATTTCATTTTCCATGCACACTTCAACTGCTCTTATAACAAGAAATCTGAAAAAGCATATTTGCATTAGTAAGTTTTACTGGATTAAAACCTTTATTGTGCTGTTTTGCATATTATAATGGCTTGTCATGTTTTTTAGCTTACTATGTATTGACATGAGAGTTGACTGAAGCAGATAAGGTGCTGCACTCCATGGACATTTAAAGGCAGTGTTAGGAAGTGTATTTACTTTAGTAAAAGTCAAATATGTAACTGTGTTTTACTGTCTTGCTTCCAGGAAGCTGGCGGTGTTTGATACATGGAGCAGATTAGTTGTGCACGTGGCAATGGATAACACTGTGATCATCGAAGAGATCAGTGAGTGCAGCTCCAACTTAGTGTTTGCAAGTTGTTTATCTGCCATCTTTCATAACAAAATGTTGGACTTTGCCTATGTTGTTTACACTTGTTGTATTTTGAGTAATCTTTTATGCTATTTTGACCAAAAAAAAAAATGCCTGAGTGAAAAAAATGCAGGAATTTATCAAAGGTCCAGAAAAAAAAAACACTTCTGACAAACACTACATAGGAAAGTATTCAAACAGACAAAAAGGTTTAGGTTTAAAAACATTGTCTATTGTTTTGTTTTGTTGAAACACACATACATATATGTATGTATGTATATGTGTATATGTACATATATATGAACAAAGCACAAACTGAATTTAAAAGTTGTGGCAGCATCATTGGTGTGAATAATTCCACAGTCTTTATTTTTCATCCATCTTCTGTGCAGAGCGTCTTTGTATGCCGTGGCTGGACCTTGCAGATGGAGAGGAAGTGGGGGAGCTGAACGGCTGCCTGGAGGGAGCTTGTGCTCTGGCTGAAGAGGAAACGGCTCTCTGGAAACCTCTGGTTCTGCTCATCCCCCTCAGGCTGGGACTGAGTGATATAAACGAGGCCTACATCGAAACCCTCAAAGTGAGAAACTTCCCCATGTACCTCAGAACTGTTTTACGTTATATAACACATTTCTCAGAGGTTTTCCGTGAGTAATTGGTATGTCATAAAAAAGAAATATATATACATCTGTACTTAACCATTCACCATTTTCAGAGACTCTCTGAAATCAGTCTCTGCATTGTACTTTACATGTACTCAAAAATCATCACTGTAGATCATTTGAACTTTACCACTACAAAAAGCAAATCCCCTGTTGGCTAGCAATTTTTTTTTTTTACATTCGTAATTATTTTAAGTTGCTAAAAGAAAAAAAAGCACAACTTTGACAAAAATGTTTGCCAAGTGTTTGTGTTGAACAGTACTTCATATATACCTTTTGCTGCTCCATAGAAAGCAGCATAAAGCTTCAGTAGCAGCTGTTAGGTTAACACATCTGACTTTTTGACATTGTATTGTAGGTAATCCAGCTGCCAGGCATCAACGTCAAAATGTTTTTAATCCCCTTTCATGTCTCATTCACTTTAACAATCATAAATGTGGCAATAGCATAAGATAAGAATGTTACACAAGCAGCCTCAAACGTTCTTTGTCTGAATAAAATAGTCTTAAACAAGCATACCGGTAAGTATGATTTCATAAGCTACGACAGACTTGATTTTGGCCAGGCTTTGCAGTACAAGTTTGGTACTCGAGGCTTCAGACTGAGTTTGGAAGAAAACAGATTGAGCTTTCGTGGAAACTTTAGCTTATTTAAAAATGCAATGCAGAATCAATGGCACATAAGGCAAATTCAGCAGCAGCTGGAGTGAGATAAACCCTCTCGTTTCTTTTCACAGCAATGCTTTATGCTGCCTCAGTCCCTGGGTGTTATTGGGGGAAAACCCAACAGTGCCCATTACTTCATTGGTTATGTTGGTATGTCAAGTCCTGTGCAGTACACACTCAGTTGTGCATTGCAGACAGCTCATACTCGTTTTTTTTTGTTTGTTTTTTAAACCATCATTGAGAACAGTGTGGCTCTAAACATGTCTCTTTTTCCCCAGGAGAAGAGCTCATCTATTTAGACCCACACACCACTCAGCCCGCTGTGGAGCCGTGTGAAGACGGCCAGGTCCCTGATGATTCCTACCATTGTCAGCACCCACCCTGTCGCATGCACATCTGTGAACTGGACCCATCCATCGCAGCGGTAGGTGTCTACAGCAGAACATTTTGATCAAAGTTCTGTCTCAATGTTGAATTTGAACATGAGAAATCTGAAAAAGCTTATAAAACCTGAGATTTTGTGGCTGATTGTTTTCTGGTATTCGCCAGGGTTTCTTCTGCAGAACGGAGGACGAGTTTGATGACTGGTGTATGCGTATTAGAAGGGTATGTCTCAGCACAGTTCTCCTTTTCTAGTCGTTTGTCATTTTAGTCAGGCATCAGTTTGTGTTAAAGGAATTTGTGTACAATACAGTGATGCTGCTTTATTTCTAGCTTTCCTGCAAAAAAGGAGGCCTCCCCATGTTTGAATTAGTAGACAGTCAGCCCACCCACATGGTCAGCGTTGATACCCTTAACCTCACCCCTGGTAATTATTATGATTATTATTTTAAAGACATTATTTTTAAAAAGCAGGTAAAAAAAAATTTAATTTTGTTTTAATTCCTTGACAGATTTCTCAGACTCAGACAGATTGGAGCGATTCTTTGATTCAGAAGATGAAGAGTTTGAGATCCTGTCCCTGTGAGGATCATAATAAACAATGATTTACTGTTCAGCGGTAAATCACAGGCAGAAGATTTTGTCTCTTCTCTGTATCAGAAGGGAAGCCTGAGGGGATGAACATTTATTGGAGACCTCTTGAGCCAGTCCAGCTCCGGTGATGTAGCTGGTGTGTTACACAGCGTCCTTCTCAACAGCCTCTGAATGCGCTTTGTATCCAGCATCGTAGCAGGAGCTCAGGAGAAATAATGTATGAAACATCTTTACATACATGTGTTTCCACTAAGTCTTAACACTTTAAATGTTTATTCTAAAGTGCTATGGTGCCTTTCCCTGACTGTAAGTAAAATTGCCATAATGGTTGTATAGAAACACAATTCATGTTGCCTATGGCTTACACAGTTTGTCACTTAAAACTGAAGTCTGTAAGAGTCTGTAATGAAACCAAATCCAGTCAAACCTGATCACAAGTTGTATTAGTTGTTGATGCAAAGTATTATTGCCAAGTCTAAAATAAATACACAAGATTGAAGTTTATTTATTTAACAACATATAGGAGAGTGAAATAATTGTAAGGGGGATATAAACTAAAAGTAAAATCAGAACATGTTACCTGACAAACTGTAAAGTTTGCTCCAACTTTGGAACGTCTCATTTCCCATTACTCATTCTCATTAAAAAACAAAACAGTTACAGAGGTGGATAGGCAGAGAATGTGGTGTGCAAATTATTTAGCTGCTTTAAATTCATCACGGCAGGCGCAGACTCACTTCCATAACTTCCCCAAGCAGCGTGCTTTCAGCAGCATTAATAGCATTAAGGCTGTGGGTTCTGATGTCGCTGTGAACGCTTTCAATGTTCTGTGAAGCATCAATTACCTAAAATACACAAATTGGATTGTTAGATGTTTGTTGCTATTGCCTTAATTAACATTAAAAAAAAACAACAACCTGCAACTCAGCCATCCTCATACCTGCCAGTTTACTGAAGGATCCTTCTTCAGTTCCTCAAACTTCTGCAAAACCTTTTTTTGGAAAGCTCCTGTCTCATATCTCTCAGTTCCAAACTGTCCTCTTAAAGCAGCCTCAGCTGGGCTCAACTGAAGAAACATCACAATGTCTGGTTTCGGCAGTCCCACATCGGGTTTCATGCACCAATCTAGACAGAAACCCTAGAGAGCCCCCCGTCCAAAAAAAGAATAGTTTCTACTCAAACATTTATTAAAACAATAGCAGATGGATACAAGGCTTGAAAAAAAAAAAAGCACTTACGGGTTTAGCGCTGGTGAAAGCAGCTCCAGAGAAGGCGTACCTGTCCACAACCAGAGTGATACCTTGTTCCAGCTTCTTCTTCATTAAGGGCCTGTGGATTAGAATAAGTCAGCTACAATACATACATTTAAGACGAAACCTGTCAAGGCCCCTAAATCTACAAATCAAAGTCAGTTAACAAAAGGGGAAAAAAAAGAGGCATTTCCTCCAAGTTAGGGTTGTGTATTATTGCTTGGCAATATAGAAGACACATGAAAATATCATGTGTTTTTTTTTTTTTTTAATTATTATACTTTAGATTTATTCTCCTGATTCATCATGACCCAAAGCCTGATTCAAAAAAGTCCTGTAAATCCTGGGAGCTTTGTGGAGAACTTAAAGCTGTCTAGTAAAAACTTTTCTCAGCTTCTGAAGAAACTAGAAACATGAAATAAAAAACCATTTGAGATTAAATCATCTGTTTTCATTGTAATTATTGGCAAACACTAATGTCTGGGGCATCATGAAAGTGAGCTGTTCGATTCCGGGCCTTGCAGTCGATAGAAAATGCACTGTCTAGATTCAAAAGAAAGAAGATATCTGTAGAGCTGCGTAAGCTCAGAGATGCTGTATGTATGCGAATGTGCTGAGTGGTCAACATAACTAGAGAAGCCCTGCATAGATATAATCTATTTACTGGCTTTAAAAGTAAATGCCTCCTTTATAGCATTGGGTCAAAGTTTTGTGATATATATATATATATATATATATATATATATATATATATATATATATATATATAATTTTTCTGAAATAGCAAATAGCTGTGTTTTACATTTTCACAGACCACAACAGAGACAGGAGTATGTGGTGGAAAATAACTAGACTGCTTAATAACTAATGTGTCAGAATGATGCTGAGGTAAAAGTAATGATGATAGTAATGAAGGAATGTGTCACTAACTGTGGGAGCCTGGTTCATGTTTCTCAACATCAGTGGAGGTGTATGACATACAGATGTGTTAGACTAAGCTTTGACTTAGCCTGACACAATGATTACAAGATTGATTTACGGTACAATATATGTACATGACTGCAACAACCTGTCATTTGGTGTTTTCATAAGAATATCACTGACAATTTTGCAGTTAATTTAGTAACCAATATGGACAATTGTAGCATGTTAAAAACTGCATGCATGTCATATTATGGAGAAATTTATCAAATAATACTGAGCATTGGAAATCATGCAAGTGTGCTTTGCTTTCATGGCTAAACTTTCTGAATGACAGAGGTTTCATCTGGTGACTTTAGGAGGTACAGGAGTTTGGATAAACCAAAAAAAAAATATTTATAGCTCTTATATTGTCTCCCATCACCCTAATAGCCATTTTTAATGATTGGTGTGTATATAAAATGCCCAACATTGAAAGACATTGGCTCTGATTTCCCACAGGCCAATGCCACATTTATAAATGATTTGTTTTAGATGACAGTCATGGCGTCATTGTGGACAGCGTTGCGCATGTGCACCATAGTCCACCATCCTATCAAAACAGAGAGCCTTTCATGTACAAATACAGTGGTGGCGACCACAACTGTTATTGGTAACCTGTAATCTGTTACTACTGGTCCCTTTTTTTCCCCCAACCAGAGCCTTACACTAGCTCCCAGCGGTTTGCAGAGAACAGCAGGTGGACCGTGTGGTCCTCCAGGTCACTCTTTTTCTCCAGGTAGGCGCTAATCAGCTGTCCGATCGTTGTGCTCCTGTCTGCACACACAGAACAACGCATGGTGTCAAGGTAAAACCGTACAGGAAAAGTTCCTTCCCCACCACACACCGTAACCGGGACTTAAACTAGTTGTCGAAACATCCGTATAAATATTCAAACAACCGCGAAGCCTCACCGGGAAATCTCATCATCTCCGCCGGCCGACCGCTTTGCTGCAGGGCATGAACCAGTTTGTTGCACTGCGTTGTTTTCCCGGCCTTGTCCACGCCCTCCAGGACGATCAGTGCGCCTCGTTTACACGCCATTACAGCTTTGACACGTTTGTAAAGTTTCCACAAAAAACAAAAGGAATCAACTCTTCACCAGTTTCACGTTGCCGCCTTCCGACAAACGCAGGTCGGAAGATGTCACATCTACCCGCCACAATCCGGAGCGCGACGTCGACACGGAAGAGTAATGACGTAACGACGCACTTCCTGTTCTCTTCCGCTCTGTTGAGTATAATGGCAGTACTGGGTTTGGATCTCTGCCTTCTGCTGGATTACTCCTTCATATCTTCTTCAACAAACCAGTTCTTTATTTGGAGCAGTGTTCTTCAATCCTGCTCCACTGTGCTGCATGTTTTGGCTGTTTCCACGTTTAAACAGACTGGACTCTAATTCGTGGGTGATTGACAGACTCGTGCAGATGAAAGTAATCGGTGTTCTTTTATCTGGTGTCATTGAAGAGACTGTAAACAAAGACCAATTAAAGAGTTTAATATACAAAGATTAATACAAAGTTTTAAACTGCCGTCACGCCAGCGCTCTCTTCTCAAATGACTGTCAAGTTAGCCCTCTTGAAATATCTGTACCGTTTGAAATTACGGTAATCGCTATGCTACAGCGTTTTCAAAATAAGAGCGGTTATGAGCAATAGGAATGAACAAAAGAGACATTACAAATAATAACAATGATTTACTTCACTACTTAATTCGAATGCATGTAAAAATCTACTATACTAAGACTACTTGACAAGGTTAAAAAATAAAATATCCTAGTTTCCACAGACTCAATCCACTTCAGACCAGTAGTATCCCATCTGGTAATGTCACTCACACAATATCAGCCCAATCTGATGTGATATTTCGAAATAAAGTGAAATCAAAATCATGTACAAATGCAGTATACCACCACTACTTTGACAAGGTTATAAAGGTTTTAGCACAATCTGATGTGGTATTTCAAAATAAGACATGATAGAAAGCATGTATGAACGCTATATACCACCACTACTTTGACAAGGCTATAAAAATAAAACATCCTGGTTTCCACAGACTCATTCCACTTCTCACCAATAGTATCCCATCTGGGAATGTCACTCACGCAATGTAAACAGTTATTTACAATACAATTGGATTTTTTTTTGGTAAATTGAAAGAAATATTGAAATGCCAACTGTGTACTTAAGTTTATATTTCATGGTTACTCACCAAAGCACACATCAAAAAACTCTTGGACATTGAAGTTGTCTTCTGTTCAATATCTCTTTTAATTTACCAAGAAAATCCAATTGTATTGTAAATAACTTTTTGAGAGTGACTGAATTCAAATTATCTACTTACCTTTTGTTAAATACAAATACCTGAGTCTAGGTAATACTGTTGACTTTTAAAATAGATACACAGGACAGGTACGAGACCACAGATAAAACTACACAGGACAGGTACGAGACCGCAGATAAAACTACACAGGACAGGTACGAGACCACAGATAAAACTACAGGACAGGTACGAGACCAGAGATAAACTACACAGGACAGGTACGAGACCACAGATAAAACTACACAGGACAGGTACGAGACCACAGATAAAACTACACAGGACAGGTACGAGACCACAGATAAAACTACACAGGACAGGTACGAGACCACTGATAAAATTACACAGGACAGGTACGAGACCAGAGATAGAACTACACAGGACAGGTACGAGACCACAGATAAAACTACACAGGACAGGTACGAGACCAGAGATAAAATTACACAGGACAGGTACGAGACCAGAGATAAAACTACACAGGACAGGTACGAGACCACAGATAAAACTACACAGGACAGGTACGAGACCAGATAAAACTACACAGGACAGGTACGAGACCAGAGATAAAACTACACAGGACAGGTACGAGACCACAGATAAAACTACACAGGACAGGTACGAGACAGATAAAACTAAAAGGACAGGTACGAGACCACAGATAAAACTACACAGGACAGGTACGAGACGAGACCACAAAAACTACACAGGACAGGTACGAGACCAGCTGATAAACTACACAGGGACAGGTACGAGACCAGCAGATAAAACTACACAGGACAGGTACGAGACCAGCAGATAAAACTACACAGGACAGGTACGAGACCCACAGATAAAACTACACAGGACAGGTACGAGACCACAGATAAAACTACACAGGACAGGTACGAGACCACAGATAAAACTACACAGGACAGGTACGAGACCGAGATAAAACTACACAGGACAGGTACGAGACCGCAGATAAAACTACACAGGACAGGTACGAGACCACAGATAAAACTACACAGGACAGGTACGAGACCACAGATAAAACTACACAGGACAGGTACGAGACCACAGATAAAACTACACAGGACAGGTACGAGACCAGAGATAAAACTACACAGGACAGGTACGAGACCGCAGATAAAACTACACAGGACAGGTACGAGACCACAGATAAAACTACACAGGACAGGTACGAGACCACAGATAAAACTACACAGGACAGGTACGAGACCACAGATAAAACTACACAGGACAGGTACGAGACCACAGATAAAACTACACAGGACAGGTACGAGACCAGAGATAAAACTACACAGGACAGGTACTAGACCACAGATAAAACTACACAGGACAGGTACGAGACCACAGATAAAACTACACAGGACAGGTACGAGACCAGAGATAAAACTACACAGGACAGGTACGAGACGACTGATAAAACTACACAGGACAGGTACGAGACCGCAGATAAAACTACACAGGTCAGGTACGAGACGACTGATAAAACTACACAGGACAGGTACGAGACCACAGATAAAACTACACAGGACAGGTACGAGACCAGAGATAAAACTACACAGGACAGGTACGAGACCAGAGATAAAACTACACAGGACAGGTACGAGACCGCAGATAAAACTACACAGGACAGGTACGAGACCGCAGATAAAACTACACAGGACAGGTACGAGACCGCAGATAAAACTACACAGGACAGGTACGAGACCGCAGATAAAACTACACAGGACAGGTACGAGACCAGAGATAAAACTACACAGGACAGGTACGTGACCACTGATAAAACTACACAGGACAGGTACGAGACCAGAGATAAAACTACACAGGACAGGTACGAGACCAGAGATAAAACTACACAGGACAGGTACCAGACCACAGATAAAACTACACAGGACAGGTACCAGACCACATATAAAACTACACAGGACAGGTACGAGACCAGAGATAAAGCTACACAGGACAGGTACGAGACCGCAGATAAAACTACACAGGACAGGTACTAGACCACAGATAAAACTACACAGGACAGGTACGAGACCGCAGATAAAACTACACAGGACAGGTACGAGACCAGAGATAAAACACAGGACAGTACAGACCAGGAAAACTACACAGGACAGGTACGAGACCAGAGATAAAACTACACAGGACAGGTACAAGACCACAGATAAAACTACACAGGACAGGTACGAGACCAGAGATAAAACTACACAGAACAGGTGTGGAGACCACTCTGAACTCCTGCTGGTGACTGATTGTTATAAAGTAGATATAAAAGAAGAAACTTTTTTTTTCTCTTTTTTTTTAATGCATGAAAGGGAAGTTTTCCTGCTTTTTAGATGGAAGAAGTCAGTTTCTGGTTCGATATTAAATGGACAGACTCATATTTGTGGAATATTTTTGTCAAATAGCTTCAAAACTCTTATCCAGCTACTCTAGAATTAAGCCGAATTGTAGAACTATGAAAGTTAGGCAAATTTCATTGTATTGCATTTACGTTTTTCACTTTTGTTGTGAGCTGTGACTTTTAAAACCTGTTAAAATACTGAGTGAACGTTGCTGAAGTTAGTTTCTGATCCGTTTCTCTGGAAGGTAACATGGCGGTTCCACTGCTGACGTTGTCCAGGGTGAGAGGTCATGGGCTGGTGTAGGCTTGCTTATAGCCCCCCAGGTTAGAGCCTGTACATTGGGATTTTCCCCAGTGGGTGAGTGTAGCTTCCCTGCGTCTTCGGGTCCGGGGACGGACTCTGACTTTCATCTGCACTTATGCACCAAATGACAGTTCAGAGGATTCAGCCTTCTTGGAGTCCTTAGTGTGGGACCTGAAAAGTGCCCCTAATGGAGACTCCTTTATTCTACTGGGGGTCTTCAGTGCTCATGTGGGCAATGACAGTGATACCTGGAGGGGTGTCACTGGGAGGAACGGCCATGAATGCGCGTGGCATCAGGACACTCTTGGCTGTAGGTCGATGATCGACTTTATAGTTGTATCATCGGATTTGTGGCCATATGTTCTGGACACTCAGGTGAAGAGAGGAGATGAGCTGTCAACTGATCACTACCTGTAGGTGAGTTGGATCAGGTGGTGGTAACCGAATGCTGGTGAGAACTGGTAGGAGGCATCCACTTGTGTCTTCTGGAGTTTCTTTAGACATTCTTCTCTGTGCGGGCAGGAGGGGGGAGCGGGGCCGCCCGCGGGCGAAACGCCACCATCTGCTGGACAAAAGAGGGTACTGCAGGAAAAAAAAAAACATCTAATTTTTAATGGAGCCACGAAAGATCTGTGCAGATCGAATTTAAATTTCTCTAAATTTAATTTAAATATCTTTAAATGTAAAGATTTAAAGATGGCGATGATGATTGACTCCCATTGAGATCTTTAAATGAGTCATTGTTGTATTTTGTTTGGTTGGATGAATGTTGTATTTATAAGTTTCATAAGTGCTATTTGTCCATGAGATGCTGTTATGAGATTTTGAAAGCTCTTTTCTTTCATTTATGCAGATTTCAAATCACTTTGAGGACAGCGAGTCAGAAAGAGGAGCTGAAAGGAGAATGAGAAAGATGGATACTTGGATCTTGACTGTGGAATTAGTGGATGCAGATGTTTTCATTCAGCTCTTTAACAGCCACCTCTTGTATTTTAGTTTCTACTTAATAAAGTTTTGTATTCAGGGAAGTTAGTTCAGTATAATGTGATGAAGTCACATGAACACAATCATTTGGGGTTGATGTACAACCTCTGCTAAATGAAGAGTGGATTCTAAGTGTGAAGGAAATAAATGAGGAATAAAGATGCTCTAATTCAATGTCACTCGTGTCTTTACTACAATAAGAAATGAGACATGAAGCTTCAGAGCTAAAAGAATCACAACAAAGATTTATTTTGTCACAACAAAAATCACAAACAGAAGCAGAATATTAATCATCAGGCTGAACAGAACCATCCAGAACTATAACATGATAGTCAACAAATATAACTATATACATAATGCTGAACATATAATAAAATAGTAAAAGATCTATGTAACATATATGATAGAAAGTCATAAAATATATTTACATAATACTGAACATAAAATAGTAAAACATCAATGTAACATATGAAAGAAAGTCAAAATTTAACAGTGTATTTACATAATATTAAACATAATAGTAAAATGTATATACATCTATAAAGCAGTCAGTCCTTTTCTTCATGCTTCATCTTCTTCATTTCCTCCACAGATTTTCCACTGACAGCTGCACAGTAAGATACACCTGCGATGCCAGTGTGGCCCGTCTCTGTTGTTTTTGGCTGACCACACCTGCTGCAGGTGTCCTGCATTATCTGCCTCCAGGTTTCTGCTGGTGGTCTCTCTGCTGCAGCAGCCTCAGCTGCCTCCCTCCTCCTGGAGGCTGTTGACCTACTGAGAAGGAGGAGGCAGTGGAACTGGGGATTTTGGGGCCAGGAGGGGAAGCCTTGGAGCAGGAGTAGGAGTAGGAAGAGGAGGAGGAGGAGGAGGGAGACCCCTGGAGGACGGCCCTGGCTGCTCCTCTGGTAGATTATAATCAAAGGGCTGCCCCTGTCCCACCTAAACCAGGAACAGCCCTTTTGCTGGAGCCAGGGGATGCTCAGCCACAGCCGGAGCAGGGACGATGCCAGCTCCCTGCTCCAGGACGGCCCTCTCCCACTTCTTCTGCCGGCGGCTGAACCTGGACAAACAAAAACATGCTGACATCAGATCCATGATCTTTCACTAGAAGAAAATGGAAGACGCCAGGTCAGTGACAGAGCTCTCACCACTGAGACAGAGTCCTCTGATTCAACTCAAAGAGCTGAATGTCGGTCTGAGCCATCAGCCTCGGGCTCGCCAGCACCATTTCTCTGATGGCCACGTAGACAGCGAGGACGAGGGACCAGCGGGTCCTCACGACCCCTCCCACGCGTGTAGCTGCAGGATGGAGACGGCAGAGCTGGCTGCAAACAGCCTCCACCAGGCGGCTGGCATCTGGCCAGTTTACAGGGCCCGAGTTCAGTCCAAGAAGGCAGCTGGAACACTGCAGAGGTGAGACAGAGTGTTCAGATATAACAGGTATCAACAGGAGGAGCTGAACTTACCGCTGGAGACTCTCTTTTCCAGGACAGGAAGTGTTCTTCCCCTTAGCTGCCTTGAACCTCCTTGAGCTGCCTCTCCTGGTGTCTGGAGGGTGGACCACTCACTGTCTGTCACGCTCCGGCAGGCGTTGTAACAACCCTAACCCTAACCCATGAGTCGGTCCACCCTGCTTTCACTGAGCCCCTGAAGACTCCTCGCTTCCACCAGGGCCTTGGCCAGTTCCAGGACGTGCTGGTATCCTGGCTGTCCATCAGGACCCTGGACCTGCTCCTGAGCAGAAAATGAAACAGAAAAACAGCTGCTGTGAGCAAATAAAACTGAACATCCAGTTTTAAAATGAGTAGCTGTTTGCCATAGAAATCTTTTGCTTTCATTCCAATATTTGTGTCTGTTAAAGGAAGTTGAGGGGGGGGCGGTTACCTCAGAGTGTGAGGAGTGTTGCGGAGCAGGAGTCTGGCTCACAGAGGCTTATGTTTTCTTCTTTACTTTCAGCAGCAACTCTGTCAGTCATGTCAGTGGTGCTCAAACTGGCTGCTGTTTCTTGCTTGTTTCTTCCAGAGGTTCTGCTGTCGTCTTCAGACTCACTAGAAATGTAGTCTGTCTCATTGATGGGGCACAATGTCATTCTTTTCTGTGCTGTAATGGCATAAGGATGATCACTAGCAACATGTAGATGCTCCATAGTAATGAAATCGTGGTTGAGGGCTTCAGCTGCAGTGATCTGATCTCTTGGATTCACTGCGAGCATCTTCTTAAGGAGACTGATGAATGATTTGTAGCCACCTTTCTGATATCATTTAAACCAGTGAGTCCCAAAGTGTGGACAGCGGCCCCCTGGTGGGCCGTCGTGGTGCTGCAGGTGAGAGGTCATTAAAATTAAACAAATATGTTTTAAATCCTCGATCTTATAAAAATACGTTCTTAATTACTGCAAAATATTCATGAGATGATTTAAAAAACATTAAGAAGTAATGAAAGAAACCAGTTAAGTGTTATTCTACCACTGTCTTGACTTAATATGACAAGTGTCACCTTATTTGTTGACCCCTTACATTAATATCAATATTCAACATCAGAATCAGAATCAGAATCTTATTTTTTTTTTAATTATTATTATTTTTTTTTAAATTCAAAGGACCGTATGCAGTGGGATTAAAAAGATGGCTGCACCAGATTTAGCACCAAGCTAATTTCCATCTGTAGTCCTTAACACAGATAAACAGTAAGACAAGAAGGCAAAGAACATAAAATACAACAAAATAAAATTGCAAAAACAATTGAATAAATTTACAATAGCTTAAAAAACAATAAAAATGACTACTCTTTACAATGCATCCTGTACAGAATAATGCGAGAATAAAATGAGCCCCTTAATGTGAGCAAGACTGGTTGCTGAGCAGCCAATTTTTGACTGCATGTGAAAAAATTATATAATCTGGAATTGTCTTTATTCTGTCCGGGAGTCCATTCCATACTTTTACGGCTTTAAAAGAGAAGGCTGATTGAGAAAAGGCAGTCCTTCTTTTGGGAATGTTGCAGTCTCCACTAGATGTTGATCTTAATGTTCGAGTAATTATTTCAGAGCGATGCTGAACATAAGTTTTCAACAAATCATTTTAAACATTCATCCCCTAGATAGTAGTTATTAACCATCTTAAACTGGACTTCCTTAGCCCCAGGACAAATTGGCCATTTTAGACATTTAAAATGTTTGTCAGGTTCCCGACGTTTAGCCATTCATTATAAAACACATTTCTTTAGTGATGGAAAATAGTTCCTTAAATTTTGTTATCATATTATTTGTTTGTTATAGATATACAACCGATCTATAATCCAGGTAATCTAATGTGAGTATTTCGATAGGAAAGTGTTAATTGTAATAAGTTAGGGGTTGAACTGGTATTGATGTTTGTATTTTATTCACGTCAGATTTGTAGAGAGATTTGTAGATCATTCTTTTCCTTAAAGGCATTATCATGTCAAAAAATAAAAATACAACACTGTGATAAGAATGATAGGAATATTTTTCTCAAATCCAGTGGATTTATTAACTGTAATGGTTCTATTATTCCACAAGGTGACGCCATAAGAGGCGACATTTTTGGTAAATACAGTCTTTCAGTAGTAAAGAATTTTGATGAACAAATAAAAGTGTCAGTCACATTTGAACAGAAACCCAGTCCTCCAGCTCTTAACAGAAGTCCAGTGTAATGATGCTCTACCTCTGCACATGCCTGCACTTCACTTCATTTATCTTCCAACTCATCACACTCTTTTAGGTGACAATTAAGAAAAAAATAATCATTATTTCATGAGATTTGTGGTGTCGTCACAATGTCTGACTATTTTTCCACATACACTACATTTTGCACATTTATTATTTATCAATTAAGGCATCAATCAACGCCTTATTACAACCGCTGTTCGAACCGTACCTAGTAGGCGCAAGGAAAACTATTTCCTATTTGAACCTAATTGAAAAAACCTTATAATGGAATTAAACTATTGGATTTATATGTTAAAGCATCACCTGATATTGATTAAAAAAAACATGATAATCGATCCTTAAAACTGAATCATCAGGCTCAAATATGAGAGTTTGGTATCAATCCGCTCGTGTCCAGGCGAAACTGCGGTCTTTCTGAGCTTCCAGTCTTCAGGTCTGCAGATAATATTCAAAACTCCTGGACTTCTCCAAACCCTGCTGGGCCTCAGAGAGCCTCCGGGTCAAACATCTGGATGACGCTTTGGAGGAAAAGAGCCTCCGGGTCAAACATCTGGATGACGCTTTGGAGGAAAAGAGCCTCCGGCTCAAACATCTGGGTGACGCTTTGGAGGAAAAGAGCCTCCGGGTCAAACATCTGGATGACGCTTTGGAGGAAAAGAGCCTCCGGGTCAAACATCTGGATGACGATTTGGAGGAAAAGAGCCTCCGGGTCAAACATCTGGATGACGATTTGGAGGAAAAGAGACTCCGGGTCAAACATCTGGATGACGATTTGGAGGAAAAAAGCCTCCGGGTCAAACATCTGGATGACGCTTTGGAGGAAAAGAGACTCCGGGTCAAACATCTGGATGACGATTTGGAGGAAAAAAGCCTCCGGGTCAAACATCTGGATGACGCTTTGGAGGAAAAGAGCCTCCGGGTCAAACATCTGGATGACGATTTGGAGGAAAAGAGCCTCCGGGTCAAACACCTGGATGACGATTTGGAGGAAAAGAGACTCCGGGTCAAACATCTGGATGACGCTTTTGAGGAAAAGAGCCTCCGGGTCAAACATCTGGATGACGATTTGGAAGAAAAAAAGCCTCCGGGTCAAACATCTGGATGACGATTTGGAGGAAAAGAGCCTCCGGGTCAAACATCTGGATGACTATTTGGAGGAAAAGAGACTCCGGGTCAAACATCTGGATAACGTTTTGGAGGAAAAGAGCCTCTGGGTCAAACATCTGGATGAGGATTTGGAGGAAAAAAGCCTCCGGGTCAAACATCTGGATGACGATTTGGAGGAAAAGAGACTCCGGGTCAAACATCTGGATGACGCTTTGGAGGAAAAGAGCCTCCGGCTCAAACATCTGGGTGACGCTTTGGAGGAAAAGAGCCTCCGGGTCAAACATCTGGATGACGATTTGGAGGAAAAGAGACTCCGGGTCAAACATCTGGATGACGATTTGGAGGAAAAAAGCCTCCGGGTCAAACATCTGGATGACGCTTTGGAGGAAAAGAGCCTCCGGGTCAAACATCTGGATGACGATTTGGAGGAAAAGAGCCTCCGGGTCAAACACCTGGATGACGATTTGGAGGAAAAGAGACTCCGGGTCAAACATCTGGATGACGCTTTTGAGGAAAAGAGCCTCCGGGTCAAACATCTGGATGACGATTTGGAAGAAAAAAAGCCTCCGGGTCAAACATCTGGATGACGATTTGGAGGAAAAGAGCCTCCGGGTCAAACATCTGGATGACGATTTGGAGGAAAAGAGACTCCGGGTCAAACATCTGGATAACGTTTTGGAGGAAAAGAGCCTCTGGGTCAAACATCTGGATGACAATTTGGAGGAAAAGAGCCTATGCACGATAACTGTTTTTTAAAACCGATAACTTTCAGCTCCTAAAGGCCGATAACCGATAACACACACATATACCTAAGATCATTACATCAATACTATTAACAAAATCAAAAATAGTTTGGACTCTTTAAATGAACAGATATTTATTTTTTCCTTTAAAAACTATTGTCAAGCCTCTCAAACATTTTCTTAAAGCTTAAAACAAACCTATTTGATATCTCACATTAACTTAAATAAGGTTCATTACTGACTAATATAAAAAATAAAGGCTCCTTGAACTGATGGAAATACATGCATCAAATTACTAACTGAAAAAGATTAACATTTAAAGGATTTTGACTTGTGGTTCCATTTAAATTAATACCTTTAATTAAAGTAAATGAGGTTCAGTGATTTTTTTTTCTTTTTTTTATGTCATGGAAGCTTTAGATGAGAGAGATGAGGGAGAGGGGAGACTGCTGCTGGCTTGCACACGTTAGCATTAGCTCACGTTAGTGATTGTTATGTTGTAGGTGGCTGATCAGGTTTTACATATTAAAGCTTGTGCTTCCCTCCTCGTAGAATTCGCTCGGAGGATTCGTCACAAATAACCACCAAACTATCTTCTTCTGAAACTTTAACAAAGTTCCACGCCGCCATGTTTGTTGTGATCAGCGCTGTGCTGCAGTCTGCATTCACGGTGTAACGTAAAGTCCCACGTTCCCTCGTTTGCTAGTTGTTCTTTCAGCCTTTTCTATTTTTTTTTCTATTTTTATGTGTAACATGTGGGAGAATACTGCGAATATCAATCCAAGTCAGCAACTACCAAAATTATGACCGAGTTAACGAGTTGTTTTCTGGCATGAGGGGGTATTCTTGATTTTCCTGATTGAGTAATCGTTTTTCTGATCATGCCGACGTCACTTGAACATAACATTCACTGCCAGTCATTTAAGGCTCAGAGGGAGCGAGGCACTGCTGTGTTGACAGAAATATATATGTTATCGGGGCTATTCGTCGTTATATCGGACTTATCGGGAAGACGTCATAATTTCCTGTTATCGGCCTGATAGTTATCGTGCACCCCTAATGATCAATTCCCCTTATTGATCTGATTCTTTCTTTAAATGAGGCTATTCTATGTTGTGTGCTGTCACTGTTTTCTCCCCAACACAATCACAGCAGTGCAGACTTTTAGACTGAATGTTTTCTGTTCCTCAGAGGTGTTGGACAGCAGACGGTTGCAGGAGCCTGGACTGAGAAGACTGACCTGGATTTGGAGGGGTTTCCTGCAACATCACTAGCAGGTAGTGGTAGGTTAGTCCTTATCTACTAGTCATTAACTGTATAATGCTGAGTGAGTGTAAAGCAGCAGTCAGCTGTCAGTTATTCCTGCTGTCTTACATGGATTCATTTATATCAGTTTTCATCAGGATGCCTGCTACTTGGCCATGGATGCTTGCTTTGACTTTGCTGTTGTAAGTATCTAATAAAATGGAAAAAAACTGATATAAGTACAGTGGGGCAAAAAAGTATTTAGTCAGCCACCAATTGTGTAAGTTCTCCCACTTAAAAAGATCAGAGAGGCCTGTAATTTTCATCATAGGTATACCTCAACTATGAGAGACAAAATGAGGAAAAAAAATCCAGAAAAATCACATTGTCTGATTTTTAAAGAATTTATTTGCAAATTATGGTGGAAAATAAGTATTTGGTCACCTACAAACAAGTAAGATTTCTGGCTTTCACAGACCTGTAACTTCTTTAAGAGGCTCCTCGGTCCTCCACTCGTTACCTGTATTAATGGCACCTGTTTGAACTCGTTATCAGTATAAAAGACACCTGTCCACAACTTCAAACAGTCACGCTCCAAACTCCACTATGGCCAAGACCAAAGAGCTGTCAAAGGACACCAGAAACAAAATTGTAGACCTTCACCAGGCTGGGAAGACTGAATCTGCAATAGGTAAGCAGCTTGGTGTGAAGAAATCAACTGTGGGAGCAATTATTAGAAAATGGAAGACATACAAGACCACTGATAATCTCCCTCGATCTGGGGCTCCACGCAAGATCTCACCCCGTGGGGTCAAAATGATCACAAGAACGGTGAGCAAAAATCCCAGAACCACACGGGGGGACCTAGTGAATGACCTGCAGAGAGCTGGGACCAAAGTAACAAAGGCTACCATCAGTAACACACTACGCCGCCAGGGACTCAAATCCTGCAGCACCAGACGTGTCCCCCTGCTGAAGCCAGTACATGTCCGGGCCCGTCTGAAGTTTGCTAGAGAGCATTTGGATGATCCAGAAGAGGATTGGGAGAATATCATATGGTCAGATGAAACCAAAATAGAACTTTTTTGGTAGAAACTCAACTTGTCGTGTTTGGAGGGGAAAGAATGCTGAGTTAAATCCAAAGAACACCATACCTACTGTAAAGCATGGGGGTGGAAACATCATGCTTTGGGGCTGTTTTTCTGCAAGGGGACCAGGACGACTGATCCGTGTAAAGGAAAGAATGAATGGGGCCATGTATCGTAAGATTTTGAGTGAAAACCTCCTTCCATCAGCAAGGGCATTGAAAATGAGACGTGGCTGGGTCTTTCAGCATGACAATGATCCCAAACACACCACCCAGGCAACGAAGGCATTTCAAGGTCCTGGAGTGGTCTAGCCAGTCTCCAGATCTCAGCCCCATCGAAAATCTCTGGAGGGAGTTGAAAGTCCGTGTTGCCCAGCGTCAGCCCCAAAACATCACTGCTCTAGAGGAGATCTGCATGGAGGAATGGGCCAAAATACCAGCAACAGTGTGTGAAAACCTTGTGAAGACTTACAGAAAACGTTTGACCTCTGTCATTGCCAACAAAGGCTATATAACAAAGTATTGAGATTAACTTTTGTTATTGACCAAATACTTATTTTCCACCATAATTTGCAAATAAATTCTTTAAAAATCAGACAATGTGATTTTTCTGGATTTTTTTTCCTCATTTTGTCTCTCATAGTTGAGGTATACCTATGATGAAAATTACAAGCCTCTCTGATCTTTTTAAGTGGGAGAACTTACACAATTGGTGGCTGACTAAATACTTTTTTGCCCCACTGTACATTGTTAAACTATAACAAAATGAACAGTGGTAGTAAGTGGTAAGTGGTCTTTATCAGGATGAGAAGATGCTGGTGCCGGGCGCTGCTGGGCTTCCTGAAACACTATTAGAGTTTTAATGAAATGATTAAGAACACTTGATGGTGACACTTGTCTCTTTATTCTTGGTCAGTGTTGATTACAGGTAAGGAAGGAAGTTTGTCCGTTTTACAGAAGAAGGAAAGAACCCTTCATGACAATGTAGCACCGGTATTCAGGATGACACACGAAAGAGAACCGAGCAGCACCAGGATCAGTGAAGACCCGACGCAGTATCCCTCACTGCTGCCTGTCTGAAAGTAGCTCAGCACTCAAACAGCTATTAAATGAACATTTAGAGACACGGTGCAGTCTGTTCTTTATGCTACTGTGTTAGCAACATGAACAAACTGGTTTTTGCAGCACAGGTATTCACACGACGCAATATTTCTGACATGCACTTAAACGTCACTGTTGAAGAGACAGTTATTTGAAGTGATGTCTGAAGCACACCTGACATAACTAATGAAGCTACCGATCAACTGGATCAGGCTACAACAGCAGTTATGCTAAGGCGGGGGGGGGGGTGGGGGTGCAGTGGCTCCCTGTCCCTTGTCCCTGATATTAGAAACCTCCCCGAAACCCCACAAACTTGTCTTTGAAACATGGATGTCATTCCTGACACTGATATGAATGTGAAGACGTTTGTCTTTGGAGTCCGGTCCATCTTTGGATCCGCATACTGATGTGAGCAGGTTTTTTCCAGGATCAACTCCATCCATCCATCATCTAGGCCCGTTTAATCCTCTGCTGGAGTCGATCCCAGCTCTCTTCAGTCTAAAGTCAGGGGTCCACTTGGACAGGACAACCTATGAGCAGTTGACCTTTCGGTAAGCACCGCCCCCTCCCTAGTTACTGTTGCTAGGTTGGACATTCTCGCTGCTCCTCCATTAAGGACAATGTTATTTTGCCATTTTTCTGATGCCTATCAACCATATTTACATCACACTAGAATAACGCCGTGGTTAAATATTGCTACTGGGGACCTGCAACAGTGACTCAAGGTGTCCAGAATGTTTGGAGGGACATTTTTATTCCCTTTAACAAGATAAAACCAATGGTGGAAATCTGCAGGCTTTGGTTCAGTTATGGGTCTGTCCACACAAGCATCTGAACGTGGGGAAAGTTACAAAACACACCTACATTTACTCCAAGGTAAGTTAACTTTGTTTATTAGATGGATTGATTTAACCACCGTTTAGTAAAAGTAATATGATTTTGCAGCAGGGAGGGTGATGAGTGAAAACATTTCTCCGTTAGCATTCCGGCTAACTCACTAGCCAGCTATAAGCCTGCCTCGTTGTCTACAAATATATATGGCTCTGGATATTTGTTAGGTATAAGGTGAGGCTAGTGACGTTAACGTCACTTTATTAATTATATTAATACAATGCTGCGACTGTCTGATGTTAACAGCTCTGGTGTGGGACAGACCTATGGACCAGAGCTAATGCTAACAGAGAACTCATCACCCTCCCTGCTGCTAAATCATATTAATTTTACTAAACGGTGGTTAAATCAATCATCTAATAAACAAAGTTAACTTACCTTGGAGTAAATGTAGGTGTGTTTTGTAACTTTCCCCACGTTCAGATGTGGACAGACACAACTTAACCCACACTGCATTTTTACAGCGTTTTATTTGGTTTGGGAAAGAGAATAAAAATGTCCCTCCATGACTACATGGCAGACTAGTTTAATTTCAGCTCCTGACCCAGGCAACAGTCCCTGCAGCTGTCCATGCAGTTTCACTCCACAGAGCCACAGAAATCTACAAATGCAGACTGCAGTCTGACTTGAAGTACGCTACAAACAACCTCCCAGTGTCAGTTAACTGCAGCTAATAGCTGTTTTCTTCCATTTAGTGTCATCAGTGAGAAACAGCTGTTGGTTCATTACATGTCAGAAAACATGAGCAAAATCAAATCTACAAAGAGCTCTGTAGTTCAAGGACTTTTTGAAGCGGCTGTAGCTGGAACCTGAACTAATAAAGCCTTTATTGGTAATAAAACAATAACTGTTGCTGGCTGTTTCATTTGTTTGATATTTTTTTCTTAAAACTTTTAAAAAACGTTTGCATTTTAAGGTACATATTTCAAATATTGGTGTATGGTCATTTATTTTTACTAGTCTTGTGAATTATATACTTAATTCAAAAACATTGTAGCCTACTCAGTTCTAAATAAATCCATGTTATTTGTGTCAAAGGGCTGGTGATCTTTTCTGTTAATCCGTTAGAATTCCTTACCTTTGGCTGATATTTATGGCACGTGTAGTCGGCCGACCTGTGACACTGTGGCCCAGAGAAAAACGGCCGCTAGAAACAGACTATTTCATTTGAAATAACTGCCGCTATTATTACTTTTATCGTAAATATTAATTGTAGTTCAGAATAGCCTCCAGGCTGCGTGCGCACCGCGCGTCACTACGCACGGTAACCTAGCAACTACGACAGACCTATGTGACGTCACGTCCTGTTTGTCGCCACAGTGAGGTTAGCAAAAAGCGATCCGTGTTAGCGTGAGGAAGCATCGAAACGCTCGGTTCACTTTTATTAGCAGTGAGAAAAACCTTAGCTGGTTGCTGAGGTTTTAAAGAAGTGATTATTGATTGTGTCTTTTAAGGAACTTTTCAGTCAGAAACATGTCAGACATCAGCAGCAGCAGCTCTTCATCAGAGCCAGAATGTGACATAAATATTGGTCAAATTCTTCTTAGTAAATCAATCAGTTACCTGGTTGAAGGCTTTCTGGGCTGTGGGAGTTTTGGAAGAGTGCTCAGTTGTCAACAACTGGAAACAAACAACCGAATGGCAGTAAAAATGTTCGGATTGAATGATACTGGAGCAGGCAGAAAAGAAGCTGCAGTATTATATCGTATCAGACAGCTTGATCCTGACAGGAACAACTTACAGACAATCTCAGAACATTTTATGGATAGAAACCATTTTTGTCTGGTCAGTGAGTTATTGGATGTGAGTTTAGAGGATTTCATGTTCATGAGGCAGTTTAAACCTCTGAACCTTTGGGAAATTCGACCGATTGCTCAGCAGATGCTGGTGGCTCTGAAAGCACTGAAGACCATGGATTTAGTTCACGCAGATATCAAACCTAACAACATAATGTTCGTCCACCACCAGACGCAGCCGTTCAAAGTAAAGCTGATAGATTTTGGTCTTACTGTTGAAGCATCCCAATTAAAGAAGTATGGGAAATTTCAGAATCTTGCTTTCCGAGCCCCAGAGGTATTACTGAATCATCCCAACGTGAATGAAGCTGTAGATATGTGGTCTCTTGGCTGTGTTCTGGCTTTTTTGTACCTTGGTCAAGAACTATATCCGTATGAATGTGAATATGAGGTAATGAGGCTTATTATGACGATGATTGATAAGCCAGATAATGATTTCTTGGATGCTGCAAGAAATTCAAAGCAGTTTTTTAATCTGATGCAAAAGGGATCTAAAAGGTCATGGTGGATTAAAACGCCTAAAGAATACAGATTGGTGACAGGACATAAAGTTTTGAATCACTATGGCATGTCCAAGTACTTTTATTCTCTGAAAGATCTGGCGAAAACGCAAAAGTTTTGGCAAAATAAGCCCATTGAACGGGAAGACACAAACGCATTCATCAGTCTCCTTAAGAAGATGCTCGCGGTGAATCCAAGAGATCGGATCACTGCAGCTGAAGCCCTCAACCATGATTTCATTACTATGGAGCATCTACATTTTGCTAGTGATCATCCTTATGCCATTAGAGCACAGAAAAGAATGACATTTTGCCCCATCAATGAGACAGACTACATTTCTAGTGAGTCTGAAGAAGACACCCGAACCTCTGGAGACTATAGCAGCGATTTTGAGCCAGAAACAGAAGACAGCTTGACCACCACTGACAGGACTGACGGTGTTGCTGCTGAAAGTGAAAAAGAAAACATAAGCGCTCCTGATACATCCGAAAAACAGGCTGTCAGAAACAAAACAGGCACAGTCAGCTCAAGTGACGAAGACGTGACATCATCACCAAGAACAAAAGACCAGCAGGAGTTCACTAAAACAGCATCTCTCCAAACTGGAACACACAAAATTAGTTCCAGTAAACAGATAGTGACATCATCACCAAGAACTGCTACAACACACCAGCAGGACTTCACTAAAACAGCATCTCTCCAAACTGGAACACACAAAATTAGTTCCAGTAAACAGGTAGTGACATCATCACCAAGAACTGCTACAGCACACCAGCAGGAGTTCACTAAAACAGCATCTCTCCAAACTGGAACACACAAAATTAGTTCCAGTAAACAGGTAGTGACATCATCACCAAGAACTGCTACAACACACCAGCAGGAGTTCACTAAAACAGCATCTCTCCAAACTGGAACACACAAAATTAGTTCCAGTAAACAGGTAGTGACATCATCACCAAGAACTGCTACAACACACCAGCAGGACTTCACTAAAACAGCATCTCTCCAAACTGGAACACACAAAATTAGTTCCAGTAAACAGGTAGTGACATCATCACCAAGAACTGCTACAACACACCAGCAGGACTTCACTAAAACAGCATCTCTCCAAACTGGAACACACAAAATTAGTTCCAGTAAACAGGTAGTGACATCATCACCAAGAACTGCTGCAACACACCAGCAGGACTTCACTAAAACAGCATCTCTCCAAACTGGAACACACAAAATTAGTTTCAGTAAACAGGTAGTGACATCATCACCAAGAACCTCTACAACACACCAGCAGGATGCCACTCAAGTTTTCTCTCTCCAAACTGGAACACCTAGAGTCAGTTTCAGTCAAGGAGATGTAAAGAGAATACTGAAACATGTGACAACAGGACAGCAGACGGAGTCAGCAATGCAGCTCACTGAGACATTCAATGGAAATTTAAACATTTGTGTAACAGCTAACATTAAGTTTGAGTTGCCACCATCAGCTGATGCAGCCAGTTGGAGACGTAACACCAGCAACCTTCCAGGTGAAGTGATGGAGGACACTAACAGAGCTGCTGTTGACTACAAAGACAGACAAGCAGGAAAGTTCATCAACACCACAGCTCCTGGCAGCAACAAAATAGCTGACAGTTCATGTGAAAAAGACAAAAAAACAGATCATGTTGAAGGTAAAACCTTTATGAAATGTTTTCAAAGGATTGGCAAATTCTTCTCCGGGTTATTCAAACAGAAGAAACAAAGATAAATGAAGAGACTGTGCTAGCGTGATCTAGCCTTTTTGCTTTTCCTGTGAAGGTAAGATTGATTGGTGATTCTAAATGTGCAGGAGTGAACGTGCACGGTTTCTTATCACTGTCATGTTCTGAAGACAAGTCTACATCTATCATGATGGGTTTTCTCCGGGTGCTCCGGTTTCCTCACACAATCCAAAAAAAAAAAAAAAAAAAAAAGTCTGTAAAATATGTCAAACAAAGAGGCGAGTCCCCACACAGGGCAGCATGGTGGCTTAGTGGTCAGCACTGTTGCCTCCCAGCTAGAAGGTTCCTGGTCTGAACCTCAACAGGTCTTTCTGAGTGGAGTTTCCATCTTCTTCCCGTGCTCGTCTGGGTTTCCTCCGGGTGCTCCGGTTTCCTCCAACAGTCCAAAAAAAAAAGTCTGTAAAATATGTCAAACAAAACATTTTTCCTTCTCACAGCTGAAACCATCTCTAACAACTCTGAAGAAACTTATATCATGACAGTTTCTGCAACATGTAATTTACCTTCTGGGATGAATAAAGTATATAATTGGTAGATGGGATAGGCTCCAGAAGATCCCTGTGACCATAAAAATGAATAAGGAGCTATATATGATGGATGGACAACTGAATCATTCAAAGAGGTGAGTGGTGACTGGTCCATAGGTCTGTCCCACACCAGAGCTATGCTAACATCAGACAGTCGCAGCATTGTATTAATATAATTAATAAAGTGACGTTAACATCACTAGCCTCACCTTATACCTAACAAAATAAATATCCAGGGCCATATATATTTGTAGACAACGAGGCAGGCTTATAGCTGGCTCGCAAGCTCTAGTCCATAATGGAGAAGTCATTGACACTATGGACCAGAGCTAATGCTAATGCTAACAGAGAACTCATCACCCTTCCTGCTGCTAAATCATATTACTTTTACTAAACAGTGGTTAAATCAATCATCAACTAAACAAAATAAACTTTCCGTGGAGCAAATGTAGGTGTGTTTTGTAACTTTCCCCATGTTCAGTTGCTTGTGTGGACAGAACAACTCAACCTACAGCTGCATTTTTCCAGCATTTGTTTCGGCTTGGTAAAGAGAATAAAAATGTCCTCTCCAAACGTTCTGGACACCTCGAGTCACTGTTGCAAGTCCCCAGCAGCAATATTTCACCACAACGTTATTGTAGTATGATATAAATACTGATGATAGGCATCGGAAAAATAGTGAATTAACATTGTCCTTAATGGAGAAGCAGCAAGAATGTCCGACCTAGCAACAGTAACTAGAGAGGGGGCGGTGCTTACCGAAATGTTCAGGGGTCTCAACCTCGTTTCTGCACAAACAACATGGCTCAACGTCACAATCAAATCTTTTTAAACATTCATCCCCTAGATAGTAGTTATTAACCATCCTAAACTGGACTTCTTTAGCCCCAAGACAAATTGGCCATTTTAGACATTTGAAATGTTTGTCAGGTTCCCATCGTTTAGCCATTCATTATAAAACACATTTCTTTAGTGATGGAAAATAGTTCCTAAAATTTTGTTATCATATTATTTGTTTGTTATAGATATACAACCGATCTATAATCCAGGTAATCTAATGTGAGTATTTCGATAGGAAAGTGTTAATTGTAATAAGTTAGGGGTGGAACTGGTATTAAGGTTTGTATTTTATTCACGTCAGATTTGTAGAGAGATTTGTAGATCATTCTTTTCCTTAAAGGCATTATCATGTTAAAAAATAAAAATACAACACTGTGATCAGAATGATAGGAATATTTTTCTCAAATCCAGTTGATTTATTAACTGTAATGGTTCTATTATTCCACAAGGTGACGCCATAAGAGGCGACATTTTTGGTAAATACAATCTTTCAGTAGTAAAGAATTTTGATGAACAAATAAAAGTGTCAGTCACATTTGAACAGAAACCCAGTCCTCCAGCTCTTAACAGAAGTCCAGTGTAATGATGCTCTACCTCTGCACGTGCCTGCACTTCACTTCATTTATCTTCCAACTCATCACACGCTTTTAGGTGACAATTAAGAAAAAAATAATCATTATTTCATGAGATTTGTGGTGTCGTCACAATGTCTGACTATTTTTTCCACATACACTTCATTTGCACATTTATTATTTATCAATTAAGGCATCAATCAACACCTGCGGGCCTTATTACAACCGCTGTTGGAACCGGACCTAGTAGGCGGAGGGAAAACTAGTTCCTGTTCAAGTTAAAATCCATCCATCCTCTATGATCCTCTTGATCCTCTGCAAGGTCACGGGGTTCTGCTGGAGTCTATCCCAGCTCTCTACAGGTGAAAGCAGGATCACGAGGATCTGCTGGAGTCTATCCCAGCTCTCTACAGGTGAAAGCAGGGAACAGGTCGCCAGTCCTTCGCAGTCAAGTTATGAAATATGAGAGTTTGGTATCAATCCACTCGTGTCCAGGTGAAACTGCAGTCCTGAGCTTCCAGTCGTCAGGTCTGCAGATAATATTCTAAACTCCCGGACTTCTCCAAACCCTGCTGGGCCTCAGGACCCACCTGTGCTCGTCTTCACGTCTGGCTCGGTTCCGGTTCTGGCCCACTCCTGGGTCAGCCTCAGGTAGGGTTGCCACCCGTCCCGTAAAATACGGAATTGTCCTTTATTTGAGAAAAAAATGTTGCGTCCCGTATTAGTTCAATACGGGACGCGATTTGTCCCGTATTTTCATTAACGCCCCATACACACGTCTGTCACACACACATCAACACTAAATTTAACAATAATGAACAAAATAAAACAGAGGAACAGAGGAAACATTTAGGCCAGCAAAATCTTTGTGGTGGGACAACAGGACCTGCTGCGCTTTGTGCCCATATCTTTATAAAAGTGTGCCAGTCATCTTGTCACTCTCAGTGCCTGCCCCCGCCCCACGCTGTCACGGTTGCCTAGTTACCACAGACGCCGGTGCTGCGCTGCTACCTGCACATTTTAAAAATGTCTACCCCAATGTTCAATCACCGTTCACGCTACGGTGATCCCGCGCCCCCTTTTCTTTTCTATCATTTTTAAATCGCAACTATTATACGTCGTCTGCTTCAGTTAAGGCTCCTGCCCATTCTTCTCTGTGCGGACAGGAGGGGGAGGGGGGCCGCCCGCGGGCGAAACGCCGCCATCTGCTGGACAGAAAAGCGCACTGCAGAAAAAAAAAACCCATCTAATCCTTAACGGAGCCATGGAGGCTTCTTGTGCAGATCGAATTTAAATTTCTCTAAATTTAATTTAAATATCTTTAAATGTAAAGATTTAAAGATGGAGATGATGATTGACTCCCATTGAGATCTTTAAATGAGTCATTGTTGTATTTTGTTTGTGTTGCCCCCTTAAAATGATCACGTGGCAACAGCTTCTCCTTTTTTTGTCTTTATTTGAGCTCCAAAAGTTTGATACATTTTAAACACGCAAAAACGGTCCCCTGTGAATAACAAATATGAAGTAAGTATTTAGGATTAAGTTGTGAACAGTTAAAACCCAAAAAGAAAACCACTTACACGTCCCACGGTCAATCTGAGCCTCAAGCTGGTACCTGCATTGCACCCCATCTCACCTGTGAGTGATTGAGGGCCAGCTTATAAGCACAGCCTACCGGGTCACGTGACGTCAACTTCCGTTTGTATAAAAACCAAACATAACATATTCCAGGTGAAACAAAGAAAATATTTAAAGTGCACAAAAAAATAGGTTGGCTACACCCTCCCCCACTAAAAAAAAAAAAATGTTAGACCAACATTTTAAAAATTTAACAGGGCTCTAACACATGTGTAATTATAGCACAATCAATAGTCACACCATTAATTCCATGTTAACCAGTGTCTTTAGCATGGGAATCATGTCCATTGCTTTCGTGTCCATTCTCTCTGATATGAAAACACAAGACCGGCCGTCCACTTGTGTCGCTGGGTGGCACGTCCGAAGCATTGGTGGGCCCCCCCAATCTTCAGAACTTATTCAAGGAAAATACCTTGACCCAAAATTGTATGGCAACAATACCATATTCAGTGAGACTTAGAGCCATATACTACATAAAAATGTTATTTAA
The DNA here is from genome assembly GCA_018398805.1 of Hirundichthys speculiger. Taxonomy (NCBI): domain Eukaryota; kingdom Metazoa; phylum Chordata; class Actinopteri; order Beloniformes; family Exocoetidae; genus Hirundichthys; species Hirundichthys speculiger. The sequence continues at coordinate 200,026 of JAGFBZ010001902.1, forward strand.
AGTACATAAAAATACTATTCCACTCTACTGCATCCAATAAGTACTGCAAAGTGCAGGGTGCTTTACTGCATAAAGCAAAAAGGTAAAGTGCTTTAGTTATTCCCATAAAATACATGTTACTACTACACTGCAATTAATCATAAAAAGGATATAGGTTTGTTGATGCGATGTTGTCTCGAGCCCTCGCTGGCCGAGACACAACCGGACAACTCTGCAGTTCTTGGATCGTAGGCTGGCCAAGGTGGTCGTAGGTGAAGAGGCGCCCGCCTGGGATGTCTCGCTCTCACTGGCCTGCTAGGGCGTGGCTCAGGAGCTTCCTCAGAGGAATCGGAGGATGATGGTTCAGGCTCTGATGAATCCACCCCTGGTACTGGCTCCAGCTCCGCCTCTGACACGCTCACCTCGACTCTCTCTGGAGGTGCCAGTTCTCTGTTCAGCCTGTACGGGGGTAGGGGCTCTGGGCTGAAACTCTGGGGCAGAGGGAGAGGATCGAGTGGCTGAGAAGCAGGTTGGTGTGGCGTGAAGAGATGGTAGTCATCATCACTTGAGCTCTCTATAGCTGCAGGCTGGATGCTGTACTTAGTCCTTCTCCCTCTTTCTGATGATCCTCTGGCACCCATGATCCTTCTTGGGTGACCAGTGGCAGCAGGGGCAGGCTCAACCAGGTAAGGGCAAGGCAGGAGTAAATTCCTATGCAGCACTCGTTGTCTTCCTGCAACATTCAGAGGCTCAACAAGGTAAACAGGACTTTCAGGACCTTTACTTCCTCTCACCACATGAATGACGTCTTCCCAGTGGCTGCGAAGCTTCCCTGGACCTCCTCGCTGCGCAAGGTTTCTTACCAGCACATGGTCACCTGGCTTCAGGGTGGAGCTCCACACACGCTGGTTATAGTAGTTTTGCCCTCTTTTTGCCGATTTCCGCATGTTCTTTAGGGCAATGTCATATGCTTCCTGCATCGCCTCCCTCCACTTCTCAGCATAGCCCGCAGGAGTCTGCCTTTCCGCCTCACTGGGTTTTGGAAACAGGAGATCTACAGGGAGGATAGGTTCACGACCAAAGAGCAGAAAAAAAGGAGAGTAGCCCGTCGCCTCGTGAATGGTGGAGTTGTAGGCATGGACCACTTTGTTCAGGTGCTCCTTCCATCTGGTCTTTTCCGTCTCCTCCAGGGTCCGCAGCATACTCAACAGAGTCCTGTTAAAACGCTCAGCAGGGTTAGCTTGAGGGTGGTAAGGTGTAGTGCGAGAGTGATACATACCACAATATTTTTCTAGTTTTTCAAACAATCGGTTCTCAAACTCTCGCCCCTGGTCATGGTGGATCTTAGCTGGAAAACCAAACCGCGGGATAAAATCCTCAAACAGTCTCTTAGCTGCAGTCTTCCCAGCCTTGTCTTTGGTTGCGTAAGCTTGAGCATACTTGGTGAAATGGTCCACTAAAACCAAGATGTATTCCTCACCCCCCTTGCTTTTCTCCAGGTGTAAAAAGTCTATTGATATCATCTCAAATGGTGCTGAGGTCTCAATACTTTGGAGTGGTGTTCTAGTGACTCTGTTGGGCTTTTTCCTTTTAATGCAGGTGCAGACTTGGGTAACGTAGTGCTCCATCTCCTGTCTCATTTTCGGCAAACAAAAGAAACGGTCCCGGGCCAGAGCTACCATCCGATCAGCACCTAGATGTCCCCATCTCCTCATGGAGGTACTTGTACACTAGGGGCTTCATGGACTCTGGCACTACCAGTTGCATCCTATTGTTACATTTTCTCCACAGCAATCCATCTTCCTCCAGCCGCAGCTTTGGCCATTCCCTCAGGAGGGCTCTGATTGGTTCTCTCTCTGCAGCTTTCTCCCTATACTTTAGGTAAGTGTGTGTTCTTTTCAGGTTGGAGACCCGCTGGATGACTGGATCTGCATTTTGTTGGGCCTGGATATCTTTGATGGAAAAAGGCTGTATTGGTGGTATAATACTGCCATCTTCAGGCAAGACCTCAACATTACAGGTTACAGCAGAAATCCAGTTTGTCTCACCCATGTGGCTACTCTGTAGGTTTTACATACAGTGTCCAGAACTTCCGGTTGGCATTCCTTGGTGCACTCTTTCATGATGGTCTCAAAGGGCGTTGGTCGGCGGGATAGAAAGTCAGCGTCTCTGTTGGCTGCTCCAGGCCTGTACTTCAGCGTGAATCTGTAGTCTGCCAGCTCCGCAACCCAGCGATGACCAGTGGCGTTAAGCTTTGCTGACTTGGTGACATAGGTTAGTGGGTTATTGTCACTATAGACTGTGAAGTGTGGCGCGTGAAACAGATAATCACGGAAACGCTCAGTTATAGCCCATTTTAATGCAAGGAATTCCAGTTTACCTAAGTGCAGCTTGTAGTTCTTTTCTGCCGGTGTCAGGGTTCTGGAACCGTAGCCAATCACCCTCAGGATGCCATCTTGCCGCTGGTACAGTACAGCACCGAGTCCTTCCTCAGAGGCATCAACATGGAGGATGAAAGGCCGCTCAAAATCAGGATACGCCATAATAGGTGGATTTTTCAATTGGTTCACAATACTTTCCAAACAGCTCTATGGGTCTCTGTCCACTGCACTGGAGAGGAAGGTGGAAGCTGAACAGTAGGGCGTTTTGTCCCCCTCCTGTGGAAGTGTCTTGGCTCACCTTTGGGCTGTGCTAGCAGCTCATACAGTGGTTTCGCCATCCTGGAGAAGTCCTGGATGTAGGCTCGATAATAGCTCAGAAATCCAAGCAATTTCCTCACATCCCTCACTGTAGCTGGAGTCTGATGTGTGAGCGCCTTTACTGCCTCCACCTCCTTCGGGTTCATCCTGTACCCTTCTGCAGAAATTACACGCCCAACATAAGTTACTTGTGGCTTGAATAACTCACATTTTTCAGCCCTGAGTTTCATTCCACAGGCCCTCTGTCTCCGCAGGACTTGTCTGACATCTTGCACATGCTGTTCAAATGTGCGGCTGAAAACCAGGACATCATCCAAGTAAGGTACACACACTTCATCCCTCAAGTCACCCAGACATCCCTCCATGTGGCGTTGAAAGGCAGCCGGGGCATTTGAAAGCCCAAATGGGATTCTGATCCACTCATAGAGTCCCCATGGTGTTATAAAGGCTGTACATGGTCTACTCCTCTCACTCATAAAACCTTGATGGTAGGCCTTACCTTGGTCCAAAACAGTGAACCAGGAATTTCCACCCAGGTTTTCCAGAATTTCTTGAATTCTGGGGATGGGATGGCGATCCGGTAGAGTCTTCTCATCAGTAGTAGCCTGTAGTCAATGCATAATCGAAGAGTGCCATCCTTTTTCCTAACACAAACTACAGGTGAAGAATAAGAAGAATGTGACTTTTGGATCCAGCCTCTGTTAACAAGTCCTGAATGTGAACTTTCACTTCTTGGTACAGGTGTCGTGGTATTGCATTATATGTTCTTTGGACAGGAAACAGGGTCTTTCAAATTAATGTCCATTTGTAAGTCGGTGATGCAGCCAGCGTCCCACTCTCACCTCTGGCAAACACGTCACACTCCTCCCTCAGCAGCTGCCGAACTCCGCGCTGCTGCTCTGCAGAGAGGTGACTCAGGTCCACCGGTGGGTCCCAGGACTCCTGTGGCGCCCGACTAAGCTGCTCCAGTGGTGATGCGGTGCTGCTCTCCGATAGCTGACACGCTGTAGACTTGGGCTCCAATGGATAGATTGCATCAATACTACACAACCAACCAAATATTGTGCGGCCACACAGTGTGATGTCACAGTTTGTGGTGTTCTCAACAGTCACTTTAACCCTTGTGTTATCTTGAGGGAGCTGAATGAGTTGCTCTCTTACCTTGAGTCCTGTGGGCCACGGTGTCTCCAGGTTGGGCTCTAGCAAGACGTGAGGTCCAAGCTGTGCACCCTGTTGGAGAAGATTGCATTGCACTTCGATGGTCTTGTTTCCTGGAACAGTAACTGGCCATCTTCCTGAGCGAACTAGAAGGGGAGTTGTTTTCATGGGTCTGCTTCTTTAAAACTGCTAAGACAGCTCTGGCCGTTTTCTGTCCCACCTCTAGTGCAGAGCAAAGTGTCTTTACCATGTGGTCAGCTGGGAGACAGCTCTCAGCATCCTCACTTTTCAGAGCCAATTCCTCAATCACATTGAATCCAATGATGGGAAGTTCCAACTCTGTTGCAACCACAAGAACTGGTACAACCACAGGCTTGTCACTCATCCCAGCTACAGCATTTTTGCACAGTGTAAACTCCACTTCAATCCAACCCTGATATGGGATCTGTGTGCCATTTGCCGCCGACAGGTCCAGCCCCCCTTCCTCCAGTAACTCCTCCACCGGCCTCACAGCAACATCAGGCAAGTGTCTCTGCTTCCATTCGGCCCCGATGATGGACACTTGAGAGCCAGTGTCCCACAGCACTCGGGTGTCGACGCTGTTCATGGTGGCTCGGACCAGACACTCCTCCCCACTAGCTTAGCTGTTTGATGTTGTTTGCCAGTGAGGGGCGCTGTGGCACAGAGGAGATCTACATTCCTTCCTGAATGTATTCTCTCAATTTTATTGATTGAGGCTGTGTTGTTCCTGGGCCCTCTGCGGCAACCAATGGCCCAGTGGTCTGTACTCCCACACTTATAACAGTGGTTACACTTGCCTTCTGGGTTAGTCCGCTGGCACTGGTGACACTGTCGGTTGAAGCGTGTCTCAGGTGGTAGTCTGCTGTAGTTGCGGCTGGCTTGTCCCCGGTCGGGGGTCGGGGGTAGCGGTTGTCTGGGTGGTTGGTGCAGGCTTGACAGCTGAGTGGTGAGATTCTGTATGGCTTCACAAATAGCTTTATTTCCTTCATCAACCTTATCCATTAATGTGTCTCGTTTCTTTAGCTGATCTTGTCTCTTATTTGTGGACTGGCTGTTATACTTACAGCTCTCTGAGCACCGTTGACCCCCTAACAGCTCGGAGTCAGTATCGTTGATCCCCTGACTCACGGCTGACACCTTGGCTCGGGGTTTACCAGACAGCTTGCTCCTCCTCTCCATCTCCAGGTTGTAAGCAGCAGTCATTTTCTCCAGAAGGACTTCATCTGCAATTTTTGGAATTTGCAGATAAGGTTTTAAATCTGTACGTATAGTGTCATCTTGGAGTCCAGTGAGTATTGTCTGCAAAAACTGATTCTGAATCAACTCTGGGCTGTACTTCAATCCACTGTCTGCTCTCCCTGACGCAAAGTGTACCTGCTGCCTCAAGTCCATAACTCGGACTAAAAACTGGACTGGAGTCTCTCTGGGTTCTTGTGCAGCACGAGTGGAGAGAGTGGTACAGCTCAGTAGCATCTTTTTCCACAAAATGAGTCCTTAGAATTGTTTTAAAGCCTGAAGTGACAAATCATCCCTACTTTCCAGATAACTTCTCAGTTTTGTACCGGGGATAATAGCTTGAATCACTGCATCCACAATTTCACATTCATCATATCCCTTTTTTAAAGCTTTTATAATTTGTCTGTCCAAACTGGCATATCCTAGCTTATCTTTTTGATTCTGTTCACCAATTTGGCCATATATTTTCAAGTCTTTTCTATACATGGGGTGAACAACAGTTTGAGTTCTTTCAGATAAATTAATAGCAGTAGAAACAGTGGCAGCTGTGTGTTTTACCACATTTTCTGTGTTGGGTGCAGTACCAGCTGTGTCCACCGAGTGGCGGTTTGGGAACGTAGGACCGGACTTGGACAGCGTCTCTAATTCATCAATTGCATCATTCAGTTGTAATAATAAGGACATTCCTTCGTCTTCAAGCGATGTGACATCATCCACCTTCCAAATGCTGAAGAAGAAGGATTCTTCTCAGTTTACGGGCTGAGTCCTTATCATCACTTTTAATGTCAATCTCAAGTGCTGTGCAGAGGTTAACAAGCTTCGAAGCAGGTAAGGTGATTAACTTTTCCTCAATTTTCTCCAGCAAATCTTCCCATGCTGAGGACATTTGCTGTCCTGAAGTTGTCATAATTAGGAAGAGTCTTTTACCTTTGCTTTGAAGGCGACCTGCGTTGTGATCTGTTGTGCTGTAGCTGCTGTTAGCATTAGCTCCGTTCCAGCTCCGTGTTGGCGTTCCTCGTGGCTGTCCACCCGCGATACGGTCCACACACGAGCTCCGTTTGCAATGATCCTCAGTAGCGTCCACGAACTTAATCCAACCAGGCAGAAACACCAAGATTTTGTTGTTGCCCCCTTAAAATGATCACGTGGCAACAGCTTCTCCTTTTTTTGTCTTTATTTGAGCTCCAAAAGTTTGATACATTTTAAACACGCAAAAACGGTCCCCTGTGAATAACAAATATGAAGTAGTAAGTATTTAGGATTAAGTTGTGAACAGTTAAAACCCAAAAAGAAAACCACTTACACGTCCCACGGTCAATCTGAGCCTCAAGCTGGTACCTGCATTGCACCCCATCTCACCTGTGAGTGATTGAGGGCCAGCTTATAAGCACAGCCTACCGGGTCACGTGACGTCAACTTCCGTTTGTATAAAAACCAAACATAACATATTCCAGGTGAAACAAAGAAAATATTTAAAGTGCACAAAAAAATAGGTTGGCTACATTTGGTTGGATGAATGTTGTATTTATAAGTTTCATAAGTTCTATTTGTCCATGAGATGCTGTTATGATTTTGAAAGCTCTTTTCTTTCATTTATGCAGATTTCAAATCACTTTGAGGACAGCGAGTCAGAAAGAGGAGCTGAAAGGAGAATGAGAAAGATGGATACTTGGATCTTGACTGTGGAATTAGTGGATGCAGATGTTTTCATTCAGCTCTTTAACAGCCACCTCTTGTATTTTAGTTTCTACTTAATAAAGTTTTGTATTCAGGGAAGTTATTTCAGTATAATGTGAAGTCACATGAACACAATCATTTGGGGTTGATGTACAACCTCTGCTAAATGAAGAGTGGATTCTGAGTGTGGAGGAAATAAATGAGGAATAAAGATGCTCTAATTCAATGTCACTCGTGTCTTTACTACAATAAGAAATGAGTCATGAAGCTTGAGAGCTGAAAGAGTCACAACAAAGATTTATTTTGTCACAAAAATCACAAACAGAAGCAGAATATTACTATTAAAATATATTTTATATTATAATCAAATATAACTATTTACATAATGCTGAACATAAAATAGTAAAAGATCTATGTAACATAACTATTTACACAATATTGAACATAAAATAGTAAAACAATATAACATGATAGAAAGTCAAAATATAAGTGTATTTACATAATATTAAACATAATAGTAAAATGTATATATATCTATAAAGCAGTCAGTCCTTTTCTTCATGCTTCCTCTTCTTCATTTCCTCCTTCCATTCGTCCACAGATTTTCCACTGACAGCTGCACAGTAAGATACACCTGCGATGCCAGTGTGGCCCGTCTCTGTTGTTCTTGGCTGACCACACCTGCTGCAGGTGTCCTGCATTATCTGCCTCCAGGTTTCTGCTGGTGGTCCCTCTGCTGCAGCAGCCTCAGCTGCCTCCCTCCTCCTGGAGGCTGTTGACCTGGGTACATACTGAGAAGGAGGAGGCAGTGGAACTGGGGATTTTGGGGCCAGGAGGGGAAGCCTTGGAGCAGGAGTAGGAGTAGGAAGAGGAGGAGGAGGAGGAGGGAGACCCCTGGAGGACGGCCCTGGCTGCTCCTCTGGTAGATTATAATCAAAGGGCTGCCCCTGTCCCACCTGAACCAGGAACAGCCCTTTTGCTGGAGCCAGGGGATGCTCAGCCACAGCCGGAGCAGGGACGATGCCAGCTCCCTGCTCCAGGACGGCCCTCTCCCACTTCTTCTGCTGGCGGCTGAACCTGGACAAACCAAAACATGCTGACATCAGATCCATGATCTTTCACTAGAAGAAAATGGAAGACGCCAGGTCAGTGACAGAGCTCTCACCACTGAGACAGAGTCCTCTGATTCAACTCAAAGAGCTGAATGTCGGTCTGAGCCATCAGCCTCGGGCTCGCCAGCACCATTTCTCTGATGGCCACGTAGTCAGCGAGGACGAGGGACCAGCGGGTCCTCACGACCCCTCCCACGCATGTAGCTGCAGGATGGAGACGGCAGAGCTGGCTGCAAACAGCCTCCACCAGGCGGCTGGCATCTGGCCAGTTTACAGGGCCCGAGTTCAGTCCAAGAAGGCAGCTGGAACACTGCAGAGGTGAGACAGAGTGTTCAAATATAACAGGTATCAACAGGAGGAGCTGAACTTACCGCTGGAGACTCTCTTTTCCAGGACAGGAAGTGTTCTTCCCCTTAGCTGCCTTGAACCTCCTTGAGCTGCCTCTCCTGGTGTCTGGAGGGTGGACCACTCACTGTCTGTCACGCTCCGGCAGGCGTTGTAACAACCCTAACCCTAACCCATGAGTCGGTCCACCCTGCTTTCACTGAGCCCCTGAAGACTCCTCGCTTCCACCAGGGCCTTGACCAGTTCCAGGACGTGCTGGTATCCTGGCTGACCATCAGGATCCTGGACCTGCTCCTGAGCAGAAAATGAAACAGAAAAACAGCTGCTGTGAGCAAATAAAACTGAACATCCAGTTTTTAAAATGAGTAGCTGTTTTGCCATAGAAATCTTTTGCTTTCATTCCAATATTTGTGTCTGTTAAAGGAAGTTGAGGGGGTGGCGGTTACCTCAGAGTGTGAGGAGTGCTGCGGAGCAGGAGTCTGGCTCTCAGAGGCTTTGGGAGAGTCATCGTCAGGGGCGGGTAGACTGGATGGCTCAGACCTGGGTGCGTCTGCCTGGGATGCTGCGCTGCTGGCAGAGGTTTCTGGTGCAAAGAAGGTCGGGTCCTGGACGTCCTCCTCTACACCTTCATCCGCCTCTTCCAGCGTGGCGACTGCAACATCCTCGTCCGGAGCGTCAGGGTCCAAGTTGATGGTCTCAAACACGCAGCCTGTCTGCTGGTAAAGGTACTCCAAACCAATGAGCTCCCCTGGGAACAAACAGAGTTAATAGATTGTTACCGATTATAACAGGATGCCTTCATGTCATCTACCTGTGTATGCAGCAGGCTGGTAAAATCCTTAACCATCTGAAGGCCAAGTAGTGGGGCAGATAACAGTAATTTTGCAGTAGAATCGTGCAAATAGTGATACAAGCACCAAAGTTTGCATGGTGATTTAAAGGGGATACTTAACAAATCTGCCTGATTGGCCATTTGAAAATCCAAGATGGCTGCCATTTTTCAAGATGGTGGCCAAATTGACCTGCCGAAGATGATTTTTCTCATAGAAATGCACATATTTTGTTGATATGGGTGATCTTGGTGTCAATTTGTATGTTTTCAAATATGATGGATCCTTTTTTTCTTGTTTCAACGCCCTCAAATAAATTATTTTCTCATGTTTGGGTGATTTGATGACTTTTTTCTGATTTTGTATTGCATGCATGGCTTGATCGCTTGTTATACTGTACATAGCAATAGCTGCTAGTGCATGGGGTGTAAACCTTGGTGGTAGAGGTAGTACCTTTGTTTTAGCAGTCAGCCACATTCCTTTGAATGGACTCCTGGCACTGGTCCTCACTACTGGCTCAACTCTCACCTATGGCCACACCCTGGTACCCCATGTTGGCTCATGGGCTAAACTAGGTGAGGGTAGCACACAGAGAGTCTCTGTGTGTGATGGAGTGTGTCTAGCTCCAAATTTCATGTGCATGAAGCCATTAAAGGAATTTTTATTTGAAATGCACGGGGCATCAGGAGAAACCCAGTTAGTTTTTGAGAATGTCCGCAAACTGAAAAGTTGTAACGTCCTCTACAGGAATCGAACCCCGGCCGCAAGATTACTGCACCCATTCGCATGGCATAAGAGATCAACGCTCATGCCCTCTCGGCCACCGCCACAAGGAGTGATTGTCGGGCACTACCAGGGCACACTGGTGACATCACTGCTGTGAAATTCAGCATGGGGTTCAGTGTCAGGATTCAGTATGATACTGCACCAAGAGTACTTAGTGTCCCAAATGCTGCCTAACCAACCCCAGATCAGTTAAGCAGCCGCACCTGAATAGACAGGATGTGCCAGCACGGGAGAGCCGAGCCAAGGATAACGGGGTTTTAAGTTATCTGGATGGCGTACAGATCGCACGGGACTTAAATGACACTGGATGAACGATCGGGCTAGGTGTAGGGCAAAATGCATGAACCTAGTTGTATCCCATACAAGAAAGTGCAGGGGGGTAAGAAAAAGATCAACCCTCGACCCTGAACATTGAAATGGCTATGGACACATGAAATCTACCAGTAAGTCATGGCACATTGACTGGGACAAGTGTTGCCTTTGTCAAGAGCACAAGAAGGAAGGTCTTAAATGTCCACATACAAATCCTGCCAAAAGGGCAGATGATGGGTACAGCCTCTTGGCAAGGAATATCCCTCGGTTTCATGCAATCAATCATCTACCAATCAAGCTTAACCCTTACAATATTTTTATTTATTTTATACCATTAGACATAAAAATTGATAGCAAGATCACTCAAATTGACCAAGTACATGCATTTCTATAATGAAAAATCATCTTCGGCAGGTCAATTTGGCAGCCAAGCCAGTAGCCAAGGAACCCGGGGGGGGCTAAGACCCCCCTTAGAAAAATTTCAGCCCCCATAGGCTGTTTGCTATCCCTTTGCCATTTCATATTGATGTTCATTTACACCCCCCTTAGGAATTCTGTTAGCATGCCATCTAACGCCACCTGGCTACGGCGCTGTAATGTCGGCCATCTTGAAAACTGGTGGCCATCTTCGATTTTCAAATGGCCAATCAGGCAGATTTGTTAAATGTCCCCTAAGGAATAAACATGCCAAGTTTGGTGCTTGTATCACTATTTGCACGATTTTTCTGTTGTCTGCCCCACTATGCAGGCCAGCTCTCACGAGACGAGTCTCTCTCTCATTGTTTTTAATCGTCTTCCTTTTATTTTAATTCAAAACAAAAACACATGAAATTAATTTTGAATTAAATAGTCACCATTTTTATTTTATTTAACACAATTAAGAGTTTTTCATTTTTAATAGTCTTCATTCTTGGGGTTGCTTTGAGGTTGCTAAGCAATATTTTGGGGTTGCTATAGCAACTACAAGCTACCCCACAGCGCCGCCCCTGATCCTTTGTCATGTTTGTTGCGGCGTAAACTGAATATCTGAGAGTCTGCAGCAGCAATGTCTACAGTTCATTCTCTGAGAGAGTTTATCAGCCACCCACTGACTGCTGCGGCTGAAGAAATATTCACAGAGTTTGAAAAAACCATCGTCCAGTATGAAGAAGAGATCGACCGTCAGCGGAGACTGCTGGAGATCACCTGGAGACCAGAGATAAAACTACACAGGACAGGTACGAGACCACAGATAAAACTACACAGGACAGGTACGAGACCACAGATAAAACTACACAGGACAGGTACGAGACCACAGATAAAACTACACAGGACAGGTACGAAACCAGAGATAAAACTACACAGGACAGGTACGAGACCACAGATAAAACTACACACAGACAGGTACGAGACCATGAGATAAAACTACACAGGACAGGTACGAGACCAGAGATAAAAACAAAAACTACACAAGGACAGGTACGAGACCACAGATAAAACTAAATACACAGGACAGGTACGAGACCACTAGATAAAAACTACACAGGACAGGTACGAGACCAGATAAAAACTACACAGGACAGGTACGAAACCAGAGATAAAACTACACAGGTACAGAGACCGACAGATAAAACTACACAGACAGGTACGAGACACAGATAAAACTACACAGGACAGGTACGAGACCACAGAGAAAACTACACAGGACAGGTACGAGACCAGAGATAAAATACACAGGACACGAGACCACAACAGATAAAACTACACAGGACAGGTACGAGACCAGAGATAAAACTACACAGGACAGTACGAGACCACAGATAAAACTACACAGGACAGGTACGAGACCACTGAGATAAAACTACACAGGACAGGTACGAGACCACTGATAAAAACTACACAGGACAGGTACGAGACCAGCAGATAAAACTACACAGGACAGGTACGAGACCAGAGATAAAACTACACAGGACAGGTACGAGACCAGAGATAAAACTACACAGGACAGGTACGAGACCACTAGGACAGGTAAAAACTACACAGGACAGGTACGAGACCCACTGATAAAACTACACAGGACAGGTAAGAACCACTAGATAAACTACACAGGACAGGTACGAAACCAGGATAAACTACACAGGTCAGGTACGAGACCCAGATAAAACTACACAGGGACAGGTACGAGACCACAGATAAAAACTACACAGGACAGGTACGAGACCACTGATAAAACTACACAGGACAGGTACGAGACCGCAGATAAAACTACACACAGGACAGGTACGAGACCAGCAGATAAAACTACACAGGACAGGTACGAGACCGCAGATAAAACTACACAGGACAGGTACGAGAGACCACAGACAGTAAAACTACACAGGACAGGTACGAGACCACAGATAAAACTACACAGGACAGGTACGAGACCACAGATAAAACTACACAGGACAGGTACGAGACCGCAGATATAAAACTACACAGGACAGGTACGAGACCACAGATAAAACTACACAGGACAGGTACGAGACCAGAGATAAAAACTACACAGGACAGGTACGAGACCACAGATAAAACTACACAGGACAGGTACGAGACCAGGACTACGATAAAACTACACAGGACAGGTACGAGACCACAGATAAAACTACACACAGGTAGAGACAGGTACGAGACCACAGATAAAACTACACAGGACAGGTACGAGACCACAGATAAAACTACACAGGACAGGTACGAGACCAGATAAAAACTACACAGGGACAGGTACGAGACCACAGATAAAAACTACACAGGACAGGTACGAGACCACAGATAAAAACTACACAGGACAGGTACGAGACCACAGATAAAACTACACAGGACAGGTACGAGACCAGATAAAACTACACAGGACAGGTACGGAGACCACAGATAAAAACTACACAGGACAGGTACGAGACGACCACAGATAAAAAACTACACAGGACAGGTACGAGACCACAGATAAAACTACACAGGACAGGTACGAGACCACAGATAAAACTACTACACAGGACAGGTACGAGACCACAGATAAAACTACACAGGACAGGTACGAGACCAGAGATAAAACTACACAGGACAGGTACGAGACACCAGAGATAAAAACTACACAGGACAGGTACGAGACCACTGATAAAACTACACAGGACAGGTACGAGACCAGAGATAAAACTACACAGGACAGGTACGAGGTACGAGACCACAGATAAAACTACACAGGACAGGTACGAGACCAGATACGACAGATAAAAACTACACAGGACAGGTACGAGACCAGATAAAAAACTACACAGGACAGGTACGAGACCGCAGATAAAAAACTACACAGGACAGGTACGAGACCACAGATAAACTACACAGGACAGGTACGAGACCAGATAAGATAAAACTACACAGGACAGGTACGAGACCAGACAGATAAAACTACACAGGACAGGTACGAGATAAAACCACAGATAAAACTACACAGGACAGGTACGAGACCACAGATAAAAACTACACAGGACAGGTACGAGACCAGCAGATAAAACTACACAGGACAGGTACGAGACCGCAGATAAAACTACACAGGACAGGTACGAGACCACAGATAAAACTACACAGGACAGGTACGAGACCGCAGATAAAAACTACACAGGACAGGTACGAGACCACTGATAAAACTACACAGGACAGGTACGAGACCAGAGATAAAAACTACACAGGGACAGGTACGAGACCAGACTACGATAAAAAACTACACAGGACAGGTACGAGACGAGACTGATAAAAACTACACAGGACAGGTACGAGACCAGAGATAAAACTACACAGGACAGGTACGAGACCACTGATAAAACTACACAGGACAGGTACGAGACCACTGATAAAACTACACAGGACAGGTACGAGACCACAGATAAAACTACACAGGACAGGTACGAGACCACAGATAAAACTACACAGGACAGGTACGAGACCACAGATAAAACTACACAGGACAGGTACGAGACCCAGATAAAACTACACAGGACAGGTACGAGACCAGAGGATAAAACTACACAGGACAGGTACGAGACCACTGATAAAACTACACAGGACAGGTACGAGACACAGATAAAACTACACAGGACAGGTACGAGACCACAGGACAGGTACGAGACTACACAGGACAGGTACGAGACCGCAGATAAAAACTACACAGGACAGGTACGAGACCGCAGATAAAACTACACAGGACAGGTACGAGACCGCAGATAAAACTACACAGGACAGGTACGAGACCGCAGATAAAACTACACAGGACAGGTACGAGACCAGATAAAAACTACACAGGACAGGTACGAGACCGACCGCAGATAAAACTACACAGGACAGGTACGAGACCAGCAGATAAAACTACACAGGACAGGTACGAGACCACAGATAAAAAACTACACAGGACAGGTACGAGACCGCAGATAAAAACTACACAGGACAGGTACGAGACCAGAGATAAAACTACACAGGACAGGTACGAGACCAGAGATAAAACTACACAGGACAGGTACGAGACCAGAGATAAAACTACACAGGACAGGTACGAGACCACAGATAAAACTACACAGGACAGGTACAAGACCGCAGATAAAGCTACACAGGACAGGTATGAGACCAGAGATAAAACTACACAGGACAGGTACGAGACCACAGATAAAACTACACAGGACAGGTACGAGACCACAGATAAAACTACACAGGACAGGTACGAGACCAGAGATAAAACTACACAGGACAGGTACGAGACCAGAGATAAAACTACACAGGACAGGGTAAAATGCACTTTTATTTAAATGTTCTGCTGCCATATGAACTAAAGTGCCATAACATTTGTTGTTCAAACACTTTTAACATCAGCACTTGTCAGTAACACATATTTAGTGTAAATCTCATTTAAAAAAAAATGAAAAATAAAATAAAGCTTATGGCCACTGCCAGGGCCATTAAAGTAATCCTGTTTTGTTGTTGCTGCATATTGGGGGGAGAAAATCATCCGTTATTGGCTAATTTGTTTCATTTTTCTTTCTTTCAAAAAGGTTTAACAACATGAAAAAAAAGTTCAGAATTTATATTGACTTTGTAAAATAGATAAAAGTAAATTAGAGAATGCAGAGTGGTCTAGTTTGGATGTCACATTTTGCATTTTAAGTTAAAAAGCATTGATCCTGCTGTCAATGCATTAGTGCTATTGAAAGTTGTCACGACTTAGTTAAGACACTGACAGTGTTTGCAAACAAAATTAATTGCATTTCTTAAAATGTTATTGACATTTTACACTATACTGCACAGAATTCATTTAATACAAAAAAATAACCTATTTGTCTTATTTTAACGTTAATGTAATCTTCTTCAAAAATTTCAGGAGACTTGCTCAACAAAAATTTATGTCCTGTTGACAGAACCTATTGAATATTTCTCAACAATAAAATGAATTGCCAACAGGTCAGAAAGGAGTTCATGACATTACCACACAAAGAAATTAAGAAACTTACCAGTTCATCATCATCATCATCTTTTTTAATCCATTTAATGTAATCTGCACAAGACTGTTTTGAAGATATTATTTCTCACATAAGGAAAAGCAACATTGACTCAAAATCTTTTTTTTTTTTTTACAATCTGAAACAAAAGCAGGTTACACTCTGCTCTTGTGACAGTGTTTCAGGGCATCTTTCAGTGCGGCCAGCACCATGTCAACACCTGCCTTGCTGCTGTTACATCCCATCAGCCCCACACGCAGCACCTGAAAAGACCAAAAACACCTTCACACAAACAAAACAAAGAATAACTGGCTCACTAGCGCCATAGAATCTCCACGTGCTCTTACCAAACCAACTGATGGTCCCAGCCCTCCAGAAATCTCTAAATTGTGTGTTTTCATGATGTAGCTAGTGACCTCTTTCCACTCATATCCATGAGGAGCAACGATTGTGGTAACGGTAGGTAGTCTTGCATGCTGTAATGAGCCATTTGCATTTTCATAAGTGACCAGCAACTATTGATTTTTATTTTTATTTTTTGTTTCATGGGGTCATGATACTTATACCAATTTTTATTTAAATCTCACTTTTTCTGCAACAAAAAGCTTAAGACCCATACTCTCGAGTCCAGCATGGAAATACTCCGCCACTTTTTGATGTCTTTTCCATGAACTTTCCAGACCCTTTCATTAAAAAAAAAAAAAAAAAAGGAATAAGAGGAAGACCATAAACCATTATGAAACAGGAGGCTATTTATGCATAACATTTTTTTTTTCTTTTCATGCATTTTTATGACACTGATCACAAGAATTAAAGACCAACTGAGGCCCCATGAACCCAAACAATGATCCAAATGCTCCTGCCAGTTTAGCATGTTAACATGCTTTCTGGTTATTTAACATTAACCCTCTAGGTTATTAGCTCTCATGGGAATGCTGATATTTCGGTCAAAAAAGAAAGAAATGCTCTAATTACATTTTGACTCAATGATAGGAGTTTTTTGAAGAGGAACCTTTAAACAAAAGCCAGTTAATGATTAATTCATATTTATGCGCATTCTGACAAACGCATTGATATCACTGCAGAGTCCTGCTTTGACGGGTAAATGAACGAGGCTCTCAAAGGCCCCAAGCTTCTACTGGATCAGAACTCACGTCTCACCTCTTCAGCGAGGACAGCCAGGCTCTCCCTCAAGGAGTAAAAAGCAGTGACAGGACCTGTGTGATGATATCTGTTGGGAGGGCATAAAGAGGTTTTTTTTTTTTTTTTTTACATGCTTTTACCATACTTGTTACCTTAAAACGAGATGAGATTTTGTCTGTGAACAAATGTCTTACACTCTGGATGGCTTGTCATCACATCCCCAGTAGTTTGCAAGCCAACTTAAATCCAAAAAGAATGACACAGGCTTCGTCCTCCGACTGAATACTTTTTGGCTGTGGACAAAATTCTGCTATAAATACACATTTCTCTGTTTTGTGAGAACTTATAAGTTATTTTAAAGAGACACCTCACCATGCTTTTTCACTGAATGAAATGGGTGCTGTACCCGGAGGAGCATTCAGAACCTTTTGGGAACCTGTGTACAGGATGTCAATCTCTGCAAGTACAAAGATTCACAAAAAAATACAAAAAAAAAAAAAAAAAAATCTGTTTTTGGTGTCAACAGATTAGTTACATAACACAGAATAGTCACAGTCAGTGTGTTCCTCAGATGCACCACAAGAACTGCAAATATTTGTTTGGATTTATCTGTAAACCTTGCTTGTCCATGAAGAGAGGGGCCCCTCCTATCGAAGCCACAGAGTCGACGAGCAGCAGGCAGTCATACCTGCAGACACAAGTCAGAACACAGCTGCAATCATCTGTCTTCTGCTGCAACAATGGCAGCCATGTGAGAATGGTGTCTTACTCATGGCACAGCTGCCCAATACCATCTAAAGGATGCAACACTCCCGTAGAGGATTCTCCATGTGCAAGGAAAAGCACCACTGGCCTGTACTCCCGTAACGCCTGCGGTGAGGTATAACAGTGATTATCTGAGCAGTGGCACAGGGAACATTAGTTAAATTTAACTCATAACTGCACAGCTGGGAAACAGTACCTTCTCAATTTCAGCATTGGTCAAGTAGCCACCAGGAGGCGCCACTACGGTGTTTACTCTGGCACCTGTTTTATTGACACAAGATTTTGTGAATTATTTATATGCTTCAAATTAATGCTGACTGTAAAGAGCTTAATGTTTTCATGTGCCAACATGCCTGTTCAAAATAAAATTCAAAATAACTATTGAAAAAACAGTCTTTTGCCTGAAGAAACAGCAGGGCACCGAATGTTTAGTTACTCCACAGCTGAAATAGTCCCAACAAGCCTGCTGTTATCCTCTCAGCTGTCCCAACACATTGTTATGGTTTGCCTCTTGATATATAGAGTAACATTAGCCTTACCTATCCTCTCTGCCATATCTGCTGCTCGCTCTCCCCAGATGCCATTTACTACAGCCAGCACGCTGTCCCCGGGCTCCACAGCGTTGAAGATGGCACACTCCATTGCTGTGTGGCCAGTGCCGCTCACAGCTAAAGTCATCTTGTTTTGAGTCTGGAACAAGTATTGGACTCCACTCTTTGATGTCATTCATTATCTGTGATATAAAATGAGCAAAGTTTGGTGAAAAGTCCTGTTGAAACTGAAACTTGCTGCCTTTATCTGATGATTCAGATCAGAAGCAGAGTGACAATCATCCTGACACAGCGTTGCTGCACATGATTTGTCCATCAATATATGAAAAACAGCAATTATGATTATTCATTACTGCTCTAAATAAAAGAAAAATATGAAAAAATGATGAGCTCCACATTTTCCTATGTGTCTCTTGGTTTTTCTAGCTTTCTATGACATTAATGCATGAATACGACTCATCAATGCAGCGTCAACTGCTTAACTACAGTGATTTCAAATTGAAATTTGTCCTCATGTGATACAAAAGGACTGACATAAAGTTGGATGCTGTAAAAAAGTGTTTAAGCAAAAGGTTGCAATGGCATGTCAGCAAAATATCCCTGCATTTTACACTGTATGATATACTGTATGTCTACAGAAGAATTCATGATGCAGACTCAGCCTTTCAGGTAGAAGGTGAATCTTAACCACTTATATCATGTTTAGAAGTTTAATTTAAGACAATTGATCATGTTTTATTTGTTGGTAATTTTTGGTTAAATACAAAACTGTAATCAAAAACCTATCGAAACCACTCAAATCAGAGAGAGCTTCACAGAATGAAAATGAATGCACATCTAAACTATACTAAGATTGGAAGAGAAAAGTCTAAAGCTTCTTTCTGTTACACCAGTCCACTCCTGGTTAGATCACATCATCTCCACTGAGTTACCTCAAATATCTCTGGGTGCATGTGTCCGATGACAGGCTTGGCTCCAGCCTCCAGGATGCGTGGAGGAACATTTGAAGGCCCCGGTCCAAACATGTGACGATGAGGAACCGTCAGGGGTTTCTGCAGGCATTGCGGCGGAGGTACGTTGACCAAGGACATGTTCTTCACGTCAAGTTGAGCAGAGTAAAAGCAGAAAGACCCGTGGAAGCAGGTGAAGTAAAGCCTCAGCAGAGCACACCCCTTTGTCTGACCAGTGAGGTCTTTGGATCAGAAATATGTCACATTTTCAGCTTTTATCTCTTTCCTCTCATGTCAACACTTGTCGCTCTACGTCCATGATGAGTGCAGGTAGTTTTGTGCTTTTCCACATGTAAAGATAAGGAAGTGATCTAACATGCCCGTAAATGTTAATTATTGACTGCTGTCTTTCCAGAATATCAGTTTTGTCTTTGTCTCTGCTGCCCCACACACATTTTAAGCTGCATTTTAAATCAATTAATTGTAGCCTCCCAGTTTAGTTTAATTTGATTTATTGTATTACATATATTGAATACAAACCCTTACAGTGTTTTAGAAAGATACCCAACAGTTTCCTTTGAGTAAGCACTTTGTGCAGTAGGGAAGAAAAACTCTCTTAACAGAAGAAAACCTACAGAACAACATCAGGGAGGGCTGCTGACTTTCCTGACAATTTAGTAATGCTTTTTTTTTTTCATTTGTACAAAAAAGCATTCTTTTTATGTTGTCCTTTGCCAGTCTAGGTTTAATTCCTTTAATTTATTACTTTAATCAGGCATAAAGTGGTTATAACTCTATTAAGCAAAACCTGTTTCAAATCTCTTTTACAAGTGATATGAATAAAATGTATTAAATGCGTTAGGAATCCTTCATGGTGCACCATTATCAGAAGAAACAGTCAACACAGTGGCTTAAGCTTGTTGAAATGTGTTGTTATTGCTCGTTCTGGTGCTTCAGAGCTGGGCCTGACTCTGAGGGATGAGGAGATGTTTCCCCAGAGGCCCGGGGCAGAAGCTGCCGTCTCTGTACACCAGCTGGCCCCTGAGGATGGTACCGTGGACCGGTCCCTGCAGTGTGAGTCCCAGGTAAGGAGTCAGCTGCAAACACACAGCCATCAGTTCAAACATCTGCTCTTGAGCCGTATTACCGTTCTCTTGTTGGTTTTATTTACCTTGTTTTTGTGGTGTATCTTTGCTTCTTCGATCTGTGAAGTGTAGCAGAGATGAAACATAAATGATGCAGATTTTGAAGGTTCTTAAAGGTATGGATTTGATTACACTAACCTCAAACTCTCTCTCCGGGTCCCATATAACCAAGTCGGCATCAAAGCCTGGAGCGAGGCTTCCCTTCCGGTTGCCCAGACCACAGAGCTGCGCTGTGTTGTGGCTGAGGAGTCTGACGACATCAGGCAGCTGAAATCCTCTCTTACTGGCTGAACTCCAAAAAAGAGGCAAACCTGTAAAATGGTTAGAGGAGTAAGTAAGCTCACAGATAAAATAAGATGAAAGCTTTTGATAATTTTTTTTCACTCTTGCATTTACTATAAGGGGCCACGTGAATAAATAAAATGTAATAAATATTTGCTTGAGAGCCTTAATTTGATTGTCAGAGCCCACTACCAAATCAAGAACTCTAACATAACACAGTCCCATCACTTTGTTTGGGGGCGCTTAAGTCTGAAAATTTGTCCTTCAATCAGCCATTCAGGTTTACAGGGTTCTGTGACATCACAGACCTGGATCAGAGTAAAACTACTCAGCTTCCCTGTCTGTATTTCCACCCAGCCTAATCTGCTGCTGGATTCACTGCACCTCAGAAGTGCACGGTGTGACGTAGTTACACCGTTCTCAGAAGAGGCCTACCCTGCATAAGAGAGGGGTGGGATCAAGTCAGGGCAGAATAGTTTCCTTTAACCTCATTTCTGAGTGTCATATTTTTCACTGAACTGCTGTGAACGTAAGTAGTGTTCCCGGGGTCAGACTTTGACCTCTCTCTCTCTCTCTCTCTCTCTCTCTCTCTCTCTCTCTGTCTGTCTGTCTCTGTGTCTCTTTCTCTTTGGTAAACCAGTAAATGAATGGCATAAACTTATAGCTGTTGTTTACCCAACTGTGAACTTGCCCCACTGTAAATGAGTGTCAGAGGGGTTGTGTTGTGGGAGGAGGTGATAAATAATCCACAAACTAATAAATAAATAGAGTCTCTACCAGGCAAAATTCAATTTTGAGAAGACAGATATATATTTTAAAAAAGAAAACAATGTGACCAACGTTTTGTTCAAATATCCATTGGAGACTGTCCCTCACAGAGGACGAAAAAAAAAAAAAAGAAGAAAAACCCACCAGCATGTTGTCTCCTCAATATTCTTACAACAATTTTTGAGCTGTGAATTTTCTGCAATGTCAGCTGAGCACCAGTGTAACAGTAACATGTAAAGACTAATCCTGAACAATGTAAATAAGAAGCAGAAGCTGCATGAACATCATGTCACATCCAAGTAGAATGAAATGATCAGATCTCTGAAAGTCTTTAGCACCATTTTCCAAGCACACACAATAATATCGAGCACATCAGTCCAGCAGCTATGGAGATTAAATTCACTTAAGTGATTGTGGTTACAAGATGTATTTTTTAGCTGATGAATTGTTTAACCAGTTTTGACTCTTGTTATACCAAAAAAGGTAAACCTGAAATAATACAGAGCCAGTTTTTTTTAATGGCTGAATCTGTAAGCAGCAAAAATATTGAGTGAGTACAGAGAAACATTTCATGCTGCACCTCAGACACGGAACAAAGTCAGAGCTCCTGTCAGCTCATGTTTCTGCAGTTCTGGGTCCATCAATGACTTTCACAACATTTCAAAATACATTTATAACTTTGGTGGAGTTACTTGCTAAATAACATATTTGAACTTTATTTTTTAATATCTGATTGAGTTACAGCCCTGCGATGGACTGGTGACCTGTCCAGGGTGGACCCCTGCCTTTCACCCAGAGAGAGCTGGGATGGACTCCAGCAGATCCCTGTGACCCTGCAGGGGATTAAGGGGGCATAGATAATGGATGGATGGATGATTACGTTACACTGTATTACCATGAAAACAATTTGACACAAAGTACAATTTTTCACTGGGTATTTGACAAGGACATTCTTTTACTGAAAGACTCAGCATAACATAAGTGTAAAAAATATGCATTTAAACCCTAAAGTCTCCTGAACAGGACTGCAGTGTTACAAGATTCCAACAAGGCCAGACCAGGTTCATCTGGTCAAAATACCACAGAGATACTCTATAGAAGTGTGTGTGTGTGTATATATATATATATATATATATATATATATATATATATATATATATATTTATTATATCCTTTATTTAACCAGATAAAAGCCTCATTGAGATTTTTCAATCTCTTTTTCAAGAGGGACCTGGCAATATATAATTTACTGAAGTTTTGGTGCAATTTACAGATCATTTGGAATCACTTAAGTGGTATGTTAGTTGCCCTGAATGTCCTCCATTTATAATTGACAGTCTTCAATATGCTATCAGCAGGACACTGTGCAAACACTTCCTATCAGTGAGTACAATGTATAAGGAGCAGTTCTTGATGTGCTGTGTGCAAAAAGCAAGTGTCCATCTTGGCATCAAAGTAAATGGCAAATTTCCAGGACAGTTAATGTTAAAGGAGACATTGTGCCCCTATTTTAAAACTTGATGAAATTTACTGAGGTTTTATTAAAATTTCTGTGGCCTTTTTGGTCAAAATACCACAGAGATACTCTATAGAAGCGGCCTTTTCAATCCTGACTTTTAAACGCTGTTCATAGCATCAGCAGAAGTGAGCGTTTCAATGACTCCACACCACTTTTACACAGTGATATCAGTGTTATGGCTTTGTGCTACGTACATCAGAGGTACAGCAGATGCAGAGTGGTGGAAAGTTGAGAGGCGATAAAGATGCGGAGCCTCTATAATGTATTTATTTTTGTGGCTTCTTGCCTTTTTTAAATTAATAGTGGATTGACAGAAAAGTAGGGTAGAGAGAGAGAGGGGAAAGACATGAAAAGGGTCACAGACCAGGAACTGGACCTGAGACTGCTACAGCCTCTGTGCATGGGCCCAACCAAGGGAGGCTCAATGATTCTCCTCTGATCTGGACCTGTGATGTCAAAGTAACCTGTGAATCTGTTTCACTCACTCAGTGACACACTTTGATAGCTTATGTTTTTCAAGAATGATAATAATCATTAAAAAAAAGACAAAATGTACAGTACAAGACAGGACTGTACATTGAATTACCTTTAAAACACAGTAATGTACTTTGATAAGTAGTTTGAATGTAACACGTACAAAACTACATAATTCCAAAACCAACTGAGAGAAATACTAAATCAACTGAAAAGATATGACAATACCAAACTGTAAAGATGAAATCCCTCCCCAGGCCTGTGTGAAGTCACCACTCTCTAGTTTCTTCAGATCAGGTGTGCAGGGGGAGTGATCAGATACCACCATGTCAATCTGTCCAGCTTTCAGTGCCGACCATAACTGCTCCTAGAGGGGAAGACAAAAAGCAGCTGGTAATCAGAGTTTCCATGTATCCAGCACTGCCTCATTTTAACCCTGAGTGAAAATATCTATGTTTGCATTTACGCCTGTTTACCCGGTTAAAAGAGCCTCTGATAGGGGGGCAGCACTTAAACTGTGTGGCCCCTGCAGGTATGTTTTCAGCGCACAGGCTGAGGTAATGGTGGGTGGTCTCCACCGTCAGGGGGGCTCCAGCCTCCCGAGCTTCCTCGATAAGTTTCAGCGGTTTTGCAGAAGACAAGTGAACAATATGACATCGCACCCTGGGGCACAGAAACACAGTTCTCATTTGTACGAACACAACTCTTAAAAGTGATAATGATTGATATTTTATTAGTGCACATTGTGATGCTCTTACTGGTACTGCAGACAAAGTTCTGTGACGGTACGAATAGCTTCGATCTCCATGATATCTGGCCTAGACTGTAGAAAGGTGGAGTATTGGCAAGGGTCTAACATAAGGAGGTAGTGAAAAAGAAAATGCAACACTCAATTAAAAGTTATTAGAAAAAAACACAATATTGTTGTACATTGATAGTGTGTCTATATTCACCATAAATGTGTCACAGATATATATAGATACAGATACAGAGGAAGCATCCATATACATCTATGAGCAATTTACCCATGCCCAGCAAGAACAATAAAAAAGTAGCAATTTAGGGTTTAGACAGCTAAAACTGTTACCGCCAGTCTCTCCCTGTTGTGTCATGAACATCCCTCTCTGCATGAAACTGGATAAGACAGAGCAGGATGTATTTCAGTGATAACGCACTCAGCAAAACTCATGCACAGTGTAGCACTTTGTGAATTACCAGCAGGACACTGGCTGTGCCTTGCAGCTGCCTCATGGCTGCGTGGAGATCACTGTCGGTTACATGAGGGAACTCTTCAACGCCGCTGTGAATGAGGAAACACTTGAAGCCAGCCACTCCGGCCTTGATCATGGGTCGAAGTTCACGCTGGAAGAAGACATCACTTTTTTTGTTTGCTCGGGTCTAAAAAGGCAACCTGACAGTAATAGCGTTCATTTTTATCAAATACGTCTCACTATACCTGATTTCCAGGGATCACACCCCCCCAGAAAGCTGTGTCCACAAAACACTGCCCTGTTGCTTCTTTCAGCTTCTCATGAAAATTTCCAAGCGTCGTGGTTGGAGGAACACTGTTTCTGCAGGAATTTTAACCAGAAATGTTTCTTGTAATGTTGGCATATGCAGCAACAGTATATTTTATTGGTATATTATATTAACTATAAAAATCTTAAGATTGTTTTGGAAATCATGAGTTCAAATTTGCCCTGTTTTATAGATTTACAGTTTTAAATATTATGGTCTTGAGAGAAGTTTTCCTGTCATTTTGTTGACTTCGGTTTAAAATTTAAATAAAAAAAAATGTAAAATTAAATTTTAAATTTTAATTTTTAAATAAAAAAAAAAATCCTGACAGAGAGTTAAGTTAATAATAAAAAAAGAAACATAATCTGGATGAAAAATGTCAGTATTGTACTTGCTGCAACAAACTAAGCCCGCTTATGTTCAAATGAAATTTGAAATGGATTTTTATAGTGGGTGGCTATAGAAACTGATGTAAATTAATTTCCTAAAAAGATTTATTTTAAACCAAATCACGAAAGTAACAATCATATGTTTGCAGGAGGATGAACCTTTCATTTACATTTCTCAATCTGTTTACTTTGCTCACTGTGGACATTGAATGACCGATTTCAAGCGAGCAAAGTCCAAAACTCACAGGGGCATGTCCACAATCGTGGTCACTCCTCCAGCTGCAGCGGCCCTGGTAGCGGTCCAGAAGCCCTCCCAGGATGTGCGGCCCGGTTCATTCACGTGGACATGGCAGTCTACAATGCCTGGCATCACCAAGCTGTCACCCACGTCCCATGCCTGCGACCACAGCAGG
Organism: Hirundichthys speculiger; assembly: GCA_018398805.1. NCBI lineage: Eukaryota > Metazoa > Chordata > Actinopteri > Beloniformes > Exocoetidae > Hirundichthys > Hirundichthys speculiger. The sequence goes on from JAGFBZ010001902.1 coordinate 225,596, forward strand.
GTTTCAGGATAACATCATTCAAGAGTTGTGCAAAAATGAGTGTTTGATCGGTGCATTAGATCTTTAAACCTCACAGACGGAGGAAAACCCAGAGCTTACCTCACAGCCAGCATCCTCTGTAAAGTTCTCAGTACAGAGTATTTGGTGTATTTTTCCATCCTTTATCTGTATGATAGCAGGACGGACTTCATCCCCAACCAGTACCCTCTTACTTCTAACAGCACTGACCAGCGAGCCGAGCTCCATGCCTGTATACTGAAGGTTACTATAGTCTGTCCAAACTGTGCTTCTACACTCCAGAGATATAATCCTGGTAGCAGAGCTGAGGCACCTCCTCCCGCTGTACAGATCAAAGGGTAGGCATGAGTTGATCTTTTTTTTGTTGTTGTTTCTGTTGGATTACATATCCCATCATGAGCAGCAATTCTCCAGCATCTGAGCACATCTGGGTCGAAGCTTTAGATGTTGGATACAGAGGAAGTAATAACACCAGGCTTTATCAACACTGTAAAAGAAATAATAATAAAAAGAAAAACAAACATAATTGCATTTTTTTCATGCTGCAAGATGCTTTCTTAATGTTTAAAGCAATATAAATCTGCATTATTCTTCAACAGCTTATGAGGAAATTGTGCACATTTAGCTGCATGCTGCCCTCTTCTTGATTATGAAGTGGAGACACTCTGAGAATTGTTATGTTTCATACAATTGAAATATACTACGGATCTGGGATATTACCCAACATTTATTTTATCTATCTTTACATCTGGTGTCCTATAGTAGTACTTTATGGACCCTGTTCCTTAAAATAAGTGTGTGTCAACAACAACAATGTGCTTATATAGCACGTTTCTTGTCCAGGGACCACTCAAGCAGTTTTCTCTCACTCATGCACATTATCTCACTGCCCCTTTAAATATTTTATAAGGGAAGTATAAAGAACTCATATTGTAATATTGTTCATAAATATCTTTGGAGGAGTACAATGGAAAACAACAACAGCAGGTATAAAGTGGGAACATTAGGTCTCAAAAACTTCATGCCATCCCTATAAGAAAGAGAGAAAGTCCTACTTTGATCTAGTTTTTTGAAACAGGGAAACTGGAATAATCTGATGATTTGTATTTGTATTTGCATGTATGTGTGTCTGCTTTAGTGATTTTAAGAAGAGGTATTGATCCAAATTCTTCAGGATTAACTCAGCTCTTACTTTTCTCTGTGTTTAAACATTGTGTAAGGTGTTATGAGAAATATTAGCCCAGTATTTATCTCTTACAGTAGAAAACCAACAGGTCCTTCAAGGAGAGCTCTAGGCTGTTTACTTTATTGCAGGGGTGTCCAACTCCAGTCCTGGAAGGCTGCTGTCCTGCAAGTCTTAGATGTTTCCCTGCTGCAGCTACTGATTCAAATGAACGAGCCGTTAACAGACGTGGATGACGAGCTGGTGCTGATCCATTCATTTGAATCAGGTGTGTCGTGTCAGGGAAACATCTAAGACATGCAGGACAGAGGCCCTCAAAGACTGAGTTTGCTTTTCTGCTTTAATATATGTGGCACATGACCGCTGTTTTCAGACAGACTTGAAAAATCAGGTTTCATTTCTCAACATATTTGCATGTGGGACAGAGAGCGCACATTAATTTCAATTTTTAATGCACGACCCCCCCCCCCCCCCCCCCCCCCCCCCCCCCCCCTTTTTTTTTTTGGCACATTTGGGGATACCATGTCACCTGCGTGGTTTCGTCTGTCTGATAATATTTCTGTCCAGAGATCAAAAGCCAAATCTGAAATGTGATCTGATCCTAGTGGAGCAGCTCATGAGCGAGACTGCAGTGTAAAAAAAAAAAATCATAAAAAAAACGATAATTTTCCAGCGGCTAGGGCGCCAGAAAAATACCGTGAAATAACAGAAAATTACTTTCTCATAAAAATACAATCCATAATTAAAATACAGTCTGTAGTTGTCATTTTAACAAGATTTTGCCTTATTTTCAGGTTGTTTTTAACATTTAATTAGAAACATTTTCACATTTTAAAATAATTAAATTACCTAGAAATATGGTAAGTAAATGCTGTATTACGAATAATAATGCTTACATTTACAGAAATGTACTGTTATTAATTGGTTTCAAAGACATCATTTTATGTAAAGAAGTTGTATAATAATTTGTGCCTGATGTAATATAACAGTATATGACCCAAAAAAATAATTCGATTCATCTTTCAAAACATGTCAAAAAACAGTTAAAAAACTAGATATTGGGTTCAAAATTGCAACAATTCTAAGGACTGTAGCCTCTGTATTGTAGTGAATCCTGGTCTGCAACACATGACAGAGACATGGCACTAACAACAGGAGTATTTTGACAACTTCCTGTTTTTGCACAGTACAAGTTTTATATTACAAACTTGACTTAACAAACTCATGGGTACTGATTTGAACACAGACTTTACTCAGGGTGACACAAATTAACATGTTAAATGTAAGGGATATGAATCAACAGAGGGTCAAACCAACAACAGACTTAACATGGCAGCATTAAATCAAAGAGCTAACAAATAAACACAGATAAGCACCTAAACAACCATGGCTGCAAAGGATGCTGGGAAATGACCCAAAAGGACCTGCCAGATCACTAGCAGCATATCTATCAGAGAAATGCTTTATTGAAAGCATTTAATTGCAGCTCACTTGGTAGAGCTGATGCTCCATAAGCAGAGGCAGCAGCCCGAAGTTCAAGTCCAACTCTTTATTTTTCACCCTCTCAGGCTTTCCCCTTTCCCTATGTCTCTTTAGATGTCCTTTCAAAATGAATATCATTAATAATAATAATTTATTAATATAATGTTAATAAATGTAACCATCTTGTAATGAGAGTAATTGTAGTTATTTTCAATGAAAATATTAGTCAATTAACAAAGAAATTATAGTAAAATTACAAATTTTTACTATTAATTCCTCAGTTATTTTAAATGATTTTTTCCTCTTTTTTTTTTTTTTAGAGTTTTAAAGTTGAATTTTACAGTTTATTCCCTTAAATAACAGACAAATACTTGCGAAATTACAATATATTTGTGAATGTATTTTAACAATAAATATATGTATTTCTAATGGGTATTTTTGTAAAAGAACAGAAATAGTGTGTGTTTTCACAGTTACAGTGATTTAATGTTATTTTACATTTGACATGTAAAATCACAGTCTATTTTTGTAAATTAAATGGTATTTTAAAAATACAGAAAAAATCTCTAAAGAATAGACATTAAAATTCTGTTATATTACAATTTTTTTTGTCCAGAGATCAAAAACCAAATCTGAAATGTGATCTGATCCCAATGGAGCAGCTCGTGAGCGAGACTCTGAGCTGGTTTCTCTGACGCTGGGATGAGGAGGTTTCAAGTCTGTGGATGCTGAGAGAATGACTGAAAAATGGGTGCTGACAGGATTTAGCATCGCATGAGCGGCTCTCCTCTCCTCTCCTCTCCTCTCCTCTCCTCCGTGCATCCGGGGCTGCGCTTTGCGTTGTGACGCAAGGCCGCTTTGACGAGCGCTGCGTGGGTCCGGTCGGGGAGCGCAGCAGCCTCGTTATGTAATGCATCGGATGCTGGTGCGCGGAGGAGAAGTGGCGGACGGCTAATGCAGTGATATTTAACGACGTTCAGAGATTATGGGTGAACACACTGTCAGCTGTCGTTGGCACGAGCGATGCCTGATGTAAAACGCCGGAGTGTTGAGTAAAAGAGCGCATCTGGGCATCGGCGGCCTTCACCTGAGCCGCGCAGACGTCTGGAGCCTGCGGGAGGAGCGCATCTGTTTTTGTAGCCGACAAGAGGCGCGTCCCTATTTGAGACTGTCTCTCACGTCTGTGGAAAGAAGCCAATGCAGGTTTTGTTCAGAGAGGACACAGGATCACGGTTATATCTCCACTGCGCTGGTCGGATCCAGCAGCCACCGAGCTGGGTTGTAAATGATGGCGGGTCCCGAGCAGTCCCAGACGCAGCAGCAGGTGGACGAGAAGGCAGAGCACATAGATGATGCTGAGATGGCTCTGCAGGGCATCAACATGCTGCTCAACAACGGATTCAAAGAAAGCGACGAGCTCTTCAAGAGATACAGGTAATTAAGTCATCATTTCCACGCAGGTCACGCGCCGAGCCTTCAAGGAGGACGCGAGTTAGGAGGCTGAAACATCTAAAAGCCTCACAGTACAACATGTTCTTTTCCACCCTGCACACGACGCACCTGATGCTCACATGTGTCCAAATAAATAATCGCTTTGACTGGTTGTTGAAAATGAATCTCAAAACCTGTGCATGAGTGGGAGGGGATTCACCTGGGGGCCACCTGGGGGCCACCTGGGGGCCATGAAGCCTCCCAGTGACAGACACAAGCCATGGCACTGGAGTGCTTAATTAAGAGGAAAAGACCTGCTGACTAGTCTGATAATTGTTTAAATTCTTTTTTAATATTGTGTGATTGCAGCCTAAAATGACACTATTTGCTGATGTCGTTCATCATCTGTCAGTGTAAATATTTATAGTCTTGTTTGCGTTGTGCTTTTTTTAAAGGTATATCTTACTGCACAGTAAGTTCTGAAATCTGTATATTTGGCCATCAAAAAGTGAACAGTGTAATTTTTTTATTTATGTTTTTAAAAACAGTATTATTTATGGCTTAGTTTGTTTTGGACACGTGTTTTTTTTCTTGTATTTTAGTGTAAAAAAACAACAACAACTAAAAGTTACCTGCTGTGAATGTTCTGTTTGAGCAAATAGGACAAGTGATTTTTCTACTTTTTTCTCATTGGTTAGTGGATACTGGCACAAAGCTCAGCCCTACAGGAGATGTTAAAACATGTAAACATACCTTTGTAAGTGTTTTGTTCTGTGTCTCTACTGCATCCTCATTTCTTCTCTTTCTGCAGGGCCCAGAGCCCCCTGATGAGCTTCGGGGCCAGTTTCGTCAGTTTCCTGGTGAGTTGCTGGTTATCATGTGTGATTCCAGAAGGAAGAGGAAAGCAGTCAAATAGATGACTAAGTAGCAGACCCACACGACAAACCTTTGTTTCAGACCCACAATAATTCATTATGTCCAGTCGGTTGCATTACTGTCACCAACTGCTTCCTCTCCGTTCCTTTTTCCCTCCATTAACATGATCAATGCATCTTCCTGTCTTGAACAGGATTGCTTGGGTAGAGAAGCACACTAATCAAATGCTGCGTGTCAGTCATGAGGTAGAGAGGATTTTTCATAACGAGGAGATCACGCAGAGACACACACACACACGTCCTCTCATGTTGATGCTCACACAGCATGAAGACAGAGATGATGTCATCCTGTGTCCCCAGATGCTTAATGGACCTTAAGGCTTTGGGGATGGTGACTTTAACCATTACTGCAGGCATCACACACACACAGCAGAAATAATTTAAATGATGAGTTGCACATATTCTATTTGCTAATATGAAACACATTCTCCTCCTCAAAATATCATACAAATATAATGTTTTGCAGTTTTTTTGTAATTCTTTCTTTAATTATGTGATGTTTGTTTTGATAGGATCCCTAATTTCGAAGTGTTTTATGTTTTTGCCTCCAGAGAAGCATTTTTGTAACCCCCCCCCCCCACACACACACAGCTGTGCAGATGTCCCCGTGTTCCTCCATTCACTGTTATGCAGAAAGAGCCCTTTGTCCTTTCTGATTAAGTCTGTTACATAAAACTACTCCACTCTTATTACAAGATTGTAAGCTAGGTCAAGCACAAATCTGCGCTGTTTCACCTTAACATCCGAATGATGATGTAAAGCAGTGTTTTGTTATTGGGGGATTCTCCTCAGGTTGTAAATTGTTCGATAAGTCTGGGGTTCATGGTTCAAATCTGCACCTGTTCACATGAGCTCACAGGAGCTGGATTGTGTTTGGTCAGTGTGAGGGTGAATGAGAGGAAATCTTTGTAATCTGCAGGATGAAAAGGTGCAGTATGAGCTCGGGCTGGACAATATGACCTCAAATAATATCACAATTAACAAGTTAACTAAATTATGATAATTGAGCAAACATTTTACTTTTGTTCTATTTTTTGCCATCATAGAGGACTTATAAGGTTGTAGCTGAAAATTTGCTCAACCATTAACACTAAGATATTTTTCTAATGAAAGGATAGATATCTTTGTGATTCCAATATAAGTGAAGGGAAACTGTTCATGCTCATTTATTGAATATTCCAAACAACTGAAATAACTGAAACAAATGAAATCTGAAAGATTACATCAGGTATAGATTCTGAATGTTGGTTTAAATTACAACTCCAATTGCAATAAAGCTGGGATGCTATATAAAATGAAAATAAAAACAAAAATGCAATGATGTGCAAATCTCATAAACTTCTATTTTATTCCCAAAAGACTGTAAAGAACATATCAGATGTTGAAACTGAGACATTTGACCATTTCATGGAAAATATCAGCTCATTTTGACTTTGATGGCAGCAACACGTCGCAAATAAGTTGGAACAGTGGCAATAAAAGGCTGGAAAAAAATGTGTGCAAATCAGAAACAAATGGAGGAGCATTTGACAACTATTTACGTTAACTTGCAACATTTCAGTTTTATACCCAATAACATGACTGCCTCTCTGGTGAATCTCTGCCCATCTTTGTAACAATCTACAACAAACTGCATCTAAAAATTGTGTAACAATTTAATAAACATGTTCCTCAATGTAAAACTGCACAGTCTTTAGATCCCACCATCTACAGGATATAACATCATTAAAAAGATTCAGAGAATCAGGAGGACTGTAAAAATGTGTTCAAAATAGCTGCTAAGAGTCAGAAACAAGAGTCCATGAAGTGATAAAATGTCTCAGTTTCAGCATCTGATATGTTCTTTATGTTCAGTTAGGAGTCAAATATGGGTTTATGAGATTTGCAAATCATTGCATTGTATATTTATTTACATTCTACACAGTGTCCCAACTTTTTTGGAATTGGGTTTATAATTTTAGATGAACTTCCCAGCCCTGGTAGGAGTTCAGTTCCTGAGCCATTCGGATTCACGTCCAACAGGAAGCTAACCAATTTTCTGACTTTTTATGGGATTGACTACAGAATGCCATGATGACATTTGAGGAGGAGAAGATGCAGACGGCTTGTGATGACCTGAGGACCACTGAAAAACTGTGTGAGGCCGACAGCGCTGGAGTGTTAGAGACAATCAGAAACAAGATCAAAAAGAGTGTAAGTACAAGGGTACAGGGCTAAGCAAGAAAAAGAACTTGAAGCTGGACAGAGATAGATCTAGAGACATACATAAAAACCAGTTCGCAGGCTCATTGCTGGCATCTCCTAATATCACTGCTGGAACAAGCTTCAGTTTGGATAACGACGTTAAGCTCCTTAGCATTGTGGGTAATGATACAGGCTGCAGAGAGATCATGTTGAACCAGTCCTGGAGCCGCCCTGCAGCTCAAACTCCTTTTCCAAATAGATACATCTGTGTTTGTGTGTTACAGATGTATTCCCAAAGGTCAGGCGTCCTTGTCGTGGACCGCCTCCAGAGACAGATCATCGTTGCTGACTGCCAAGTGTACCTTGCTGTTCTGTCATTTGTCAAACAGGAACTCTCAGGTAACCAAGTCTAACTCACGTGAAAAGCAGTCTTGTGAACTGAATTTAGCAAAAATGTTTGCTTGAGTATTCTAGCACTGAAAAATAAATACCCTGTATCAGTTTTTGCTCCAGCTTGGTGCAATTTTGCAATAACCTTATTTCTACCCATTAGACATGCGTAAAAAGTTTCAGACGTGTTATCACACTATAACACTGATATAATATTTCAGAGTTTATAATCCATTCTCATTTGGATGTTGATTCAGGGGACTTTTCTTTTTCTGGCCACCTGCATCATACTTAAATATGAAGTCTGTAGATAGTTTGATGGGCAGCACAGTAGTACAGTGGTTATCAGTGACACTTCACAGCAAGAACGTTCAGCTGGATCTTAGTCCAGCTGGATCTTAGTCCAGCTGGATCTCAGTCCAGCTAGATCTCAGTCCAGCTAGATCTCAGTCCAGCTAGATCTCAGTCCAGCTGGATCTTAGTCCAGCTGGGTCTCAGTCCAGCTGGGTCTCAGTCCAGCTAGATCTCAGTCCAGCTGGATCTTAGTCCAGCTGGGTCTCAGTCCAGCTGGGTCTCAGTCCAGCTGGATCTCAGTCCAGCTGGGTCTTTCTGTGTGAAGTTTGCAAGCTCTCGCTGTGTCTGCGTGGGTTTTCCCCAAGTACTGAACTTTCCCAATTGGTAATACAGAATCCCACCTCCGGTTCATATACATTAACCATAGTGTATTATGACCATAGAAATAATAGGAGTAATTATGGGGATAATTCGGTCTAATGAATACAGCGATCTAAATAATGTGTGTGTGGCGGTGAGTGAAAGCTGCTTGCATCATAAAAGGACAAGTAATCATTGGATTGGATTAAAGACCTGATCAGGGTCTCACCCCAGTGTAAGCCCCATGACTGAATAGGTTAAAGTGGTTAATCCTTAGTTGAAGGAACTTTTTACAATAATTTTTGGTGACACAAATAACCCCTTGCTCCAAGCTTAGTCAGTGCTGTTTGCACTTTAATCAGGCAGCATTAGAATGGCAACAACCTTGGTAAACATTTCAGCCCGCAAACACCATACAAATTTCGCTGGAAATGTGATTTGCTTTGCTCCTGCCGTCCTGTGCGAGAGATAAACTACTAAGGAAACTGTGAACTTAGTTTCAGTACTATCTTAATTACATTAATCAATGGCCTCATTACAAACTAGAGACCATCTTGCAAAGGGACAGATCAGTGTATGCCATATTACTCAATACTGTTTTCAGATCACACAAAAAACACACACAAAAAGCAGTCCCATTTGTGCTGTTTGATTTTGTAAAAATCAAAAAGTGTTGTTTTTTTTCCACCTCAGTGTCTCTGTGCCAGACTTCCCCAACAGCATATTCTTTACTGTTTCCATAAACAGCCTATATCAAAGGAGGTTGGATACTTCGTAAGGCATGGAAGATGTATAATAAATGCCACAGTGACATCAGTCAGCTGCAGGAGAGCTGTCAGCGGAGGTCCTCTGGCAACCAGGAGAGTCTCTCAGCAGACAATGCCAACCACAATGCACCGGTGGAGAATGCTGTGACGGCCGAGGCCCTGGACCGACTCAAGGGCTCCGTCAGTTTCGGCTATGGTCTTTTCCACCTGTGCATCTCCATGGTACCACCACATCTGCTCAAGATTATCAACCTGCTTGGTTTTCCTGGTGACCGTCTCCAGGGCCTGTCCTCCCTCATGTACGCGAGCGAGAGCAAGGACATGAAGGCGCCACTAGCAACGTGAGTATGTGCAAGTCCCATCATTTCCCATACGGAGGGTCTAATAAAATACAACTTGAAACTGCTGTAACTTTATAATTACATATGCCTTTTCATGATCTTTAAGTTCCTATACCCCATCTATCTCAAGATTTAAGAACAGAACTAAATTTTACATGAAATGTGTTGAACCTGTATGTGATCATCTTCCATATCTACAGCAGCTTTTCAGACTTAAAATAAGGGTTTAAGTTCCCTGAAATATATTTTAAGTTGACATCTGGGGAATATAGCTCAGAAGATTGAGTCTCTGTTGAATGTCTTGTTTTGTTGCTCAGGCTCGCCCTCTTGTGGTACCACACAGTAGTGCTGCCCTTCTTTGCTCTGGATGGCTCTGACACACACGCTGGGCTGCAGGAAGCCAAAGCTATTCTGCAGAGAAAGTCTGTGGTTTACCCCAACTCGTCCCTTTTCATGTTCTTTCAAGGACGAGTTCAAAGGCTAGAGGTATGTACAGAAGTCCACGGAAATCATTTGCGACAGATAGGAAAACCGTACAAACTAACAGAATCTTGAAAGAGGTCATCCATTGTTCAATACTGCAGCTTCATTCGAGTTCATATAGTTTGTATGCATGTCACATGATCCATGAACTCACCTGTGTCTGGTCCACCATGCTGCTGATCTAACACGTGCATGTCGTCTGTGTCTCACATGATTACTGCTACCTGTCCGTGTGTGTGCTTTCTTCTCTGTCCCCAGTGCCATATCAACAGTGCTTTGGCCTGTTTCCATGATGCATTAGAACTTGCATCAGACCAAAGAGAGATCCAGCATGTGTGTCTCTATGAGATTGGTACGTGTTTTCTCATCAGGTTAGTCGTGGCACATTGACTGTTGGTTCGCAGTAGAGTGACGGATTCATTTTATCCTGTTTTATTATCTTTGTATTAGGTTGGTGTAGCATGATAGAGATGAATTTTGAGGATGCATACAGAGCGTTTGAAAGGTTGAAGAATGAGTCCCGCTGGTCACAGTGTTACTATGCCTACTTGACTGGAGGTAAGCCTCACAGACGCTGTCAAACTTGCAGCTTCCCGTAGATCTGCTTCCACAGTGTGTTCTTCATGGTCAGCCTTGTGCTTCCTTTCAGTGTGTCAGGGTGCTTCAGGGGACCTGGATGGAGCCAGCGGGGTCTTCAAAGACGTGCAGAAACTGTTCAAGAGAAAAAACAACCAGATAGAGCAGTTTGCTGTCAAAAGGGTTGGCCTTTCTGCAACTTTTACATATATTTCTTTACTCTTTTGAAGGTCATTGCAGATGAATATCAAAGGTTTTCTTTCTCTATTTATTTCCGTATACAGGCTGATAGACTGAGAAAGCTCTCACCCACCAAAGAGCTATGCATCCTGGGAATAATTGAAGTACTTTACCTCTGGAAAGCACTTTCAAACTGCTCCCCATCTAAGCTGCAGATAATGAATCAGGGTTAGTGCAACAAATCATGTGGATTAGCTGAAGCCTAATCTGTAACGGTTTCATTTGTACACTGTGTGATACTCTTTGTGATTTGTGTTCAGTGTTGCAGCGTTTAGATGATGTTTCATGCAGGGGCCTGAAATATCTTCTTCTGGGTTCCATCCATAAATGCCATGGAAACATGAGAGATGCCGTTCAGGTAGAGATCTATTCTGACACTGAATGGCTTTGGAGTTGATCTAAAAATCTAAACTGGTAATCACAGTCATTCTTCTCCTTTTATCCATGTGTACGCCCAGTCATTCCACCTGGCTGTGAGAGACGACTATGGACGACAAATCAATTCATACGTTCAGCCCTATGCCGTCTACGAGCTGGGATGTATACTCCTTGCAAAACCAGAGGTCAGTTGGTCACATGAAGCCATCAGATCTTTATTTATACATATTTTCACTTGGTTTGCACGCCTGTGAACACATGCTATAACCCTTTGCTTTTTATTTCATTTTAGACGATGGGAAAGGGGAGATCATTCCTACTCCAAGCCAAGGTAAACTATTAAGAATTATTCCCAGTAACACGAATTAAGATTTACTCATGTACTTGTATCGTTTTAAGAACTGAATCTGAACCTTAATGTCTGTTTAAAATGTTTCAGGAGGATTTTACAGGCTACGACTTTGAAAACCGGCTTCACGTCCGCATCCATTCAGCCCTGGCTTCTTTGAAGGAGGTAGTGCCTCAGTGACTCCAGGAAGAAAAACTTCAGTGGCTCAAGCTTTGCACAAAGTTCTCAGCCATTCACGGTCACTGTTTGATATTCCGGTGAACAAACCCCCGTGTTTTTCACTCTTAAACGATTTGAAGACATCGTGTACATAGGTTTGTCTCCTTATCTAGTCAGACTGATGATGAAGTGCCATCTCTGTGCGTTTTGTACAGCACTTGATGTTAACGTGTTTATACTAGCGCGTAGACAGATATAGACTGTGCGGGTTAATAACTATGCCTGAAATCGCCAAAGTTATACTGGTGCAAATGTCTTGTTAACCAGCAAGTTCATCCCAGTGCGTTCATACCTTTGTTCGATTACTGCAGTTCTCCAGCATCAGTGGAGTTGCCACTGGCGCTGAAGAACCGTTGAGGTTATAAAATATCTAAAATATGTAAGTGCAAAAACAACTTTAGATTCTTTTTTTCTGTTTTTTTTTTTTAAAGAAATTTACCAGCTGTTTCCCCCTTTTTCCAGTTTTTCTTTCCAACAAGACTAACACAAGCGATTTATGGCTGGGATGCAGAGATGAAACTAATATAAATCTCTGACCCCAACTCTCTAGCTGTTTCTTTAAGTATTTTTCTCTCTGCTGTGTGCTCACTGGCTAGTAACAGTTTTACTCTTTAAAGATGTATTTTGAAGATTTTGATCATGCTACTCCCTTCAGTGAGCAATCTAACACATTAAGTAGTATTTTATCCACTTGCTTTCTGTATCTACGTCATCCTTTTCTGCATCACAGGGAGGCTGGAGCCTTTTCCCGCTGTCATAAAGCAGCAGGCAGGGCACAAACTGGTCACTAGCCCGTCACAGAAGTAACCTTTTAACAAGATCATATGTTCCTCAAGACTAATTTCACAAAAGATACAAGTACTTATGCTTTTTTGTTTACATTCTTGCCAGTTTCAAGTCTCATTCTATAAAACATTCTGTAATAGAATAATGCTTAAGCTACATTGCATAAAACAACATAGAATATAATTACTGCAGTAAAAATTTGAGTTAAAGAATCCACCTATTTACTTAGACCGATCAAACATAACATTTTGATCACTGAGAGGTAATGTGAGTAAACAGTATTAATCTTGTTACAGTGAATGTTCTGCTGGGAAAACCTGCATCCTGGCATTTTATTTTGGGACTTTGTACCAACCAAAATGTTTTTGCTGACAATAACCCCCTCAACATGGCAGCATCATGTTACCATGTTGTTACCTTCAACATGGCAGCATCATGTTACCATGTTGTTACCCTCAACATGGCAGCATCATGTTACCATGTGGTTACAACATGGGCTCCTCCAAGAGCCACCTCCCCCAGCAGGTCAGCAGTGGGTCCCTCAGCAAAAGCTTTTAGGAAGGATTAAAAGAACACAGCAAAGAAACTGAGGTGTTCATTTGGTCTTCAAACTCCACAGACACCAATCTGATGGCACCTGTGGAAGCAATCCACTTCCACAGACACGGCCCCGCACAACCCACAGGGACCAAAAGATCTATTGATATCGCAGTAGCAGACACCCCAGGACACCCTCAACTGTCCAGACTCTGACTCTTCAGAGCTTTTTTTGAGCACTCAAGGAGGACTTGCTCATTATTAAGTGGGTAGTCATGATGTTATACTTGATTAGTGAGTCTTTGGGTTAATAAGTATCATTATCAACTATCAGCTCTCATTTAAATATATAAATAGTGTTTCTTCTGCTATTCGCATTTGTTTAATTAGAGAAGAGAGAACTCCTGCACGTTGTCTTTTTTACCTACAGTTAACTTAGTTGTGAATGCAACTTATAGTGTTTAGACTTTGCTATGACCCTGGGTCAGTTGTGTGGGTCAGTGAAGTTAAGAGAAAATAAATATCAGGTAGATACATCCAGCACTTGTCCAGGTGGTTTGTCAGGTAAGCAGTCCCACAAACTGCATGAAGAAAAAGATGATTTTCATGGTACCTCTATCAGAATTATTTTTACAACTCTTTATGTTAGTCCTCTATATAGACATTGAGGCTAAATATTCTACAATATGAAATATGGCAAAAAAAAAAAAAAAACTCAACTTAATGGTGCTAAAATATAGTTCATCATGCAATAGTGCAACATAAAAACAACGAAGAATTTAAAATGGACTTGACAAAAGTAAGCAAAAAAAAAAAAAAAAAGCAAATATCTTAGACAGACCGTATGCAGGAGCTCTCTCTCTGAAGGACATTTTCTCCAGCATACCTGAACGCGTGCATGTGCTTCTGACATCTTGATGATCAATATACTTGTCAAGTCACTCATTAAAACAAGTCAAATCCAACAGAAGTCACGTGTATTCACAGTGGAACTGAACAAACGAACTAACTAGCAATCCCTCACAGGAAGAAGTCAAGGTAGATAACATCACTGATCATTTTAAGTCACTCAGAGAAATTACATTCAAGTTGACTGACATTGTGCATTTATAGTATGAGGTCACCACACTTCATGACACACCATAGTGTTTTGTTCATGCTTGTTTTTTGTCTGTTTTTAATTTTGTTTTATTTTTATGTAGCATTTGGCATTGTTAATGCGCACTATGCATGGCATGCCTGGGCAACAGTGGCTTTAAGACCGTACTGAAGTCCAATGTACCGGTATGTCCATTCCTGCACATACATAAAGTTATTATATCACAATATCTTCAGTACAGTTATGTTATCTGTTGAAACGTGCTGCTAAATGTCAGCCTAATAAACATATATCACTACTGATTTATTTTAATTGTGTTTTAGTGATAGATGCCTTTAATTTAAGTTTATTTATTATATAAAAAGATGTACGTTTACAGGAGATATTCATCCTGCTTCTTTTTAAGTATTGCAGCCACCAATCAAGCTATTCAGAAATCTTGTATTGGACAAAGAACATTCAACAGTGTAATTTTAATAACCTTTTTAAACAGTTTCACACTAAATGCATATGACATTTTCACTGCAGGGCATTCCTTTTTATGAAGGGCACTCTGCCTTTTTGTCATTCAAGAAATATAACTAAATGACGGGCACTGAGGACTTTTTTTTTTATTTTTAAAAAAAGGGTTCCAACAATGGCAACTGTGTTTTTCCTTTCTTGTTCAGAGTTGTGGGCTGGTAAGTTTATTTTTCCTAAAAAGACCTGTTAAGACAGTGCTTGTCATCCTTGTGGCTCTGATGAATATAAACTGTTGTAAATGTTGGAGTGACTGCCGTCATGCGGTCTGTGCAGTGAAAGTCATGTTCCAGTGTAATATCAGTAAGATGTTACCTGCCTGCTGTACCAAATACCTCTCTCACCAGAACATTTCCCCGTTTTGTCAAGAGACTTTCTTGAACTCAAGATATTAGGATGATGGTGTCTCAATGTGTCACTAAACAGAACAATAAACTGTTTTCCATCATTCAAAAAAAAACATTTGCTCTTGCTTATTGCTTTAGTTACATTTTTGGATTATATATACTTTGTCGCTTTAGATGCAACCATACCAAGCTGTAGTCTGCCATACCTGAACTTAATGCCCAATTAAAGAAATAACTACAGTGTTTGAAAATGGTATAAATGCTGATGTCTCTGTCCTTTGTTGGAAGGAAACACTGGGAGGAAATTGAAGAAGTCAGCTGAGAAACTTCCACCTCTCCTGGCATGGTATCACTAACCAGGCTTTCTAAAGCAAACAGTGGAGGCAGCCATTCCTATTAAAAGGGTCAGTCAGAGCTGTAATGTACATTTAAATGTCATGATGGACTCCTCCCTGCTTTTTGTTTGCATATTCCACCAGGGGGTGCTCATGCCAAAGAAGGTAATAGGAAGCAAATTCTGCTACCCACATAAGGCAGTTTTTTTTTTTAATAAAGCCACACCTTTAACAGCTGCAACACTAAAGTGATGTTTACCCAATAATGATGAAAATAAAGATTTTGTCTCTGCCAACATGTATCAATGAATAGATTGAAAATATACAACAGCTGGATTGTCCATGGGTTCCATTTAGGCTCATGTCAGTCCCCACATTGGTTATGCTTGGGTACCAAATGGACACAGGTCCAACATAGGCATCTTATCTGTTGTCCCCATGTTGTGGGACAATGTGGAATTGGTGGGAAATCAAATATTGGCAAGAGCCCTAAGGTACTGTGTATTTTGATTTTAAATCTATTGCACTTTAATTATGTAAAATCTTAAATGCAAGGCTGAACAGTGTCACTAGTCTAACACAGATATCCAGACCTCTCTTGCTCTTGCCATGTCCTCCAGCTTATTGGTCATGCCTGGGCATCTCCATGCATTTCTTTTAACTCACCTTTTTCTACACTGCAGACAGCCTGTCAGGAGCACTCTCCATTTCTCCCTATTCATTTCAGCTCAATCCTGAAAAATATTAACTCTTTTACTTTAGGGAACAACACATCTAAATCCCCCCTGGTCTTGCTTGCACTTAGAACAAAAGAGAAACATTTGCAGAGTCAAACACCCACTAAAAACAGGTTTTACTTACTTACATGTGTGAACTAAGCTATGCTTTTAGTTGTTTAGGGATCAAATCAGTGGTAACCACAGGCCTGAGTTACCATACTTCTAAAGAAACTTGGGATGGACCAGTCCATGTGCACGGAGGAGTGTTTAATTGGAACGTGCCATCAAATCCTGTATTTTTAAGTCTGCCTGTACAGGGGCACTGTCCCCAACTACCACACATCCTCAAAGACACATGTTTTTGTCAAATCACCTTTCACGTATCACTTTCTAGCTGCAAAGGCATTTCAATAAAAACAGAACAATTCTCTCCGGTTTGAGTTATTGCCATGCCTCTTTTAATGCACATCACTTGACCTAGGTTCCATGATAGGCTTGGAGGTGCAGACTCAGTAGTAGGAAACTTTGTGGTAAGCAAGCTGTGGTCACTAAAACAAAAAGCTGAGAAAATTCAAAATTTCAAGGTAACTTGCTGCACTAGATTTTTGAATTTGAGGCCGACTCAAACTTTTAAGTTGCAAGAATAAACTACATATGCTCAAAGATCAAATGAGTATATAGTTGGTTCTCAGGACTTAAAGGTTACCTTGAAATGTTGAGTTAAATGTGCCAACTGGATCCTCATGAGACACGGTGACCCCCATGGCAGTTGGGGGGCCTGTGCGGTGGGCTCCCGTGCCTCCTCTCCTCTCTTCTCTGGGGCTGGGGGGTGCACCCCTTGCCCTCCATAGGCTGGTGGTGTGGGTGCCCAACACACCAACACCAACTGTGATCCAGTCTCGAACACCAGTTGTGGTCATAAGGTTGAGGCTAAGCAACATCAGGTCAGCATCACTTGTTTATGTGTGGCTGCTGGGCTGCTTCAGCTCTGGTGTGAGTAGGGGGGGGTTGCAACAGCACAAACCAACACACATTCATTTACATCCACCACAGCACACCATCATACTGCACACACACTGATCACTGCCTGTCTTGTGTCTTTCTGTCCTGTCTCGAAGTTGGGCTTCACTGTGATTTCAGTCCTCTCGGACTGAATCAAGGTTTCAGGTGTTAATAAATTATATTAGATCAGATTGTGAAAGAGGGCTGGTGAAGGACACATTCACTCTCACTCACATTCACGCACAGGAAAACTATCTCTTTAAACATCTGCTGCGAGATCAAATTGAATATATATCAAACGAAGAAAAAAATATATAAACCAAGCACAAAAAGTAAAGAAATTTGTGTCTGGTAGATTATTTCTTTGTTGTGACAATGCTTCTTGGCAATAAATCTTATGCTATTGGAAAGCATGTTTATTTCCCTTTTTGACTGGTGTCACATTTGTAGGAAACGTGCATTTGTGGGATGAGCAGCAGAACTGAGTATATGGGTTGTACCCATGAAATATTTTCCTAATCCTCTCTGTTAATGCCAAACATGGACGATTGAAGTCTGAAGAAACACAACATATTTACAATTTAACAATTTAAATGTATTAATTTAACAAACAGGAGCATCAGTATTGTGTATAATAACCATACACAGCCAAAACAGCCTGGTACCTGTTCCTCATGCTGGTCACCAGTCTGGTCACACACTGCTGTAGGATGACATTCCCGTTCTTCAACCAGCACTTGTTGCAAGTCAGCCAACGTGGTTGTGTTGGTCACTCTGGCACTAACAGTACAAGCAAGCTGATCCCACTACTGTTCAATGAAACTGAGGTCAGGACTGCTGGCAGGCCTCTGATAAACCCGACTCTGTGGGGGCAAGTGTTGCCATCTTTGAGGACAAAGTTTGGTTCCAGTTGTTGCCACTGGTTGTATGATTTCATTTCGATACCTCTCTGCATTGAGATTTCCTCCAATGATGACAAGCCTTGTTTTTCCAGTGAGGGAGATGCTGCCCCACACCACCACACTGGCTCCACCAAAATATGTTAATCAGTAGGTGCAGCAGTCTTGAAAGTGTTCTCTGCGTCTTCTCCACAATTTGACTTCAAGATTCAAGTGCTGTAGGCAGAGTCTGAGCTCATTGCTGAACATGTTTCTCCACATGCATTTGTGTTGCTGACGCCAACACAAACGGGCCTAAAGGTGAAGGGCAGTTATGGCAGGGCTCCTGGCAGTCCTATGAGACTGGAGATAAGCAGTCCATTCCAGATTCCTGTCGGCCATAAAGTCCTGCAAATCTTGACTGCAAATCTCTAGGAGGTGCTGACAGTCAGGTGCCTGATTGGCACCTGATTGTCAGCACCCGGTGGTACCAAAAGCTCAAAACAAGAGTCAGTTTTGTGCCTAGTTTAGATTGATGTCTTGAGATCAAATAACGCATTCAGTACAGGATTATAAGTTGTATGTAAGTGTGAGAGTGCATTGACGATTGTATTGTTTTTGTTTGTGTGGCCCAGCAGTGGACTGGCAACCACTAATTCTTTTCTTAATTAATTTCCCTTCTGGGAATAATAAAGTATTTTTGAATTGAACCGAATTTGAACCTGTGAGAGTGAACCCACACTCTCACCCACTGGCAGCAGAGAAAGGCTCCAGGTCTCACCGCCATAACCAGGATGAATTTAGGTGATGGCTTCAAAAAAGCAGTCTGTCCACCCTCCAGTCAAAGGTAGGTGCATCTTTCGTTTACAGTAAGAGGAGGAATGATTTACTATGTGGCAGATCATCTTTGAACTTAATTCATTTAATTATCTTAATGTCTCTGTTGTTTCCATGCTGAATATGATTAGGGTGGGAATTTCCTCTCCACGCACTGACACATACACACCAAGAGCATCTCTTTACAACAACATGTCTGTCACACAAGACTCAAGGCAACAGCTCACTCAACCAATGAATTATTCAGAGGCCTATGCCACCGAATTTAGACATGGACGCACCGAGCTGGGCTGGACAGTAACAATACCATGCCTCTGTCTGCATCTTCCTCCATATGACAGAGGTACTCTCAGATATATTTACTTATGCCATCATTGAATAAAGACCATTCATCTTCATCCACTTTATTTGAAATTTAGGAGTAAATGCAGTATACCACCTATTTATATGTAATGATTAATGGAAATGACATCATCTTTTTTTATGTGTTATGAATCACATCCCTCTCATTTTCTGTGTACCAGCTGAAAAAAATGTTCGTAGCATGTTATTTCTATGCATGGGTTAAAC
The DNA here is from genome assembly GCA_018398805.1 of Hirundichthys speculiger. Classification (NCBI taxonomy): domain Eukaryota; kingdom Metazoa; phylum Chordata; class Actinopteri; order Beloniformes; family Exocoetidae; genus Hirundichthys; species Hirundichthys speculiger. Next base: position 244,855 of record JAGFBZ010001902.1, read on the forward strand.
CTTGAAATTTTAAAGCTGGCAAACTGAATAAACCATTTGCATCGAAGAGATGGTGGTAGGTAGAGAGAGGGTGCCAGAGATGTTACACAGCAGCTAAATGTGTGAGAGTACGCGAGTGAGGGGGGGCAGTGGGAGTGGTGGGACTGTGCAAAGAGCAAGACCACAAACACAATTGCATTGTGTTTCACTCAGGCTGAAACCTGAGCTTTCCGTGCATCTTACCACCAGATAGACAGTTCCTGTTCACTCGCTTTTAATGTTCCTAACCTTCTTTTCAACATGTTCCCTTTCGCAGGTTTTAAAAAAAAAAAAAGAAAAGAAAAGATCGAAATGATCATATATGCAGCCATGCAGTAGCTGATAAGAATGCGTAGTATTATAGGCCTAGGGATAGAAAAAGAAATCAATCAATCTTGTAGCAACAGGCTGTAAATGCATCCTATGATTGTAGGAGGCACAGCAGAGAAGCACCGTGTTAATTGCAATAATAGTGACATATACATACATGGAGGGTAAGGAGAGCACAGCGTGGAAAGAGGCCAGTGCATCATCACTGATGTCCCACCAGTCTAGGCCTATAACAGCATAACTAAAGGGATCATTCAGGGTCACCCAAGCCATCTCTAATTATAAGCTTTATCAAAAAGGGAAGTCTTTAGACTCTTCATAAAGGTAGAGTGTCTGCAGAACATCAACTAAGAGCTGATTCGACAAGAGTGGGACCTGATAAGTGAAGACTCACTATTTTACTTTTGGACACTTTAAGAACTATTAGTAACCCTGAAGTCAGTGGTTTGTTGAGATGATATGGAACTATGAGTTCAGTTCAGTTAGACTGTTCTGCATGACATAATTTTTAGTAAAAATATAATTACTACTGCAGTGTTTCTTAATTTCCATTGACTGAATCAGTTTGTTCTGTTCTGGATGCCTAACCTTCCACTTGAAAGTCCAGCTCTGCAGCCATTTTTCAAAATGTCAAAGTACTGGTATATCATTGAAAAAAAAAAAAAAAAAAAAAAAAAAATCAATCCACAGCTGCTTAAATGTCAGTCCTGGAACTGTACATGATGATCTGCCATATTTAACAACAGTTGCACATTTTCTGCTGTGACAAATCTTCAGTGAAAAAAGCATGAATGTTGTAGCCATTCAGATTGTATATGCTCCAGTAAAAACAGGGTCGGGGCCATGACTGGTCAAGGACACAGAATCAAGATCCCAACAACTAACATCACTCTGGAGAAAAAAAAAAAACCCCAACATATCCAACAATGAACAAATGAAAATGTGCCTTAAAAAAAAAAAAAAAAAATTTACTGTATTATTACAGTCTTCTGTTTCTGTCAAGGCTTTTGTGATGCTAAGTTTTTTGTGGTGCAGCGACATCCTTTGTTCCAGTTGTCTCCCCTCAGCTTGATGTCCCTGCTTTGACCTAATAAGCCTTACTCACACTTTTCATGCCCTTTATAACTTATACACTCAGAACAGTCCTGGAAAAACTTTTAGCGTTTGAGAGAAGAAAGAATACAAATGTATTTGCTATCTCCTGTTTGAACTTTAAATGAGAAGGATTGTACTACAGTATAGGTTTCATGTCCGTTTCAAACTGGATCTTAATCCCCCCTTGCCCCTCCCCTCCCCTCTCCTGTCTCTCTTCCCATTACTGCATTGATGCTGTTGCCTCCCTCGGTGGTGACGTCACCGGCTCGCTGGAGCTCGAGCATCCTTGCCAGAGTCAGGGAGACAACAGAGCCATTTTGACCGCTCCGGTTCGTGAAAGAGGCGGCCGACTGGCCACTCACTCTCCTGAGTCCTCAAGGCAAGGCCAGGCCGAGGGGGGTTGGGCTGTTAGGTGGGCACAAGGCAGAATTTGGGCCGAACCTCCTCAGCCCGCGCCGTTTTCATGGAGAGGTAGAGGCTGGTAACACGGGCAGTGCCAGTCCTGGAGGAGAGCAGCGGGGGTGGAGGTGTCCACGGGGCTGGGAATTAAACCTGCGACAGAAACGGTTCCCGGGAGCAGGGCGTTATCACAGGTAGGAGGTGTGTATTTTTTGTTGCTGTTAATGCAGTTTAAACTAAACAGTCTCTATTTACTTTGTGTCAAATCTCCTGGGAGGAGATGTGTTAGGGTGCGGCCATTAGAAAGACTGCCAGTGTCTGAAACATAGTAGCTTTTAACAGCAGAATATCAATAAATGCTTCCTAACATGGCTAATATACTGTCATGTTATTATTATTGTTATTTAATGTGTGTTTTTATCTGTGTATAAAACAGCAGTAGCATATGAGGGACAACGCCACAGTAATAAATGCACTGTCATTTAGAGAAATGTAAAATATAAGACATGTCGCTAGCTAGTGATTTCATACTAAGGTCAGTAAATGACGCAAGTCATTATTCAGGGAGTGGGCTCGTGTCAAAGATTACTTGTAGTCTAATATGGGCCTTTAACCGGCTTTGACTCGTCGTTTATGGGTTTCTGTCATCCTAAAAAGCTACGGAAAAAAACTCAAACCTTACTGCAATATGACTTTATACATTCAGTCAATGATATAAAATAGTATCACGTTGTTGTCACTGTGGAGATCACTCCAGTATGGATATTATATTAGCCTTTGTCACCGGGGAGATGGTTGCCGCCCAGTTGAGCTGCATCATCAGCTGATTGGTCGAGCATCTAAATTCACAGATTATGGCCATGGATTTTTGTTCCAGGCAGAAAACAGATCAGACATTTTGGAAGTCCTCTTCTCAATTATTTTTTTACACGTGTCACGCCATAATGTTTATCTCCAGTCCATGTCATTTTTATTCTAAATATGCCCTAACTGTTTTCTTCCTCCTGTTTTCATATCATCACAACAGGCTACTCTCTGTATACCTCTTATTTGGGGATCTGTTGAGTGTCAACTGCAGAAGTTTGTTTTTTATTTTTTTCCGGAAAGCAGAGTGACACAGCAAATTTATGTGATTCAAAGATAATAATCTATATCTCAGTCGCAATCTGAGGGAACATCCTCTCAGTGTTGATCATGAATACGACATCATCTCCAAGCTTGGGTATGAATTAAATAAGAAAAAAAAGAACATGCTCTTATTAAATACTATAGTGATCAAACCTGAGGCAACAGCAGTGTCAGTTAAATGTGGGGTACTGGTTACTGGTTTTATTAATGAAATGAATATATTGTAATATAATGATGAGTCATGGCTGCACTTGATACACCCACAATGCCACCTCACAGTACAATGACACAGTGATTTGATTTCAATATTTAGTCTTTTAGGAAAACCCGAGTTGGTTATGAGACTGGGCTGCTGAACAGAGCCAGACGCTGGCTTTGTAGCTGGTTTCAGTGCCATTGTCGTCCAGAAAAATATCCTGACATTTAGCTGCTGCTGCTGCAGTTCTTTTGTTACAGCGAGCTTTATTAGCCATCTCCCTGGGCTGCAGCTGACCATGCATGCTCTTTTCACGTTACAGCTACAGCCCTCCCCTATTGTCATGGTCAATAGATGTAATATTCCATCTTTGCAAATTTTTTTTTTAAATTAAAAAATTAGAGATCAGTTTTCTAATATGACATGATGCAGCTCAAACCAGAAATTACTTCTCAAGTATGTTGTGACGTATCAGTTGCATATAAACTGAAATATACTGAAAAAACATTTGTTGTTATGTACATTAATTAGGATTCACTTTCTCTCCCCTCTTCTAGAAACATACAATCCCCACTCCTGGGTACTAGAGTAGGCACCCAGAGGTGCTAAGAAGACAGCACCATGGCAGGGGCCTCTGTGAAGGTGGCAGTTCGGGTCCGCCCCTTCAACTCAAGAGAGATTGGGCGAGAAAGCAAATGCATCATTCAGATGTCTGGAAACACCACCAGTAAGTACATCAACCAGGACCTTCTTGCTGAGCTGAAAGTGGGGATGTTGTTTAACCAACGAAGAGCTGATACAATAAAGGGGTGCAGCTGTGCCCATGTTTAGGGGGTCTCACATGCTGAAATGACTGTGCAGCGGGTTGTTAGAAAACAGCAAAAGCATAGACGTTGTTAATCTGCAGGCTGCCAGCCAGATGTAAGCGTGAGCTTGGGGATACTTTTCCTAACATGAGACATGTGTTCAAGTTTTCAAACCACTAAACTAAGGCTGGAGCATGTGGGTGTTAAAGGATAAAAGAACATATGTTAGAAAGGAGATATGTAAATAGAAATTGGGCTTTACGACTGTACGCTGTCTTTAAGACTGTATGCTCTTGTCTTGTCTCTCAGTTGAACAAAGGGTGGAGCTGAGCTTTCTGTTCTCGTACCATCTGCTTAATCATGTCCCTCTCAGCATCTGCATTCAGACCTCTTTGACAAATATGATGACCTATTACAGCCATATTAGAAAATAAAATTACGAGGTGAGGTTTAAAATATCAAGAAAAAAACATCAGAAATTTTGACTTCTCAAAGTCAGAGTTTTAGAGTGTTATAAAGTAACAATTTCGGACTTTGTGAAGTCATAATTTTAAAATAACAATGCCCAATTTCATTGAAGCAGAGATGTGTTTATCTATCTATATCTATATTTTTAATATTGGCTAACCTTTTTCTAAATTGTTAAGGTTATCTTTTCCGTTACACGTTAATCAATATTTTAAGCCCTAAAATAACTTTTCTTGTTTTATCACATGTGTCTGATCAAGTTAAAATGTACCGTTTAACTCAGTTCATATAAAATACCGGTTTATACTGTGTATTTGTATTCAGCCCAGAAATACGGGGACATTAGTTTTTATCCTCGTCGCTCAGCCTGAAGCTGCGCTGTTCCTCCCATTGACCACTGACCTCACTTTATGGCTCAATTACAATAAATAGATTTACTTTCTATACAATCTGGAGTGACGCATCTAATTTCCAGTACGCAAGTAAGGTCTATCCCAAGACACATTAGATGACTAGACTATTTTTAGAATTTTAGATAAGCTAGTTTTAATGTAAAATAATAAAAGTCATGTGGATGGAAGATTTGAAATCTTCAGTTGTTAGTTTTTGGGTTCATGCTTGCTGAACACAGAAAAAAAAAAGAAAAAGGACATTATCAGACTCCAATCTCCACAACATCTTACTACAGCTGATATAATCTGTAAATAAACTAGGTGTGACATTTATTTAGAGCATGGCCTGTTGTGGTGTGTGCCGGATTAGAAAATGCCTCCCCTGCTCAACATTTCCTAATAATTCTTTCCATGCAGATGTCATTTCTGCATGGATGTCATTCACATGTCTATGAATATTTGGAAGCAACATCATTTTAACCTTCTTAAAAAAAATACTACTTAAATTACTACCTATTGTACTTGTTTTTATTTTCAACTTTTTAAAAAATGCTTAGTATTTCACAGAGCCCCTCAGTCCATGGATGAGCATGGAGGGCAAGGACACTGGAAAGATACTCGATATGTAGTCTGCTTAGCAAGGTAAAGCCATTTGTAAATAATAAATGAGACTTCCTAAAATATTTACCGTTTGGCCTAATTTAGTCATCTCCCTCCTCCCTCCTCATGTCATGGGTGACGACTCAACAAACTAGGAGCCTCTTTTTGGGCATTTTAATTCTTTTTTTTCAGGCCTTGTTTTGGACTTTCGTCGTTAATTCTGGTCAAATTCATCTTAAAATCAGTCTCAGCATGATGATTTTTGAAATTCTTATGGTATAGACTGGAATGAAATGTTACTGGAGACATGCAGGTGGAATTACTATGTGAATCAGATTTAAAAAAAAAATCTTAAGTTTTTTCATGCCTGGTGTCGCAATCAAATCCAAAGTTATTCAATTTGTAAAACATAAAGATATAAAAAGATTCCAAAGATGCTTTCAGTGAGATTGCGAGTCTTTTAGGAAAACAGACTGTTCTCTTTCAACCAGAGTCAATAGCTCTGTATGTGGGCTGGGGGATATGAGCAGAGTGATGTCATGAAAAAGCCCATTGGTGGCAGTGTTTGGAGTGGGTACAGAAGCAGGGTATAAATGCCCCCTTGTCTGTCTGTGGTCTTGGCATAAGAAAAGGGAAAAGAAGGAGTTCTGAAGTTTTTTGTGAGCGTCTCTTTCTTTGCTTTGTGTTCTCTGACACTCATGTGTGGGTCAGTAGCTCAGTGAGAGAATGGAAGCGAATTTATTGTTTGAGAGATCTTCTCTCCCACGCTGACCTTAATTAAGATGCAGGGGGCAGACGTGGACAAGACATGGCTCTCTTTTTAGAATACGAGTTGGTTCACATTCTTGCTGTTAGACTTTGCTTTGCTTTATCGTGGGAGAGGTTTGAACATACCAGAAATTTCACCCCAGCACTCCACATAATTTCACTCCTGGACCGCTTGTTATCGAAGCTCCTCTGTAGACATACTCTGTAAGCAACATCCCTCCATGTTGGTAGGTGTATTGTTGCTGTGTGTACTCCAAGTGTTTGAATCATGATGTAACTATGTAACCAAAGTTTTGGCTACTTTTTATAAGATGGCAACCGATTCACTGGTCTGATTAATCAGGCCAATTACTGGCTATTTTTAAATGATCAGCATCGTCCGATGCCAGAGAAAATTAGCTGATTAGCAGTCCATCTGTGGACAGCCCTGCTTGTGATGCTGCCTGTTGGGACCTACTAATGGACCTCAGTGTTTACAGCAGTAACTTTTTACAAGGTTTTTTTTTTTTTTTTTAATAACATATATATCTTAATTTCCTGGGGAAAAGATTAAGATTATTATCTTCTCTTTCAAAGCCACATGTGTAATTTCTTATATAGAATAGTGCTGAGCGATATGGAAAAAAAATCATATATCCCGATATGGACTATTTTATATCATGATAACGATATATATCACGATATACCATAATAAAGTATGTTTTCAGTTATTCTCTGAAAAGTTCAGACCACAGGGTTCAGATACACGCAGTTTCAGCTCTTTTTACTTCATTAAAGTCTTTAGCACCTGCTTGCTGAAACACCAGCACTGTGTTTTTCCACTTACTAAAACGCATTGTTTACATAATTTTACTGCAAGTGAACTACAGTATTTTCTTTTTTTCTTGCGGTGAAATGAAGAGTTAATTGTCGGGCTGCAGCCTCTCAATCTTGCACACATCAATGAGAAACGCTGGAGCAACAATAATGTTTTAAGATGAAAACAACTGCGCTTTTTACTTTATGTGAAATAAAGTCCTCAACAAATACATAGTTGTCAGGACAAATATCTCACTGTACCATTCAAACATTGCTGTAGATCCACAACACCGTGCTGTTAAACAGGTGAAGTCTTCTGCACAAAGAAGTGGCCTCCTTTCCCAACCTGCAGACTGTGAGCAGACAAAGGGCCTGATTTACTAAAGGTTTGCGTGCGTAAAAACGTGTGCAAACTTGACATCACCCGCAAACCAATGTGCAAGCTGATCTACTAACAGCGTGCAAAGAGGACTGCGCCTCTCAAATGAGCAAAATAGCACACGCTGTTCATTTAGTACTTTTGCCCTGATGAATAATCAATATGGGGCGTACCCGCCAGAAAGCGCTAAATACTGGGAGGGGACAATGCAAATAGGTTCATTTACCACACGCAATGAGATTTACCAACCCTGAAAGTAATTGCGGGGATTGTGATTGCGTCTGTATTTAATACGTTCGAAAGGAAGGTGCTAATCTGCCCAGCATTACGCACCGATGGCTGCTGTTATTGTGGCAAGGAGGCGACATCGCCAAAATCAAGGAATACGCAGAGAGAGAGTCTTTCGGACTCGTGTAAATTTGTTTGGAATGAATGTAAACCAGATAGTTGAAACTTAAGGGCTGATTTGGAGCCGGTCACAAGCACATGCAAAAGGAGAAATATTTTATTTGAATGTTAAATCGAGTATTATTCAGTAAAAGGTTGCCACAGGAGGCACATTCATTTTTTTATTTGTGATAAAAAATAAATCACGTGTTTTCATGGAGAAAAAAGTGTTCTTATTGTGCGCCTACCTTGTTCTGCAGTTGGCTCTAGCGTGTCAGACCCCAGTATCCCAGTTATCTGCTCCTCGCAGAAGGTGAGCTGCACCTGCTGCTCAATGCTGGTTAGAGGCATCTCTTCCGCAGGCCCTCCACCTGTCTTGTTTGCCGAAGTTTTATTAAAGGCCACTTTTTCTTTAGTTCTTCGCCTTATATCTTGCCACCTTCTTTTTAACCTCATCTGCCGTTCTTTTTGTCTTACCAACTGCATTTATTCTATCGCAGATTTTCTCCCATATTGCGTTTCTTTTGGTAATGTTTAAATTTCTTTGCTGTAGTTCATGAATGTGTTTATTTGCCTCTTCCACTAATATCTCTAACTCCAACTCGTCAAATTTCATTTTGCGCTTGCGTCTATCCTGCTTTCCATCCAGACTCTCCATGGCGCAAACCGTAAGACACGCAACACCTCATTTAAATACTGCGGTTTGCACCCGTTATCAATTGCGCGAGCATTCTTAGTTGATCACCCGCAAAACACACAACAACAGCACGCGCAAACTTTTTCAGTGCACACGCAATTTAGTACTCTTTATTTAGGATCTTAGTAAATCAGGCCCAAAGAGGACGAAATGATTGACAGCCACTGATCTGCAGTCAACAATATTGTTTATTTTAGCCACTTTGCATTTTTTTCTAGCGATAATGCTGATTTTATGGAGTGACGTTGCTGCTGTCAACGAACTAAAACAGAGAACTAAAACTTATAATACACAGTTAATAACTCAGAATGCTCTATATATTTGTATATGTATTCATTGTCAAGTTTAACAGTTGTTATTTACACTTTCTTTCTTAAATATGCTGCTAAATGCATTAACACTTCATTAAAAATGTTTGCAATTTCTTTTCAAATGTATGTGCAATTCAAAATGCTGATTGGAGAGACAGTCTGGTTTTAAATATTAATTTAAGTAATGCGCATTTTAAACTGTTATAGTCTTGTCATATGATGATGGAAAAAATAAAACAGTCCAACGTATGGGCCAGAAAGAAATCGGCATGCTAAAGCAGCCATTGGCTGTCTGGATATCAAACAAAAAATTTCATTGGCAACAGAAAACCCATATCAGTCCACCTCTACCATTTATGCTCCTGTGTTTATAGTCTTCATGCTATTTGTGTGATATAACAATAACTGACCCTTTCTCTCATTTGAAGAACATGAGATTGACAGAGTGTTAAGGAGGTTTGCTTTGATACAATACATTTTTGCAGTTTAGTTGAGTCATTAATGACAATTAATGACAACTCTTTAGAGTTGCATTTACTTATCTTACTTAACTTTCATGTAAAGGTGCATCTTTTCATAATGTCAGACTGAAGTCAAATGGAAAGCAGCGAACAGCTGCTGCTGAATATAGATCTACGTGGCTCTCCTCCAGCCACTGTCAGTGAGTTCACTTCCCCTCCGCCAGACCTGCTGACGCAGCCGCATTTCCTCTTCTATTGACTGGGACAGGTCACCCGTGGCAGCACGACCAGCGTCACGCAGTCACAATTATGACGAGCCCAGCAGCTATAAAAAAGAAAAACATGGAGGGTGCCATTAAAGGATGCTGAAAGCATGAATGAATAGATACTATAATTAAACAACAGAAGATAAATGCCACTGAAAGCAGGAAAACAATATATGGGATGTGACCATTCATACAGTACTGAGAAGTGGTGTTCTACATCGTAGGCATTTTATGAAGTAGGTATTTTAAAATCCTTGTATATGAAAATGTGACAAATATGATAGAAATCTCTTAAATATTACTTTAAAAATAAGTTTGGAAGAAAATATCTCCATATAGTTCTGTCAAATTTTCAATATACTCATCAATGTGAATGTTCTGACTTCCTGTTTCTTTTAACAAATGTGTATATTTATATACAGTCATAGAAAAAATTATTAGACCACCCTTGTTTTCTTCAGTTTCTTGCTCATTTTAATGCCTGGTACAACTAAAGGTACATTTGTTTGGACAAACATAACGATAACCACAAAGATTGCTCATAAGAGTTTTATTTAAGAGCTGATATCTTACCATTTTCCATGGTTTTCTTGATTATAACCTAAATCACTTAAGTTTTTACATCAATAGCTATGGCATTGTACTGCCAAAAACACTGCTTTTATGCATTCAGTGTTTTCTTTTCTGTCTGTTTTAGTCACATGATGACGTTTAGTAGTACCAGGTATTAAAATGAACAAGAAAGTGAAGAAAAAATTGTGGTCTAATAATTTTTTCCATGACTGTATATAACAAAAGGGAATAAGACTGGAAATGGGCTCTGTGTTCTTGAAATGATGCGAAAACAATTGTCTGGTAGATATTAGTGGTGAGCTGAGTGTATAAGCCACAAATCACTGCCACTCTAAAGTAATTACTTTATCTGAGTGCACTGTGCTTCTGTTTCCTGTTTGGGAAACAGAAGCACATTTTAGATGATTCACATTTTAAAGATGAGTAAGCAGTGAGAGGATGTCATACTGCAGATTTTTGGTAAAGCAACCTGTCTTCTTTTACATATGGTTAATCACTGCATTAGATAATTACTAATTACTGTATAACAGAAAGACGGCATAAAAACAAAAATAATTGATATCTGCATTGTTACTTACAACTGAATTCGCAGCAAGTTGTAGTGTATCATTATTTTAGGCCTACTCCTTTGTTGCTGAGGAGAAACTGCATTACCTTGGACGGTTGTTAGTTGGTGGTGTGGTGGTTAGTGCCTCATAGCAAGGACGTTCCAGTTTGAATCCCGCCTGGAGCCTTTTCTGTGTGGAGTTCATCTTCATGGCCGTTCAGGTTATCTCCAGGTACACAGGCTTCTTCCTGCAGTCCATCCAAAGACATGTGTGTCAGGTTGATTTTTGATGCTGAATTGACTGTAAGTGCAAGTATAAGGTGGATGTCTCCCACCTATTTAGGTTCCAGCCCTACCCTACTGTGACTATTAATAAGATCAGCATGCCTAGAGAATTAAAGAATGCAGCGTTATAGGTCAAATGAAGACCATCCATTGTAATCCAGATTCTTGTTGTAGATTTGTCGTTTTTGATAATTCTCAGTATTCTGAGGGTACACTTGTCTAGTTTTGTAATGTTCAACAACATCACTGTTATGAGTGAGCACAGTCAGCACTGTTACAAAAAATACAACCCCAATTCCCCAAAATGTGGGATGCTGTGTTACGTGTAGGTAAAGACATAATGCAATGATTTGGGAATCTCATAAATGCATATTTTATTCCCAAAAGAACATAAAGAACATATCAAATGCTGAAACTGAGACATGTTACCATTTCATGGAAAATGTTTGCTCATTTTGACTTTGATGGCAGCAGCACATCTCAAAAAAGTTGGAGCAGGGTGATGTTCACCATTGTGTAGCATCCCCTCTTCTTTTAACATCCGTCAGTAAATATCTGAGAAGTGAGGAGAGCAGTTGCTGGAGTTTTAGGAGAGGAATTTTGTCATATTCTTGTCTGATGCAGGATTCTAGCTGATCAACAGTCCTGGACCTTTGTTGCTGGATTTTTTTGTTTGATGACGCACCAAATGTTTTTGTTAGATTAAAGGTCTGGACTGCAGACAGACCAGTTCAGCGCTTGGACTCTTCTCCTGTGAAGCCATGCTGTTGCAGTGGATGCAGTATGTCATTTAGCATTGTCTTGATGAAATATGAAAGAAATGTTGTCTGGATGGGGAGCATACACTGCTCTAAAACCTCATCAGCACTGATGGTGCCCACGTCTTAGACATTATACCGTTAGAGATGCAGGCTTTTAAACTGTCTGCAGATGACAAGCTGGATGGTCCCTCTCCTCTTTAGTCTTTAGGACATGGTGTCCATGGTTTCAAATTTTGATTAATCTGACCACAGAACAGTTTTCCACTTTATTTTCAGAACCATTTTAGATGAGCTTTGGCCCAGAGAAGACAACAGTGTTTCTGGATCATGTTCACATGTGGCTTCTTCGTTGCAGGAAACAGCTTTAACTTGCGTTTGTGGATGGTACAGTGAACTGTGTTTCACAGACTGAGTTCCTGTAGTGAAGTCCAGGAGAGAATCATGCCTGTTTTTAATGCAGTGACACCTGAGCGCTCGAAACTAGCTCATCCAGTTTTGACCTTCAGCCTCGTCTCTTGTGCACAGACACTCCTCCTGATCCCTGACTCTTTTGATGATATTTTGTACTGTAGATGGTGGGATTTTCAAAGTCTCTGCAGCTTTACATTGAGGAACATTTTTATGAAATTGTTCTACAATGTTTCGATGCAGTTTGTTTTAGATTGGTGAACCTCTGACCATCTCTATGACAGAGAGGGAGTCATGTTTTTGGGTATGAAACTAAAGTGTTGCAAACTAACCCAATTAGTTGTCTAATGCTCGTCTATTTGTTTCTGATTTGCACCATTTACTTTTCCAGCCTTTTGTCGACCCCTGTTTCAACTGTTTTGAAAAGTGTTGCTGCCATCAAAGTCAAAATGAGCTGATATTTTCTATGCAATGGTCAATTGTCTCCACTTCAACATCTAACATGTTCTTTATCTTCTACTGGGAATAAAATATGGATTTATGAGATTTGCAAATCATTGCATTCTGTGTATATTTAAAATTTACACAGTGTCCCAACATTTTGGGAAGTGGGGTTGTAGTTACAAAAATCATTATTGCAGATCTTTTTTTGAGCCATGTACTCCAAAGAGCAAAGATGAAACAGCAACAATTCCAAAAGCTAGATGTTGTGATGGTATAGGGCTCTGTCAGTGTCCTTAGTCAATGTCATTGCTGTTTCTGTGGATGTAGTAGCATTAATGCAGAAAGTCACTTGAGATTTTAGAGCATCAAAACCACTTTTTTTTTCTATTTTCCAACAAATCAATGCAGCACCACATTTTACACACTACAAAGACTTGGATGAAGAAGAAGAAGAAGGTACAGATACTTTATGGGCCTGTCTGCACTCCTGACCTGTCCTGATATAAAACTGCATGGAGAAATAAAAAAACACAACAACAACAATTCCGACCTGTACTGCTGCACATCATAAGTTGTGTTTGGAGGAAGAATATCAATAAAGCCGATCAGAAAATACATGAAAAGTCTTGGGTACATAAGTCAAAGTAATTTTGAGAAAATTTGCGTTTTCCTCCTCATCCCAAATTTTTCTGGTTTGGTGTTACATGATGTGAACAGAAATTCATAAGTAATATTTGAAAAACTGTGTCCACTCATCCTGTGTTCAGCGAATTGCTTGAATCTAACTGTAATTTCTAACGATGATGCCACATCATATTACTCCAGAGTGCTGTCTTAGGGAACCGCAAACTGGTATGAAATAGAAGTATATGGGGGAAATATTTTAATGCCTAGGGTTTTTCCACTGTACCTAAATATGTCATGACCAGCACATGTGGCCTTTTGTCTTTTTCATTTTGAAAAATAGGCCTGAAATGTGAAACCTTGGACTGCAGCATAAAGTGGAAATCATAGTGTGTACTCAGAAATGGTACTTTATTATCGACCGCATCTGCATTAGCAGAGAAAATGGTGCAGATCTCCGGGAGGACAGAGGAAGTATTGTCATTGTTGCCATCTTCATATTAAACCAAATATGCTGTCTTTGACTGAACACACACATAGATGTTGCAGTATTAATCAAAAAAAAAACCTTAATTTCAGTGTTCAGGTGTCTTTTCGTTCACTGAATCTGTATTTTATTTGTACAGATGCAAAACCTTTGTCTGGGTTTTCATTTACAGTGGGATGAAAAACCCAGTAATGCTCTAACATATCTGTGGAAAAACTAATCCACTAGTTATCATTTACTTAATCTTGTCAAAATGGAGCAAATGTATTTGTGAAAAATAATCTAAAAGAGAAACTATCAGAAAACAATATTGTTCTATTGGGTTTTCATTGTGGAAATGTATATATAAAAAAAGTAAGGTTATTCCTCTGCCACAGTTCTCTGTTGTGGATTACAATTATTATTCCAGAAAGTGAGTATCATGCACATAAAAACACTGTGCAGGTCTTATGAGTCACAAAGGAGCTCAATCAGTTACACTTTACTTGGGAGCTAAAAGGCTTTAGAATACAACTGGAGCGACATAACTAACTTTTACATTATCATTATGTATCTGAGATGAATTTGTTCAGGGTATAGATGCAGATATGTCGTGAAGTTGGGCACACATCATGGCCTGATCAGCATTATAGTTTAACTAAATTTACATTAATCATTGCCTCAGGGTTATATATCTCCCAGTGCAGACTAGTATTTTTGAAACTAACATTCTGTTCAACAATAGAGAGACACTGACCACCATGGATTAACAGACATACTCTGTATAAATACATTAATTACTGTGTAAAAGAAAAATATATTTTATGCTTCATTGAAAGATTGAATAGGTGATGGCTCTTGGCAGATCTGATGATACAGAACAGTGCTCGGAGAGCTTTATAGAATATTTATAGAATATTTTGCCAGGACAGGAAGACATCAGATCAAATCAGCACCTCTGGTTGTATGAGACGAAGGAATAGTACAACAACGACAACGGCTGAGCTTACTGGAGGGCTAACAAAAGACAACTGAGCCCTTGAAAGTGCAGCAAACCTTGAACTGTTGAAAGATGACCTGAGCCTGAAACTAACAAGCTCAGAATCTGAGCTATCCTAAAATGGAGAACAAGACCTTCAGTTTGAAGTGAAAACAGAGACATTTATTTTCTTTTAATTTATTTTGTCATCTGTGATGAGGCTAAAACTTAACATTTATAATGGTACGCAAGCAATAATTATGTTTCTTGATGTGACTTTTCCAGATCTGTTAGCACACGTGAACAGTGAGCCAGCTCGGATACAGTTTCACATGAGCAGTTTAGCCCTCTATCTGACCTGTGCTCCTTTTCCTGTCTTTCAGCCATCATCAACCCCAAGCAAGCCAAAGACAACAAGAGCTTCAACTTTGATTACTCATACTGGTCACACACTACGGTAACTCATTCTGTGGCCTCAAAGTTCGACAGCAACACACTCACACATTTGCATTAGAGTGCTTTATTTTGTGTCGAGTTTGCCAGGTTTACAAGATTACTAATCTCTTTCTGCAGCCCGAGGATGTCAATTATGCCTCTCAGATGCGAGTGTACACAGACATTGGAGAGGAAATGTTGCTTCACGCCTTTGAAGGCTACAACGTCTGCATCTTTGCCTACGGTCAGACAGGTGCTGGCAAGTCCTACACAATGATGGGAAAACAGGACGTCAAAGATCAACAAGGAATCATTCCACTGGTACACTGACACATTGGTTATGTGACTCGTGTAGAATATGAAAATAAAATACATATTTTTTAACAGTTTTGGAAATAATGTTGTTTTTCTTCTTCCAGATGTGTGAAGATCTTTTCACAAAAATCAATGATAATACAGACAACAGCATGTCTTACTCTGTCGAGGTAATCTGGCCCTTCTGTTTGCTGCACAAACAGATTTTCCAGTGGTTATGAACTTTGAGGCTAACTATACGATTATATGATTGAACAGGTGAGCTACATGGAAATCTACTGTGAACGCGTGCGGGACTTGCTGAACCCCAAAAACAAAGGGCACCTGCGTGTGCGGGAGCATCCTCTGATGGGGCCCTATGTGGAGGACCTGTCCAAGCTGGCTGTCACCTCCTATACTGACATCCAAGACCTGATGGACTCTGGCAACAAGGCCAGGTGAGGCAGCCATCCGTTCATGTGTTCATGTCATCACATATGCCTGGGTCAATTAAGGGGAGAATGAAATCACTGTTAAAAGATGACTCCATTAGTTTATACATCATCCGTTCATCATGAGGATGACTCCATAGGCAGTTTAATAAGGCATCTGTGCATTTGGAGGAGTTTCTTCGTTTAACAACAATAGGGTCATGTTATACCAGCGCTGGTGGTAATGGTAATCACTTCAGACACTAAAGTATATGCCCATAAGCACAGAAAAAGGTTTTTTTTTTTAATGTCCCCTTTAAGACCTGCCTCATAAACTTGTTGGATTTGGAGGAATTTATTTATTAAATTTATTTATTAAACTCACCTCTTATGGAAGTGCAGTACCAAAATTATTTATATTAACCTTTGATCCCAGGGAATCTGTAATATAGCAAAACTAAATCATAACAGAGAAATAAATATAAAGTTCCATGATTAACCATGAGAAAACACTAACTTTCTCTGCCAACAACCCCAGGTATGGAGGTATTGAGGGCTTTAAATATTAGTTTACCATATCTGTAATTACAATAAATATCTTCTTGTTAAGTGGGGTAACACATTTAATACTGTATATACATGGTCAAAACATGGTCAAATTGTAATTCATACTATTGATTTATCATATAGTTATTTACACTTTACATTTTAAAACCCTGAATGTTGCTTCACTAATGTGATTGTTCAAAAACTAAAACTTAGTGCCCTCTTTCTACAGGACTGTGGCTGCAACCAACATGAACGAGACAAGCAGTCGCTCGCATGCCGTCTTTAACATCATCTTCACTCAGAAACGCCATGATGCAGAGTCTGACAACACTTCCGAAAAGGTATCCGGTTTTTACCACATCCTCACAGAATTTCCCTCAATGCTGAGGTGTTGTCTCTGCTTCAAAACAGTGATAATGCATTTAAATCCTGACATTAAGAGTTAATTTAAGACTGCTTGAGGGTCATGATGATAATTCCACATTGTCATCAAGATGTTTTCGTTATTGTTGTTTTTTTTTTTTGTTTGATGGTTTGTTTTCATAATGTAATGCCAGTCTATGAAATGATAAATACCTATGCATTTTAGACCAGTATTTATTTATTTTTTTTGGTGTGCTGTTGTAGGTCAGCAAAATAAGCTTGGTGGATTTGGCTGGCAGTGAGAGGGCAGATTCTACTGGAGCTAAAGGAACCAGGCTTAAGGTAAACTTATCTTTTCTACATTTAAATAAAAGATTAAAAAAACAGCTTCACTTGTTTCATTATGAGATGATCAATCTGACCAGGTACATATTAAAGCAGTCACTTAGTGTGTTTACTTAGTTACTGTAATTTGTATTACAGGAAGGAGCAAATATCAACAAATCTCTAACCACACTGGGGAAAGTAATTTCTGCTTTGGCAGAAATGGTATGCATTATTTTATCTCCTTGTACCATGTACGGTAATATCGATTTTTATGTTGACTAAACATCTATATTTTACTCTACATTTCATTATAGGACTCTGGGCCAAATAAGGTAAATGTTTGTTACAGTTTTTGTTTTTTTTTTTAGCTGTTTTCTTCCTTCTAAAATCCAGTTTGAAGTGTTAATTTCAGCTTGTTGTTTCTGTTCAATTCACAGAATAAAAAGAAAAAGAAGGCAGAGAGCTTCATCCCCTTTCGAGATTCTGTATTAACTTGGCTGCTGAGAGAAAATTTGGGTATGAACTTCAAATTTAAGTGACTGTTCTTGTTTTTGAATAATCAATTAATTTTTCACAAGTTGAGGCCAAAACATTTTAAATCTTTTTTTTTTTTGCACTGTGTCAGGGGGGAATTCTCGGACTGCAATGGTTGCTGCCCTGAGTCCAGCTGACATCAACTATGATGAGACCCTTAGCACACTCAGGTAGAGATCAGACTGAATAAATGTCGCTTTGGGGCGATGAACCTGGTTGTGGCGCAATGCACATTTTCCTCTGCAGATTTCACACTTTTCACACAACTTTCTAAAATTGTGTTTTAGAAAGTCAAGGGAATTATGAACACGTGGGCCTTGTCATCTCCTGCCTTGCACATTTCAGCATCCTCTATGATCCTTGTTTTTTTTTTTTTTATCTCCAGGTACGCTGATCGTGCCAAACAGATTCGCTGTAATGCTGTAATCAATGAAGATCCCAACAATCGACTGGTGCGTGAGCTGAAGGAGGAAGTGTCTCGTCTGAAAGAGCTCCTTTATGCCCAAGGGCTGGGTGACATCATTGAGAGTAAGGCAGTGTTACCTCTAGGTTTAACTCTTTGCAGTGGTTCTACACTTTCTTTTTGCAACATTCCCATTTCCAATAATGTTCTGTCACTTTATGTAGCTCCCCTCTCTGCACTTAAATTTTACTATCTGTTCAAAAAAAGAAGTAGTGTTTTTGGATGTATTCTGAGTGCAAAGCAAATTAAGAAGCAGGATAACAAAATAGTAAATTAAAGTGGATTGAAACAAATAGATATGGATGTTTTTTGGGCACAAGTCTTTGATTTCTTTTTAAGTGAAAAAACATAGTTTTTTTCACATTCCACATTCTTTTTTTAACAGCATGAACTCACTTTTAAAGAATTCAAACACGCAGGTCACAGATCTATTCATAACAGAAAATAGATACAGCTCTGTTCAAAATAATAGTGTGTTTTAAAAAGGGAGTAAAACTCAAAATCCTTGTAATTAGCTTTTATTTTCAAACACATATATGCATTGGGAATACTGCACATTCTAGTCCAAATTAAAATATAAAGAAAAGTTCTGTCAAATGTGTTATTACTTCACAGCTAAAAAAAAAAAGGATATTAGGCTTTTTAAATAAATAGCAGTGTCTGCATTTTCTTTACAAATTCAAACATTCACTGCATGAGCTGAGAAATGCTTGAAGATTTATTTTACCTGTGAATCACTGAACTAATATTTATTTTTAACCACCGTTTCTGAGAACTGTTTCACATCTGTGTTGCATGAACGCCTGGCACCTGTGAACAGATATTCTAGCCCAGGATCACTGGGCTTTCATAATAATATCAATAATCTTGCTTTCATCAGTCCAGGAAATGTTGCTCCGTTTCTCTTCAGGCCAGTCAATGGACTCCTTGGCAAACTGTAACTTTTGTTTTTTTTTTTAAAGGGACTTTGTGGTAAACAAGAGCTCGATGTCCCTCGCCCGGGCTAGGCTCACCGGGGCCCTACCCTGGAGCCAGGCCTGGGGGAGGGGCTCGTGCGGGAGTGCCAGGTGGGCAGGCTTTTACCCATGGGGCCTGGCTGTGTGCAGCCCGGACAGGTTACATGGGTTCGCCTCCCTGTGGGCCCAACACCTGCAGGGAGGGTCATAGGAGTGGGGTGCGATGTGTTTTGGGCAGCAGTCAAAAGCATGGGCCTTGGTGTCCTGACCCTCGCCTGACTAAACTGGCTACTGGGACATGGAACGTTACCTCTCTGGTGGGGAAGGAGCCTGAGCTTGTGCGTGAGGTTGAGAGGTACCGACTAGATATAGTCGGGCTCACCTCAACGCACAGCCTGGGCTCTGGAACCAATCTTCTCGAGAGAGGCTGGACCTTATTCTACTCTGGCGTTGCTCAGGGTGAGAGGCGACAGGCTGGTGTGGGCTTGTTTATAGCCCCCCAGCTTGGAGCCTGTACTGGGGTTTCCCCAGTTGATGAGAGGGTAGCTTCCCTGCGCCCTTCGGGTTGGGAAACAGGCTTTGACTGTCATTTGCATTTATGCGCCAAATGACAGTTCAGAGTACCCGGCCTTCTTGGAGTCCTTGGCAGGGGGTGCTGGAAAGCGCCCCTAATTGGGACTCACTTATTCTGCTGGGGGACTTCAATGCTCACGTTGATGATGACAGTGGTACCTGGAGGGGCATGATTGGGAGGAAGGGCCTCTCTGATCTGAACCCGAGCAGTGTTTTGTTATTGGACCTTCTGTGCTCGTCACAGTTTGTCCATAACGAACACCATTTTCAAGCATAAGAGTGTCCGTAAATGCACTTGGCATCAGGACACTCTTGGCCGTAGATCGATGATCGACTTTATAGTTGCATCATCTGATCATCCAATCTTGTTTTGGACACTCGGGTAAAGAGAGGAGCTGAGCTGTCAACTGATCCATACCTGGTGGTGGGTTGGATCAGATGGCGGTTAGACCTGGTAGGCCCAAACGTGTAGTGAGTGTTTGCTGGGAACGTCTGGCAGAGGAACCTGTCAGACAGATCTTCAAGTTGCACCTTTAATCACATCCGGAGGGAGGTGGCGGACATTGAGTCTGAATGGATCATGTTCTGGGCCTTCATTGCTGAGGCGGCTGACCGGAACTGTGGCTGTAAGGTCGTCTGTGCCTGCTGTGGCAGTAATCCTCAAACTTGGTGGTGGACACCTCGGATAAGAGAGGCCATCAGACTGAAGAAGGAGTCCTTGGTTAGCTTGTGGGACTCCAGAATCAGCAGGCAGGTATCAATGGGCCAAACGGGCCAAACGGGCTGCAGCATTGGCCTTCACCAACACTGTGTATAGTGGGGGTGGGGTGCTGCTGACCTCGACTGGAGATGTTGTTCGGTGGTGTAAGAAATACTTTTAGGACCTTCTCAATCCCACCAACATGTCTTCCATAGAGGATGCTGAGCCTGTGAACTTAGAGGTGGACTCGTTTATTACCGGAGCTGAGGTTGCTGAGGTAGTTAAGAAGCTGCACAGTGGCCAGGCTCTGGGGGTGGACGAGATGCACCCTGATTTCCTGAAGGCTCTGGATGTTGTAGGACTGTCTTGGTTGACACATCTCTCCAATATCGCATGGAAATAAAGGGCAGTACCTCTGTATTGGCAGACCGGGGTGGTGATTCCCCTTTTTAAGAAGGGGGACTGGAGGGTGTGTTCCAATTACAGGGGAATCACACTCCCCTGTACAAACGGAGTGGGAGTTTGGTCCACATTCCCGGTTGTAAGTTGGGCTCCTTTCTGGTGAGAGTTGGACCCCGCCAGGGCTGCCCTTTGTCACCAATTCTGTTCATAACATTTATGGACAGAATTTCTAGGCGCAGCCAAGGAGTGGAGGGGTTCCAGTTCGGTGGTGTCAGGATCTTGTCTCTGCTGTTTGCAGATGACGTGGTCCTGTAGGCGCCATCAAGTGGGGATCTTCAGCTCCTCGCTGGAGCGGTTCACAGCCGAGTGTGAAGCGGCAGGGATGAGAATCAGCACCTCCAAATCTGAGACCATGGTCTCTCAGTCGGAAAAGGGTAGAATGCCTCCTCCGGGTCGGGAGTGAGGTTCTGCCTCAAGTTTAAGTATCTCGGGGTCTTGTTCACGAGTGATGAGAGAAAGGAGCGGGAGATCGACAGACGGATTGGTGCAGCGTCTGCTGTGGTGGTGACTCTGTACCGGTCCGTTGTGGTGAAGAGAGAGCTGAGCCAAAAGGCAATGGCTCTCTGTTTACCGGTCGATCTTTGTTCCAACCCTCACCTATGGTCATGAACTGTGGGTAGTGACCGAAAGAACGAGATTGCGGATACAAGCGGCGGAAATGAGTTTTCTCCGCAGGGTGGCTGGACTCTCCCTTAGAGATAAGGAGGGAAGTTAGTCATTCAGGAGAGACTCAGAGTAGAGCTGCTGCTCCTTCACATCGAGAGGAGCCATTTGATGTGTAGGATGCCAATGTGAACCCAAAGCTGGCTTCACATTGGCATATTCTAATTGTTACAATACTCACACTTTGATTACCCTGGAGCTGACCATTGGCTTTGCCGTTTTGGCTGTTCTTCCAGCCATTTGAATGGTAAAATTATTTTCACTCAGGAGCCCATCATTATCTGCACTTCTTTATTCCTTCTCTCCAGTAAACTTTTTCATCAAAGTATGTTGTTCTTCTAAAAAATGTCTGGAACGACCCATTTTACTCAGATTTTCAGAGAAATGCACTAAAACCAACATGTAAAACATCTGCTGCCTCCGTCCTGAAATACGAACCACCTGTTTGACACCTGTTTATTTACAGAATTAATGACCCAGATAACTGAACTCCACACTGCTATTTTTTTAACGGCCTAATATTCCTTTTCTTCACTTTCTGTAAAGATATAACAGATCTGATAAATATTTCTTCATTTTTTGATTTGGAATAGAATATGCAGTGCTCCCAGTATATTTGCATGTTTGGAAATAAAAGCTGTTTTCAGAATTTTGAGCTATTCTCACTGTTTTAAACACATTGCTGTTATTTTGAACACAACTGTAAATCATGATTTCAGTGTTATATGTATAGTATTTTAGGCATTATTATATTAGCTACACTGCTCAGGTGTTAATCGGATGATCATTGAACTTTACTTCCATGTACATTTTATCTGACAGTTTTGTGCTGTCTCTTTTCTGTTTCTCTCTCTGTCACTCTTTTCTCCTCTCCTCTCAGCATATCGGGCAACTGGCGCTGATATCGAGGGTTTGAAACGTGTGTTTTCTGGCTGTTGCTTTTGCTCTGCTGCTTAGTTTCACGGGCGCTTATATTCACAGAAAATAGTAGCTTGTCAATGTTCTCTGCAGCACCACAGTACAATTATATGTCATATAGACAGTCTATGGTGGTCGTCGTAATTGGTGGTAGTAGTGGTAAGTTATTTCAATGACAAATAATAAGCTAATGTTAATATAAATGGCATTAAATCATGCTTTATCATTTTGGATTTAATTCTGAGATACCTATGGACCATATACTATGTAGGTGCTGTAGAGATCATAGATGTGGCATTTAATGGGGCAGTGCTAAACTGTTCATGTCTCAGCAAGGCAGAGAAATACAATATGAAATTATATGGGCCACAGCAATACACATCATAGTGTTACCCATTATCCCAGTCATTAATTTTACGGCTGTAGAAACCATAGCTTCACATTTTCTTGGCAGGTTTTATCTGGCTTAATCTACTTCAGTTGGCAGCCATGATGAGAAATGATGGTGTAGCTTTCAGTACCAGAGAGAGCACAGCCATTTGTGTAATATTAAACGTTTGTGGTAGTCATCTATTCATGCCATATATTTTTTTTGCTCTTTGCATACGTAATCTGCAAAGGTAGTGATCCATCTTGGCAGGTTAAAAACTGTCCATATGGATGGATATGATACAATTTACCAATTTATTGTCCTCTGTTGCCGTAGCGACAGCTGTATTTTTGATTTTCTTCATGCTGAAGACCTTGCCTGAGGGTTTCATGAGCCGTGCAAAGCCAGATAAAACAGGGAAAAAAAACAAAACAAAACAAGAAAAACAACATCTTGTTGCTTAGGTTTAAATCAGGCAAGCACTTCTCTTTGGTTTGCAATGACTTCTGTTGACCTGTAGGGTGCCAGTGGAAAACTGGGCTATTGTTGGTCGAAGAAAGAGAGGAGGAATGCATGTCTTTAGGCAGAGAAAACAGGAAAAGCAAGAGACTTGGGGTGAAGTGTCAGGTAGTCTGAAGCTAGAAATTGAAGCTGTGATGATCAATGTTGTTAGTGGTTATGCCTCACAGTTGGGCTGTGAGTTAGCAGAGAAGAGTAGGAGAAATTCTGGAGTGAGATAGATTAAGTAATGTAGAGTATCCCCAGAGATGAAAGAGTAGTGATTGGTGCAGATTTCAGTGGTCATGCTGGAGGAGGCAACAGAAGTGATGAGGACATGAAGAGCAGGTTTGCAAGACTAAGCTAGACTAAGGACAGAAGTGAGCATCTGTGAATAGCAGTATGGTTTAATGCCAAAAGAAAGCACTACAGATGTAATATTTGCTTTGAGGATGCTGATAGAGA
Organism: Hirundichthys speculiger; assembly: GCA_018398805.1. Classification (NCBI taxonomy): domain Eukaryota; kingdom Metazoa; phylum Chordata; class Actinopteri; order Beloniformes; family Exocoetidae; genus Hirundichthys; species Hirundichthys speculiger. Next base: position 268,442 of record JAGFBZ010001902.1, read on the forward strand.
AGTACAGAGAAGGCCAGGGGGGAGGTGCATTGTGTCTTTGTACCCTGAGAAAGCAGATGACAGGGTACCAAGAGAGGAGCTGTGGTACTGTATGAGGAAGTCTGGAGTAGCAGAGAAGTATATTAAAGTGGAGCAGAACATCAATGAGAGCTGTAAGACAGTGGTGAGGTGTGCTGTAGGTGTGACAGAGAAGTTCAAGATGGGGGTGGGACTGCATCAAGGATCAGCTCTGAGCCCCTTCTTGTTTCTATGGTGATGAACAGACTGACAGATGAGATTAGACATGAATCTGGAGAAAAGTGTCAGGTGTGATGTGTGATAAAACAGAGTCAGCAAGAATGAAAGGAAAGATGTACAAGACTGTGGTGAGACCTCTTTGAGAGTGGCACGGATGAATAGGATCAGGAATGAGTACATCAGAGGGGCAGCAAATGTTAGATGTTTTAGAGAGAAAGTCAGACAGACCAGACTAAGATGGTTTGAAGATGTACAGAGGAGGGATAGAGAATATATTGGTAGAAGGATGATGAGGTCAGAACTACCAGGCAGGAGGCCGAGAAGAAGACCTACGACGAGATTTATGGATGTAGTGAAACAGGACATTAAGTTGTTGATGTGAGAGAAGAGGATGCAGAGGATAGGGTTAGATGGAGGTGGATGATTCACTGTGGTGACCCCCTGAAGGGAAAAGCCAAAAGGAAAATAAGAAGCTGTAGAAAATAAGACCTTATTACAAAAGCCACGTGTTGGGATGTTTTTTTTTCACCCCTGCGATAATGATTTCTGGTATTTCTATTTACATTTTATCAAAACCAAAGGAATGCCCACATATTCCTCTTTCATTCACATTTACATCGTTATTAGTTGCAGTGGTCTTCTTTGTATATTCTGCAGTCCAAATGTCTGAAGTTGCATCATCAGCTGCCACATTTACTTTATCAAAATAGCTACGACTAAATGTGACGTGGTCAGGCGTGACGTGTGCAGCAACTAATTAATTAACTAATTAATTTACAGTGACAGTTTCTTACAGTGAGTTTGTTTTTCAGTCTTCTACTCCATATGGCATATTACAAATAACAGAAAAAGAAAGGGAGAGAACACCAGCAAGTTGAATCAAAGATAGATTTCACTATTTGGGATAGTGAAGAATAAGGATATTTGAACTGGTTAAGGGCATTTTTGGATAATTTTGAACAATTTAAGGAAACCCTGGAGTTGTTATTGTATGTCTCTGCACACTATTGCCTACATTGATTTTTTTTTCATAACTAATGAAAAACTTGATTTTATTTTTTCTGTTAAAGGTACTTAATTGGGAATGAGAAAAATAATTACTGTCTTGAATCATTTTTTTTGCAGATAAAAATTTATACCTGAATTCCTAGTCAAGTGTTAAATCTTCTTGTTTTTGAGTGAGGTTATAATGATGCTCTGCTTTAAGTTTATTTTTATAGTGGTTGCATTTTCTTTGAGCCTTGTTATATATGGATGGCCTTTTTGTCGTATCATTTAAGTTGATCTTCTTTGTGCGCGGCTTTCTGCTGGTGCTGCTATCGCTTTTATACAAGCCAGTCAAATTTCTCTATGTGTGTGTTTGAAGCCACATATCTTCTTTCTTTTTCTTTTCTACTCTCCCCTTTCTGTCTTCTTTTTCTTTCTGCATTTCCTCGTTCTTTTACTTTCTATTATTGATTATCCCAACATCGCCTCCTGTCCATTCCTTATTACCCGTTCCGCCCTGACAGACATATCCGATTACAAGAACAATAACAAAAAAGGCCAAGCTGTGAATCAAAGGGATGATCTTTCCACAGTGACCAATGCCATGACGGGGATGAGTCCCTCTCCATCCCTCTCAGCCTTGTCCAGCCGTGCAGGATCTATTGCCAGTCTCCATGATCGCATTATGTTCAGCCCAGGCAGCGAGGAGGCCATTGAAAGGCTGAAGGTGAGCACTGAAAAACACGTGAACATTGTCAGTAACAAAGCATTTGCTGGCATTTAACATTTTCTTATTGATATATCTGATAATTGAACCCTTATCAAGGTGTTCTTTTTTTGTTTTTTTCTTTTTACTTCCCCATAGTCATACTATGACATAAATCTGTAAAACCAGTTGGGTTTGTTTAAATGTCTCATTTCTTCTACAGCTGGGGACGGATTTTTGAACAAAAAAGAACCCATTTCATTGTCAGCACCTCTAAAATCAAGTTTATCATCAGAAAACTGCATGTCACCCAGAGCAACTGTGTGACTTTGGATTTTAAATTGTTTTTTAGACAATATAATACTATGGCACAAATGAGAAAAATTCAGCCAAAACTTATTACTAGATGAACTCATTGTTGGTGTTGCACTTTTCATTGTATTGGGAGTTATCATTTTAATGACTGCAAAATGCTACAATGTTTTTTTTTTTTTTTTTTTGAATATAAGGAAACAGAGAAAATCATTGCTGAATTGAATGAGACTTGGGAAGAGAAACTTCGTAGAACAGAAGCTATCAGAATGGAAAGGTAAGATTTTAATTTCGTTGGACGTGTCACCCATTTATCGTAGAGCTATTTTATTATATACTAAATGATTTTCAGTAAAGTTGAGTCTAAACAAACAGCTTTTCACAAAAATGTAAGTGCAGTGTACATTTTCAAGACATTCTTTCATTATGATCAGCTAAAGAATGCAGTTATCTGTTTCTGTTAATAACAAGAAACTAAATCGCTTGTTTCTACAGTTGTTTCAGTAACTGGAGAAACAGCTTGGAAGTAGTTCTAGTGAATCACACAGATGGACCAGGACGTGAAGGAGTGTCAAACAGAGAGGCAGCCAGTCTCCTTAAATCATATGGTTGACTGAATGGCATTTTCTATGGCCAATGCCAATTATTAAAAAGTGGCAAATAATTGGCCAAATAGTTAATTGACAAAGTGATTAATCAGTCTACTTCCAATGATATCACTATTTTTTATGTTTATAGCTTAATAGAAAGCTGAAGAATATATCTGGATGGTCATTGAAACTTTGATAAAACAGCAAAACTGAATGTGTGTAAGACTTGATCAGTAGTCTTGTGTGTATCTGAATTTTTTCTACTGATGAGATTTTTTTCAGGGCTGATGCTCACTTTCTGATTTTCATATAGGAATTATGTCATTTCATCATGTGGCTCTAGACTGGATATACAGTCATTGAAAAAATTATTAGATCACCATTTTTTCTTCACTTTCTTGTTCATTTTAATACCTGGTACCACTAAACGTCATCATGTGACTAAAACAGACAGAAAAGAAAACACTGAATGCATAAAAGCAGTGTTTTTGGCAGTACAACGCCATAGCTATTGATGTAAAAACTTAAGTGATTTAGGTTATAATCAAGAAATCCATGGAAAATGGTAAGATATCAGCTCTTAAATAAAACTCTTATGAGCAATCTTTGTGGTTATCGTTATGTTTGTCCAAACAAATGTACCTTTAGTTGTACCAGGCATGAAAATGAACAAGAAACTGAAGAAAACAAGGGTGGTCTAATCATTTTTTCCATGACTGTATATCCAAAAATGATGAGTGAGAATGAAAACATAATAAGGGAATGCTTTTTTTGGTAGGCGTACAGAACACTGGTAGCACAACAAAGAAAAAAACAGTAACAGTAGTTCGTGGTGAGATGTTACTAATAACATATCTGTGATTGCTCCCAATCATAACCGTTTGTATACTGCTTCAATCAAAGCTCCCGTTTCAATATGATCTCACAAATGGGATCTTCTCTGTCGTTGATATGAGTCTGGTATTGGACATTTGTAGTCATAAATATGAACTGTCACTTGTCCACAGAGAGGCTTTGCTGGCAGAAATGGGTGTGGCAATGCGAGAAGATGGTGGCACTGTTGGCGTGTTCTCACCAAAGAAGGTAAAAGGAAAATATATTAATCCTTACATCTCCAAACTTCCTTTGTGAGCTCATGTTTCTGATTTGAATTAATCACTGAAATGCTTATTCATTTACCCCAAAGCCTACTGATCACCCCAGAAAGCCCCAGCCTGTGTTTATCGACACAGTTGGGCTGTTTTCCCCCAACGAGGTTTGTTTCTCTGAAGAGTTTAAAGCTGTCTCCTCTGAGTGCTTTGAGGTTCTCTTCAACTTAAGCCTTGCCTTGGCAGATCGAACAAGGGTTTTTATTTTCCATAAGTGTTATCCTAAATCTTCTAAATTACTCACTTCAAACACTTCCTCATTCCTCTGATGGCAGCAATGAGTGTAAACATGGGGGGAAAGATAATAGCAGTGTCCCCATTTCATTGATTTATGGCTCTTTGCCTGTAGCCCAATATAATATAAACCACTCATGCTGAAAAACTGCAGGGAGTGAATTTCAATGCATCCCTTTAGCAATTACTGATTGTTTCTCAGCTAGTTTTTTCAGTCTTCTTCTCCATATGGCATATTGCAAATAACATATGGGTACAAAAAGATGTATTATCTTAAAATTACTCACCAAAATGTTGACAGTGAGTGAATGACTCTTTATTCTGTGCCAGACACCTCATTTGGTGAACCTCAACGAGGATCCTCTGATGTCTGAGTGCCTGCTGTATTACATAAAAGATGGAATCACCAGGTTAGATACTGACATTTTCCAGTATCTGGGTAAAATATATTTGATTGATACAAGTTGATTTAACTGAATATTAATGAAATGTACTGAAGGGCCATCATCCTTCGTGTTTCTTAGGGTTGGTCGTTTAGATGCCAGCAGTCGTCAGGATATAGTCCTCAGTGGCCACTTCATCAGGGATGAACACTGCACTTTTACCAGTTCTCCTGGTCCACTGGGAGAAAGTAAGCTTTTTGCTTTGCTCCAAAGGCTTGTAGCTGACAACATTAGAGTTGAATATTTCTGTAATTGAACCCCTCTCTGTTCCTTAGCAACAGTTGTCCTGGAGCCATGTGAGGGAGCTGAGACTTATGTCAATGGAAAGAGAGTGACCGAACCCACTGTTCTGAAATCAGGTCAGAGTGTTGTCTTTGAACTTGTCTCCCGAAGGTTAAGCTTTCTTTCCACAGAATACCCAACAGAAACACTGATGTGCACATTGTAAAGATCACATAGATTCATTTTGCACATTTTGATTTGGTACCGTTACAGGAAATCGCATCATTTTGGGGAAGAGTCATGTGTTCCGATTCAACCACCCAGAGCAAGCCAGGGCAGAGAGGGAGAGGACTCCCTGTGCTGAAACCCCTGCCGAGCCTGTTGACTGGGCCTTTGCTCAGAGGGAGCTGCTAGAGAAACAGGGAATTGACATGAAACAAGAAATGGAACAGAGGTACATTTATAACATAGATATATTGCATTGTCTTTACTTCATTTATAACACATTGGTGCACTGTAGCAAAAAAATAATGATTTTGAGTTGGTTTTGGATTGGTGCTTCCTCAGACCTTTTTCATTCATATGGTTTTATTTCCTCAGGCTGCAGGAGTTGGAGGATCAGTATCGCAAAGAAAGAGAGGAGGCCAACAACCTTCTTGAGCAGCAAAGACTGGTACAATAATAAGTACTTTTACTCATGTTATGTCACAGATTGTCTTAGAGTGCTACAAATATTAATCATACGAGTTACATAAAACCCGCTATAATTATTTATAGCTTGAAGCACAGCATCTGTAGCACTATGGATGGATTTGGTATTTATTTTACAGGGTATATACACTGTTTATGCTTATTAAAGCTGGAGAACATACCAGATATTCCAATCAGTATAGTTTTTACTCTCTTTGTCTTTGTTAATAGTAGTTATGTTCCTCTCAACTAGTCATTGTAAACAAGCAAAGAAGCACAACATTTTTTGACATCTTAATGATGATATAATGCTGTGTTTTTAATGTGCTTTGGTCTAATAATTCAGTAATAATCCTAAAATACTTTGATGTAAAGAACTAAACTTTTGACATAAATCCTTCATTTATTGTCTAGGATTATGAGAGCAGGCTGGAGGCTCTTCAGAAACAAGTGGACCGTTACTACCCAGAGGCCCCTGAGGAGGATGAGGAACCAGAAGAAGAAGGTCAGGAGAGACCGGTTACATCTTCCTTGCATGCTGGTTATTAACATATCTTTGCCACATGAGCATCTTTTATCACTTGGTCAACAGTTCAATGGACGGAGAGGGAAAGAGAGCTGGCTGTGTGGAGCTTCCGTAAGTGGAGATGGTACCAGTTCACCTCGCTGCGTGATCTTTTATGGGGAAATGCCATCTTCCTTAAGGAAGCCAATGCCATCAGTGTCGAGCTCAAAAAGAAGGTCCAACATTTTATGAACATACTTCATCGGTATATCTATACATTTATCCAGATCCTTTACCAAAATGATGCTCCCTGTTTCTCTGCAGGTCCAGTTCCAATTCGTGTTACTGACAGACACGCTCTACTCCCCCCTGGCTCCTGACTTGTTGCCCCCAGAGGCAACTAAAGACAGAGAAAAGCGGCATTTTCCCCGTACCATCGTAGCTGTTGAGGTGCAAGATCAAAAAAATGGAGCAACTCACTACTGGACATTAGAGAAACTGAGGTAGCTGAAAACACACACACAATACCTTTGCTTTATAAAATTTCACATTTCTGAGACTGATAAACTACCATGCATGTTGCTTTTCACATTATTTCAGTTTTAACATTTAGTCAAAAGACAGTAAACTTGTGGGTGTCTTGTAAAGCATGTTGTATAGAGAAATAATAACAATGATATTTTCAGCGCATCTCGGTCATAGGCCCAGCTGTTTACTCATTAACTCCAGTTGTGCATCTGTTCAGTTAAATTTCTTAATATGACAATTGTTTCTGTGCTGTCTGCAGGCAGAGACTTGATCTCATGCGAGAGATGTATGACCGCGCTGCTGACGTGCCCAACAATACCACTGAGGAATGTGAAAATGTGATGACAGGAGGTGACCCCTTTTATGATCGCTTCCCTTGGTTCCGTCTGGTTGGCAGGTAAATAAATACTGAGCACCACTGGCCCCATACGGTACAGGACAGTAAGTAAAGAGGGCTATTCTTCTTGAACAAAGGCCAACAAGCCCATTGTTAGCCATCCCTGTCCATTCAGAGCAACGGTAGTGTTTGGGTATAACTGTTATATTCTGTACATGGTGTCAGCTTTGGACCTAAGAGACACCTTCTTAAAACTGTTTACTGCCCACTTCGGTCAGTCTGTTTCTTCAGCCTGTATGTTTAGTCATCTGTTGTGTTTGTTCAAATACTTAACTGAGCTTTGTTTATCAGTGTGATAACTCTTTTCTACTGTAGTACATGCCTGATGAAGACAAGCCCATTTTCATCAATAGGACAGTCAGCAGTGGAACATTTATTACTTTCTACTTTGGTACATTCTTTCTGGTGCTGGCAAACAGCATCATAACCTCAGTTCTCTCTCTCCATTTTGCTATTGCACATTAATTTTATCATATTTTGTCATATTCTCCTGTTATAAAATTCTCAGCATATCAACATATTCTATATATATCAACCTTTTAATGTCATTTAGCTAAATTAAATTGTGCCCATCAACTGTGCTCTTTATTAGGTCATTCAAACTGTCCGTGCAGTATCCATCGATAAGCACGTTCATGTTCATTTTACCGCATCTTTGATACATATAATTTCCTGCTTGTAAAATGTAGTTTTGAGGACACAGAACTTTCTCCTTTCTGCAGTCGTCCTCAGTGTATTGAGGAAACCAAACAAAAATCCCACCAATGTCAAATGCATCAACCTATATATACCACAACTAGCAAACTCTGCTTGGGCTGAAGTTTGATGAAAATGAATATGGTATCACTTGTCATGTAACTTATGCGGGTTCCTGTGATACCTGCTAGTGGCTTCTTTGGAACTGAATTAGTGTGCTACAAGATGGGTACATGTGCGTGATCCACGTATCTATCATCATGCCATGAACCGATACACTGAAATGTATAATCTTGTAGCATAGGCAGTACCTTTCTCACCTTCTACATTTCATTGCAGTTGCATGCAGCAGTACACTCTTCCATGTGCCCTCTCTGTCTCAGTTGTATATACTCCACTGAAACAAACAGTCAAAGCCGTTTTGGCTCATGGGGTCCATATGGTTCTCTATCACCTTGTTTGTTTGAAAAACTGTGTGCTTTCTTTCTAACTGTACTAACCTAGTTCCTGTGTCTCTGGCTGCACCAGAAACCCCATTTTCAACACATGCATGAGCGAGCGCATGAGTGACCCTACCCCATCCCCGACCCTTTCCAGCTCTGAAATTACTGAACTGGCTGAGTCGCAGAGGGAGGGTCGAGGGGTGGAGGAGGATTTGGAGGATTTGGAGGACCTGGATGATGATATCTTTTTGGACGACCCGTGCTCCGAGCTCGGGGGAGAGGATGATGATGATGATGATGTTGATGATGATGATGATGATGATGGTGATGAGGGAGAGCTCTGCCGAGGCTCCAGCGAAGGCCAGGATCCCTTTTACGACCGCTCTCCATTATTCAGTGTAGTAGGAAGGTTGGTGAGGTTTCAGGAGCATGCTGGTGGAGGAAACTAGCTCTTTCACACTGAGACGCAAAGTCTGTTTCACTTGATAGACATCAGTAGAGACGAACATTCAGTTCACGACAGAGTCACATAACAAGTACATGTTCTCACAAAGTCGTCTGTCTGTTTCGGGCAGGCCACTCATTATGTACACATGAAACACAGTTGTCATCACATGCAAGAATTTTTTTGTTTCTTATATGTCAGCCTCATATCTCCTGTCGTACGTAGCCATCATTTTGGTTTTACAGATATTTTCCACTTCGCTGTCCAGTTAGGACGTGGAGCTGAAGCATCTTAGTGTGATCATTTCATTTGAGATGTCAACGTATTTTTTTATTTTTTTTAACTTAATGTCAGAGTAAAGCAAATTCAGAGATTTGCATGGAAACATGGGTCTTTGAGACCCAGAACAATTGTTTTGACTAGTGCTAGTCTATTTTCTGTTCAGGATGTTTATAAAGGGGCTATAATGAGAGTTCTATGGCACAGTGGAATATTTTTTTAAATCCAAATGAATGTTATAAATAATTCACAAATACTGTAAATTATAAGGAGACCTACTAGAATGCTCAGTGCATCAAACAAGCAAACTATGCCACTCAGCTGAAAAGCTGATAACGTGCTTTCTGACTGACCTGCCTCTTCCGGATGCCATCATTTGCAAAAAGTTAAAAATTAAACAATTAAAAATTGATTGCATTTATATATGTAACAGAATTAATGAGAAGAAGGCGTAATTCGTTTTTTGAAGAGTGAAGTTAAAACAGCACTGCAGATGTTATAGGAGCTACACAACAGCTTATGTTTGGTTGATTGAAGGAACAAATCAACATGCAGTTGTAAGTGGGCCGTCTGTAAGTGGAAATGTTTCTGAAGAACCTTAATTCCACCTGACAGACAAGCTACACACACTAAGTGGACACCTAGTGGATAATTTTATGAGGGGCCACAGTAGAATAGATTTGAGGATTATCACAAATAGTTTTTCAGTTTTTTCTCAAGATCATGTTTTTCTTCAGGTAATTTTGCTTTCACTGGCGACAGCTAGGATTAACTGTGTTCTGCTAATGTGCTCACCTGCATGTTCTCAGTTGCATCAATGCCAGGAGATTCCTGAAACCATGAAAGTGTTAGTTGTACAATTTAACTCAGTTAAATTAGTGCACAGCTGGAAAGTAAAGGAAATTGAAAGTTAGTGATTTCACATCTTAGAAGTTTCATTCTGCTAAAGCAAACTCCCATCTGTTTACTCTATTAGTTTGATTAATTTAGGCTGGTCTGAGGTCTGTCAGTCAGGTACCAACAGTGTCTCAGAGCAGAGGACACTGCTCATTTCCGTTTGATTTTTGAAGCCAAATTTTATGACATTGGCAAAATTTTTGACTGGTCATGTTTAGCCGAGTGGTTTAAAACAGTGGCCCCCAACCTTTTTTGCTTCATGGACCGGTTTAATGTCAGGCAATATTTTCACGAACCAGTCTGTAAAATGTGTCACAGATAATTACGACTAAATAAAATTATACGACCGGCATAAAAACTGGTATTTTCTATATATTATAATAAACGTAAATCCACTGTGTATTCATGTGCAACTTTATTAGAAGCGTCCTCGTAACAACAGAACTCTGCACTTTCTGAAGAAGTTTGTTTTTTTACTCATTTTGCCAGCTTGGGGGTTTAAACGTATCACGTGACCGTGACATGGGTCTTGAAGTCTTGTCATGTGACACGAGTAAGTCATAGACAGGATGTAATGGAGAGAATCTGGTCAAAATAAAACATCAATTTAGACTCAGATAGTAAATAAAATGGTAATAATGGAAGTTACTGATTTTTTCTCTGCGGCCCGGTACCAAATGACCAGCGGACCGGTACCGGACCGGGGACCAGAGGTTGGGGACCCCTGGTTTAAAACACATTTTCATTCATGTGAATAAGGACTGATTTATTTATTTCTGCTTTACTCTGACTTTTAAGGTCGTTTTTCATCAAGGGATTTTTATTAATTTCGTCTATTAATCACCCCCTACTTGCTAACCAATAAAAGTCAAACCTGCCACTCAGGGTTCATGTCTTGGTTGCCATCGTCACTGTCTCTCCAGTATTTGAGCCACTAATGACCTCTACACTGCTGCTTTTCTTTTTTCCTGAATGGACATTAGAGTAGACGTTTTTGGCTTTCAAGGTTGTTTATTTTTTTCCTTCATCTCATCTAAAGTAGATGCTTGTTTTTCTTTGTTGTTTTTTTTGTTTGTTTTTTTTTGTTTTGCTGTTTTTGTTATAGCTACACATTTCTTTTTACTCCAATTCTACAAACACTTTCTTAAATTATCTAACTGGGGGTCAGTTCTTTCTGCTTGTTTCTTCTGGAATCCAAGTACTGTTGATGCTGAAAGGCTACTTAAAGTATGTAGTTCACATATGAGGGACCCTATGAAGAAAAATAAAATATAATACAGTCATGTGAATATACTGTTAGTCAGTATAGGTTTTTAGTTATTAAGACATGCTAAAAATCATCTCATCCATACCAGGTTTAAAATTAGGTCAATCTTAAAACAACTTTAGATGAACAACAGTATACATGACCTCGTCCTCTCCTTATTTATTTACAAAACATAAGCCAGATGTAGAGGCACCACATCAAAAATGAAGTGTGGCCTTGAGAAAGGAAATGAAACCATGTCCTGGAAAATGAAATACATTTGATTAGCTGTTCATCAGCAAGTAAAAGCAGAATTTATGACTGTTTGCCGTCCTTAGGTGTTTAGGTGTATGAGCGGATACTTTCAATGGAAGGAAAGAGAAGAAGTTGTTATTAGCCATCAATCTGGTTGATCATTCGATAGCAAGAAACATTGTTCACAATTTAAAAATAAACATTCAATACAACTGCCAGTGAGCATCTAGGCACGTTCAGCAAAAGGTCAGACAGTGCAATGCTCAGAGAAATTTCTAGTAACCCAATAACTACATCTCAGTTAGCATGTTAAATTTTAAAGTTCGTAACAGTACAATTAGAAAAAGGCTGAAAGCGAATGATGGTTTGCTTAGAAGGATTTCCAGGAGAAAACCTATTCTTTCTTTAAAGAATGTGGCACAGCTTAGGTTTGCAAGTAGCATCTGAACAAACCACAGCACTGGAACAACGGGCTGGTTTTGCAGTTACTGAGTTGACCATCAGCTCCTCGGTATATCGAAGTAGAGTCAAATGTGAGGCCATCTGTCCAAAAGACAAATCTTTGCCGAAACTGGATCCCCCATCATAGATCATAGAAAAAGAAGAGATTCAAGATGTGTCAATGGTCTGTCTGAGCAGAGACTTCAAACCCAATTAAGTGCTGTGGTGGTATCTCAAGAGAGATGTTTCTAAACAAATGTCCTCAAACCTTAATTAATGGAAGCGATGCTGTCTGCTGAAAGTGCTTCACAGTGATCTGAAACTGATAACATCATACAGGAAATAATAGTGTGAAGTAATTATTGGTAAACGTGGCTCTACAGGCAATTTAACCATAGGGTGTACATAGTTTTTCATGTTCTGCTTCTGTGTTTCGTCTTACATTTTAAGAAAAATTACACACTGTAACATGAGGATGTATTGTTGTTCAATGTAGGTTTTATTTGTCTAATTTTAAAATCCTGTAAAGAGCAGAATAGTTTTACCTTGTTTCATCACATAGAATCTTAACAATTCACAAAGGTTCACTTTTTTTTTTTTTTTACATATCTCTTGGAGTATATTCAGGGATGATTTGCACCTGCATTGAAACTTTCTCACCACGCTGTGCCAACCTGAAAATACAGATCTTATAATTATGAAAGAGTCTAGAAATAATTGATGTGAAGTAGCAAAGTGACTCAAAATCTCAAGATGAAAGAGCTGGTTTCTACTGCAGCTGTCTCTTTTAGGCATGCCAGAGCACACATCCTAATTTTTTACCATTTTTTTTGTCAATTTTTACTTAAATACATCTGATGATGAACTAATACCCCTATTTTGTACAAATTACCACTTTGATTCAGGAGGTACACTTTGATTTTTGATGTCATTCGTTGGTTTTTGGTGAAGCATACTACATATGAGGCTGTTGGCAGTGTTATTCGGGCTGAGCCATGTTCCTTTTTATAATTTCTGTTCCATTTGCATTGATTTCTTTGAGTTGACGAGTTTGAAGCATTTTTGTTCACCTTTTCTGTCCTGAGCATGCCTTATTTGCACCTCACCAATCTTGTCATAAGTCTCTCCCTCCCTTCTTACACTCCACCGTTAAATATCTACCCTTTCTGGCTCGTGGTAAACATGGTTTTTGACTACAGGATAAAGTACTGTAATCAAAAATAAGACATGAAAGAGAGGCATTTCTAATGCAGTTATGTTTCTGTTTGTAAGAAACATGTAGTTGCCAAAGGATTTTTAAACATAAGACAAAGACAAGATGCCTCATTAGTCTGGTTCTAAGAAATTAGTGCATTAGTGATGTTTTCCCTAATGAGACACATAAGTAATGAAGCAGCATATGATCACTAAAGAGCTCAATTCGCACTGAGAGAACATCTGCTGCTCAGCTCAGTATAGAGCTGGTTTCCAAAATATGTATATTATTTCAAGAATTTATAGTTGACCCTTACACACATGCTCCTTATCCTCACCAAGACTTCATCAGTATTATGCATAATTCTAGAAAAACTGCATGCAACCCATATTTTTCTTGAATATTTAACAATTTATGAATGGTGAGGAAAATCCCCTATAAAGCAATAGTAAAGGGCAGCCATGGCCATCGCGAGAGCAGTCCCAGCTTTTGTTTGGTTGCTTTGCAGCTCTGTGTTCTCTTGTCCAGTCCAGTGATACCATATCAAGTGTGAAGAATTTCCATCATTTGTTTGTTTTTAATACGTTGGTTTTCCTCTTCCCCTTTTTGCTCCCTCGCTAGAGCTTTTGTTTATCTGAGCAACCTACTATATCCGGTTCCTCTCGTCCACCGTGTGGCTGTCGTCAGTGAGAAGGGAGAGGTGAAGGGCTTCCTCCGAGTGGCGGTACAGGCTATATCAGGTAAGGCACAGGCCCTTTGGCTCATCGGTGTGTGGATTAAAGGGCATGTAGCAATTGAGAAGACATAGTGGATGAGACTTCTGGTGGGAGTGAAGTGAAGGTTCTTTGTGTTTCCCTCCAGCTGATGAGGAAGCTCCTGACTACGGCTCAGGAGTGAGACAGTCAGGCACTGCCAAAATCTCATTTGAGGATCAGCAATATGAAAAGGTAGCTAGAAATCAAACAAAAATTAATGTTGTTTATGATAAGAATAAAGTCCAGGTAGCTACTTGCTCACTGGCCTGTTATGCCTCTCGCATTTGCAGTTTCAGTCAGAATCCTGCAATATTGGACTGTCCCGCACTGGGATCTCCCAGGAGGAGCTACGTATTGTGGAAGGAGAGGGGCAAAACGTTGAAATGGGACCATCAGCTGATGAGGTCAACAACAACACATGTGCGGGTAACCATTTTATAAGCGAATGGATCCATGTTTGTCTTTTTAAAGTGTGTGTGTAGTGCCTTTCCTTGTCCGTTGGTGGCCTACACACCTTAGTTTAATGCATGTCTGATGAGCTGTCAGAGGAATACTCACAACTCACATGCTCAAGTACATTTGGGTTTAGAGGGATGATTATTGGCTAAGGTCATTGGGAGCTGTTACACAACAAGCTAAGTCTAATCCCTCCCTCTCTGGGTAAACAATAGAAGTTTCATCCCACACATCTATTTTTATTTTTTGTATTTGTCATAGCTGGTGGAGACGAACTGGAGAATCCACTGAAGGCCTGTTTGGATGGTGCATTAGATGCAACTCTGGAGCACATCAGGATTGGCAATATTTTTACCTTCAGGGTAACGGTCCTGCAGGCCTCCAGCATCTCTGCAGAATATGCTGATATCTTCTGTCAGTTCAAGTAAGTAGTCTGTGAAAACGCAAATGTCATTGCAAACAATAACACTTGCTCATGTTGGGATTAAGTTATTTTTACTTTAATTTCATATAAAATTTGCTTTATTTTTCTGTTTGATTTCAGCTTCATCCACCGCCACGATGAGGCCTTCTCAACTGAACCCTTAAAAAACACAGGCCGTGGCCCCCCACTTGGTTTCTACCATGTACAGAATGTAAGAACTGTCTGCAGATAAGTGGAAAAGGTTTTTAACTGGTTTGTTACATCCAGTACGTAAACAGTAATGTGTTGTTTTTGTAGATTGCTGTTGAGGTGACAAAGTCCTTTGTGGACTACATCAAGACTCAGCCAATTGTGTTTGAGGTGTTTGGTCACTACCAGAAACAGCCTTTTCTTCCTCTTTGTAAAGATGTCATCAGGTACCCCATTTGCATATTGAATTAAGTGAGCAGTTTAGTAATATTTTCTTCACAGTTATAGTGAACATAGTTGTGTTGTCATAATGACTTACTTTCTTTTGCATTGTTACTTCCAGCCCACTACGTCCTTGCAGAAGACAGTTTCCACGAGTGATGCCTCTGTCCAAACCAGGTATTAAACTCCTGGCTGGAGCTACTTTACTTCTAATTTCACACTTCACTTACGATACATTGCCTTTGCACATTTTATACTTTGTCTTTTTGCTCGCAAGTCATGTCATCTTAGCTTCATGTTGTTGGGTGTGAGCAGTGGATTGTGACGATTCACCGGATCGGGAGAAGTCACTGGAGCTGATCCGATACCTGGTCCCAGATGTGTTCAATGGGGCATTTGTGGACTCACTGTCAGGCCATGCTCTGTCTGCTGCTGGCTTGGCTGCTTCCTTCCTACTGGAAGCAAATGAGCAAGCTCAGCTGCCAGCTCCACCCATCTCTATCAATTCAGTTATTAAAGCCCAGAAGCCGGGTTGGTTATTGTTGTCATATTCAAGAGAATCCTGTCAATGGACACATCTTTATATATCAAGTGTTTATGTCAGTGTGACAAATGCAAGTGACAGGCAACATTTCGCCTTCATAAATACTATTTCAAAGAATACAGTGTGATTTGGTATTGAATTTGGTAGCATTAAAACCCCTCAAGCTACTGGGACAAGCTTGGAGAAATGATCATGTGAATAGAGACCAAAAAACAACAAAGCCATTGTCTTTCTATTCTAGTTGTCTAGTTATTCTAGTATTCTAATTGTGGTCGGTAATACTGTGTGAAGCCATTTGATATAAAAAGAGAGATTTCCTGTGTCAGGATTCTACACTTGGATTGACTCTCTGGTGCACCGTGTGTTTGCTGTTGACCTACGTGGTGAATTCTCCTTGCAGTTCCTTTGTTTGAACTTCTCTTGAACTCAATCAGATTGCCTTTCTTTGAGAGAAGTCAGTCATGAAGAATTTGCTATCACAAGGAAATGTTTACTACGTTATCCACGATTATATTAAGATCTTTGAAAATTGAGGAGTATTCATATCTCACAGCAAAAAAATCATGGAAACAAGTCAAAGTTGGAGAAAACAAATATCTTTCTGAAATAGTACTATATACTGTACATATTTAGAGGTCATTGATTTACTTTTGGAAAATGTATTATATATCATATTACTTACAGGATACTTGCCAGTGAGCATCACATGATTTGTGCTTTCTAGAAACATACACAAATGCATGAACAGATAATACAGCATGCTACAAATTATACTAGTAATTGTTTACATGCTCTATTTCCTGTTGATCTTGGGCTGCAGGGCTGCATGCGGATGTTTTCTGAGTGCTCGCTTTCTCAAACCTGAATTTCTTTGAGGAACTACATGAAGTTAGAGGAATGCAGTTATTTATAGTTACACTAAATATTTCTTCAGTTAAAAGTTAATACTGTGTGAGGAGTTTGTGCAGATCAACTTAATGTAAGAGCTAGTCAGTGTTTGTAAAGACATTTTTCTGAGGGCATTCAGACACATTTGCCCTTAAAAAGAGGAAGCGCGAGTTCCTTTAGAAAGAAAGAAGCACCATCCATCTAATGTACTAACAGGTTCATCTTTTTTCCTGCACCACTGATCTCCTTTGTTCGTTCCCCTCTGTTTCCGTTGTAGGTCACATACTTTAGCTAGCTGTTCTCACTTCCCTGCTCACATCCTGTCTGTTCTTAATTTACCCCAGGTTTTCCTGCATAACTCTCTCTGAAATATTTTTCATTACAGTACCCGCTACCAAGCTGACAGCAATGACCCGTCCGCAGGCGGGACCCCGCCACTGTAAATATGACCTCATGGTGTTCTTCGAGATCTGCGAACTTGAGGCCAATGGAGAGTACGTACCAGTGTCATCACGTAAAGCATTAAGTGCAGAATAATTTGTGTAACTCTTTGGACCAGAAAAATCTCTTAATCTCTTAAAATCTCCAGATGACCAGATGAGTGAGGTTTGTTTCCTTTGTTTTATCTTAGCTACATCCCTGCAGTTGTGGATCACAGAGGAGGAATGCCCTGTCATGGCACATTCTTACTGCACCAGGTATGTACATCCC
This sequence comes from Hirundichthys speculiger, assembly GCA_018398805.1. Taxonomy (NCBI): domain Eukaryota; kingdom Metazoa; phylum Chordata; class Actinopteri; order Beloniformes; family Exocoetidae; genus Hirundichthys; species Hirundichthys speculiger. The sequence goes on from JAGFBZ010001902.1 coordinate 285,527, forward strand.
AACAATTATAATAATAGAAATATAAAAGCAATTTATGTAATAAAATGGATAACCTCTTTTCATTTTTGCTTTGTTTCTACAGGGCCTCCAGAGGAGGATCACTGTCACCATTGTACATGAAACTGGAGCTGATGTGAAATGGAAGGATGTACGTGAGCTTGTTGTGGGTAAGTCTGGTTTTTATGCTTTCAAACCCTGAAATTAAACATTTCATAGAAAATCTGTAAGAGCTGTTCTTACTCACACTTGTCCTTTTCCAGGGCGTCTGCGCAACACCCCTGAAGCTGACGAGACCATCATTGACCCCAATATTCTGTCCCTTAACATCTTGTATGCCGGGTTTGCCAAGCCCTTGCAGGATGACAGGTTTGTACTTGCATAGGCTTTTGATGCAAGATCATTTCTTTGAAGCAGCAAAATCTTTGCATATGAAAATTTATTGTTGGATTATATTCAACGTGCTTATATAAAGGTTGTGGCAGCTTAGCTGAATTTGGAAACCATTGTACTTGATGGCTCTGGTTTTTTGTGTTGACAACAGGTTAATCTGTTGGTCTCACTTTATATCTGCTGAGGCAGCTCCTGCACTAGACCAAGGCATGCAAATGCACGGCATGTGGTACAAGCTGCACGTGGCCAAAAAAAAAAAAAGCATGGTAACAGATGCATAACTTGAATTTCAGAAGACCCCTCAGAGAATGTCCTTTTTGTTTTTGTGTTCAGTGCCGGTCTGTCCTGTAAGCAGTGTCATCAGTGGCCTGGGGCTCCATTTACTGTGGGCACAGCTGCAGAAATTCAAATGTACCTTAGTAAATGTTGGTCCAGAACTCAGCCTTATAAAATAACTTCATTTGCATCAAGATTAAGAAGCAAAAGCCATTTGGTGTCCAGTTTCGAAAAATGGCCAAAAGAAGGAGTAAAAAGAGTGATGACATTCTCCCAGTCTTGTTTTTATTCTTATCCTCCTTTATCAGTGCTCCACTGTCAGTGGATGTGCATTTCTGAGCTAGATAGCAGGGCTGGACAATCGATCGAAAATAAATTGAAAACCGACATCAGAACCTGTAAAAGAATTCATTTTGGCCATGTCAGTTATTTCTGTGGTTTAAAATAGTCAATAAATTACTGTAAATTGTTTATTTGTAGGTATTGTCCTTCACTTATTTTAAAATCACAAAGATATGTACTATTTCATTACTATTTCATTCAAATATTAGTTTTAATAGCTGAGCATATTTGGAGCAAAAACCCTGTAAGTGACCTAAGGTAAAATAAATAAAATAATCGCTCACCAATTGTAATCTAGGTAAGCATTTCAGTTAATGGTGATATTGGTTTGAGGTCGTATCACCCATTCACTCATATTCTCCACAACAAATTTGAATACTGTCATGCTTATTTAGTTGTTGATTTCATTCTTCTGTATTGATGTCAGTAACATTATTTCACCTAATCTCTAGGTATCTGCTGATGCGTTTTACAGAACAACTATTTATCCTTTTAGATGCAGTTTTAAAGTACAAGGATCTGTTTAAATTAAACTAATTAGGAGACACACAATGTACTCTTTAATAAATCTTGACAGCAAACCATTTAATATCAATTGAAACATTAGTAACTTATTTTATGTATATTGTAATTTTTCACATGCCCTTTCTTATACTCTTACATCACACTCATTATTGGAAAAGAAAGATCTAATTATTGATTGATTTATCATAATTACTGTACATTCAAGCAAGTTTTTTTTAATTATAGGTTGCCAGTGATCATTTTTGCCAAGGACTCCAAATGGGCTTTGACCGGCACTGCTTTTCTTTATTTTGTATCTGCATGACTCGAGCTACCTTTTTTTTTCCTTTTTAAATTTTTTATTTTATTTTTTAACTTGCAGCAGGTCACAACCAGCGGGACCAGAAAACCCTGAATCAAACTTCCCCTTTCGGTGATTTAAAACTAAATCTGCCACATCAGTAGTTACAGCAAGCAGTAGTTCACTTGTCCATACTGGCTGCACGACCCTCCTTGGTGTTAATTTGTTCTGTTGTTTGGTTGTCATCATTGCACCAACATATTGCATATCACTGTGTTTATCACCTCTCAGTCATGTCATGTTTCAACCATTGGCTCACCTCACTGATGATCATCTGCATAGATATTTGCAGCTTTCTGTTCATAGGCTGTGCTTAGATCTACAAAAGTCAAGTCACTTAATCTTAACACAGCAGCATTATATTGTCTTATTGTATAGAAGATTTTAATCAATTAATGATTTTATATCTGGATAGAAGGAAAAATGTATATCTTCCTAATTCACTCAGTCATACATAAGCTATTTTGGTAGTGCATATTAACATATGTGAAGGTAGTTGTATTCAAACTAAAGACAATGTCATTCATTGAACATACAACACTTCATCTCCACCCTAATGACCTCGCTTGATTGATTTGGGATATTCAAGAATCACAGACTCAACAAAGAATATATATAAACAAATGCAATATTCCTCAGTGTTTTCTGCAGTTATGGCTTGGTCTAATGGGCTCCTAAAGCTCTGAGCAATTTACTGCAAATATACCAAAGCTATAAAAGGATTTTCAAGCAAATTAATGTCATTATATCAATTATTGAAAAGTAACTGTAGTGAATATTTATTAGATAAAAGCCCACATTTTTTTATGTTGATAGTAATGCTGTGCTGCAGCCAGCCACTAGAGAGCAGAAGATTTCTTTAAACTCTGCATAGGGAGAATTTGTCCCAGTCCTTTTTTTTCCTTTTGATATCCTGTACAGTCCGATTACATATTTATTCAAGTAATACACAATTTTTTTGTTTGGTTTTAAGTATAGAATCACTTCCCAGTAACTTCACGACTGTGAAGTTTATTTTGCAAACTATTAAGTATAAATGTTACTATGTTCAGATTTTTTGATCCTTTGTTTTTGGCTCATTGCATAATCTTTCTACTTTCCCTGTCACTTTCCAAAAACTCCAACAATACCAACATCATAACCCAAATTTACTGACTTTCAGTCAACAATAACAAGTCTGACAACAAGCAACAGAATGTTCCCTGCAACACTAAGGAGTCCTACTGGATCAGGTTTTCTTTGATCATAATATTGCGCCCCATGGATTTTCAGCCCTAATTGTTTTTCCACTTTGAGACCAAAAGAAGTAGGTTAAGGGATGACCACTTCAGATTTTGGTCCAGTATTGTCCCAGATAACCCATGCTGAAACTAACATCAAGGTATATATGGATGCTAACATTTTTCTCCCTCCACTAACAGAATGTTTTTGTTTTATTTGTTTTTTCTTTTTGCTTTTGCAGACAGTTTCTTGATTCGGACATGCCTAGGTATATTATTTGCCTCTCTTACCACCCTCTTAAGTTAGACAAACACCTCATCTCTCTCTCTTTCTGTACTTCCTGCCATCCCTCCTTGGCCTTCTGTGATTTGGTTACCTTTCCACCTAGTCTGTCATAACTGTCAGAATTCATCAGTACCTATTTGTTTTCTTCCCCTCATGACAAGTGAGGGATGTGGTTCTGCATGTCCCCAGGTCTCTTGCTGTGCTGGATGTATGTTTGAGCTATTATCAGGCTACAGTTGATGATGCACAGGGTCTGCATGGCTCTGCTTTGCTTCATGTGGGCTGTCCTTGGCTTTGTCTCTGCTGGAGGTGTCATGAGGCCAGTATCAAACTCTATGTTTCCAATTCAGCAGTTGCAGGAAGAATTGAATAGTCCTAATTTAAGAAAATAAAGTACAGTAAATCTTTGGTCACTCATACATTATTTCTTTGGACTGAAACGGATAATGCTGCAGCAGTTTCCAACATCTTTTTACTCTCTTTGTTCTGCTTGATTACAGGTGCTAATTTATGTGCAGGTTACATTTAAAAAGCTGTAATTACGTCCCTTGTCGAAGGTTGAGCTTGAGTAAAGTTTCATTAAAAGGAAAATTAAGTTGTACAGTTGGCCAGTAGGGGGTGGTAGAAAACCATAAAATGTTCTTTAAAACATTTTTGTGTGCTGTTATCTCTGAATTTTGATTATTCTTTTCTTTTTGTTGACGTTAACATTGAAGTAATATTTTGAATCTATGAAAAGGATTTTTACAGAATATTAAAACAAAGACCAGTTATTGACTGCTGAAATGTAGGGTACATAATTTACTATACCCACTCTGGCACAATATTGAAACACACCAGTTGAAATATAATCCAGTTAACCATTACCTCAGCAGTAGCACTTTACCCAAATTGCTGCAATGTTGCGAATGTTTTGAAGCCTTGCTTGTACCTCATTGAATCTCTGCCAAACACCAGAAACAAATGGTTCCTCACATGTGCTGCCAGCAGCGTGACTTCACTGCTGGCTTCCACATTTTTAGGAGGCAGTAAAATACAGAGAAGCACATGTTTTAGTAGTGCGAAGAGGAAATTTCTAACTCTTAGTGTAAGCAAACAGGTTTCTACTATTTGGAAAGGAGTGTGCATTAAAGTGTTATGTGTGGGTGTGTGTGAGAATGAACTTGCTAATTACTTGTGAGAGAAGAGGCTTCTCTGCACTAAATCACCTCTACATGCAGCACAGAAGAGGCGTCGTTACTCCAGCGCAGTGAATGTGTGTTTGCTGTCTCCTCGGTGGCGCGTTGTTCACGTTCCCACCAGGTCACTTCAGTCCAAGACCAGTGGGTTAAACATCTGAACCTCATGAAGAGCCCATTCAGTCTGTTTTATGGCTTACAGAAACACTAGTTTCCTTCAACAGTTCTTGCTTGGATAATCTTTTTTAGATTTTAAGGCAGTCCAAGGCTGCAGGCCAGAGTAAAAGAAACGTTTCCAGCGTGTGATTATTTCTTCTCAAAGGACATGGGTAAATTTGTGTAGATTAATGAAAGGTGTAAATCATAGGTGCAACAAAAAGCAGCACTGTTTTGCTTGTGGGCTAGTTGTGCACTGTTGTTTGATCTTATTGATGATAAAGCAGGGTGAAAGATCAGCACCATTCCTAGGGTTGTTCCATAACACCTGATGAGTGAGCTCTATTCACTGTAGAATTGTTTACGTAAGAAGAAACAGTCGTGAAAAACACCATCCCAGCCACACAAGTGCAAAACCACAACATACTTTGACTCTCACTTTCTATTCTTTTGCTGATTTCTTCTTTCTCACAGCATTTCCTTGGGAGTTGACCATAGGTATTTCACTGCCCTATCCCTCATTTTCTCTTTCTCTCATTCCTCCCTTCCTTTTTTCTGTACTAATAGCCATCTCCACTTTCTTTTGCTTTTCTGTGGTGTTTTATACAATGCTGAACATCATATCAGCCTGCTGCATGCAAAACAGATTGTATTTGTACTTTTCTTTCATTGTGAATTGAAGTGACACTTGTCTACATTAAATTATTAATGGACAGTCCCTTTAGTGAATTAATATAGTTGTTTAAAAATCATGTTTTATTAGATTATTATTGCAATTCTAGTGTCGATCTTTTAGTTTGAAAAGTTTTTCATAACTAATTATTTTAGAAACTTGTGTCTATATGAAGGACACGTTAGCATGGTTTTAGAGAAAGCTAACATGTTCAGTTTTGAATGCTGATGTAGTTTCTTGGCTTCTCTTCTCCCGGACCACCTCAGGACTTTCTACCGCTTTGAAGCCGCCTGGGATAGCTCCATGCACAACTCCCTGCTACTAAATCGAGTTACCCCATATGGAGAGAAGATCTACATGACCCTTTCAGCCTACTTAGAGGTACAGTGCTTGCATTCATAAGAGGCAGAAATAGCTCATATAGTATCAGATGTGACATGTGAGTTCCTCCAGAGGAAGAATGTTTTAAATCCCTCCTCTATTATCAAATGCAGATGGAGAACTGCACGCAGCCTGCAGTCGTAACCAAAGATATCTGCATGGTGTTTTACTCTCGAGACACTAAACTTTCAGCATCTCGTTCAATTCGCAACCTTTTTGGTACAGGAAGCCTAAGAGCTGCAGATGGGTAAGTCTAAAAATTTTTAACTATTGAAGCACCATACAGCGCCTGTATTTTTTTTTTTTTTTGCTAGAATACAGGTAAGTATTGAAATAAATTGGAGTCTTTTTTTTTTTTTTTTGGTCATTTTTTCCAGAAACCGTGTAACTGGAGTTTATGAGGTCAGCTTATGTCACCTGGCAGATGCAGGGAGCCCAGGTAAGAGTCAAGAATGGGTACCATTCTTCATTAAGCTCACCTTTATAGCACTACTAATAAATCTGTCCTGCACCAGGAATGCAGAGGAGACGAAGGCGGGTGCTGGACACCTCTGTGGCCTACGTCCGTGGGGAGGAGAACCTGGCTGGATGGAGGCCACGCAGTGACAGCCTCATTTTGGATCACCAGTGGGAACTGGACAAACTCAGTCTCCTACAAGACGTGAGGGCCATACATTATTTTCTCTCGTAATTACTATATGGAAGCACATTGTCCCAGAAATGAGTGGTGTATTACAGTCTCGGTTGAAAATAAGAAAATGCAGTACCTCCAAAGCGGCACAAAAAGTATGAATAGATTATGGTGCGTTTACTCTAGCAGGGGTTCCAGGGTAAAACTAAGAGGCTGTAGTTTAACAGTCCCGACCTCCAACTCAGTCCCTTCAGCCGTCGTGTTTTCACTTACAGTGACAGAGCCGGTTGCACGTAAACTACCGTTCCAAACCACCTGGTGGCGGTAGTGTGCACTTTTGCTGTTTGTCAACCGGCACAAAAGAAAATAAGACAACATTGGCAAAAACAAAGAAATAAAAGAAGAAAAACAAACTAAAATGAAGCGAAAATATTGTAGGAGCTAAAGATGACTCTAGCGCTTTTACGTGCCGTTTGTATTATTCATAATGGTTGAACTGAATGAAAAAAGATGACTCGTACGCGAAGTGCACGTGAGCACTGAATGACGTCATCTCTTGTCCCACAGCTTACCCAATCAAGGAGTCAACAGGGTAACAATATTTGAAAGTGTGTGGGTCCACAGTGGAAGTTGTAATAAGAATATGAAATCCTCTCATTGTAATGTAAATATTTGATTTTTTGAACTGAATGGATTTACCTATGGCTATTGACAGTTATTGGGGTATATCATTAAAAAAAAAATCTTAGAATTCATAATATCCTGCAACCATTATCTGGTGAATGTAAAACATAATTGATTGAGTTAATTAAAAAAAAATACAACATGAATAAAAACTAACAAGACTAAAAAATAATGAAGTCTAAAAAGTTCAGAGGAAGATTAAAGTTTGATCAAAGATTAGATAATCAGATCTAGAGACTGCACTTAATGTCTGGCTTATTGACCATGTTTCTTAATGTAACATTGCTACAACAAGACTGAAAAATCACAGTTACACTGATGGCTCACATGGAAGTGGAGATCACAGGTGGGACAATAAGAAGCACAGCTAAAATGGTGGATAAGGATCCATGCAAAAGGGAGATTAAAACTCTGTTCACAGCAAGAACTATAAGGGCAGCTATAAAAATATAGTTGTAAAACATCATTCCAAAATAAATGACTGACAGAGACCATACCACAACTGTGACTATGTGTAAAACAGTGTGGTTGGGATTACTTTTAGAGCAATTTCATTCGCTTTTTTAAAAAACTGTCAGTCAATCCTAGAAAAAATAATTTATCTGAGATACACTGCCAGCTGGTCTTTGCCACTCATCACCAAACTGATATTGACTCCTGGAAAGAAAAATTATCTTCAAAGATGACAGTTCTTGTATGAAAGTGGTAGATTCTCCTAATTCCTTACATCTATGCAGGATTTCATAAATTCACATTACAGCTGGAGTATTGGGTAATCAATGTCCATTTTTAAGCCCGGATACAGTTGAAGAGTGCACCTTTGTGTCACAGAACATAACCACTGGGTTGTGGATGCCCACTTCATTAACGTTACCGTTCTTAGTATGAACAGTCATCAAGGCTGGACCCAGTGATGACCCGTGAAGATTTCCAAAGTTCATTGGAGCACAACAGGCACTTACCAACATCTGCAAATAACTAATTCTAAAAAATGAGCAGGAAACCATCCAAGAGTTAAAAAGTAAAAGATAGTCCCACTCCCTCTCACAGTTTAAAAAAATACAGATAATGTATTAATAGCAGTACTGACAGCCATATCTGCATTGCCAAAAAAGAATGCTTCCAACAGTAACTTCCTGACATATTTTTAAATAGATATTTTGGCAAAGGACACTGTTTGCTCTTAATGACCAATTGTAGGATTTAGCCGAGTGCTAGAAGGAAACCTCACACTGTGCTGGATTTTATTTTATCCACTGTATCATATTGTGCTGTTGTGCATTGTAAAAAGAAAAAAAAAACTTAATTACAAAAACTTGAAAGTAATCTTCGGAAACATATATCAAACAATTGCACTAGACCCTTAGCTACAGGCTCTAGTACTCTAGCCCATCTGCACTCTTGAGAGCAGGCTCTTACTTCAGGCTTTATACTGGAAGCCCTAGTTCATTTACACTCAACATATAATGGTTTTACATAATTTATGCACCTATCAAGTCCTTTAAAATGACATAACAGTAAAATATTGAAATTCCATGTGTGCATTGATAATCTTAAAAACATTTTCTGCCACCACAGTAGAACATCCCTATGTAGTGCCTTACACATAGTACATCCCATACTTCCTAGATAAAAGCATCTGAACTCTGCCACCTGGCTTACCTGAAGGTTCAAGCCACTGCATTACCCAGAGGGGAGAGAACAATCAAATTTGGACTCCAACATTTCAATAAATGAATTAAACTAAGACCTTGTAACTATCCCATATTATTAATATTACTCACATAGGAAGCTGAATGACTTAGCAAATGGATATATTTCACTTCCATTGCCAGTATTAATAATAAATTCTGGAGTACAGTAGTTTAATACAGAAAGCACAACACAAATTTCACAATCTGACAAGCCAGCCAGAGGAAAATATGAAATGAAACTGGCTGTTATGTCCTGTGTGTGCAAACTGTGTGCCACATACTTAAAAGAAGACATGGGCTAAGCCGAGAAACCAGTAATCTCTTTTCTTCCTTTTCTCAGGTGGAGAAGACCAAACACTACCTCCTGCTAAGGGAGAAACTGGAGTCCACCCTGCTGATGGGACAGGAATCCCTTCAGTCCTGTGTCACTGAGGAGATAAATGAGTCTCCTCAACCCACTGAGGCAGACCTGGACGCTGGCTGCAGCTCTGAAATTACCACTGAGAGGCAGAGGGAGCTTGCTGTCAAGGTCAGCTACTATTACTTTATGAATATATAATTTCATGTTTAACTTAGCCAGTCTTTATGTGTACATTTCTGCATTTTTATGATATGAAATGTCAGATTGTCATATTTGAGGATCTGTCCTTCTCTCTCACAGTGTTTGCGGCTGCTCACTCACTCCTTTAACAGAGAATACAGCCATGTGTGTGTCAGCGCCAGCGAGAGCAAGGTACTGCTTTAAAAGATGCCCATTTAAATGTATGCATGAGCAAAATGCAGTTGACATTTGTTGATTGGCTCTGCACAGTTGATCGAGCATTAGCCTGTGTTTGTGTGCGTTACAGATCTCTGAGATGTCTGTCACACTTTTAAGAGACTCCACTTCCATGTCTGCTCTGAACACAATCACACCCTCGTCAACTTGCCCTTCACTGGTTGAAGGTTATTATAGTAACACTGAACTCAGGTTAGTATTAAAACTGATGTTAATTGCTTATGATAACATTGGATAAAAATTGTGACCATGGTAACAATGTACAAACATTAATCTTTTTTCTTTTTTTTTGTTTTGTTACATAAAATTATATTAGATAGCATGCTGCAAGGTGGGGCAGCACAGTGGCTTGGTGGTTAGCCTCACAGCTATAAGGTTCCTGCTGTCTGGTTGTATGGAGTTTGCATGTTCTCCCCATGCTTGCGTGGGTTTTCTCCGGATGCTCCAGCTTCCACCCACTGTCCAAAAACACATCATATTATGTCAGGTTAATTGGTTATTCTAAATTTCCTATAAGAATAAATGTGAGATTGTTTATCTCTATGTTATATGTGGCCCTGCGATGGACTGGCAACCTGTCCAAGTACCCCTGCCCTTGAAGAGAGCTGGGATAGACTCAAGCAGATCCCTGTCAGCCTTAATAGGATTAGGGGGGTATAGATGATGGATGGATGGATGGATGGATGGATGGATAGATGAATGCTACAAGGTACAGGGAGCTTTTTTGTGACTTGAACTTAAAATCTCTTTCTTTGTACTGCAGACCACCAACACCTCGTTCTCACGCTGTCAGCCCCAGTCCTGACACACAACAGGATGCAGAGGCCCAGAAACCCATTAATGAAGCCCCTGACTCCAAAGCTCGGACTCGTAAATTTGTCCCTGATATCCAGGAGATTAGAGTCAGGTCAGTTTGAAGTTAACACTCCAAAGTTTCATCACTTTGCACCTCAGAGATAATGTTCTTGATTCTATATTTCAACTTTATTTCAGCCCAATCGTGTCAAAGAAGGGTTACATAAATTTCTTAGAGCCACACACCAATGGATGGGTGAAACGCTACGTTGTTGTGAGGAGACCATATGTCTACATATACAACTCAGAAAGAGATACCGTGGAGCGGGCCATTCTGAATCTCTCCTCCGCCCAGGTGGAGTACAGTGAGGACCAGCAGGCAATGCTGAAGGTTGGTAATCCACAAACTACAATCCCACTTCTAAAAAGGTTGGGACGTTGTGAAAAACATAAATAAAAACAGAATGCAATGATTTGCAAACGTCATAAACCCATATTTTACTCCCAATACAACACAAAGAAGATATCAGATGTTGAAACTGAGACATTTTACCATTTGGAAAATAGATTCAGAAAAACTTTATTTATCCCCAAAGGGCAATTAAGAGGGCAGAGAGCAGCATATACATGGAAGCTAGAAGAGAAAGAAAGAAACCCACGATAAGGGAAAGAATAAGAATCTCTTAATAGTAGCTCATTTTGACTTTCATGGCAGCCACACATCTCAAAGAAGATCGGACAATGTCTATCATTGTGTAGCATCCCTGTTCTTTTTATGTCCTTTAATGTCTGTTAACATCTGGAAAGTGAAGAGACCAGTCGCTGGAGTTTTATGAGAGGAATATTGTCCCATTCTTGTCTGATGCAGGATTCTAGCTGCTCAACTGTCCTGGACCTTCATTGCCAGATTTTTCATTATATTTATGCTCCAAATGTTTTCTGTTGGTCAAAGGTCTGGACATCAGACAGACCAGTTCAGCACCTGGACTCTTCTCCTGCAAAGTCATGCTGTTGCGATGGATGCACTATGTGGTTTAACATTGTCTTGCTGAAACATGCAAGGTCTTCAATGAAAGATGTTGTCTTGATGGGAGCAGATGTTGCTCTAAAACCTCTATGTACTCTTCAGCATTGATGGAGCCTCTCCAGATGTGTAAGCTGTCCACATCATGGGCACTTATAAAACCTCATGAATTGTCCCGTGATAAGAAGGTGGATGGTCCTTCTCTTTTGTCTGCAGGGCACGGCGTTCATGACTTCCATGATTCATCTGACCACAGAACAGTTTTCCATTTTATTTTCAGACCATTTTAGAAGAGGTTTGGTCCAGAGTAGATGGCTGTGTTTCTAGATCATGGTTACATATGGCTTCTTCTTTGCATGACGTGCATTTGTGGATTGCACAAGGAACTGTTCATAAACAGTGATTTCTGGAAGTCTTCAGGAGTCCATGCAGTGATGTCCATTTGAGAATCATGCCTGTTATTGATGCAGCTCCGCCTGAGGGCCTGAAGATCACGCACATTCAGTTTTCACTTTCAGCCTTGTTCCCTGCGTACAGACACTCCTCCTGATTCTCTGAATCCTTTAATGGCGTTATGTACTGTAGATGGTGGGATCTTCAGAATCTTTTTTTATGTTCAATTTTACATGGAGGAACATCTTTATGAAATTGTTCTGCAATATTTACATGCAGTTTGTTGCAGATTGGTAATTCTCTACTCATCTTTACATCACTGAAATGCTCCTTTTTAATTCCCAGTCATGTTTCTGACCTGTTGCCAATTAACCTAATTAGTTGTCAAATGCTCCTCCATTTGTTTTTGATTTCCACCAGTTACTTTTCCAAATTACTTTTCTAGCCAATTACTTTTCAAAATGAGAATTTTTTCCATGAAATGGCAAAATGTCTCAGCTTCAACATCTGATATGTTCTATTGGGAATAAAATATGGGTTTATGCAATTTGCAGTCATTGCATTCCTTTTTTATTTACGTTTTGCACATCATTCAGACTTTTGGGAAATTGGGGTATTACAAAAATAATTTTCTTGCTCTCACATAAACACTTGTTGTAACTGATGTAACAAGCTTTGAATGCTCTCTCAACAGAGCGCAAACACATTTGCTGTGTGCACAGAACATCGAGGAATATTGCTCCAAGCCGCTAATGACAAAGAGATGCATGACTGGCTGTATGCTTTTAATCCTCTCCTCGCTGGAACTATCAGGTAAGCTGTCATGCTGACAAAAGAACTGGCATATCGCAGGTGTAAGAAGCAAAAACACTAGGATTAATATTTTGTCCCAATTGTCTCTCAGGTCAAAGCTGTCAAGAAGACGAGCTGGACAGATGAGGATGTAGGAGAAAGAAAAATGCAAAGACTAAGTTGTACATAGATCCTTGTCTGTACCGCTAACCCTGTGCTGATTCTCGTCTGCACTATCACTGTCACCTACAACCATCTTTCCTCTGTGCATTCTTAGTTCATCATTAGTGTCTTTGCAATCTAAAACACCCCTTTTAAGTAAGGCCTTTGCTGCAGTGTGAGTCCTTCAGTGTGAAGAAACTATTCAAAAATCTGTCACTGTACTTTACTGGAGTTTATTTATAGATGACAAATTGAAGCAAATGGAGCAAGTAGCAAATGTTTCTTATCTCAGATTGCGTTTGTATGACAATGTACTGTAGTTGTTGTCAGTGACACATCAAGCCTTATGCATTTATTTCTTCAAAAAAGTGCAGTGACATGTATGTTTACCTAAAGCTGCCAGTAAGGATCATATTGCTACATTTACATCAGTACCTAGAAAAACAGATTCTTCTCTGCTCTTCTTTATCAATATATATATCTACAGTGTTTAAACAGGTTTGCCTTCAAGATACAGCCACAAAATACATAGTAAAATTAAAAAAAAAAAAAAAAGAGAACAAAGTGTCTCTTTACATTGTGTGTCTCTTCTCTCTGATCTATGAATCCTGACAGTGACAAAGTTGCCTCCTGTTTCTGAAACCTCATAGAAACTTTAAAACACACAGCATGGCAAAGCAGTGGCATGTCGTCATAAACTTAATTTGGGAAATCCATGTCATTTTAGCTACTTGTAGGAGCACTGAGGGTATCTCCATTTACATGTTAAGCATTATCACATTAATTTTCCCAATTTAATCCAATTCTCTACCTTAATCTTGTTTTAAAATGTGATATATTTAGATTTTTAACAGTTGTATTATTTATTTCTGCATGTATTTATTTACAAAGACATTTATATTTCTAAAGTAGTAGTACAGTGCAATTTCTGCACGCGGCACTTTTTAATGGGTTCTTTGATGGGTTTGAATGATACAACCTTGTCCCCAGGCTGACGATGCTTTTGAAACAGTTAAATAACTTTGGACAGTTTATTTGTGCTGAAGATTACTTGAATAATACTGTTCCCATTAATATTAGGATAGTAGTACCTTTTACCCAGCTAACACAAGATGCTCAAAACACTGGTAAATAGAGAATATTACGACTGTCTGTCCATCCTTGTTCAAAAAGAAAGTGAAACCTGCACACCATACAGTATGAAACTGGTTTTCTGAATGATATGTATATTGATTAAATGCAGTGCCTCTCTTTTCAAACATACTGCACAGTATGCCTCTACACCAACTGCTTTGAAACTACATCTGTCATGCTGCTAAAATGCTTGCATTGAAATGTCTGCAGATCATATCATCACTTTCCTGTTCATCATCATTACTCGCACGTTCAGACAAAAGGTTTCATTTATGGGAATGTTTAATTTTTAATAGGGCAATTAATGTGCATATCTAAAATTCACAAAGAAGAAACTCCTTAAACATACTTAAGGATTGTCAACAATCATATGGCTGTTGCAATGACAACTATAAATCCTGCTGACAGTGTGCAAAATGTTAAACTGTAATTCTGTTGTTGTTTTAATCCCTTTAGCAAATCTTTAGTGCAAATGTTCATCTGCAATCAAAGTGACCACGAATCAGTCCAAAAGCCATCAACAACTACAGTTAATGAGTTATGTGAGTTGGATTGATGAGCGTGCCTCAGGTCAGCCAGCCTAGAGAGCTCGCTCAGTGACAGTAATCATTTCTCACTTGCCTGCAAGGGTATCATCTCGAATGCTTCAATCTGTATACATCTCAGTACATTTTGCAGAGGGGTTAAACTATAACACCAGATATTACATGATTTTATTTTTTTTTTTGCTGTAATAAATACAGTGCTTGATATTTAAAAGTATTCTATGTGCTGTCGAAATATTTTGAAGTAAGTCAATCATTTTACAGCCCTACATGAGTGTACAACTGTCAGTAGAGGTAATAAATTTAAAAGAAAATCAAGCTCCTATTAAAATCCCTTTCCTCATGTAACAAAGAATGGATCGATGTTAAGATCAGAGTCATCGACTTTCCTGGCAGAACCTTTTTATTTTATCCAACTGTAGCATCATCATTGGTTATTCACCCTGTTGTACCATACATTACAATGTCTCCAACTCGTATTTGTGTTTTTTCCTTTAAAATAATTCAAAAAGTGTATGTTGACATATTTTCTCTTGTTTTCATTGGGCCTTTTAATATGCATCACTTTTTGAGTCGACCAAAGTTATTGTTGGTGCACCTACAAACAGTTCACACTGAATGTAAATTGATATCTGGACATATTAATTGTGCTTAAATGATTGTGTTGACTTGTCTTCTACGTAGATTCCAACTCCGGTTCCTTACTGATTGTAGGATGGTTATTATCAGGGAACCATGTGGAGGTTGTGGAACACACTTGTAAAAATCTGTCCACTAATATGTGGGGGAATTATGGCCCACAGTGGCCCAGCTAGTCACTGCATCATGTACAGAGTAATGTTCTTGGTTTCTTTCCATACACTCTTCCACTCTTTTATCAGTAGCTACCCTCATCATCATGCTCCAGCAGCCATCACACAAAATCTACTTTTTCTAATCATTCCTCTGTGCAGTAGTATCTTACATTTTTGTGCTTCCACAACTTACCTTTTTTTGTGCAACAGTACATTTAATTTCTTTCTTCTCCAAATAAAGTTGCATTGTATATAAACATGATTGCTGTGAACACTGTATTATAAAGTTTCACCCATTTATAAAACATTAAATGGGCAGTAGTTCAATCAGTGTCTGAGTGTTGGAGTTTAGTCAGATGTTTGTGTACACTAAACACATTGTCATATATTAAATAAACATGGAACTTATGCAACACAAGGAATTGACTTGTCTTCTTTTTTTTTTAAATTATAAAATATCCTGTATACGCTTATTGTCTTGTGAGCACTCAGCCATATTATATATGGATATACAGTGAGGACTGTTGAGGCCACCCTGAACAACCTGGATCATCCTCTTCATGACACCTTTGAGGATCAAAGGAGCAGCAGTTCCCATCACCTCCTCTCTCTTTGCTGCAGGATGGAGAGATTCAGGAGATCTTTTGCTCCTGCAAGCAATCAGACATTTTAATTCTTTTTATTAATTTTTCATTCTGTTTAAATTATTATTAATTGTGTTTATTGATGAGCTAATCCATCCTAATCTAACCTATATATATACATACAAGTCATTTTGAAAATTTAAATTTATACTGTTCAACTGACGTATTTGATTACAACAAATTCTCAAAATCCTGCTTTATGAGATATAAATTATATTAATGCATTACCAGAATTTTTTTTTTAAAACCTGCTGTTTATGTAATAAATATTAATGTGGCTTTATAAAAATCTTTTGCAACTTTCTAATTACATTATTTTACCTTCCAGGTTGTTGTTACAGAGTTCCCTGCAACTCATTTATTTGTTTATTGTTTATTTATGTTTAATTTTCAAAAACTACTAGACTAGACTAGCATATGGCCCTTCACATCTACGTGGTAAACACGGGCGAGGCTAGCCCTTTTTTAGGGGTGCTTCAGCACCCCTAAATTGAAATTCAGCACCCCAAAAACCTGGAGTAAGAAATGTTGTTATTCTAAAATTTTAGTTTGCATTTGACAGGCTTAGATAATGTCCAAAACTTAATGCATAGTTTGTGGTTTAAGTTTATATTTTAAGAATGAAAATGAAAACGACCCCGCCTAATGGTATCGTCCTCTTCTCACTAACGTTACTTGTGGGTTGTGGTGGGGCTCATTGGGGGCTCAGCACCCCTAAAGCTCTGACCCTAGAATCGCCCCTGGTGGTAAATATCTTAATTTTTTTAAGCCTATTTTTAAAAACATTAAAACCAAACATTTCAACATGTAAATATCTGAGCCTGGCACCGATTATTTCAATAAGTAATTATGGAATATATTCATTATTGTTACACGTATTCAAAATGACAACAATAGGCCCTTACTCTTAAAGCGGAACTGCAACCACAGAGAAGACGGCGGCTCACTTTAGTTAGTAAAAGTTTAATGAGTAATACAGCTTTAAGATGTGGCGATTATGGGAAGCAGAGCCTAACCCGCTTTAGCGAGCTAGCTGGCTAATGATTGGCAGACTCACAGTAAAACCACTCAGGACATCTATACATCACATCACAAGGTCAGACACGGAGTCGAGACTTTTATCCGACTGTCACGTACGGAAAAGTGCGTATCTGACTCAGTTTGAGTCAAATGAACAGGAACCAACTGTAACGTTTGTCTCAAAAATAAGTTAGCCAAACTAGCTGCAGCTAGTAGCTAAAGTAAACAGATTTCGCCCAGAGTCCGCAGGTACCACATGATAAAATATCGACTCCAGCCAGCAGATATTACTGTCACAGACTGGAATGGTGCCGTTAGGATTGAGTTATTAATGTTCCGTAAGTAAGCGTTGTCGGAGCCAGGAAGATATCCTGTCGCTGAGAAAACATCTTTCATAACTGGCACTGGTAGAAGGCGTGTGTTTACTGTGGCATTCAGAAAACTAGAGAGACAACAGAGGAGCAACATATGTTGACAGGATTGTACTATAAATCTCAGTTCTCACTAAAACACGTACATGCTTTGTAATTATACACCTTGTGCTGCTGCCGAAGAGAGTAATGTTTATTAACAGCTGACACTTGAATAGCCCCATCCTTTTTTTTTTTTTTGTCTTATATTACATCTGCTGCTCGTTTGTATCATGCATTGATAGCAAACTTCTTAAACTGGATGTGACGCATATGTTTGCTCATGTATGTGTCTCATTTCTTTAAGAGTAAGATGGCCAACAAGTCTGATGACATCACCTTAGTAGTGGAGGGTCACAACTTGACCGATCGGCACACCTTGACTGATCATCACAGCTTCACTGATCATCACGGCTTCACTGATCATCACGGCTTCACTGATCATCACGGCTTCACCGATCATCACACCTTTAATGATCATCACATCTTTAATGATCATCACACCTTTAATGATCACCATACCTTTCACCAGTATCCTGACATTAATCCAGAGAGGTAAGGAAGTGTTTGTGTTTTCCTGATATCTTATATTAATGTTGTGTAACACCTCAGTGTAATGTGTGATGTATGTTGACAGCTATTTATATGCTGTAATACAGGATCTATATGGATTATAATGCTACTACTCCCCTGGAGCCAGAGGTGATGCAGGCTGTTACTGAAGCTCTGCAGGATGCCTGGGGAAACCCTAGTAGCAACTATGTAGCAGGTGAGAAAGACTTTATCTCAAATGCCATCAAACCCATGTTTTTTTTTATTTGGAAATGCTGTTTCAGCAACTTTAACTCAATGTTGAATGATAGGAATGAATTCAGTGTATTAGCCTTTTCACCTGCAGCATATAATGACATATATCAGTATTCAAACAATACTTGATATAAATCCCTGATTTTTCCAGGTGCCATGGCCAAAGCCATTATTAATCAGTCCAGACAGAATGTGGCAAGAATGGTTGGAGGTAAAGCAGAGGACATTATTTTCACTTCAGGTGGAACAGAGGTAACAACTGCTCTTTTCTGGTATGAAAAATGGCAAAAACAGCACAGCTGCAGTTTATAGCAAACAAATCATCTTCCAGGCCAATAACCTGGTGCTACACACGGCGGTAGAGCACTTCAGGAAGTACTGCAAGGCTGCAGAGCAAGGAGAAGGGCACCAGAATGGATGCAATGGCCTACCACATATCATCACCTCGAACGTGGAGCATGACTCAATCAAAATCACGGCTGAGCACCTACAGAAGGAGGGCAAGGCAGGCAAGGGACCGCTTTTTTCACCAGGATCATTTTTTTTTTTCTGAGCAAGTCATTGGTTTTCTTTAGAAAATAATCTGACATCCTTTCATTTACTCAATTTCTCAACTTTTTGTGCCATAGATGTGACATTTGTGCCCGTGTCAAAGGTCACTGCTCACGTAGAAGTGGAAGATATTATTGCTGCGGTGCGTCCCAACACTTGTCTCATTTCTGTCATGTTGGCCAACAATGAGACAGGAGTCATCATGGTAAGAGCAGAAGGAGGCTCCAGTCATAATAATCAAAACAATTTAAGAGTTGATATATTTATTTTTGTAATTTTACAAAGCTAACTCCTGTACACCAATACTCCTTCCTTTTTACAGCCAGTCCAGGAGATCTGCAAAAGAATAAAATCTCTCAACAAGCAGGGCGAGCGACTCAGAATCCTGCTCCACACTGATGCAGCCCAGGCTCTGGGAAAAATCCCAGTAGATGTCCAGGAACTGGGAGTGGATTACCTTACCATTGTCGGACACAAGGTCAGGAGTCTGTTGTGTAGCGTCTCTTCAGATTTAACAGTGAGGCAGGACTGAATTAATACATTTTTTTCTCTTTTGTAGTTCTACGCCCCTCGGATCGGAGCTTTGTATGCGAACGGTCCCGGGACAAGGACGCCACTGCACCCAATGCTGTTTGGAGGTGGACAAGAGAGAAACTTCAGACCAGGGTAATGTTGCATAGTGATATCTACCAGAGAAACACTAATAACATGCAGAGTATCCATGAAAAAGGTATCAAAATCAGAAATCATCCATTCTGAATATGAGCACCTGTTCTCTCTCTCTCTCTCTCTTAATATTGTAGCACTGAAAACACACCAATGATTGCTGGTCTGGGAAAGGTATGTGAATCAAATTAAGACCATTAATTTCCCATTGTGTAGATGTTCCTGCTCTATATAGGACATGATATTTTTACGGCGGTGCAGACATTGATTTAATGCTTCCTTTGTGTTATGGGTTTGTTGTATGTGTGTGCGTTTGTTAGGCTGCAGAGTTGGTCACCTTGAATCTCTCAGATTATCAGAATCATATGCAAAGTATCAAACTTTACCTGGAGGAACGATTGCAGGTAAGCCTGTAGCTATTCAGGAAGACTGAGCTAAAATATCATCTTTAACAGTTAGTTGTGATGTAGTTAGTTTACAGTTTACAATGTTGTTAAGCCATTTTAAAGACTTTTTGTTCCTTGACTTTAGGAATTGATTCTGTTGATGTCTCCTCATGCAATCATTACTATCATGCATGTTGTCCTTCTCAGAGTGTCTTTAAAGACAAGATCCGCTTCAACAGCCACTACGCCGGCTCTGATGTCCTCCCAAACACCTGTAACGTGTCCATCCTAGGCCCGGCATTACAAGGTGATCTTATTACCCCTTCGTCTTTGTTTCCTCCACCAAGGAGGTTATGTTTTTGCTGGCGTTTATCTCTTTGTCTGTTTGTTTGTTTGTCTGTCTGTGTTCAAGATAACTCAAAAGTTATGGATGGATTTTGATGAAATTTTCAGGATTTGTCAGAAATGTGAAAAGGAAGAACTGATTTCATTTTGGGTGTGATCCGAAAGAAATCCTGGATTCTGGATCACTTTCAAATTTTCGCTAATTGTTGCTCTTGGCGCTCTTCTAGTGTTTTTCTAGTTGCCCTTAAGTCTTTTCTGGCCTGCTAGTCCAGACAGCGTCCCCCGAGCTGTGTACCAATGTCAGTTCATGACCTGGACCACAAACCTTTTAAATGATTAATCTTGCTCTCCTACTTTAGGCTGGAGGGTATTGTCCTACTGCAGAAGACTGCTGGCCAGCGTCGGCGCCGCCTGCCACTCAGACAGAGGAAACAGGTATTGAAGAGTCACACTTTTCACCTCTTATGCTTTTGTCCACCCATGGTATTATTTTACAGTTGCGTAACTCCCCGGTGCTGTTCTGTACGTATCCACCAGGCCTTCACATATCCTTCTGAAGTGTGGCGTCCCCTCAGAGGTGGCAGCTAATGCCTTGAGGTTGAGCGTTGGCAGGGGGACGACCAAAGCAGATGTGGATGCAGTTGTGGAGGACCTGAAGGAGACTGTGCAGCTGGTGGAAGAAATGAACTGATGGCTTTTATATTTTATCTGTGGGTCAAAGAAGTATGTACAGAACTAACCATGCAACATCAGTGTGAAATGCTTTACATTAATTGATTCTATTAAATGTTTGAGATACATAATATAAATAAAAAAGGCTAAGAACCTGGACTGACCTGAGGGCTGATGTTATGGGGAGATGAATTCACTAAGCGTTTATGTAAGTAGGTATTATAGCTAATTGGAGCCAGAGCAGCATGTATGAGCATTACTGAAATAAAATAACACACACCATCTGATAGTTTATGTAGATTCTAATATTTCTCATTCATCTACTGTTAATCATCCCCACGCTCTTTAATTTTTAAAATTGCCCAAAGAAAACACTCTTTGTAATCCGCCATGCCTTGGCTCTGAGTTCTCCCATTACTTAAGTTTCCGTGCTGCCTCGGCTCCCCCATCTAAACTGAAGCGTGGGTACATGTGCCAGCATATGGTCACTGCTACAGAAAAAAAGAGCAGGAGGCCGCGAGCGCTGCACCTCCACCCGTCTTTCATTACCTTTCTATCTCACTGGCTCTGACCCCCTCCTTTCTCCCCAACAGCCATGCTGGCCAGCTGGCAGCTGCTCTGGTGTCACTTTCCTGGCTCAGGAGGAGGCTAAGAGCGCATTAAGTTCTTTTTTTTTTTCCTCTTTTTTTCCCCCTTCTTTATTGTATGAGCATTTGGGAGCATGAAAGTGTGGTGCCATCTTACTGGGAAGCAAAGTGCTCCAGCGAGCTTACCCTTTGCATGACATAGCCCAGTGCTTGCAGCCAAGGATGGCACTTCATCGGGCCATCCAGGCAGCTCGAGACGGAGACCTCACCACCCTGAGGGATCTAGGATTGTCTGGCCACATCTCTCCAGCCATCAGCGATGATCAAGGTGCAGGCCCAGTGCACCACGCAGCCAGGTGTGGACGCTTGGACTGCATGCAATTCCTGGTCAGGGATGTTGGTCTGGCAGCTAATCCTCGAGCCTTGAATGGGGCCACACCAGCACATGATGCAGCAGCTACTGGCAATGTTCGAGAGCTGCAGTGGCTCGTGTGCCATGGAGGCTGCAACACTGAGGTAAGTTCATCCCTGGAGGAAAAAGTCTCCATACAGACTCATAAAAGCCTGCCCTAAGAGTTAAGCGCCTTGGAGAGATGCTATAACGTACAGCTTGTCTTATAGTTACTACTCTATCCATGAAGGTGGAAAGTAGTTCAACTCAAAGTAAATAAAAAAATTCTAACAATACTACGAAAAATAATTTTTGTATTTACTTGAATTTTTATTTCAGTGCAGAGCAGTACAAACCAAATATATTTGATGTCTTGTCAAATGCATTTTGATTCTTAAAATACATTAATTTTTGCATTTCAGACCTTGCTTGAATGCTCTGAATTGCACACACACACACACATATGTATATATACATATATATATATACGTGTGTGTGTGTGTGTGTGTGTGTGTGTGTCTATATAGTATTGTGCTGTGTATATGAATTTTCAAGCAGGTAATGTCCAAGTCTGATTGTAGTGATGATTTGGTACAAAAATAATATCCATAAAAGACCAAGACTTAAAGTGGTAAAGATGGGCTGGAGATCTCCACGTTGCAAGCAGATGCTTGAGAAAACCATTGAAATGTTAAAAAAAAAAACAATGCTTCTCAACAATAGATTGTAAATTCATTTGCATATTTCTCCTGGTACCGGGCATAATATTATTAAAAGATAAACTGGAGGAATATCTGTCCATCTGCATCAACGCTGTATGACTCAGCAGGACTCCCATTTTCACATGGCACATGGGCACAAAGCACATGGGAAAAAGAATAATTAGCAAGACAATTGTCATATAAAGATATATTCGCAAGTTCCACTAAAAGGATTACTGTTTTTTTTTTTTTTTTTTTAAATGCCTTTGGTTAACTCTCTAGAGGCAACGTCGGCATCTTTGGGTCTGGAAGCATCTGGTCCAGACAATCACAGAGCCTAACGGTGTATTGTTGTTAGATGATGCAGTACATTTCTTCTGGAAGAAATTTGTGATCAAGAACAAAGATGAAAAGCAATATCCAAACTGTTATCAGCAACAAGTCCAAAATCCTAATAACAACACAAAATAACAATTGAAAAGCTTCATCACTTGTAATTCTCAATGTCAAATCACTTTTTAAATGCTGTGACACAAAATGACATTATTACAAGATGACTTTCTCTCTGTCCAACTTTTTTTCCTTTTTTAGGGGTAAAATTTTGTATACTAGCAAATAAAAGGAAGATGACAAGAAAAAATTAATATATCTAGATTTCATTTTGGGTTCGTAGTGTTTGCAAAGAAATGAAAGTCAGAAGCATTGCATTTTTTTCACCATATTCTTCCAGCTTTTCCTGACTTGGGTATTCTTCAGTGTTCAGGTGAAGTACTTCTATACTCATTTGAAGAACTTCTGTTTTTTTAAGTGTTTGTTTTCTTGAAATGCCATTAGACACCAAACTGGAAAAAACAAACACAACACTCATACATGGTACAGCTATTGTAATTATAGCACCTCTAAGATGCATTTATCCTTTTACAAATGTTTTATCATGAAAAAAAAGGTTTAATCAATATTATATCACGATAGGGATAAAATCCAGGTCTTAACAAGATCTCAACTCTTCAAAAAACGTTAAAAGGTCTGCATGAAGGACTAAAGGGGAGCGAATGGGCACCTGGAGCAGAATTTGTACAATTTTTTTGAAACTTTGTACAAGTAAATAAAGGAGAATTTGTATTTAAGTTGTGGATCTGCCTCTTAAAATGGCATATTTACTGTAAAGTAAAGTTGTTGTGTGTCTTTTGTTTCCCAGAAATATAAACTGTCATGTATGAATGTGCAGAATTGAATTTGTTTAATATCTTGGGTCAATAGAGCTACAGCTGCGATGGCAGTCCTCTTCTTTGTGACAACCATGAAAGAAGAAAAGAGGTGCAGTGATCTTGTCTCTTTGTGAATGTTTCCAGGATAAGGATGCTGCTGGTGCCACGGCTCTTCACCTGGCAGCTCGGTTTGGTCGTGTGGAGGTTGTTCAGTGGCTGCTTTCTGTTGGAGGAGGGGCCAGTATGGAGACAAACTGTGGAGCCGTACCTGCTCACTATGCTGCAGCCAACGGGGATCTCACCAGTTTAAAACTACTCATTCAGGCAGCACCTTGGTGAGTTAATAATCCTTGTTTTCTACGACTGCAGCCCTACCAGCAGCACTATATTCAGTCCAGACGCGGAGTTACCTACGTTTAGATGAACTCCTGAAATTTGTTGCAGGCATTTATGTTCCCCAGATAATTAATCCTAATGACTGCTATGAAACCGCTACCATGAGGGTGACCTTTGAACTTCAGAGGAACATCTCTCTCAGCTTCTGGATGGATTACCACTTAAAAACATATCTTTAGAGGTTATGTACCACAGAGTATACCAGTGCTGCAATCTGGTCAAATCTTTGTTTTGTTAAATTTTATGATTTTGGACAAGAGTTGTGAAATTCACATCATTTTGAACTATATTTCTTGGTTTTTGGCTTGTACATTGACATACAACTGAAAAGAAATGACTGTACATCTAAATATAACACGTGCTCTGTTCAAGATGTTAACACTGATTATACCTCATGTGAAAAAAAATTGTGAAACCACTCAAAGGTGTTAGAAATCCTAATGTTTAAGGGTTAAACTGCTGTTCGTATGGTGCTGTCTCAGCTTAGTTGACCTCCTGCCGACCCCAGCAGGTGACAGCCAGCAGTCCAGTGAAAGCGTTACGTAAAAAAATGACAGTCACCGGTGTTGAGCAACAGCATAGCGACAGCTTCCTGTGCAGTGGCAGGTTTTAGCTACACCCTTCCTTAATACATTATTATATCTATAAATGTGCCCCATGATTTAAGATCAGATGGTGCAACACATCATAGTGCTCTTTTACTGGGTGCGTGTGTTCTTAACACTTGCAGTCACAGAAGTCACCTGCACAGTTCATCCATACGTTGAGCAAGCTTGAGACACTGCAAACATGTATCCATCAGTTTTGCCATCCGTTAATAAAAAGACTGCTTCCAAGTGTATCTTTTAATGTACAACAATCTGCGATTCCACCGTGTCGCAACTGACTGCATTTGGCAGGAGCTGGTAGAAGTATTGTGTATTTCAACCATCATAGCTGGTTGCTTAGCAGCAAGTCCCTGTAAATACACTGAAGATCAGCTTTGCAGCCGCCTCTTCGCGGTTCTGTTGCTTTAAATCATGTCAGAACCTCTATTTTTTGCATGAGTAATCTTTTCCCTGGTTTACACACATTCCTGGTTGTCAGTCACAGACTTAGAGCGTCTAATCATCCCTGTTCTCACTGTAACAGATTACACAGATTATCTGAAAGAAAGTAGATGCAGTAGCAGTTAAAGTTACTCTCCAGTACGGTTCTAGCGAAGATGAGGCAAACGGTGGTCAGAAAAACAAAGACTCCCACATTTATGTAGAACACATGCTATGAAATCAATTCAACACCCACTGAATCCCTTCACGCTGTCATTCCTCAAAACTGGACAGTTAGGAAACACCGAAAAATACTCAGCTCCTCCTGCTTCCTATACTTGTTACAGGGGCATCTATATGTAATTCACAAGCTGCACAGAAGGCTCAGACTTGTGCGTGTGACCAGCAGTAAGCTGTGAATAATACACAGTCAAACAATATTGATCACATGCCACGCCTGCCGCTGCTGAAGTACAGTATGTTAGGCGCTTTAAATTAAGTTAATCATCTTGATCTCTGTTTGTTAATGGAAGATGTTCAAGAAATAAATATATGCTTTGGCAGTATTTATGAGATGTAGCATCAATTTCTGCTCATGCATTCACTTTAAATGTAAAAATTGGGTTATTCCCTAAAACTGAGTTCAGCAGAGGTCCATATCGAGGTAGCACATACCTGTACATAGACAGAAGTGGGTTGGCACTCTTACAGCTCATCCAAACAATGCTTCATACTGTATGAGGAGCTCAGAGAGAAAATTATAGATAGGTACATGAAAGCTAAAGGTCAAACGATCCTATCCAAGCAACTGCATGTTCTGGTGACCACAGTTGTAAATATGATTAAGGTATGAGGTCCATGGGACAGTAGCCAACCTCCCAGGATGTGGCAGCAAGAGAAAATGCAATCCCTGGCTGATCAGAAGCATTGTACAGATAGCAGACAAAGAGCCAAGAAAACACCCAAAGACTTTCAAGCTGAATTCCAAGTTAAAGCTACGTCATTGTCTGATTTAACCATCTGGTGCCTCTTGAACAACATGGGCTCTGTGGAAGAGGACCAAGAAGGATTCCAGTATTAAAATAACGACATAAAAACACCAGACTTGAATTTGCTAAAATGCACATTGACAAACTGTTCCTTTGGATGAAGGTTTTTTTTTTTAAGACCAATAAGAAAAAAATGGTGCTCTGTGGCAAACCATCTCAGGTCTTAAAAATTAAGTTTTCCAAAAAACATTATAGCTTCTTTGGAACAAGAAGGGAGCTTAGTTATGGTTTGCTGCTTTGCTGTGTCTGGCACCAGGGTCTTGAATCTGTGCAGGACACATGAACACTTTCAAAGAATCCTGGATTTAAATACGCTGTCCAGGTGTCAGGACGTTTAGCCTCAGTTACAGTGTCCCCAGAACACACAGCTGGCAGCACCAAATAAGGCTAAAAAGCCGATTTAAATAAATAAATAAATAATTAACAATCATTTGACGGTCCTTTAAGGGCCTTCGATGAGCCCTGATTTTAATCCTGTTAAACATCTGTGGAACGATATTAAATATGGTGTATACCAGGTTCATTTGTTTTATTAACAAAATGATTTGGCTGAATCAAAAGCCAAAAGCAAAATCTGATTTGTGTTAAACATTAAATAGATTTTTAAAGTCTTTTGCAATTTATGACCATAAATTGTCATCATTACTGTTTTGTTCAGTTTTTTTTCCTTTTAAAACCCAGTTTGTCTTCATGGACAACAGGTGAAAAAAGCACTAAATTCTCACACTTAAATAGCTATTGCTGCCAAGCTTACTCAGCCACTGATTTTAACAAGATCTCGTTTAGCAAACAAGTTGCAGTTGTATTTTTATTGATGGATTAAATGATTAAATGATCAACATCTGTGGCTCCAGCCGGTACGTAGCGTTTGATTTTAGACTCCGTGCCTCTAAGCATGTAATGGCTCACAGTTGTGTCTGTTGCGCTCCTGTCTCTCCGGTATGTTGAGCGCAGCTGCGTGAACCACCAGACGGGCATCGGTGCGACCCCGCTGTACCTCGCCTGCCAGGAAGGTCAACTGCATGTTGTCGAATACCTTGTGAAGGACTGTGGAGCTGATGTCCAGCTCAGGGCCCATGATGGGATGACCTGCCTGCATGCTGCCGCTCACATGGGTCACCAAGCCGTGGTGGTGTGCCTGGTCAGTATCAAGGTGCATCTTTCTATAAAATCTCTCCTATACATGTGTTTTATTTTTGTTTGTTTTTTTGTTTTCCTGTAATCTGTGTTTCGTGGACTCTAAAAAGGTGACCAACACTGATGTCGGCTTGTCCTGCCAAGACATAGAAGGAGCAACTGCTCTGCACTTTGCTGCCAGCAGGGGGCACTGTTGCATCTTGGAGAAGCTGCTTCACGTGGGTTCAAAGGTCATCAGGGATTACTGGGGTGGGACCCCTCTTCATG
The DNA here is from genome assembly GCA_018398805.1 of Hirundichthys speculiger. Lineage (NCBI taxonomy): Eukaryota > Metazoa > Chordata > Actinopteri > Beloniformes > Exocoetidae > Hirundichthys > Hirundichthys speculiger. Next base: position 312,986 of record JAGFBZ010001902.1, read on the forward strand.
ATGCTGCAGAGAATGGAGAGCTGGAGGTTGGACCTCACTGATTATTTATTATGTTTTTGTTATGCCTTATGTCTTATCATGACAACAGTTCATAAAACTTTTATTTTACCCATGCTATTTCCTGGTCAACTTATTTTGCCCTGTTTGATCTCTCAGTGCTGTAAAATCCTGTTGGCCAATAGAGCGAACCCTACAGATCAAGATATTGATGGGTTCACAGCAGCAGACTTGGCAGAATACAACGGACACTATGAATGTGCCAGATATCTTCGTGCCATAGAGAAAAACGTAAGCTCTCTGTCATAGATACATTATATTTTATTTTTGCACACTTTTCTGCTTTGTTTCCCCTCTTTGAATCTTTGCCCAGCTGTTTGCCTTGACGTGAAATTCAAAGCTCGGACAGGGAATGCAGTCAACACCGAACATCTGGAAGATTTCAGAGGATCGGTGAATCATTTTCTCAATTTGTTACATGTATTCCTTTGGGGTGAAGCCTGTAATTCTCCTGAGCTATTCTCTTCCACTCAGCTTGATTGCTCTCAGTTTAAGAGGTCTAACTGAATGGAGGATGAGGGCTTTTGTGGTTAATAGGGCATTGAAGGTGGCGATGGCGTGACTTCTGGAAGAGATGCTTCCCTCTCAGTTAGCCACAGAGGACTCTGAGGTGAGCTCTTTTGTGAGGAAAGCACGGCACTCCTTAACGTGATTAATATTTTAGCAGTTAATGCCTTAACACAAGATAAGATCTTGTGCAAGTTGTTTTTCTTTCAAAAGAGGAAAAAGAAAAAAAAAATGGTGCGGAGCTTTACAGTTGACTGTAAAACTTACATTTTTAGCCTGTGTGGCTGATTTAACATGGAGAAAGAGAACCGGGCCGACTGGAGGAGCCTGCAGGGAACCGCTCTGTCGGCACACTTGTTGAGCATTAAAGCCTCGTACCTGCCCACTCCAAGCCTCTAGTTTTTCCATCACAACTCACTCACCGTCTGTGACGCTGACTAAACACCAATGACCACAGAGTAACCACAGCTGCGGTCCAATAGGAGTTATGAATAAGTCAGCAGCGAAGGGTAGCACTCATACGTGAAGAGGATGATGATAGTGAAGCAGCGAGGCGTGGCTGCCGAGCTCCACTTCAGAAATAATCCACCCATCAACAATGGAGAGCTAATTAGCGCGGGGGCCCGCTGTGGCGTCCGATGCAGCCGGAGCCGCCGCCAGCTAAGGTCCTATCAGTTACCCCTCTCCTGCGGCTCAGGTGGAGGGCCCAGGCACCGAGCATGATACGGGATCCAGATGCTTAGGTTTCAATGTTTTCACCATTCTGATGCCTGGAACCAGCAACTCTATCCCTCTGAGGACCTGAAGAGCAGGATGTCATCGACTTCAAACACACTTTTCATTGTGTCTGTCATGGTTTGGTTTGGTTTGTTTTTTTTCCAGTGACATGGAAGTGCTATGACTGTCACCTCTGGATACTCTGTAATGTTGGTAGCAGACAGAATGGTGTGTCATGTTACTTGGCAGTGCGTGAGTAGGTGCACGTGCTTGACGTGAACAAAGGGGTCATCTTGACAGTGAACCTGGAAAAAAAAAACAGCTAGTTGATTTTAGGAAACTGACTTTTAATGCTCTGAAAGCTGCCGTGCCAAAGATGAGCTGCACATGAAGACAGAAGGCAACCTTTAATTACATTTCTGCTGGTGGTTCATGTTTGCGGAGTGCTGTGGAGATCACAGGTTCCAGTGGTTCTACGGTGTCGGAGAGATAATCTCATTTCCGAGCAGCGAGCTGAAGGGATTGGGACGTCGACCACAGAGGTCTGTGTGTTTGGCCTCTGTGCATGTTGGGATCACTCACAACGAGGTCAGACTCATTCAGTGCCGTCAACCCTCACCCGCGTCTCAGGAGCAGCTGCAATCAAATAAACACAAATGGAGCACGAGCTTTACGTCACACTTATTTCACCCGCAGTCGGAGAAAGGAGGCCAAAGAGGTGGCTGTTTGAGAATCTGAAGATGTTATTATTGGAATACTTGAACAAAGGATAGACATTGTTCCAAATCAACACAAGGTTTTTACTTTTCCCACGAATGGCATCATCTAAATCAATGGTGCGCAAACTGTGGTACGCGTACCACTGGTGGTACGCAAGCGCTCTCTCTGGTGGTACGTGGGAGAACGTCAGAACTTTATCAAATCAGAAACATACAATGCATTATAAATACATTTCAAATGAAATTCAGGTAACAATAAATAACTACAATAAGGAACAAACATCTTTAAAGCTAATTATGAAGGCGTATATGGCTATATATTTTAAAACTGGTCATCATGGTGTTACTCGGAGAGCTGAACAGTTTCTCAGGTGGTACGCAGGATTAAAGGTTTGAGAACCACTGATCTAAATGTCCTGATCTTTTTTCTGGCTATAAAATCCCTTTGTATCTGAAGGTATTGGTATTCCTCATTGGTCGGAACTTCTCAGATGTAATACTTTGACAGTTTTCTGACCCTCAAAATACATAAATATGTTGGTATGAGCTCCTTTTCTTAGAAGAAACAGTTGTTGTTTTTAATAGGAAGTTTATTTTCCTCGTTTGCCTCATGCATGATTCAGGTCAATGAATGAACAGCTGATGTCATCTTTTGGGATTTTATTTAATTAGAATGGATTGGCTATGGATTATAATAAATTAAATGTAATTAGAATATAATTGGTAATAAGTAAGCTGAACTTTATTTAACTGGACTGCAGTGAACTTCTTTACTTTCTGTGTGGATGGCTGTGGTTGTGAACTGCTTTAGACAAATATAGGAAACTTAATTTGGACTTTTTATAAATAGCGAAGTTATTACATTTTCTAAAATGGATAGAACATTTAAAAAAAATATATTGAAACCTAATAAATTCAGCATTTCTTGGTCAGTTATATTTGTAATAATATCAATCCATGACTCATGGAAGTTCATAATTAAGTCTTCCTCCTGTGCTGACGTTGGTCCTTTGCTCCTATTTTCTGGTGAGGATCTCCCCTTCAGTGCTCAGAGCAAATATCAGTTCACCCTTCACATGCACTCAGGTGTTCGGTGCATGTGGCCAAAATCAGTACAGTTATATATAACAATAAATTGCCATGCTGTTCATCAGCATCAAAACCTGTGGTTTCCGAAACGACCATATGGTTGATTCTCTTCCTTCCGAGAATTAATAAAATGCTGAGCATTATAGCTCTCATGGGGGAAGAACATTTATGGCAGAACTGTAGCTGCTAAAGCTTGTTAAAAATTATTTCCGTGTGTTTATGCAAGTTTGAGTTACCTTATGTTGCAGGAAGAGTTTCACAGATACAAATTGCTTCTCATCTCAATTACTGCTGCTCCCGATACAAAATGCATCTTACTGACATTTTGTAGAACAAATGCTTCATCGAGGAAACAGTCATCAGACCAGATCAGTAACAGCATCCTTTCAGGAAGATAAGTTATTTATTAAAAAAATATGTGCTTCAAGACTGAGTTTTTCCATTTTACAGGCGGAGGTGGAAAAACATCACACATGTGGATGAAATGTCTTTGAAATGTCTTCCGCTGATACTTCCCTTAGTGCTTCAACATGACCATTTGCTTGTCCACGCATTAGTGACATTACCAGCCATCCTATCCTTTCCCTTAATTATTAACAGCATTCTCCGACAAGAGTTTATTGTTTATTACCTGGCGGCCCCTGGCCACTGACGGACAGGCTGATGATGGTGTTAGACGAGTGGTCAGTGATCATCTGGTAGCTTTGCTTGTCCAGCATGAGAGTGACCCCCCCCCCCTTCAAGATACCTTGCTGCAGAGGTCTGTGTCTCAGGAGTGTCACTTTGCAGTGAAGTTGTGCCGGTGCGCCACGTATAAAGTTGGTAAGATCCAGATTGATAAGTCTAAGATTGTTAGAATTTGTGATCTGCTTTTAAGTATATATATATATATATATATATATATATATGAGTATGTATATGTGTATATGTATGTAAAGGTGTATATTATTTTCCATTAGACAGGCTCAGTAAATATTTTTGTAAAGTAAAGGGAAACTTTTGTACATTCTGTTCAAGAGCTCTTAGCTGGCAGGTGTTTTGGCAGCGTTTTGGCTATTTTCTGATCAGTAATTCCCTCTTACGGTCAGGAATGACTAATGCTCCAGGCGCATGGCTGTACTTAATTCTGTCATTGTTGATCTTTGCAAAGTGGTCTGTGTTTTTGTTTTGTTTTTGTTTGTGTGTGTGTGTATATATATATATATATATATATATATATATATATATATATATATATATATATATATATATATATATATATATATATATATATATATATATATATATACATGGTGTCCTGCAGTGTTTCAGGATATAGGTTTTTGATCGAGTAGTTGTACATCATTCTTTTATTAAGTAGGAACAGCCAAATCCATTTATTTCTCATTTATGTAGCTACAACAGGGGCTAGAAGCAGCTGAAAATGCAGTGAGCTTTGGGAAAAACATTGCATCTGTTATTACCCGAACAAGCAGTCACCTCCATGGAGGAAACCTGAGAGACACTGCCATGCGAGTTGACATGTATTTACACTGTAGAGTTCTGTGTATAACGTACAGCCGCTGCACACATTCCACTTTGCAATTTATCACCACAAAGAGGAATATTTCACATGGAAGCAGGTTGTTTTAATGATTGATTCCAGAGCACAGAATTACAAGGCATGTTTTTTAAATACACATGGTGTTCTGTAATGCTTATACTCTCTCATGCCTTGACCCACGGGGACCAGCGATTACTGTTACTCCATGTCGGACAATGAGACAGCACCGGGTAGCTGTTTCTTAACTCTTGGCTGTTAATGTGTAGTGATCAGGCTCTTTGTGGTCTTCAGTGGAGGAAGAGTGGCTCCAATCCAAACACAGGCTCACTGTATCTGCGTAGCAATTGCGATGTGAACGCTGATGAAAACCAAATGCTTTCTGGACAATGAGACTAATTAAACACACACGGCTCATTGTGACTTTCAGGACGTTGAACTGTTACGAGAAGGGTCACAAGGAACCAGCCCCCTTTTTTCTCAGCCCTCTTGCTGTTTATCTATTTATGGATTGCACAACTTCTGGGAAGTTTTTTTTTCCTCTGCCTAAGCAGTGTCACAGCATATTTCATGTTGCTCCACATCAAAGTGCCGTGTGAGAGGAAACGGCATGGACCACCTCATGGACCTAAAGCACAACAGTGTGCAGCAGCATATTAGGTTTGCCTTTGATCTTTTTGTTGCTAATAATGTCCTTGGAGAACCAAATTTGATATGCATTTAGTATGGAATACATTAGGGGGATGCAGGTTCATTAAAGGGAGCCTAAATGTTTCCATATATCCTCCATCTTCCCCGGAGCAGTGTGAAATGCTGCTACTTATTCAAGTCTGCTCACTATGTATGCATTTGCTTTGCTCCTCTGTCCCCTGTAGGGTGTCTTCAAGCCTTAAAATGTTTCTCTGTTTTAACTCTAGATGTGACATTAAAGAGTATGAAGGGTAATAATTTGGGCTGGGCAAAGATTAGAAATTTTAATCGTGATTAATCAGGGAAATCATGCGATTAATCACGATTAAACATTTTAATTGTGTTTAATTGCATGATTTCCCTGATTAATCACATTGTATACGGAAAATCAAATAATGAATTTAAAAGTAGTGTGAAGTGCACTTTTATTTAAATGTTCTTCTGCCATATTAACTAAAGTGTTATACATTTGTTGTTCAAACACTTTTAACATCAGCACTTGCCAGTAACACATATTTAGTGTAAATCTCATCTTAAAAATTGTAAAATAAAATTAAAGCTTATTGCCACTGCCAGGGCATTATTGGCATCCTGTTTTTTATTAAAAAAAGTCTACCAACAAAATCCTGAGCCACAATCATACCATTAAAACAGGTCATTTCTGAGGTAACAGCAGAAACTTTTAACGGGGAGTTCAACTTGTCAGTTGTTACAAATAACCTTGTTTCTGTTAAATCCTCCGTCTGGGAGAACTTTAAAATGAAAATGTCCATGTTAAAGTTCAGTAACTTTACCGCTCTCCATGTCTGCTTTAGCTTTTCTGCATGTTTTTCCGCCAATTATCTTCCAGTTCCACAGCCGCCAGTAACAGGCTTTTTAAAAAAAAAGCATGTGAGCCAAAATGAATGTTGGCGTTAATTAATGAGTTAATGCGATAATAACACATTATCTTGTCCAGCCCTAGTAATAATATTTATAGAAACAATCTATAATTTTTCATAATCACTACACTTTCAGAGTGGTATTTCAGTCAATTTTATTTTATTCTATTTTATTTTATCATACAACAATGATATCAGGTCTGTAACGTGATCAGTTATAAAAGGAGAGTCTTAGAGAGGCAGAGTCTCTCCAATCTGTGAAACAGTGTGTAAAAAGATAGAGGAATACTTTGAAAAAAATGTTCCTCAATGTCCAATTGCACAAGTGCAAACAGTATAGTCAGCTTGCATGTTTTGGAAGGAACTATAAAAACGATTTTAGAGCAAACTATGCTTCACTGCAGACGATGTCTATTTCAAGGAAGGCCTTGTGTATTTCAGCAGGACAATGTAAAACCACATAGTGCAGCTCAGCGATAACATAAGAGTCCAGGTGCTGAACTGGCCCGCCTGCTGTCCAGATCTTTCACCTATAGGGACATTTGGCACATCATTAAACCAAAAATATGTCAAAGACAATCACAAACTCTTCAGCACCTAGAAACCTATATCAGGCAAGAATGAGACCAGAGTCCAACACCAAAACTCCAGAAAATCATAACCTCGATGCCCAGATGTCTTCAAACTGTTTAAAAAAGAAGAGGAAATGCTCCACCATGGTAAACAACCCTGTCCAACTTTCTAGAGATGTGTATCAGGCATAACATTTGAAATGAGCTCATTTACTGCATGAAATTGTTACATTTCTCAGTTTAAACATTTGTTACGCCATCTATGTTCTGTTGTTAATGAAATATGGGCTTATGTGATTGGACAGTCTTTTAGCTTTCAATTTATTCAATTATTTTCTGAAAAACCTTTTAAAACGTTTTATTTTATTTCAGCCTCTGCTCTAAACCAGAGGTGGGTCCAGTCCTGGTGGGCCGCTGCGTGTCTTAGATGTTTTCCTGCCGCAACACAGCTGATTCAGATGAATGGATCACCATCAGCTTGTCATCCAGGTCTGCACAATACCGTTAACGATCCGTTCATTTGAATCAGGTGTGCTGAAACATGGAAACTTCTAAGACTTGCAGGACACCAGCCCTCCAGGACTGGATTTGCCCCCCCGCTCTAAACAGTCCCATATCAAGAAACTTGACCATATCACTTGAAACTGGACCCATGGTGTTTGCACTTTGTCACTTAACTACTGATACTTGTGTTTAGGAAGTACAAACGGTAAAGAAATTACTTACAGTAGAAGTGCAGATTGAGTCTCAGTCAGCCGTCGGCGCTGACACACAGACCACGGGAGGAGACGTCGACACTGGTGTGTGCTGAGAGTAAACCATGACAGAGCAGTCATTGTTGCACATTTTCTCACTGGACAGTTAATTAGCTAAAACATCATGATTGATTAGTCATTCTGAGAAGTAGTTTTTTTTTTTTTTTTTGGGGGGGGGGGGGGGTCTTTTGCAATTTATTTTTATAAAAGAATGTGAGATGAACTTAGGATGAACTTTTTTTTGCATTAATTTACCATTAAATGTGAGCAGATGTTTTCATACACAACGTTACGGAGAAATTTTGACCCGTTGCATCTTTACAGAAGGTCTTCAGCTCAGATACATTGATCGGGTGTCTGGTGTGAGTCCACAGCGTTTCTATGGAGTTATGGTCGGGCCTCTGATTGGGTCACTCAAAAAGGAGGGTTTTTCTTTCTGTGCTTGATCTGCTCCATGTTTACTAGAGCTGTCCTGATACTATATTTTCACTTCTGATACAATACCAATATTTCAGCCTTGAATATTGGCCGATACCGATATCAATCCCATATCAGCATGCTGCAGATGAAACATACTTGCATTATTTATTCTGTAGTGTGGAGTGATAAAAAAGGCAGCATCAAGTGATATTACTCAGACAGAGAATAATGGTCAACAACAGCAGTATTGGAGAACATACCATTTATTATTAACAATAAAAAAAAAACTGCAGAATAGAAAAAATAAATCAGGAGACCCTGAACAATGAGCCATATAACTTATAGTGCAACCAATTCAAAACAAATTAACAAGTTTACTGCCCGTATATTCTGAAAACAATCTGCAACGTAGCGTCAGCGTGGATCCAGTCTGCAGTCAGACTCAATAAAGACAGCGGACGATGGTCTGAGCTCCATATGTCGGTAGTGAAGCTAAGAGCGTTTGCTTTCTCCACATGTGCGGAAATATACTTGTTAACTTCTTCGTGCATCTGAGGTATTGTTTTGTCGACACTATAGTGGCAGCTAGGGATACCATAGCGTGGCTCGAGGTGCGAAATTAAGCGTTTAAACCCGACATTACTCACCACCGACGGGCTGGTCATCGAGCACATCTTTCCACCACACTTCAAAGCTAATGTTTTCTTGTTCCTTCTCAAGCTGTTTCAAGCTGTGGCCTATTTGTGCTAAACATAGTGCTGAGTATTATTCACCCATCCTGTCCAATTCCTCATGCATATGTTACAATAATGAACAGATGATTCCCACTTCCAGTAATCTCTTCAAGCCTTTTGCTGTTACTTGTGTCTTATTTTTTATGTTACTGACTTCATTTACTTTTTTTTCCCTATATGAATGTTAATGATGATAACTTATACTTGTGCGATCACTTTGTATTTGCATATTGATGTGACTTGGATGAAGATAAAATCACATTTTATAGAAAATGAATGCAGAAAACCCATTTAATCCAGTGGGTTCACATACTTTTTCTTGCAACTGTATTTGATATTCCAATGACAAAATGTTTTGTGTTCTTTGAGTATTACTGGGACATGTAAGTCACAGCTGATTTCAGAGGAACATGAAGTCATCTTACTCCATCTGGGACTGGTTTATCCTAATTAAAATCCTAAGTGTAATCATCATGACAGTATGCTTGTGTATGCCCTGGACCAATGTTTCCAGAAACTTCCAGTGTCTTTGACAACATACTAAAAGGATGTTTGGATTTTCGGTCCAATTTTTTTCTGTAAAGCAATCAACTAGTCAAACATACTTTTTGCATTTGACATCACACATGACATCACATATGATACCTTTTGTGATATAAATAAAACGGAATCAAGAAAAACAAGAAATTCAGACCACTGACTGAAAGTAGGGGTGCACGATAACTATCGGGCAGATAACAGGAAATTATGACATCATCCCGATAACTCAGATATCACAACAAATAGCCTCGATAACATATATATTTCTGTCGACACAGCAGTGCCTCGCTCCCTCTGAGCCTTGAATGAGCGGCAGTGAATGTTATGTTCAAGTAACGTCAGCATAATCAAAAAAAACGATTACTCAATCAGGAAAATCAAGAATACCCCCTCATGCCAGAAAACAACTCATTAACTCGGTCATAATTTTGGTAGTTGCTGACTTGAATTGATATTCACAGTATTTTCCCACATGTTACACATAAAAATAGAAAAAATAAAAAGGCTGAAAGAACGACTAGCAAACGAGGAAACGTCAGAATTTACGTTACACCTTGAATGTAGCATGCATTGTGCTGATCACAACAAACATGGCGGTGTGGAACTTCGTTAAAGTTTCAGAAGAATATAGTTTGGTGGTTATTTGTGATGAATCCTCCAAGCGAATTCTACGAGGAGGGAAGCACAAGCTTTAATACGTAAAACCTGATCAGCCACCTACAACATAACAATCGCTTCCATGGAGTTTTGAAATTGTGCTAACGGAAGCTAATGCTAACATGCGCAAGCCAGCAGCAAGTCTCCCCTCCCCTCTGCTCTCCCTCATCTCTCTCCTCTAAAGCTTCCATGAGATTAAAAAATATATATATATATATATAAAAAACTACTGAACCTCATTTACTTTAATTAAAGGCATTAATTTAAATAGAACCACAAGCCAAAATCCTTTAAATATTAATCTTTTTCAGTTTGTAATTTTGATGAATGTATTTCCATCAGTTCAAGGAGCCTTTATTTTTTATATCAGTCAGTAATGAACCTTATTTAAGTTAATGTGAGATATCAAATAGGTTTGTTTGATAGCTTTAAGAGTTTGAGAAGCTTGCCAATAGTTTTTCATTGGAAAAAATAAATATCTGTTCATTTAAAAAGTCAAAACTATTTTTGATTTTGTTCATAGTGTTGATGTAATGATCTTAGGTATATGTGTGTGTTATCGGTTATCGGTATCAGCCTTTAGGAGCTGAAAGTTATCGGTTATCGTATCGGTTTTAAAAAACAGTTATCGTGCATCCCTAACTGAAAGGATCAAATATCTGATTTGTAAATGTTGTCTTCAACTTCAACAGTTGTGAAGCTGAAGTTGTCTCTTGTTGAAAGATGTCTGTGCCAGCAGGTGTAAAGTAGAGTGACTCAGTGACCAAAACCCTTGACAGCTTTGTGCACCTGTCCAGGAGCTGAGATCTCATGATCGTTTGGCAACTTTGCAGACGCCCTGTTCTGATAAAGCGAACGAAGTTATCGCTCTGGTAGAGGAGGACGTGAAGGTGAAGCCAGCTGTTTTGCTGCAACGCAACAAAGAGGACTACTACGGCAGCCTGAGTGACACGTGCAAGGACAGGCACAGGAGTGACACACACATGGATAGTTTGGAGGTAAATGTCAAGTTTAGGTTTGAGGAAGTTATTTATTTCAATACATATAATTTAAATATACCCCCCCCCTTTTTTTTTCCCTCCAAATAAGCAACCTGAACATGAGGGATCCTCACAGGCTAGATGCCTTCAGCCCCCTCTTGCACCGTCTTTACCCTCTGCTTCATGCACATCTGGCCAGCTTGAGAGGATGGCAGTCAGTCGAATAGAAAAGATTCAAATTGCAACATCTGGTGAGAAAAACATTTCTGCTTGTCTTATTTAGGTTCTCGTTTAGCAAAGTAAGACATCACATGTTAATATGCATGTTAATAGTTATTCTAGGTCATTACTCAACTACTAAATGAATGCAACAAATACAAGCTACTTTTTTATTGCAGTTATTAAAGGATTTAGTCAATACAAGGAGGCTGGGACCAAGAAAACTGTGTCTACTGACACAATAAAGCTTCCTGAAGCAAACCTCCTGGCTGAAAGAAAACTGCTTGGTGACATGAAGTCCATCAAATCTTTGAAAGAGTCAGGAATGTCAGGAGTCTTTACTGGACATGCTGTAAGTGGAAATGTTAATTACCTGATAAAATCTCTCTAGCAAAACTTCCTCTCTTTGGTAAAGTGCAGATAACTGAGCTCTCTGCAGAATAAGATGGTGGTCCTACCCACGGAGGAGGCCAACCTGTCAGACATCGACTACCTGGTGCCCACCCATGATGAGAGCGGTCGACCCATTGCTGAGTGGAAGAGGCAAGTCATGGTGAGGCAGCTGCAGGCGAGGTTACTGGATGAGGAGGATCAAAGGAGGAAGGTAAGGCCATTGCAGCAATTCAGTATTCAGTTGAATAGTTTTTTTTTTTTTTTTACTGTGAATTTTGTTATTTTTTAAATTATTTTAATGCATAAATATAACCTAAAACATCATCTGATTTTCACCGCACGTATTAAAAGTAGATAACATGAATCAATTAAATGAACAAAACAAAAATATTATACATGATCATTTATTTGTTGAAGAAAATTCTTTGATGGTTGCAGGTCTGTGAGAGAAAAAAACATGTGAGCCTACTTGCATATTTAGCAGTTGATTAGGTGAAGTTAGATGAATATTTTTTCAGCCAACATTGCACAGACCTATCAAATCTATCAATCAGATTTATCTAACCCTTCACAAGATGTTTATTTACACTGGAACATTGAAAATGTATTGGATGTTGAAAGTCAGGGGATGTACTTTCATACCTTTCTCCAGAGTTCATTGCTACTCTCCTTATTTCAGTGTTCACGGTTGAGTGTGACCAATCTGTTTTAACTGTTCTTATATTGACACAGTGATCATAAATGATCAATAATTTTGTGAGAGATCTTTTTCAGCTATGGAGTCATGTCTTTAACTAATCCTTAACTTGTGTAACCGCAGTCCTCAAAGGCTTTAATCAAGAAAAGGAAGTCCAGTTGCCCTGATTCAAGCCTTTGAGTACTACCTTATCCTGGATAGTTGAGAGTCCACCAGGACACCAGGAACCACAGGGCTTGTTTGCTAAAAAATGTATTTCTGAGCAAACATTTAAAATAATTAAAAAAAAAGGTTTTTCAAAATGGAGAGCACATGAACAAAACCTCAGCATAAACAATCCTCTGACTGAGAGAGTGTTCACATGATCCACTCACATTGGCGTGTGCCTTTCAACTTTAGGCATGGCATTTGTGGCATGTTTAGCTTGTTAAATTGTCTCTAGGGGCACATAACTGGGACTTCTTCTGCCCTTACTCCTGCTGAGGGGAAGTGGCTGGTGAATTAGCTGGGTTAGTGGTTGTGTGAGGGTGTGGTCATGTAGCTAATGGGCACAAGATCAAGAAAAAAGCAGGTTCCCATAACTACCTTCAGTATGTTTGGAGGGTATGTCCCACCTGGGGTGGGATTAAGGTGCACGAAGCCAGAGAAAGAGCCAGGTCCACACAATGAACTATAAATAAATAAACTATGTTTAGTCTCAATAGGTGTTGCTCTTGTGGGTGAATGGGCACAAGAAATAGCTGGGGGGATGTGGATGTGTGTATGAAGATGTTTTCCATCTGCTGGATGAACATGGTGTAGTCTTATCCTTTTATTTCCTGTGGTGGTCATTTTTGACCAGAAACACCAAGAGTATAACAGAGTTTAATAAATCGTTGAAAACTCAATGAATATGATAATCAGGAATTTTATATGCCCAGGTGCCTGGTGACTGGCTCAAGGCAAACACAAGCCAGCGTCTCCTTTGAGCTGGGCCCAAGCCCGGAAAAATGCAGAGGGTTGTGGCAGGAAGGGCATCTGACGTAAAACCTATGCCAAGCTAAATATGCGAATCACAGGACTCATGAACCTCTTACCGAATCGGTCAAGGCTCGAGTTGAAAATGACCACCATCATTGCTGTTGACCTACAGGGTGCTGGTGGAAATCGGGCTACTGTTGGTCGAAGAAGGAGAGGAAGAAGGCGCATCCGTAGGCAGAGAGAAAAGGGGAAAAGCAAATAGACTCAGGCTGAGAGTAGGGACTTTGAATGAAGGGACTAGAGTTGGTTGGCATGAGGCAGAAGATGATGGTGGATATTCTGTGTGTTCAGGAGACCAGGTGGAAAAGTAGCAAAGCTAGAAGCTTAGGAGCAGGGTTCAAGCTGTTTTATCATGGTGTAACTGGAAAAAAAACTGGAGTAGGAGGTATCTTGAAGGAGGAGCTTGCTAGGAATGTTTCAGAGGTAAAAGGGGTGTTGGGGTGATGAGTCTGAAGACAGAGACTGAAGGTGTGATGTTCAGTGTTGTTAGTGGTTATGCACCGCAGGTAGGATGTGAGTTAGAAGAGAAGAAGACATTCTGGAATGAGGTGGATGCAGTGATGCAGAGTATCCAGAGAGATGAAAGAGTGGTGATTAGTGCAGATTTCTGTGGTCATGTTGAAGGCAACAGAGGTGATGAGGTAAGGTGAAGGTACAGGTGGCAAAGGCCGTACAATGATTTGTCAACTAGGTTGGACAGCAAGGAGGGAGAGACTGACTTATACAGGTAGACAAGGCAGAGAAATAGTGATGGGAAGGATGTGGAACATTCTAGATGATCAAGGATAGAGATGGAAATGTATTCAGAGATGATAGGAGTGTGACAGGAAGACGGAAAGAATACTTTGAAGAGTTGATAATGGAGGAGGAGGGCATTTAAGAGGATGAAGAGTGGAAAGACAGTTGACCCTGATGATATATCTGTTACTAATTTTAAGAACAAGGAAGACGTGCAAAGATTTGGCAACGAGAGAAATAAAGTTGATGACATATGATGAAAGAGACATTCACTGTATAGACCCCTGAGGGGAACAGATGGAAAGAGGGAGAGAAGGAAGCGGAGTGCCTGGACTGGAGAATACACAATTTTGAGGGAATCAGAAGAAAACACATTATTTATGCTTCAGAAAAGTAGTAAAGTTGGTCAGATTTCACTGAACACTGAAGTAAGATTAGGAATGAGCTCAACATGTCACAAAAAGTTAAACAGGGCAGTGTTTAAATGTTTACCAATGTCTTGCATCCTTTCATTTTTTTGAACAGTCCATACACATAAAGGAACTGAGGAGACGGGTTTCTGGAGTTTTGGGAGAGGAATGTTGGGCTCAAGCCAATCAACAGTATTTGTGTCTTCTTTGGCATATTTTCACTTTCATGAAGTGCCAAATGGTTTTAATTGGCGATGTGTCTGGACTGCAGGCTGTCCAGTGAAACACCTGGAATCTTCTCCTTTGAAGCCATGTTTTTGTCATGGAACCAGTATGTAATTTAGCATTGTGTTGCTGAAAGATGAAAGGTCTTCCCTTGAAAACATGGTGCTCGGAAACATGTGCATACCTTTCAGCATTGATGTTTCCAGATGTGCAAGCTTCCCATTCCAACGGCACTAGTCCGCCCTCAAACCACCAGAGATGCAGTCTTTGGAAGTAAGAACTGATAACAAGCTGGATCGTCCCTCTCCTCTTTAGTCTGGAGGAGGTGGTGTCCATGGTTTCTGAAAATAATTTAAAATTCTGATCCATAGGACAGCACCCCCCCCCCCCCCCCCCCCCCCACACACACACACACACACACACACACACACACACATTCACACAGATGACATTTAGCATGCACCATTCTCCTCTCCTCACAAAGCTGTTTCATCATCCCTAGTGCTTTTGATTCCTACTGATTTGATTCAGTTCAGCAGCATTGCAAAGACTTTAGCACTGCTATGAGGTTAAGAATAATAATTTTTTTAAAAAAACTGCAGTTATATGTACTTTATAATGTGTGGAACACTGTGTTTGCCCTTACTGACCAGTAAACATACAATGTCTTAAAAGAATGTTACTGTTGAAATGAATAAGTTGATCAAAATCAAACAAAACAGTTTAATAAATAATTTAATAATTTGACTGATAAATGATGTCATGCATTCTCTGTCAGTCATATAGTGTTCAGCCTCTCCAGTATAAATAGTTACTTAACCAAACCAGTCTATAATAAGAAAAGCACAAATTGTGGTCTGACTTTGTGATATTATTCAAAAATCTACATTTCTGAAAGTTCTAAGTCACCATTTATTTTTAATTGCTCGTAACAAATCATTCACACATACACACTGCGAGTCAAGTCATATTTTTGAGGTTTGGATGGGGCTTGAACTGCAGTTTTATTGTGTCATTACTCTTTTCCTCTCACTCTAAAACCATATGAAATGTTTGACAGACTTTGAAATGATATCCTGTATATTTATCTGCCTGTTGATTGCCTCTTCCTTTACAGGAAAATGGGAACAGATATGCCAAAGTCAACTGGAGGTACTCCCAAGCCCACAATGCCATCCTGGGGCCCTCTGGTGAGCTGTTGACAGAGGATGACCTCATATATCTGGAGCAGCAAATTGCCAATGTCTCCATGCAGAGGAACTGTGCAGGTTATGAGCTGGAGCTGGCTCGTCTTGCCGAGGAACTCAGGCACATCCTGCCAGCCCCGATAGTCAATATCACCGTCAACACACAGTTCAGGAACTTCAAAAGTCAAGTTCCCCTACCTGTTTGGTGTGGCCGCATTTCTGGCATTGTAAAAAGCATGTCTCTGCTCATGACGAACCTGACAGACCAGCCCTTGTGCAAGATGCCCAACACTGAACTCATCACTGTGTTTCTCTCAGACACCCGATCGGCAGATTTCCACAAGGGTACGCAGGGAGAGCATCGAAGAGGAAATTCATCAATTTGGTGTTTCGGTGATGACTCTGAGGTCAAATTTTGAATTGCAGAGCTTTCCTTTGTTAGATCAGCCTCAGGAGGCCGTGTTGTTGCCTTCTTCCGCACAGCCCGAGGACAGACAATCAGACAAACAGCCTGAAATGTTGGAGCCAGGCCAAGAGACAGACCAGAACAGTGATTCAGGAATTGACTATGATGAAAACGTGACTGATGTTCAGGAAACTACCAGCCTTAGAAAGGAACGTATAGTCGTTCTGTTTTTAGGCCACTGGAAGAAATCTGCCTACACAGTGACAGTGAAGAGTAGGGATGCAGGGAGAGAGTAAGATGAGCGACGGGAACCTGGAGATGGATGACAAACCTGGTTCTGGTTGTGAGGGCAGTGTGGCGACTGCCCAGTCAAAGATAATGAACAGTTCCCTTGGACATTTCTTTCAAGCAGAGGAGCGCTGTCAACAAGATGCTGGGAAACTGGAGGAAAATGATCTCCTGTGTTCCTTCCAGACAGATACGCAGGTAAGAATGGATGACGTTACCACCATCCCTTCAACAGTAGATCACACCGGCCCAAATAATATTATCAGACTGTCATTTCTACTGTTCAACAAACATTTGTTGTTTTGTCAGATGATTCATTGTTCCTTCAGTAACAAAAACTGACTAAATTCACACTTTAAATATTGTTTACACTCTATTAAAGCTCTAATGATTTATTTGGGGCAGTTTTATGTGTGACCTTATTTTATCTTTTAGTACATGAACCTATACCTTCTGTGAACAATAATTGAAGGAATCAGGAGCAATACATGCAGAGCTGATTACAAACACTCATCTTCTTTCCTAAAACCAATGTGATTTTAGGATAGAGAAAACTTATTGTAGTACCACTAAAATGACTAGCAGAAGGATTTTCTTTTCCTTACAAGAGCAGAGCAGATGAGGCCTCCCTCTTGCCAAAACACAGTTTGCTCCTATTGGTGAGCTCCACAAACCCGAGCAGACACTGCCCAGCATCAGCTATGTCCACGATCGAGGGAGAAATACAATTAGGAAGTGGCTGAATAAGCTCCCTCACACTGCAGGACACACTTAGGTCATGTTTTAGTACTATACCTTCATCGGGCAACAATCTCGTGTGAGAAAGGCATTTAAACAGGAAGTTATATTTAGCACACAGCCATTCACATTCTCCAAACATCACAAAATTAGGCAACTGTCACATATAATTCAAAATGTCCATTTGCCATAACATACAAGATCAAATGATCTTAAATCTATATTTTAATATCTAGGCTTTTGGCAATATTTCTGCACAGCAACTAAAAAAAAAAAAACGTCAAAAAAGACTGAGCTCCTCATGGTACAAGGACGCTATATTAGTCTTCTACTAATATACCTGTCTTTTTATTTGTTTCATCTAGCTACAAACCTTTTGATAAATCTTAGTAACTTTATTTAAAGTTAGTTGTCAGTACTTCACTGAGTGGTCATCTTTCCCTTTTGTTTCTCTCTTTCTGACCTTTTTTGTGCGTGACAGAGGAGAGGAGGATGTTCAGTTGACCACACAGCATTTCAGAGTGACATTAAAGAAAAGTTGCTATGTGCATTTGTTGTTTGGTGGAGGCTGTGGTGAACAGTCAAACTGGAGCTTAACTGACCATGTAAACATTTTAATGGTGTTGTTGACAATGGTTTACACATATGTTTTCCATAAGCACAGATTTAATTTGATAATGTCACCACATTGCACTCACCACAAGTTAATCAGATTTTTAGCCTATAAATTACTGTGCCCAGCAAGTTTTGCAAAGCAACAAACATATAGGTGTTGAGTGCTGTTAGTATATCTAGGGACAACGATTCAGTTCAATTCAACTTTATTTGTATAGCATCTGTTACAATACAGATTGTTTCCAGGCTCTTTTCAGAGACCCAGAGCATGATCCCCGAGCAAATATTATTAACTATAGCAAATATTATTAAATCTTAATTAAAGAAACAATGGCAAGTTAAAAACTTCCCTAGCTGGAGAAAAATCTTTCAGCCAAACACAAAAGCACATAAAAACCACAAGAACAATGAAGTGCAGTTACACTTGTGAAGTGCTCCTAATTAACTACGGAAGAGGAAAGGAGGGACAATTCAATGAAGATCAACTGATGATAAACAAGTTTGATAATAAGAGATGCTGGAGAAGAAAAGGCTCTACAAAGTCACATCAACGAAACACTACAACCCCCTTTTTCCTCATCAAAGTAACATCAGGATCTGAGCACGCTTTCATTTTCTAATTTACAAGAGATCTATCTTGGATTTTAAATTTAGTTCCAATGGTGGCACCAAATGAAAATTGTTGACATCACGAACATCTCTGTAATTCCATCCTCAAGACACATAAATGCATCTTCCTAGTTCAAGATAAGCGTTCTGATGTATTACTATTACCATCCATTGACATTTTATTCAGAGACACAAAGATAACTTCATTAAGTTCTGTTTGAATTATTCCATCATGTGTCATTAGAAAACCTTTTGTGAAAATCATGGAGCTTTTTACAAATTTTCATTGTGATCCATCCTATAGATGATGATGTAATTTAGTTTTGACCAGGTCTAACACTGAACTTGCAACCCATAGACACAGCAGTATGGCTAAAATAGTCAGTGTCAATATAGGCGACATCTCAGTAGCTGTGGATTTCGATCCATGAGTCAGAAGATAACAGAAAATATGCCACCTTGGCTCCTTGACAAATTAGCAGTGTTCAATAACCTTTTATAAGTATGTAATGTTCTCCACAGACTCCACAGGCAGAAGGTTGTCTTCTCACCAGAGCAGTTCTTGCCTCGGCTGGATGGTGTACCTGCAGACTATGACAGCCTGACCCTGGACCTCTTCATGCTGGGCTACTTTCACATCCTGGAGCTGGATCTGCCTGTGGACGAACGTAAAATGAGACACCTTCTGTGTTTTGAGGTTTTTGACCGTGTGGGGAGGTTCCCCTGGGAGCTGGTCAGGGACTTTCATAAAGCCGTCATACAAGACATTGAGGCTGGGAACCGTGAGTGGAAGGATGGCTTTGAGGACATTAAAGTAAAGTTCTTTGGAAATGCCACAAGTGAATCAGAAGACAGTGCAGACGTGGTGAAACTCAGCCCTCCAGAGGTCAGACAGGTCCCTAAAGTCATTGTTCAGACACCTACGCCTGATGAGGGAATGCTCTATGGTGGAACTGACATTTCCAGTTTCAGCAATGATGAAATTTGTCAATATATTGACCGCAGTTTTGCTTTTTGGAAAGAAAAAGAAGCAGAGATTTTTGATTTTGAATAGTTTCTTGTGTACTTTCTTGTTTTATATAATTTTTGGTATGAATTTGGGCTGGCTATCAAACCCAAATATTTGATGAATTGTGAACTGATCCATTCTCCACAGTAACATCTGGCATAGAGCTTTGTTTAATTGACCTATTGTAGCTACTAATCTAAATTGTAATGTATATATTTTATTGTGTTTCATTTGACTATTTGTTTGAAAATTAAACATCAATTTCAAATGTTTGAATATCCAACTTTTTTATCTGCTTATTTAAATAATGCTGAAGAAACTGCCTAATAGGATGTTAAGATATTTTAATAAAATGTAATAAATATTTTTAATATAACACAGACACACTATACGGGAAGGGCCAGAGCAGGCTCTACCTCTTGAGGACACTGTGGTCTTTTGGAGTAAAAGGGGAACTTCTTAGGAGCTTCTATGACTTCTATGACCTTCTATGCTGGACCGTGACTTAAACCCCCTGCAGACTCATCCACCCTTGCTGAGTGAAGGAGAGATTCCACAGGTTCTTCCTCCCTGCTGCTTCTACAATGAACACTGTTAACACTGTACACATGTCCATCATCCATCTGCTGTAATCATATGCAATACTGTACTACAACATGAATCATCACAAGTGCAATATACTGTAGTCACTATATCTAATATTCATTGATGTCTACACACTGTACATACCCATAGTACATATGTAGGTTTATTTTATTTTATCCAATCTAATCTTCATTGAAGTACAATTTTAGATAAACATGTTTATTCTTTAGTACTTTTAATTTCTTATTTTTTATATTTTTGGGGATTCTTACCCCATTGCTGCTCTTCTGTACTTTGCTGTTGCAACAGCGCAATGTGAGTTTCCCACTGTGGGACACAGAGGTTATTTTTTTCTTCTTCTTCTTCTTCAGATATCCAGCTGGCAACAGCATCAAGAAATTTCAAGCTAAGTCCAGGTCCTATTATAAATCAATGCTTAAAGAGTGTTTCCTCTGAAAGTAAACAGATTTAAGAGTATGTTGTTGTTTTTTCTTCTTTTTTTTTTAAATCTCTGGGAATAAAACGTTAAACTTTATATGTTCCCAACAAATCCTAAAGTGTGTAGTATGCATGTATGTATGCGTGGGTGTTTGTAAGAGATATTGTTTTGTCTAGCTTCCAGGCCTTTTTAGACAATTCGAAACATGTGACTTTTGGTAGCAGCTGTGGGACCCAAACTTCTTGTTTGGAATCTGCCTTCAGCCCAGCGTCACAGTCAGACCTAAAAATAACTGAGGGAACGACAGGCAGGCCACCCCAATGACTTGGCAAAAGCATTTCGCAACGCTGTTGCCCACTACATGTTGATCTAAGATGCACTACAAACTACTTTCCCTTTTTTTGACTGGACAGATGAGCTTTAATTTACACTCTGTGCAGCATGGTGAGTTTGTTCAGTTTTCCTTTCTTTTTAGTTTTTAAGTCTTTACTTCACTATATGATATCCAGTGACTGGAAATGACACTGCTGTTAGCTTCAGAAAACAGATGAACCACACTACCATACCAGTCACTACCCAAACGTACTTTTTTGTTGTTATGTCACAATATTCCTCATGTAAGAAAGGATATAGTGAAACTCTAAGCTAAGAAGTTAATTAATACGTTCGTTTTGGGATACTGCACCTGGCAGGCACTTCTGTTCATCTAAATTTATATTTCCTCTATATAAAATATTTTGTAAAAACTGCTGAATTGTGATTGCTCATAAATTATCTTCATGGTAGAGTTCTCACTGATCTTTTCCTGAAAAACAAAAACATTGTGTTGGTAGCGTATGAGGAACAGCTCATCTCATGTTTTTATTGTGCTCATAGGTAACTGCTGACCTCAGTTGTTGACCAACCCAGCTGACAGGAGCTTTTACATTTATATTTTCTACTGAAGTTGATCATGGTGCGCAATGTGGATGACCTGGACTTCTGCCTGTCCTCTCATCCTCAAAGCATCTTGGAAGGCCTGCGTTCACTCTGCTCTCACCCCAAACTTTTTGATGTAACGCTGAGTGCGGGCGGCAGGGATTTCCCTTGTCACCGTGGCGTGCTGGCCCTCTGTAGCACCTACTTCCGCTCTATGTTCTCAGGGGACTTTGTGGAGAGCATAGCTGCACGTGTGGAGCTTCACGATGTTGATCCCAACATCCTCAGTTGCTTACTTGACTTTGCCTACACGGGCAAACTGACGATCAACCAGAGCAACGTAGAAGGCTTGATCTGTACCTCCAGCCAACTGCAGTTCCAGACGGTGCGAACCGTGTGCAGCCGGTACCTCCAGCACCAGATTGATGCAACCAACTGCTTGGGAATCCTGGAGTTTGGGGAGATCCATGGCTGTCCTGAGGTAGTGGCCAAAGCTTGGGCTTTCCTGCTGGAGAACTTTGAGTCTGTTCAAGAAGGTGAGGAGTTTCTTTTATTGGGGAAAGACAAGCTCGTTGCCTGCTTGTCAGATGAAGGACTACAGATCCGGTCAGAGCGCACCCGTGTGGAAGCCATCCTGAAATGGGTGGGCCACCAAAAAGAATCTCGACTCTGCCAGCTTCCTGAACTGCCTCAACTTGTCACGAGTCTTTCTGCTCAGTCAAAACTACCTGGCTGACACTCTACTGAAAAACAGTCTGGTGCAAGACTCTCCCAGCTGCAAGGAGATTATTGAAAACGTTCACAGAGAGGTTTGTGAGTTTAACCTTCTTCTTTAGTTTGCTTTTGTTCATTATTGATCAATTAAAAAAATATATATATAACTTTTACCTTTCTAGAAAATGAATTTGGCAGCAGAATATTCTGACAGGCACAGCTCTCAGAGTCCTCAACCAAACCTGCAAGAAGTGCTGTTCGTGATGGGAGGTCGCTCACTGGATGATTCTGATGATGAAGATGACTCAGATGAAGAGGAGAGAGACCCACGACTTCAGAGACTGTTGTCCAGGAACTGTGCCTTCTACAACACAAAAACAAGTAAGGTATTCTTCACCTATCAAAACTTGAAGTATATTCATAATTCTATATTAGTTTAAAAACTTGTTGGGACCTTTTTTTGTCTGATTACTCAGTTTGGCTGAGATTGGAAGTCATTAAATGTTGCGATGACAGAAAAATGGCTTTGGAGAAATGTGGTCTAAATGTGACAAAATTGGATCATCTTCTCAGACCCTTAAATGAGCATTTTATCGTGATTACTGGAAGAAAGCATCCATGTTACATTTTTCACATGGGATGGGAAGGAAAAGATCGTTGCATCCCATTTTAAGACTTCTGGTTGCATGAGGAGGCACGACAACTCTGGCCAAAAGTTCACACTTCTGCCAGAAAAGTTACATTTCTTAACTGCTGCAAGCTGGGAAGCAATGACCTAACTCTGACTTACAGTCACTTAAATGGTCCTCATGAATATTTCCTGCATCTGTGTCTGATTTCCCTCATACATATTTGATATTACTTTATTACTGCTTTATTGCTTTTATGGTCCTCACGATTTACTCTGTTGTCTTTTTCTCTGAAGAAAAGTGGCACGAGCTTCCTAATTTTCCTAATCCAAACAAGTGGGGTTACTCCATGGTGTCCTTGAACAATGATGTGTATGTTACAGGTAAGTCAAGTGACTGGAACACTTTAAAACGTAAAAAGATAAACAAAATAAAGGAAGAATTAAAGAAAGAATTGCACATTTTTGTGATTCTCTCTAGATTTTCTCTTGAAAGGAATGCCAAACATTGTCAGATTTTTGACAAAGTGCTCTTGTCTGTCTGACAGGGGGCTCGACGAGGTTCAAATACCAACACCTGGTCGACCACAGAAACCTGGAAGTACATCACAAGAGAGGGGAGATGGGTTACTGTGGCACCCATGCTTCGGCCTCGGACTAACCACACATCAGCAACGCTCAACGGGGAAATTTATGTTATTGGAGGTAAGAAAATAAATATCATGCCTGCATGTGATGCCTCTAAAGCTGCAGTGCAGTGGAAAATTCTGAGACACTCCGATAGTCATCTGCTCACATCTGCTCCTTATACTTTATTTCTTCTGGTCCTCAAAAATTGTGCTTTTTTTTAATGCATGCTGCTGAAATTCCTTTTTAATGAAACCTTAGTATCAATTTCTCCCCTTTAGGTACAACATCGGAACGAGTTGAGGTTGAGCATTACGACCCGTTCAACAACACCTGGACTTTGACTTGTCCTGCCTTAAAATATGTGACTAACTTCACTGCTACAGCTTGCCATGGGAAGCTCTACGTGATTGGATCGTGTGCAGTGAAGTACAATGCATTGACCATGCAGTGCTACAACCCTGTTATAGGTAAGGATGCGTATATACTTATACTACAGTCATTCATATATGATGTGTGTATACGTGTGTGTGTGTGTGTGAGAGAGAGAGAGTGTCTGTGTACATGTGTGTATATACACACATGCGTAAGAGGATGCAGTTGTGGGATGAGCAGCAGAGCTGACTACGTGGGTTGTGCCAATGGAAGATTTGAATGAATGAATGAATTAATGCTTTATTTCGGTTTAAAAACAAAAATAAAACCATGTTTTTACAAAAGAATTTATCAAATTGCAACCGCAAAAGGAGTAGGCTGAGGCCCCAAGGCTTATTTTTGCCTATCCTATATCATCAAAGGATTAACTGAATAATTCACAATAAAATATTAGTACTAGTACATCATTACAAAACACATGATTTGGCAAATCTTCTCTGACAGTACCAAACAGCTTCCTTTTGCTCTTGCTATTGACTCTTGTTTTGAGCTTCTGGTTATGGAGCCCCATTTGGGTCATAATTCAATGAATAAATGAGTCTATTATTATGAAATAC
The DNA here is from genome assembly GCA_018398805.1 of Hirundichthys speculiger. NCBI lineage: Eukaryota > Metazoa > Chordata > Actinopteri > Beloniformes > Exocoetidae > Hirundichthys > Hirundichthys speculiger. The sequence continues at coordinate 337,301 of JAGFBZ010001902.1, forward strand.
AGGCATTTATTATTATGAAATATGTATCCATTATTATGAAATGTGTCCCATTATTATGAAAAAAAAGTAATTATTATGAAATATATTTTTGTTATTATTTAATCTTAGTTTAACTCATAATAGTTTATTTCAGAATGGCTTTTTTTTTTTTTTTTTAATCTAAGAATGAGTTTTTACATAATGGCTTCATTTTTCATAAGAATGAGCTTTTACATAATAATGACATTTTGCCACTGGGCGGGACCAGTGGTTGACCTGCACACTCACTGGCTGATCCTTCTCCATGCAGTTGGTGGGGGACTAGCATCGAGCCTGTTGTCTACCTCTCGGAGTAAGTCAGAAAAGGATCTTTCTCCTGTCGCCATGACATCAAAATCAAGTTTTCCCTACATTTCGCATTACGTTTCTTAGTGGATGTCAACTTTTAACCGTAAACTGAGGTGCATTCTGCCACCTACTGGCCTGGAGTATATACATTGCACCTCTCGCCCACTATCGATATTCACTGTGCTGTTGCTTATGCCTGAATGAAAGAGCAGCCAATCATACAAATGGCTCCGCCCTCTCTGCTGTGATTGACACACAAATCATTCTTATGAAAAACGAATCCATTATTATGTAAAAGCTCATTCTTATGAAAAACGAATCCATTATATCCAAAATAAGAAAACTACTGGAGCTTACTGCGATTTGCATGTAAATTCCAGGAGTTTCTGAGTGCTGTATTTTGCTCTGGGGTGGTCATGGTCATACTTATTGCCTCCGTTAAGAGAGTTGACAAGCAAGCGATTGCTGATGGCTTTTTTCTCGCAGCGTCTCTTTCTCTTACTTGATCTTCACAAATTCCTCATACTGCCCGTGATGATGGCTCTTAAGATGAGTTATTTAATTAGTGGTGTTGAAGGAGTAGGTTCTTGACTCCTTCTCGTATGACCGAACTTGAGTATTCATTGCAAAGCAACTTTGTTATCACCTTCCAACGCTTTAAAATTCTCCACACAGCTGACATCTTTGGTTTGTCCCTATTTTACACGGGGAGCCTAAGGGTTCTTCGCAGGATCTTAGCTGTTTCCAGTATCACACTCTTCTTGTTCCTGGTATCTGCTGGAGCCACCAATCCAACTTGGATTGGCAGATAGAAATTATAAAGTAAATATTGTTCAGGACGCTTACAAAAGAAATCCAGTTCACCCCTAGATCAGAATTAATCAATGAAATGAAACATAACCTTTTGGGATATTTTGTTAGAAAATAAAACTATTAAAAAGTACATAAAAAGAATAGTTTATTCAAACTGGAATTTCATTAAATGTGACCCCAAAGCCTTTCCAGTGCAGATCAGTTTTATTTTAAGACACAAAAGGTATGTGGTGTAAAATCAGTCGGTTGCATGTTTATTGTGTTAGGGTTATCTTCTTCTTGCTGTGGTTTTTACATTGTCCAGACAGACAACTGGGAGACAGAATTTCTGAGCACAAATATGTGATTAGAGCAATTAGAATATGGACTACCCTTATGGCCAGATACCTTTATGGTCGCAGGCCTTAAAACTACCAAAAAAGACTGCTGCTGCAGAGGGAAACCTCTAACATATTTTCAAAGCAGTTTACTCAGGCATAAGTATTAGTAAGTTTCTTGTATTTTTGTGTAAATATGGTCAAATGGACCTTATAATTCTTTTTTTTTTTTTTTACAGTGTGTGCAATTTATGTTTGAAAATAAAATCCATTATTATTCCATGAGACCTCTGTCCATCCACCAAATAAGGGAATTGGTGGATTTGTGGTTTAAACCATCATTTGTTCTGACAATCACTTATTCTCATGCTGCCTTTTCCTTTTTTCAAATGTTAATTTATCCAAAATTATGCATATTAAATGTTTATCATTAGTGATCAAACTGATTAGTATTCCGGTTTCAGTGTTTCTATCCATTTTACAGGTTTAAATAATCCAGTCATGGCATGTAATTCATACAGAAACAAGATAATTATGATTGTCTTTATAGGGTCTGACAATTAATATTTGTCTATTTTTTTTTCCAGATAACTGGATCAGTGTATGTTCACCATTCATCCCGAAGTATCTGTCTTCTCCTTGTTCGGTCTGTGTTGATGGCACCATTTACCTGGTGGCTGACAACACAAAGAAAGTCTACTTATATGATCCAGAGGCAAACATATGGCAGAAGGTGGGCTAACAAATTACAAATGACTGCAAGCAAATTGATACTCCTCCTTGTTCCTTAAAATGAACAAAGAAAGAATAATCAGTTATATACTCCTCTATTTCAGTATTTCGACTTTTCTTTCTCTTCAGGTCCAGCAGCTTCACATGCTTCATGAGAACGGAGGCCTCGTAACTCTGGATGGGAAACTGTTTGTCACTGGAGGCCACTGGAAAGGAATGGAGGGAGACTACGGGGTGGAAGTGGAGGTTTACAACCGAACAGCCAACACCTGGGAGTTGGAGTGCTTCCTTCCAAGACTTTGGTTCTACAGCGGAGTCTGCACTATCTTCCTAGATCCATCCCAGTGGCCTGACTTTTCCCCCACAGAATCAGAATAATGGCATCCTGTCTTGCAGGACTCAGTTTAGTTCTCCCATGCATAGCCTGCTCGTGTCTATTCTTGCCATACAAATGAATGTTCATCCCAGGATGTCACTGTGGCTTAGAATAGAGTGCTACATGATCCGAAGGTATTCTTTGATATTTTTCAGAGCAGTGTTTGACTGCTCAACAGGTGTTTATTTATCCTCTGTATGTCAAATGTTTGAGATCTGAATTCTTTCAGTGTTTTTGAATGGTGCTTGTGAATCATTGTTGATGTAGAAAATTGCTTTGAGGATCATTATAACTTTTCCTGCTGTAAATTAACTATAGAAATGTTATGAATAAATGCCTCTCTGAAAAATGGTCCACACTTTGTAAATCTCCCTTTGTAGAGAACGTTACCAGTGGTGTGTGATCATTAACAGACTGAAATGCAGTCTTTCATCAGCTTGTCTTGTGTCGTTTGTCCTCACGGAAACACCGTTTGCATTTTGTTACCGTGACAACAGACCTGCTGAGGCGCGTCGTCACCATGGCAACATGACCGGGATTACAATAGCGCAACATGGCTGTAGTCCTTCCTAAAGTTTGACTTCTAACTTCTGTTTAAAGTCTTTTCTTTTTCTCATCGTTACGGGAGGATTTAACTTGTATTTTCTCTTTTAATGCCACGCTACGTTTGCAGCACGTTTGCCGAAACGTTTAATAGGTCAAAGCTACTTTCACAGCAAACGAAGCTAGCGAGCGTTTAATTTTCTTCCAAACATTTTATACTTAAACTATGAGTTCTCCACGGGAGCAGGATGGAGACTCACCAAGGCTGGAGGCTGTGATTCAGGTTAGTGACGTCACGGTAAACAGCGTTGTTACCTTTTTAACTGAAGGTTCTTGGACTTGTTGCAAGATGGAAACAAAACAAACAACATTTGTTTACTGGACCGTAAATATTTCCTCTGCAGAGTAACTTTGTCTTTTCTCTCCTGTGCTTAGCAAAAATTAGTATACATAAGTATTTTTTTTTAAAGCATACTTGAGTATAAGTATAGCAAGTATACTACAGACCATATACTTTTAGTGTAATGGAAAGTATACAGATTTTATACTTTTTCGTACTAAATTGGAACATTTTAAGTTTATAAAAGTATACTTGAAAGTTTATTTTAAGTTTGCAACAGTCTACAACAAGTACATCCATCTATATACTATCAATGTACTTGGTATATCCCTCTCATGTGCTTAAAGTATACCACAAGTGCCCTTATTGATATACTGCCATTGTACTTGCTATATACTTTGAGTTCCTATTTTTAGTTTGTTATTGTATACTAGTGCTGGGCAATATGACGATACATATCGTGAGGACAATAGAAATGTGTGTATCGTGCCATTTCTCTTCTATCGTTTCTATCGTTTCTAACCTAATTTTATCAATTATTACAGCAAATATGTAATTAAATAACCTGCAATGATAAATTTGATAGAATAATATCTACTTCTACAAAGTAGCCTTTTATGTTTGCACTTTTATTCATGGTTAATGCCTTAAACAGAGTTCTCTTCAACCCTGATGTTTACTTTAGACTCTTTATATTGGTTTGCAAACTTTGCACTACAAGGTTACAGATTTCAGAAAGTTGAAAAATAATTTGTATTTATTTTTTATAGCTGAACTTCAGTGCAAAAATGTGTTTTTTCCTCTCAGAAACTGTTGTGCACTTTAAAAAAAATGTGAAAGCTACTGTACCTCTGTACCTACCTGTTTTTGCTGCACTAAAATGTATGTTTGTGACAGTTCAGCTAAATGTCCTTTTCAAAAAATAAAGTTGAAAAGTAAGCAATGAAATTTTTGTCAAACTTTTCAGAGAATAACTGAAAACATACTTTATTATGGTATATCGTGATATATATCGTTATCGTGATATAAAATAGTCCATATCGTGATATATGATTTTTTCCATATCGCCCAGCACTATTGTAATCTTTAAGTTTCCTTGGCATATTACTTGTAGCTTACTATTTATAGACTGGAAATATAGTCCTTAAAGTTTACTCTTACTGTATGTACACAAGAGTGTGATGCATTTAAAAAAAATCACTCACAAGATAGAATATTGAAAACACGTTGAATATATTTTCAAATATTTGGAACATTTCAAAAAACAAAGACATATGAAATCAAGTCCTTCCTTAATGGAAAAAATGAAAGGAAAAAATTGCAAATAAATAACTGAAATATAGAAAAAAAATGCACTTTCATGACTGATCAATAGAGTCAAGTCAAAAGTTTTTCTGTTTTTGCGCATGATTTTAAGGTACATAAAGATAATGCAATTCAACACACATACTACATACTGTAAAGTTTTAAACTCTAGCATCATATCATATTAATAAATACATTACATTTTAAGCATGAGTTAATGATTTGGCCTTGTGCACCTGGAACAAAATATCCTAAGTATTATTACTTTGTGGCAGAAAGATGTAAAAAGTATACTAAAGTATAAGTTAGAATAAGTATAAGTGTAAGTCTTAGTATTAATGTACTTCGTCTTAGACTTTTGTTCATACTTTTAAGTGTAAGCCAAGTATACTTCACTGTACTATTAGGTAGGTGAATAAAATATAGTTTATAAAAAGTCACCTTCAAGTATACTTCCTCATTTTTAGTAAAAAAAAAAAAAAGTATACCCATAGTACACTTGAATAAACTTCTTTTTGCTAAGGGTATATATTTAAGGTAAGCGTGGTAGTCTGTGCCTCTGCATCACTTTTAAGAGATATTTTCATCCAAACATACCACAGATAGTCATAAAACAGTTATCTTAAAAATGTATGTTGCATTATTACAAATTATGATTAAAGACTAACATTTCTGAAAAGTTTTATCTTCATCCAGCAATGATAAGTAAATGTGAGAAATACTTCATCATAACGTATTTAACTATTATACTAATTTGCACCAATGAAAGACCCATCCTGTTACTTAACATTGCAACATGTGTTCTGTGGTGGTAAATTCAGAATGCAGGTTCATAATGCGATGATGCACTTGTAGTATAAAGTGGAATGAGTGTACCCTTATTTTATGAGTATAAGCCTGTTTCTTCTGTCACTGTTGTAAAACGTCAATGACTTGCCTCTTTATCCTCAGCTAAGTGATGTGTTTGGATGATTGCTGTAATTGTAGAAGTTGGAAGAGTCCCTGCTTTTGTCTGATGGTAGCTCATGTGAAAGGAGTATGACAGTTCAAGGTAATGGACAAGAATCTGGAGATGCACCTATGCCTATCCTCACTCACATCCACCACATCATCACCCGCAACCTGGCTGAGGAGCCAGCTGGTAGGGGAAAGAGTTTTACATATAATTCCCAAATAAATACAGTGATTTCACTCTGCTTTCCGAGGTATCAGCTATCATCATGTACTAAGACTGACACCCCTGTTTGCATGATCTGTTTCCAAAATCCAGGTGAGAACTGTGAGGTCAGGGAGCTGGAGCAGAGCAGGGCCCTGAGGGAGCTGCCGTCTCCCAGCCAGATGGACCGTGACCAACTGTCACTCAAACACACCAGTCTCACAGAGAGGGTAGGAGCAACACATTCTTGGACCAAGGTTAAGCTGTGCAAGCTTATTTGCATTTTGAAGTATTTGTTGAATCTATATTGTTTTAGTTCATGTTTGTTCTGCAATGAAAAGAAACAAACAGACTTATATGTCAAGTAAATCATATAAGAGACCAAACAAGAATTGCAGGCAACATCCACTTGCTACTGCTGATTGATATCTTATTGATCATCAATACTTTGTCTTTTCAATATGAGTAAAATATATTTACAATATTTGTGACAATCAGATCAGACATTTCATTAATTAGCATTGATGAATATTTTTTATACAGCTAGTATTTGTTGTTTCCCACTTTAATATGGGATAACCTACTGCAGTTAGAATACTTTGGAACGGTTTTGTTTGAGATGACAAAAAGAAGGTCGGTCACATCAGAGAAGTAGTTTCAAAAAGGCACATGCAGTTGAATTGGAGTATAATTACAGTAAACATCTGTATATAACAATGCGTTTTGGTGCGGTCAGGCAAACAATGAAGGGAGATTAAAATTACATTATTATGTACTGTGGTATAAGGGAAGCTATGACAATAATGCACTTGCCATTAAATAAATGAACTTTTTCATATCTACCTTTTTTTTTTTTTCTGGAGTAGATATTGTATAAACATCCACTGCTGTGTGTTTAGGAATGCATCTATGCATCTGGATAGATGTGTATGTGTATGTGTTTTTAAGTACAAATAAGGGAGGGGAGGGTGCTTCATGAAGGGTTTCCTTGTTGTCTGCCCAAGACTCAGACCCCCTGTGTTCACGAGGACTACCGTTCTTTATTGATACCCACCCCCCACCCCCCCCCCCCCCCCCCCCCCCCCCCCCCCCCCCCCCCCGGTTTTCCTTCCATGTAGTGGCTGTTTTGGGGGAAAAATTGTGAAGGTCACTGGCCTCCTCCCTCTAGACTGTTGCAGAAAAAGCTAATTTTCCTTCAGCACAAAGCAGCCATTTGTGATAACACTGCCCTCTTTCTGCTACATTAATCCAGTATACTCCCACTGCTTGCTTTGCTCTCGGAACTTTGGAGTCCATCAGCCTACAGTTGGAAATATTATTCACGAGTGGAAATGCTTCAAGACAGTTGCCAATCTTCCCTGCAGATTCACCTTAAGATAAGACAGTGCTCAGAGAAATTGTGAAGAAAAACAACAACAACAAAGGGCTCCAACTCAGACTGCCCAGGCCTCAGTTAAATTTTAATACAGCACAAAAATGAATCAACAAGTGAACAAAAGAGTGATAATCTAGGCACATTTCAGTCACTTAGTTGACCAAGAACTCCTTCATATACCAAATTATTGTAGACCCAAATGAAGAACCTCCGTGTACAACTGCTAAAGCTTGTCAATATTAGATCATGGATCATGGAATCATGGAAGTGTCCAATTGAATAGACTCAGAGCTGCTCATAGTTCTGTACATGCAAATGTCACTATGTCATGACATTCATATTGCATATGAATGTCATAATGGAACCACAGCGTTTGAGGCATGCATATGCAGTGTCATTACTAGATGATTTATTAATTTTCCTTTAGGGATTAATAATGTATTTTTTAAATTGAATTTAGCCATAGTCAGGGTGTTTTCTTTGTTTTGTTTTTTTCTTTGTTTTTTTTTTTCATTTACAAATGGAAATGAGTAAGGAAAAATGTAATTTCAAACTTTTTTTTTTTTAACTGTGAAGCTGAAGCATTGTGCAGTGTGGAGCAGTGTAGTAAACATATTCTATAAGCATATGTTTTAGACCTTTTACTCCATACGTTTCACAGTCTGGTTGATAAATAAGAAATTTGTTCTGTGGTGAAAGTGGTGGACCCAAATGCAGAAGAGAAAGAAGGTGGGAGTAACAACAAAAGTATTTTTAAAAAAAAAAAAAAATGCTGCAATGGCAGGCAGTCCAGAACAAAAACAGAAACAAAACTAGACAGGCAAAAATCCAAATGGCAAAGGCAACCATGGGGACACAAAGGAGTAGCGAAACAACAGACTGACAGGAAAAGAGGAAAAACGACAGTATATACACACAGGGGCTGACAAGACGGAAGTGTGAACAATCAGGGAAGACAAGACCAAGGGAAGTCAAGCATAACTCACCACAATGAGTACAAGAAACAAGAAAACACTACAATGACACTACAAAGACACTTGCAAAAAAAATGTAAATAAAAAGTTAAGCCTGCAGCAAGAAGTTGTTCAATTCTGTTTATTAATAATCTTCCCATTTAAATTATTTTATATTGTTACATAGACGTTTTTTCAACAGATTTATTTACAGTCTCAGCTGGTTTCTTGGCAACCTCACAATGATAAGTAGGAATGGGAACTGATAAGATTTTTCCGATTCCATTATCGATACTGTTTAACGATTCAAATTCTTAATCGATTCTCTTATCGAATCTAATTTGGGGAAAAAGGAGAACAAACTGTTTTATTAGCATCAATTTTTTTTACTTAGAAGTCACCACCTTACAAACTCAACAGCGAGGTCAAAAGGGCCCAAAGCCTGGATAACGTGTTAACTGTTGTAATATGTAACTGTGCAAATACACAAGAATGTGGAACATTTTACTAACAGATTTTTCGTAATAGAAATGAAAAAATCTCCCTTTTAAATGGATATAAGATCTCACTAAGCACCCAAAAATAATAATAAAGAAAGATAAATACTATCAAATACAACGAACAGTGCATAGTACAAATCTGCAAATACTATTAAGAATTAATTATTTTGCAGAAAAATATGTATGTCTGCTTTTTCAGGAAGGATACGTGATCTTTCTGGAGGTAGGTAGTGAGCAGTAGCGAGTGCTGCCAGCCTCTGAACCAGCCAGACTCTCTCTCTCATCACGGTCATCTTCTAAATGTAATGCAGAAGGCATTCATTTAATAGCATAGCGTTAATGTTATAGCGTGTTTTACAAAGAAGCACATAAGCAGTGCGATAGCTACTTACCAGAGTTGCCAGAGGTGATCTTAGCTTGGCTACTGCCGCTGGGTTGAGATCCATCAGTCCGAAGCGTCAAAAACACGACACTCGTTATCGCATAACGTGTGTTCAAATGTTTCTGCATGTTAGTCGTGTTCCCTCCCGACGCTGTTATCTCCACTTTACAATGACTGCTAAGTTGCCTTGTTGCCATCTTTCTTTGGTGAAGTGGAGCCAAACTTTGGAGTTGACTGTGCATAACTTGCGTAAATTACGTGAGATTCGTGCTGTTGGAATCGATAAGAGAATCGCTGGATAAACTGCCAAACAATTCCATGGAATTGAAATACACGGAACCGGTTCTCTACAGGAACCGGTTCTCGATTCCTAACCCTTATGATAAGTTGAATCCAAGAAGTTGTATTTTTAAAGAATGCGATTTCTCAACATATAATGCAAATAACTATAACTTTAGATTTTCTGGGTTACATGCCAAATTAAATTTTTTATCTTTGAACAGAACCAGAATAGCTCTTATTGTCTTGTTATAAGGCTTAGCTAACCAGTTACTACTGAAGATTTCTTTTTTCGTTTAAATAGATGAGAATTATATTGATTTTCATATTTAAGTCTAGACAATTAACTTTCCACATGAAAGCAAAATAAGAACCGCATCTTCAAAAAACAACAACCAAAAACAACAGCAGACTTTTTTTTAGTTTTTCAGTTTTAGCAAAAGTCTTGTTTTTCAGTTAGAATAGAATCTGTCTCCCCTGATCGAGCGCGTGAAAAAGAAACATCAACGGTTTCCTTTCTAAAATCTAACGATTGTTGAAGCAAACATTGTGAGGAGAGGATTACCCACCAAAATGTGTGACTGTGACAGAAACATAGAAACATACTGTACATTGTTACAAACGTCTAATTTTTCACCAGCTTTTCCTCAGTCTTGCTGGATGGAGACTATTATTGCAGTACTAGTGAGTGTGTCACTCTGAGTGATTTCTGATGACCTCAGAAAATGTCACCTTAACCAGGATAAACCTTGACCTACTTTGTGACTTGGACAGCCTCAGGGGGATGACGAATACGTTGTGGTGAGTTCCCTACTCTCTGTGTTGCTTCTGGAGCCTTGCCAGTGTGCATTTTCTCAAACATAGACATCTAAATCCTACAACCTGAACACTTAACAACTGCCCTGCAAAATACTGCAGCGTGACAGACAGTTGGATAAATATAACCCTAGAAGAATGATTTCTGACACCAGCTGCCACTTGCCAGCGCTCTCTGGAATCTTGAGTCTCCTGGGTCTCTTCATAAAAACCTTGTCAAACACAGTTGGAGCAGATATAGTCTACTTTTAGGCATTGTATTTCTTTTTTCTTTTAACTTGTTACACCCTCTGTTTTCAGCATGTTTTCAGCAAGCCATATTCTCTTTACAATGAAAATAATGATGTTACAGTTAAACAGTTATGATACAGTTCAGAAGTCAAGTCAAGACACTGCTAAGTATCTAAAGTGATAACAGACTGCTGTTGACTAAGATGGCCATCAGTTCATGTTCCCAATTATACATAGATTATAAATTTGTTGCTTTATATAATTTTACCTGATGTGATACAAAAAAAAATTCACCTCCCATACAGTTGTCATTGGTATGAAATCAAACATGATCAAATCTGTTTCCATCCATCCATCCATTTTCTATACCCGTTTCATCCTTGAAGGGTCACGGGGATCTGCTGGAGCCTATCCCAGCTGTCTACGGGCGAAAGGCAGGGGTACACCCTGGACAGGTCGCCAGTCCATCGCAGGACTGGCGACTGGCGAAAATCTGTTTCCTTTTTTTTTTATTTTCAAACCAGGTTTTGAATATTTTTATTTCTACTGCAAAGTTGGAATACATCGGGATGAGTGCAGATTGACTTGCTTTTAGAGCGAGCCCCCAATGGTCAGTTGAAGAACTGCTGCTTTCCCTACCTCCACAATGGATTCCCAAAGATGAACCGTTTGTGCTTGCTCACTATAGGAACCAGCCCCCAGTGGTCGCTCCAGGCAACAGCAGCTTTTTCCATTTACACATTCACCTCAGCCAGGAAGGTGAAATGTACGCACTTGAACCCTACCAAAAAGTCTGACTCTCAACTCACAGTGAAAATAGTAAAATTGGTTGCCTTCCTGTGTTTAAAAGCTTCCCCTTATGCTTAATTGTGATGGAAGAATTTTAATAAATCTTTCAGCATATTACATTAGGTTTCTCATGTTACCTGACTTGAGTATTCATTAAATAAGCATTGAGCAAACCTTTTCAGTACTTTTAACATGACAAAAAGATGTGAAGTTTTTGAACTGAGTAAGTGGAGCCTGTGTATAGGTTTTCATGTGGCTTGTCTTTGACAAAGGACATTCATGTTAAGTGCTAACAGGACCAGGCACGTGCAGTGCATGTTTTATTAGTTTCACACATTTGACATAGATCATTTGCATCCCTTGTATGCCATTACAGCAGCTGTTCCCAAGCATGACTAAAAAGTTCACTATATGGTAACGTGCTCCCAGCTATTGCTCCTCCTCCCTTCCTTTCTCCCTGTTTGTTATCCCACATTGTGTAATTACAGTCAGTGATGATACATAAACAGCTTTCACAATCAGCTGGGGCTCTTTCACAGAGTCAGCACTCAGGGGGTAATGTGAAAGGAGGAGGGAACGGTTATGTTGTTCAAGTAAGATAGTACGTTTTTGGGCTGCTTGGGGGCGATGGACATCCGCTCCAGCTGTGTTTAGGAATCTGACAGATAGTACACTCCATTAATTCCCTTTATTAAGCCTCTGGGTCCAGGCCAAGCCAGAGAAAACGATTGCAGCTGTAACCCTTCACATGCTGGCTGGACTATGCACTCATAGCCAGATGTCACCCTGGTGACTTGGAAATGGAAAGAAAGAGGAATCACATTATTTACTAGTTTCTAGATTAGCTGAAAACATATATAAAAACCTAATATGGATACCAGGTACTGGTGTTTTCTGAACAGAAAAGGAGGCAAACAAATTTAGAAAAGTGAGCTTGTGAGTTATCAGATCTCCAAATGTTCTGGCATTCAGTTAAGTGTAAGAAAAATGCAATCATAATTTTGGTAACTGAACGCTTTGGATTTGTTTTTTTATATACCACATGAGTGAGGCAGCAAATTTTGGCCCAAACACTAAAGCCTTCACAAGGACCTTGAAAAAGATTCTCTTGTTGCTTGTTGGCACTTGAATCAAAGCAAGATTATCCTTTGATGTTGTTTGAAATATTTATCAAAAGAGACAATACAAGGAGTGGCACAAATGATAAATATCAAGAAATATATGTACAAAAAAAGCTAAGTCAAACCACATTTTAAAAGCCCTAAAGGCTTACTCTTAGGAAACAGATACACAGGAATGAAAAAAGAAAAGGAACCATAGCTACCATATAGAGTAATAAAATATACGAGGACATAAAAGTGGTTTTCATCTAAATTGCATTTTGAGCATTATTGCTGAATGGCACTTGATGACCTCAAAGAGTTAGGCTACAGTGGGATTGTTAGTTCATTTTAGGGAGCCGTGGAGACTGCTCAAGAGTGATTGTGCTCTGAAGCAGATCATAAATAGCAGAGGGTTCAGCAAGCACACGTCTGGGCCCCCACTAAGCCCTATAAGCCCCTGAGTTAGGGTAGATGGAAGACTGAGATTATTTGCTTCGCTCTCTTGCATTCGCAGTCATCACTAGATATGTGTGTGTGGTAAAGAACAAATAGTTCAAGGTCACATGGAGATGTGGGGGACAAGATTTAGTGATGGGAGTAGATAATGGAATAGGAGAGTTCAATGGAGGTGAGGGTCTCTATAACCGACTGTTAGGGCGCCCTCTTGGGAGCTTCCTGCACAGAGCATGGCTAATCCGGAACAGCCTCTGGCCTCCTGCTTTACAGCTGAGTGGGGAGAAACCATAAAAAAGCGCCATCTCTGTGGTGTGTGGAGTAGGGGCGAGGCTCTGGCAAAAAGCCCACACTGCAGCTATGCATGAAAAAGTGCAAACAACCCTCCACATTAAGTTAGGGCGGGGACCATTAGGGGGCCCTCAGGAGGACACCTGGTCATTGTAAGGAGGCTGTAGCCTACAGCAGGCGTTCTGATTTGTCACTGATCTTGCTTATAGCGTTTTGTTTGCTTCTCTAGAAGACCTAGTTTCTCTTTAGGCTTTGCACAACTTGTGGTAATTTGATTTCCTGCATAATGTTTTTTTTAATTTTGTGGCTAAAAGCCCTTTGCTGCTTTCTTGCAATCAAAATTCATTTTGAATTCAGTCCTACTCACTGAAATGCATTTTTGGATCACTGTCAAGTATCTGTATGAATCACCTTTGACAACTGTTACTGTCACTGCTGTGGTGGTAAACTGATGGCAAGCCTCTCTCATGTGTACATAAATCCTCATATACATTTCCAAAAAAAGGCAGAGGTTCATTAATGCTAGTTTTCAAAATTTCAATCAGTACAACAGTGGCTGGCATGATAGGGATCATCAAACTGAATACTAAAGGCTGTTCAGTCAACAGATTGAGTGTGTTAGTTATTACCTTGATTTTGCTGTTTGCGTTGTATGTTCTATTACACCTTTGGTCTTAACAGTAAGTATATTTGATGGCCAATACTTAAAAACAATTCAGTTTTTCGTGTTATGGGTGTCTTTTAGCAGGCAATTTTGGGTGAATCGTTGTATCAGCCCTAGCTTTCTCTATAGCACATTTATATAAATATAAATGTACTATAGAGAATTTGTTTGCAATATTGCTGATTTCAAAAGGCCTGTATAAAGTGCATAATTGTTAGCAAGTCAGCATTATTGCCGTAGTTGTGCCAAAATACTTGAAAAGATGCATAATCACTTATGTTCCACAAGCAGCTGTTTCCAGAAGTCCCTTTAAACACAGCTGCTGCAGTTCTGCGTGTTTCAAACACTCCGCCCATGTTGTTCACCCCTTCTCAATCCCTATGGCTGTCACCTCAACAACGGGCAGTAAAAGAACTTTTTGTGCTCTCAAGGTCCTTTGAGAAAAATACCGAAAGCACAAAGCCAAGCGCACGATGGCCATTAATGTAGTTTGTAGTATAAATTTTTGAAAAGGGCATTTGAAAATGTGTTAATAATGGTGGCAAAGTGACTGGGTCCAGTGTTGAACAGTAAGAGTATTGTCTTGGCTCTCTTGGAGCCTGCTGGAGAGATTAAGCACCCAGAGTAGAGATGAGGTACAGAAGAGAAGAGGGAGGGAGCGGGTCGCAGGGTTGTTTTGAAGGGCTTGGATGCTGGTTTGGAGTGTGTTGCAGGGGAGGGGGCTCGGTTTCTCTCACACTCTTCCTCTCTTTTTACATGAGAAGTCGGCGAGGGCAGCTGGAGGCACGCAGTGCGTTGTAGTGCTCTATGGCCATGTGGTTTGTATTAGTGGGGACAGGGTGTCTGGCACCAGGATAGAGAGTGGGTGGTGCAAATGGAGTTTAGGGTGTATGAGGTTGAGAGGTTACAGGACATTTGGATTTTCAGATATGGGAGTAAATATGAGATTCCAGAGTGAGAAAACCAGGATGTTTGTATCTTTGTTTTAAGATGCATGTGACAGAGCTAATAATGCAAAACCACGGATACTGATGCTCTCTGGATCTTTCTCTCTAGACAAATGCTAACCATTATTCTTTTTAGAAACACACAAACTAAAAGTATGAATTTATCAGTACTGGTTGAATTAGGTGCAAATATATTAATAAGGGCAGCGCGGTGGCTTACTGGTTAGCACTGTTGCCTCACAGCATGAAGGTTCCCCTGCCTTTCGCCCAAAGAGAGCTGGGATAGGCTCCAGCAGATCCCTGTGACGCTGCAGAGGATTAAACCGGCGTAGATGATGGATGAATGGATGGATGGATATATTAATAAATGTGATACAAGCTTCAATGCTTTTTTGTATGAACATGTATTGAAACATTTCCTCAAAAATGCATTTAGCTTTGATGCTGTGCTAAATACTTTAACTTTGCCTCTTCTTAAACACATTCATGCCTTTTACAAACAAATTCCATAATATAATAAATAGGGATGGGCATAATTAATCGATTAATCGATGATTGATCATTAAGAATTTGGTCGAAGAAATTAATTTTCGTCGATGAACCGAATGTTTTTTTTTTTTTAAACAATCCGAACGTAGGTTCTCAGTGCACGTCCTCAAACAATGCGATGCATTTCACTGTGCCACCGATAGACATTTGGCAGCAGGGGGCAACATTTCACCATCACCCTATCCTGGCTCGCCTCAGTTGTTACACGCGAGCTTCTGTAGGTCCTCGTCTAATCATGAAGCGGTCGCGGTGAAGTGTGGCGTGGGACCATTTTCATTTAGAAAATGACCAAGTGTACTGCAATCACTGCAATGCAAATTACAAATACAATTAATCCACAAGGACAATGATGTATCACTTGAACAACGCGCATCCAAGCCTTGTAAAGGACGGTGGAGGCGGTTCATCATCAGCCTAGCCTAGCCTAGCCTAGCCTCAACTCGGTGTTAGCACGGACCAGAAGGAGCTGTAGTGCACATCGAGCACACAACAAGCGCATCTTTTTAAGAAACAAAAAAGCCTGTAATTCTAGTGCCTTGATATATATTGTCCTTGTTAAGTAGTCTCCTCGATATCTCTTGTTTTATTAAAGAAAAGAAAACAGGAAATGTAACATTATTGTCGACCACAAACATCCGGTTCACTGAACACAGCTGGGCATGCGCGGGCCATAGCAACCAGGCCAAAGGGGAAAACAAACGCCACGCCAATATCGAGAATATTTGTGATAGTTTTCAATATAAAAATGTTAATGATTAATCGATTTTTAATCATTAATTCTCCCGACGATCGACGAATAAATCTCGACCAAATGCCCATCCCTAATAATAAAACATATGCTTGGTAGAGTGCTTATAGAGTAATTGGAACAGTTTAATTAAGCAAAGCAACAAAAATGTCTGAGAGTTTAATCACCGTGTCTGGATCCGTGCTGTTGCTTTAAGATACAACTTGATGAAGTCAATTCAGAGCAGCTCTAGCCAGATGGATCAGATGCTGATGGCACAATTAGCATTAGACTCAGGCCAGGACAGTGTACCACCTATATCCATGCAGCTCCAGAACAAAGGAAACATCTTTTCTCAAAAACTGCTGGCCTACTATGAAGCCCGGAAGAGACGATCCCAACTTGTTCAGAGGCTCCATGCCACGGTGACTGAAATTGACCTTACAATTCAGATACCTCTACATGTAAAGACTAAAGCTTCTTTGACCAAACGGAACGTTGGCAGCATGGTGGCTTGGTGGTTAGCACTGCTGCCTCACTGCAAGAAGGTTCCTGAGCAGCAGGGGCTTTTCTTTGTAGAGTTTGCATGTTCTCCTCATGCTTGAGTGGGTTTTCTCTGGGTACTACAGCATCGTCCCACAGTCAAAAAACATGTATGTCAGATTAATTGGTGACTCTAAACTGCCCATAGGAGTGAATATGTGTGTATGTGTCTTTTGCTCAGGTGTCCCTTGTAAAAGACATCTTTGATCTCAATGGGACTAACCTGGTTAAATAAGGACTTAAAAAAAAAAAGGCATTGCATGTTTTTGTTTTGTTTTTTAACTAGGCAAGCGATGAAATTGTCAGTGTGCCAAGATGACACTTTGGCCATTATGAATCATTATTGTTCAGATTTAATGCTCAACACTGATAATGATAGTTCTATTTAGGTCATCCAGAGGCTTGTCTGCTCCTCAATCAGAATCAAAACTGACTGATTGTCTAACATTACCCTTACATTCACACAGCACTTAACGTTTCCTCATGAATGTCACTTAAAAGCAAATCTACTGCTGCAACATATCTAGATGTTATCGGAATGCTAGTGATGAAGGTGTGTGTGTGCGTGGGTGGGTCTGCGTGTGTGTGTATTCACTTGCAGGTTCATCTGGACTCAGCCAAGCATCAGAAGCATGTAGAGCAGGATCTTAACTTTGCTATCCAAAAAATGTCTGCTCAGCTGCAGAAGGAGCAGAGGAGGTGAGTAATGGTTGCTCTACAGTGCATGTTTGCTCTGATAATAAGACAAGTTGTGCAGCCACTCTACTCATAGGTTATACATATTAGAGAGGAGGTTTGAAAGAAGAAATCAAAAATCCTACATTAGCTGGGAGTTTCTATTTGAATGTAGACCTGTAGCAGTAAATTCATGAAAAAAGCCAGGTAGAAATTTGCTCCTGTTTTCTCTGTTTCTTGTTGAAAAGTAGAAAATCAAGTTGAAATATTTCAGAGAAATGTGTGGACCAGCGATATTCCTAGCAGCTGTTTGGGCTTTCCTTCAATTTACCCCTGCTACAGGGAGAAGGCGGAACCTGCTCTTGGAAGATAAGCTCTGCATTCAATTTGTCAGAGAAAATTAGTGGGGCTATACTGGCTCTTTTCTCCATAACATTTGAATAATACTTCACATCAAGTGTGGTCCAATCTCTGAAACTGAGGGTCAGATTTGAGATCTGCATGTTTTATACAGTTATAGATCTTTACTTGAAATATCCCCAGTAGAAACTTTTTGAGGGACTTACCTGTACTGCCTAAAAATATCTCTCATTGTAGATTTAACAAGATTTGAAATGTAAGTTTGTTGTAGACATAATTCTAGAACAATCTCTGACACTTCAGTGTCTTTGAATTTCTCTTTCCCCACATCTCTTTTTCTTTAAACACCATTTTATATCATACAGGCAACCATGTGTTTGGCTGTCTTTCAGAAAGATAACTGAACATAACACTGTGGCGTGCCTTACTGTAACAGGGTGTGTGTGGAGTTGGAGAATGATGTAAACATTTTGTGAGTGACTCTACTAGCAAACTGGTTGATATTAAATCTAAGTTGACACAGACATTACAAGACTGTCACACACCCTGCAACTGCAGTTGCCAAGGGTGGCTCTGTGTGCTATAAATGTGCGAGCAATATGCTGCCTACAGGAAAATTTGTTCTGATGAGTGAGTTTGTGTAAGACTGTCAAGATAGCTGTCTGTCACTGTGTCATAGGAGTTGTTATTTGCAGGTGTGCCAGCCTCAGCCAAGTGAACTCTATACTGCGGGAACAACTGGAAAAGGCAGACACTGTCAATGAGAGGCTAACAGAAAAGTTAAGGAAGGCCCATGAAGATGCTAAGTCGTTTGCTACACAGATAACCAGAGAACAACAGGTGGGAAAAAACACTGAAATGAAGTGCTTGAGTCAAAAAAACAGCAGAAAAAGGTCAGATTCATCCATTACTGCACAGAGATTGTGCAATTAATCTCCTGTTGAGTTCACATGGGGTAGGAATTCCATTCATAGCCAGTTTCATCAATTCACTCTCATTCCCTTTTCATTTCCTTGCTATGATTTTTGAGTTGTTGTTTCCTGTGAAAACATTCCAACTGCTGAGAGGGAGGAAAGTTTTGTGCAAACAATCTAGCTTTCATGCTGTAAATGGTCTACATCTGTTGATACAGGGCAATAGAATTATTTGTGTTTGGGCCAGTGTGAGTCCAGGAGTTGCAGCATGTGTTTGGGGATAACAACAAAGTGAAAGGTTGCTATAAGCAACCCTCAACACCTACCCTCTACTAGTCCTCTGGTCTGCTTGTGTCTGCAGACTTGCGCCTCTCTGTCGAGTCGTGAGCACGCTCGCGTCAGAGCACTGTGGCGCCAGGCTGCCTCCCTGCGGAGCACTTTCACCCAGCTAAGGACTTTCACTGACAGGTGAGTGAAGCATAATGCCAGAATTCCTCCGGCAATTTATGATAAACCAAAAAACTCCACCTCTTCTGTGTCTCACTGTCCCAAATGCAATAACTATCCATCGCTCATCAAAGAATCAAAGTGTAAAAGGTCATCAGGGTCATTGGTTCCCCTGCTTATTGTTTCCTCAGTGGGAGGACAGCTAGATCAAGCCATCTGTATTCGTTGATGAAATCGTCCACCATGAAAAGGCTTGGATCCTTACCTTAAGGACAACTCTAATGTATAAACACCATAAATCAGTCTGGAGACAGCTTTGTCTTGTCAGAAGCTATATCAACTGATGACTGTTTAAAGTTTGTCCTGATCCCAGAGTTTAACTATTACAAACATCTATCCAAACACACTGCTTTTTTTGTTAGATTATTGCATAACAACTTATAAGTGAAGCCAGCATGTGACATTTCCTCTGCCTTTCAGAGCTTTTACAACTTTGACACATTCTGTATATCCTTCATGCACATAACTCAACAGAACTCTGTCTGATATGCGTGGGGAGTGTGTCACTGTGAGCCAACAACTGCATGTGGCATGTTTGAACTTGGAGGCCAGAGTAACAGAAGAAAGCCTGTGTAGTTGTGTGGAGATGTCAGCGCTGGAGATGCAACTGAAGGTCAGGTTGAAAGAGGCCATGCAACATCAGGCTGGCTGGGATGCAGAGAAAGTCAAACTTAACTCAAGGTAAATCAGCAGATCTAAATAACATGGGTTAATGGACATAAGCCGGTTTCAAAGTTAACATAGGAAAGTAACTGAACAAATCCACATAAGACCTTGATGCTGAGAAAACAAAAAAAACACTGAAAAGGAAATTCTGGGACTGAGTTCCTGAGTTCCTGAGTTCCTGAGTTCCTGTCACTTTTAGAATTCACATTCTTCTGAAAAGAAAATTTAATACCCAAGATGAAAGTCCAGAACTTGATACACTGGTCTTTTGTGTTTTTTTTTCATTGGACTTGTACTTCTGATATAAAAGAATGAGGTATTTTATAATATCTCCTGTACAGATCTCCAGGTATGTTAATCCTTTTTGTATCCATCATCCAAGCTTGATCTATGTACTGAATCTGATATTGTTGATGTTTTTTTTTTTTTCTAGGAGTGCATGACACTGTCATTTTTTTTCAGTACCTCATAGAACTGTGTGTGTGTGTGTGTGTGTTATTGGTATGTTGGTCTATCTAGAATCCTAGAGTTGACCGACACTTTGAAGCACCTCCAGAACCAGAGCAGTGAGAAGGATGCAGGCCTTAACACCATGCAGATCAGTCTGGACAGGATGGTAGGGCTCTGAGAATCGGGAGTTTAAGCTGACAGACAGACAGTTGGTTAAGAGAGCTAAATTTGCTGGACCTCAGGCTTGATACTATCCACAACTTCCTAGTCTAGAGGGCTCCAGTCTGGGAAATGTCAGCCTTGCTCTATGTATGTTGCTTATCTGACTAAAATGGTTTCCTGCCCAGGAGACAAGGAAAGCAGAGGATAAAGCAGAGATGGAAATACTCCATACTGAGATCCAAGCCCTACAAAGGATTTTATACTATATTTACCAGGTAAAACAGAACAATATCACCTATCTAGCTAAATAGTGCACATTGACAGCACATGTGGTACTTTATCTTTTTCTTTCCCCGATGTAATTCTTTTCCAGTTGGTTAGCAGAGAAGGTGAGAGCTCTGGCTCTGAAACTGTGTCTTCCTCCCCAGTCCATGACCAGCCTCATGTAAGAAACATTATCCTGCAGGCCATACAGGATGTACTCTTCAAGCAACAGAAACAAACACAGGTGTAACAACTGAGCATATTTCACTGGTACAATATGCTAATGTATTCTGGACTATCTGTTAACCTGTTTAATTACATATTGATATACACGCCACAGGACCTACATGTATATTTGGAATCACCTCTAGAACAAGTGGATACATTTCTTGATCATATACAGGAGACGGATGCCCAGAAGATAAAAATGGAGCATATAATCCAGGAAGTACAGAGGGAATGTCAGGAGGCTAAAGAGGACAGCAAAGGATATTTCTGCTCACTGGAGCGTATTTCCAAGTAAACTAAACAAGTATTGATACTTGATTGTATTGTGACAAGGGTATTTTGGAAAATATGGCATGGGAGTATGGTTGAATGTATTCATTATATGTATATAATACAATAAGTTTATTTGAATTTTGTCTCGTGTTTTGACGGTTAGTCAGGAAGGGATCTTAATATTTTCTTTTCCTTGACCTTCCTCTTTCTTTGTGTCTCATAGTGAGAAAGCAAACCTGGAGAAGCTGCTTTCAGGGCTGCAGCAGAAAGTGGATTCCCAGTGCCATGAACTGGAGGTACTACGGAGCTCATCACAGGACCTTCAGAGACAGAGGGACCTCCTTTGGCGGCAGAGGGAGGACCAGGAAATGCAGCTGGCACGTCAGCGCACAGAAGCCCAAAGAGGGTACAGATGAGCACAAGGAACAGTGATTACACAACACACATCCTGTCAAGTGCAATTGTTTTCAAGTTCCGTCTGTTTAGAATTCAGATCAGTAACACATGTCATGCTCCGTCCAGCAATACAGCCAAATGACATTTGGATGAAAATGTAAATTATTTACATAGAATTACTGCTCTTTTGCGAGAAGGATACTTATTTATTTATTTATTTTATGACTTCTTTTTGCTAAAAGATTTGATTAGCTGAGAAGTGAAGCAGGACATGTGATCAAGCAAGAAAAGAAATAAAACTCTCTTGGTGGTTTGGCCTTTGGCACAAACATTTCTCAATTTTTTTTCAAAGTGGAGACGGATTGCTGTGCAGGGATTTTGTGTGTGAGACAAAGAAATGGTGTGAGAGAGTTACATGTGTAATACATTTTGTGTTTCAGGGAGAGGAGTCTGCAGGAGCTTGAAGGAAAGCACTCAGATCTACGCAAGGAACTTATTACTGTGAAAGAGGCTCTGAGTCAAATCACTTTGCAGAAGGAGTTATTGGAGGATGACAAGGCCAGCCTCACTCTGGCTCTAACCAAGGTAAATTACTTTTCTTGAGCACCAGCAATCCTGATGGTAGACTATTTTCAATGGGTCTTGGACATAAACACGCTTAACATAATAATGATCAACTCCGCAGATGAAGTCCCAGATTGCTGCCAGGGAGTGTGCTCTGACCAAACTGCAGACTGAGGAGGCTGCCCTAAAAGACTCCCTTGCCAAAATGGCTGCTCTTAGTGAAGGTTTAGCCAAAGACAAGGTGGAGCTCAATCGCGTTGTGCTCCAGGTCAGTTCCTGTGCACTTGCACAAACATTGGCGAGAGGCAGAGGATATAGCAAATTTGAAATGTTTTGGTTTCCCTTTCAGATAGGGGGTGAGAAGACGGAGCTTGGTGAACGTAGACGAGAAGCTGAAGTGGAACGAACAGCAGCCAGGGAGGACGCGGCACGAGCAAAGAAGGAGATGATGAATCTCCTTGCTGAGCAAAAAGCCCTGGAGAGCTCACACATTCAATTAAAGGATCTCTGCCAGAAGCTAGAAGCAGAGTTGAGCATCTTGAAGAAGGAGAAAGCTGGGGCCCTGGAGGAGCACTCCCAGGTCAGGGACCGCCAGCTATTCACAATCTTCCTTGCTCCCACCACCTCCGAGAATTATTATTATTTATGTTATTAATAGCCTTCATCGCATTCATGGAGCTTGATGTTACATTAAAATGTATAGAAGCTCACGGACACATGTGCCTTGTTTTTCTTTTTTCAGATGGGATATGGAGAACAGTTTAGGTCCTCTGTGTTTTATGAGCAACTTGGGATATAACAAGCACGGGATATTAATGCACAAATCTGAACTGGAAAAGATAAATAGATACACGTATGATATCCTGTTGGGGTTTAGTGAAAGCAGCAATAAATTAACACTTAAAGTATTCCCATTCTTCAACAGATCTGCCTGTTTTCTGCTCTAAAGAATGAAAAGAATTCTACCCTGTTTTATTATCTGTTCTGAATGTGAAACGGACATATTCAAGTTGATATGAGCTCGGAAATTACAAACCTAAACAATTTGACAAACTTCATCCAAACATTTTTAGATAGCTTATCTTTAAAAATAATTCAGCTCTGAATAAAACAAGCTCTGTGTGGCCTTAGTTGCAGTATGCTTGTGTTTTATCCATCATTGAGTGCTACTCATATTCATAACTTGAAATTCATCCCTGTTCATATTTACTTAAGGAGAGGCCAAGAGAAACTTGTGCTGATATTAAGTTAATGTGAGTTCATTTCACCTAAAAATAAAATGAAGATGATTGCTGCTGCCCATTGCAGTAAAATAATCTTTTATATCTAGTGTGATTTTGTGTCAGGAAATATCACAGTATATTGGGGAAATACCATTCTGAGATCTTCTTGATTGTACCAAACACACTGTACCTTATAATACTGTTTGGTAGCCCCTGCACCAACACAAGAAGATATGATTTAAATGAACCCTTTTCTGTTTCAAAATATAGTTTTCACTTTACTTCAACTAAAAAATAAAGGAATTGCCAGCAGTTTTGGACAACATTCACATTTCTTCACAATACACGCAAAATAATTTTATTTTAAAAGTTCTTCCACAGGCTGACACACATGGGCACAGATGCTGTATAAAATCCAACAAGGAGCATATCAACACATCAAGAGTTCAGTTTTGTTTTTTGTTTTTTTTATTACTATATATAGGTCTTGTGGTGTGTCACAGTGATTTATGTGGCAGTTTAAAAAATCACAAACTTACCAATCATTTTGGTTTTGCTTCAGCTAAATCCTGAGTTAAATATTACTTCAGTAAATCTGGCCTCATAAATTGTAAAGACTGTATGATTCATTCACAATTGTGGCTGCTCATGCTCCTCCACAAGAAAAAAAAAGAGTGCAAACTGTATTTTGATGCATATAATCATATGTTGTTTGCTGGCGGAAAAGTTTCCTTGATTTTTTTTTTTTTTTTTTTCTCTGTTTGTGTAAACTGGTCTCCAGGTGAAAAAGCAGATGCAGACTCTGACAGAGGAGCTGTGTGCGTGCAGGAAGGAACTCGAAGTAAGGACCACAGCCATAAAGAGAGCTGCCCATGACAGGGAGGAGCTGGCCAAGGACAAGGCAGCTCTGGATGTCAAGTTAAACTCTGCTGAACGAAAGGCTTGTGGTCTCACGCAGGAGCTGGTTGCATTGAGGTCTGAACTCGTTTGTGTAAATCCGTAGATATTTGAGTGGTTGGACCTCTGAAATGTTTTAGAGCAATTTAATATTTTTTCACTAGTTTTTCCTGCTTTTTTCGTACAATCAGCACACAACACAATGCAATTGTTAATTTTAATATTAAGATTGTAGTTAGGTCCATACTGGTAATGTTTGGGTTCACAGCAAAAGAATGAATATATAGCAAGCTAGTACAGTCTCCTTAAAAGCATTTTTCACGATCCAGCGTGCATTTACTTGAGTTAAACCAATTGACATAGTCTTCTTTAGGGCATTTTGACATAAAGCAATGTTTTCTTTCACAAGAACAGTGAGTCTCATGTAACAAGAGTCTTTAAGTAACATGGTTTTATTTGGAAACTGTGC
The DNA here is from genome assembly GCA_018398805.1 of Hirundichthys speculiger. Lineage (NCBI taxonomy): Eukaryota > Metazoa > Chordata > Actinopteri > Beloniformes > Exocoetidae > Hirundichthys > Hirundichthys speculiger. The sequence goes on from JAGFBZ010001902.1 coordinate 361,860, forward strand.
TTGTTTGGGATTATGAGATTTTATGATCTTCTGCACCTAGAGGTTCAAAGGTCTTTTTTTAGAGCTCAGTGCTCTTCACTGCTGTGTTCCAGAGTGGAGAAGAAGTCCCTGGAGACAGCTCTGTTTGAGAGCCAGGAGCTTTCTGCGTCTCTGGAGGCTGAGTGCACCAGGTTGGAGGCTGAATGGCGCGGCTTGATCCTGACTAACGAGGCCTTGACGCGTGAGTGGGCCCCTCCCTATGAGACCCCAGTGTTTTCCGTGCCAAGCCGCTTGGCCATGAAGCCTTTCCAGCCTCCCACTAGAGATCCATATTTCAGCTCTGAGCTCTGCAACAGCTGGGCTGCAGTATCATGGGAGCTGCTTTTTCAGCTGACCAGACTATCACTACTGCACACAAACACACATGGATCAGATAAGCAGTGTTAAGTTAGAATGTTCTATGTAAAGCCATGGATAAGTATACTCAATAAATAAAACTCCATCCAAAAACCTTGCTGATCCTGATCATCTGCTTGTTAAGATTGGCTTGATATTTAAGTGGAAGCTGGGGTACATGCGTAGATTTGTCTTTGCAGGTGATGTTGCCCAAGTTCATGTGGATGCTGGACAACAGTTTGCACAAGCTACACAACACCAAAGTCAGTTGGAGGAGAAACTGGCAGAGGTGGAGAGGAATGCTTTGTTGACACTGAACAACATAAAGCAAAGTCACAGAGAACAGTTGGAAGCTGATCACCAGCAAAAGGTAAGGTGTGCATTATCTCTGCTTTGCACCCGTAAAGTTTTGTGAGAGCAACTTGCATGGATACAATATTACTGTTATAATATTAATATATTATTATAATATTACAACAAAAATCAGACAGATTAATATAAAAATACCATGTTCAAAACTGTCATCATTTTTTTTCAAACGCCATCACATTTATGTTCATTTCAATGGTGCATCCACACAATACCAAATTCACGTTCTTGACTTGTGATGAGATACTTAAATTGTCTGTTCACAAATTAGAATTGAATGTATGCTGGTGTTTCCTGTTTGATAGCAGCAGCAGTTTTCAGAGCTCATGGTTCAACAGGAACAGGCTGAGGAGCAGCTGCGCAGACAGTGCGAGGAGCTGCGTGTGCAGAGCCAAAAGGAGCTGCAGCAGGTGCAAGAGGACCTGGCCAGGCTGCAGAAGGAGTTCAGTCAAAGCCTCCTTCGGGCCGAGAGAGAAAAGCAGCTGGTGCGTAGAATGGGTTTTCATTTTTTTGCTCTGGAATTTCAGGATCAGGGGTTAAATGCTTATCCTTTAACAACATCTAAGTGTATCTAAAGTGACATATTCTGTCAGTAACAACACTGACAGGCTATTACTATGTTCTACCTCAGTGGACGTTTTATGAAGCACAGTAGTTCTTTGAAGTCCCAAGACACCAAGCCAAGTCAACTTTTTTTGTCAACTGTGTATAAATTTGTTGTGCTCAGGCTTTGTCTCAAAAGGAAACTGAAAAGGCGGCCCTCAAAGAAAGGATAGTATTCCTGCAGCAGGATCTGGACAAAGCAGACATGGAGATGAAACGCATGCAGAGGGAGACAGTCAGCCAACAGAAGCAAGACAAGGTAAAATATGGCAGGGCCATACTGTCAAGATGGGAGGTTTAGGAAAGACCCAAATGCAGGAAATCATGGGAGAAGGTAGGAGTGACAAAGAAAGGTCCTTTTTTCAAGCACAAGGTGCTGCCTGATGCAGGAAATCTAGGAGAATCAAAAATCCAAAAGCATAAATCTAAAGGCAACTTGAGAAATAACAGAAGTAGGGACTGAGAGACAAAGGGATGGGTGGAAAGATGACAGACTAGCAAGGAAGGAAAGGAAATCAGGGCAATATATAGACACACAAAGGTTAATAAGATCCAGGTGTTGACAGATAAGAAAAGAGAGGATCATTTGAAGAAGTTAATTCAAGAAAACACACACAAGGAGAAAGCACTTTCAAGAAACAGGAAAATTAAGATACAAGACTGAATTCCAGCATGAAAACCAGCACAGAACGAATCAAATGAACCTCAAATCAGAATTACAGAACCATTACATGTACTGGATAGGTTTAATCTTATTGTGTATATATAACTCAGCTAACCAGTTTGTGTCTTTCTCTTATCCAGCATGCAAAAGCTCTTCTTCAGGCTGAGTTGCAAGACTTGCATAATCAGTTTGAAGAATCTTTGAATTCCCATCAAAGTGCCAAAAAGAGTCTCACAGAAGCGGTCAAAGAACTGAATGAACAAAAAGAACATACTAAACAAGAGGTAAGAACTTTTAAAATCTTCTGCAATTTTCCTTAGAAATTTTCTTTTTTTAACGTAGACATTGTGCTTCTTTCTTTAGTCGTATGAATGTTTAATAACATCCATTGCAATGATGACTCATAGAGACCTCCATAACAAATTACGGAAAATATGGGTCACTAAATAGATGGCAGAGGTTGTTTGTACTGTAAGATCATAGAAATGAATTGGAAATTTCAAGCTTGTTTAGCTTGGCCTTGAGTGGAAGACCTTTGATCTGCGTCTAGTGTGACTGAAAGTTTGCACCAATTAGTATGAGTGCAAGGGAGAGCCATTAACCATAGGGCTGTGTTGACATTGGCCAGTGTCAAAGAGCTGTATTAGCACCAGGGTGCCATCAGGTGCAGAGCGCACACAGCCAAATCCTACTAGGAATAGTGGTGTACTGTCCCCTCTTAAGACTCCTGCTCAACTCTCATTTTCTCTGTCCTTTTCCTCTCAAATCCACAGGAGGAACATATTGCTCTGTTGACTTTAATATAAACATAAAAGTGCAATTAGAGACCATAATTTGGACCAATGACATACCTCTCTGAGCCAAATGAGAGCCGTAAATCTCATCTCTTGAGGTTGCTTGAGGTCAGGATTCCAGGCACAGGGTCGCTGGGCGTTTTAGTGAAATAATAAACTCACACTCACATCATTAAGATGTAACTACAGAGTTGTAAGGGCCTCAAAAATCCTTGATTTAAAAGGTTGGATTCCCAAGAAAAGGGGATTGTTTATCTGTATTGGGACTTTTTGGTTTCCATGAGGAGCAGAAATTAGGGTCACACTGTCTTTGTGCTGTCTGCTTAGCCTCGTCAAGAAATAGTGAATGAGGATTTGTGGAGCCAGTGCAGAAGAATTTTGAGGCTTGGTCAGCTCTCCCTACCATATATCACATCAGACTTCTGCAAAGCTGTCGTATTTGGCTGGCACTCTTGCTCATTTCCATGTTTGGTTGTTTTCTCTAATCCTTACTCAGGATTCCCATGTCACGTAGTTACAGAGCAAGGATGAGAGTATGCGACAAAGAACAAGAGAGCATTAAAGAAGAAAAAAGTATGTGGAGAGAAGGAGAAGGAGAGAGGGGAGGAAACGGTCCCTGGTACCATAATATGAAATAGAAGTTTGAGTTAACCCATTGTGTAAATAAGCCAGTGGGGGAGTGTTTATTTTCTCCCTTAGAGCAGCGAGAGGCTGGCTCCACTGGGACTCCAGGTCCCCCTCTCCCATCCACATAACACAACACTGCTGCCCTCAAATTCCCTACTCAACTCCTCCGCTCGCTATTCCCAAAATCAGATAAAATAAAGTATAATTGGCCAGATCAGCACTAGCTTGTTTTTTTTCTCACATTGAAGTTTATGAGAAGGATCCATCTTGTGTGGCCTCTAAACATTACATTTCACCTCCTCCTCATTCTCCCTTTTCCCCTCCTCTCCTTCCTTCTCCTCCACCAGTTCATGGGGGGCTGCAATATATCATGTTTCTCTCTGTGGATTCTGTACACAGTGAGCTACAAAGACTAGATAGGAATAGACGGCACCTGGCTATAGGCCCAGCTGGTTCTTATCCTTGCTCAGATAAGCTTGGACCTCCTTGCTTCTCTTACTACAGATGACATGTTGTTATAATATTTAATATAGGTCATAGAATTTGAGATTGTGAAGACAGCATTTTAAGACGATTTTCAGGTGTCACTGTCAAACAATGAATATCTAATGCATCATGTTATCCAAAATAAGTTTGCGTGGTATACTGAAGATTCTATTAATGTAACGCTGTATTATTTAATATAGTTTCTCCAGAAAAAATTACAAAATTTAGTCAAACAGTTGGAAAGTTGGAAGTGTAGCGTAGAGTGAAAAGTATGATTGAAATCTCCAGAGATTATTACATTGGGTTGTTGTATTTTTAGCCTGGTAATTGATCTGATGACATCACACGCACCCACAGGTTAGACAGACAAACTCTTTCAGGAGAAAAGAGGTAATCTTTTATGTAGTTAACATATCATTATCCAGGGTGAAGAGACTCCTTTGTAGTCAGAAAACCAGTATTACATGATCTGTTGCTAACAAGCACTGCGAACCCTCCTTTTTAGTCCTGCTGCTCTGTCGGTAGTCTTGTCTCCCCATATGAAAGCTACCTAGAAAGGCGTTGGAGGCTGAAGTACTGTATGTTTATGGTCAAACAGAGTACCAGGCAGAGAATGGATTTGTAAATGAAAGTATACCAGTGTAAAATTGTGCGGATATGTGGTGATGGCCAGTTAACCCGAGAACAGAGGATGCAATGGTGAGTGAGAGATTTACTGCCTGTTATGACTCTCAGGGCTCCATGATAGACCACATCCAGCATGTGGAAAGAGCTGGAAGAGGCATTCTTACTGTATACATTACAATTCATAGAAGAAATGTTTTAAATTTCTAACTTATTGCTCTCTGTTATACTTCTTCTCAATTTCCTCAATGTCTCCTTTGCTCTAAAATTCAATCAGTTGCTCCCATATCTAAACAGCTTTTGTCTGTTTTCATGGTTACTCATCAAAAAAGATATCAAAAGTACCAGAATTTCTAGTAGGCAGCACAGCATCTAAGCCATTGTTGAAAAATCTTTAAAAAAAATGAGTGCTAGACTACAAATCAACATATCCTCAGAAATTGCATGAACTTTTCATTTTCTATCATTTGGCCATGAAGTTAGAGGGTCTTCGTCAGCAGCTACAGGAAGCAGAGAATGGACTTTATAAAGGGCAAAGAGATCTGATCGAGGCTCACAGAGAGCTTCAGGATTGTGCAGAGGAGCAAAGCAAGCTACGAAAGGAAGCGCTGGACCTGAGACGAATCTTGGGTGATGAGACCAGAGAAAAGGAGGCCCTCCAAGTCTCGAACCATGAGCTCAGAGCTTTCACCAAAAGAGCAGAGAGTGACAACATGAGGTACAGCTCCAGCTGTCACATACGATTTCCTGTCAAGTCTGTCTTTCTGAATGTCTAGCAACAATAGATATTTTTGACATTTTGTAGCCTGAAACAAACTCTGGAGGAGAAGGAAAAGAAGTTGTCCTTCTTAGAGGAATGTCAGAGTTCAGTGCACCAGCAAGCAGCCACCCTAAGAAGTAGTATGAGAGAGCTGAAAAAGTCTCATCTGCAGGCACGCAGAGAGCTGCAGGAGCTACATAGACAGGTGAAGGATTATGTAAATCAGTTGTTTCTGCCTGATTTATAATCAGTAATGAATTTCCTTGAAGTAGTTTATGACATTTTAATTTGTACAGGTAAAGGTCCTTGAAGGTGAAAACAGGCAGCAGAAACAGGAACTGGTGGAGCTGCAGGCCCGGGTTTGTCATGAGGAGAAGAAGGAGGAGGAGGCACGACATGAGGCTATCACTCTCAGGCAAAGATTGCTGGAGTGTGAGGCTTGCAAGGAAGCAGTGCTAAATGAGGTAGAAGGCCTTGAGGAATTAGTCTGCTAACAACATGCTGGAGCAAATATTCCACCTTGGCTTAAATGCTTGAAGAATGCTTGTCATACTCACTCAGAGGCAGAAAACATGAACCATAACATCCTATTCATTCTGCTGCAATGGTGATAGTTTCTCTTATGTTTAACTTTTAAATAAACTGCAACTATCTTATGATATCTTAGATACCATAAGGGTAGAGCTGAACTCAGTACTAGTTCAGCTCAGTGTCTTCATGTGTCATCTGAATAGGTGAATTCCTGTAGGAACCTGTGCTGCCTGGGGATCATGACCTTATATGCAAACTTCTCTGAATCTTATTTAAGACAAAGCTACCAATCTCACAGTTTTGTCGCAACATACATCTGTAAGACTTCACAAATCCTGTTTCTTTGTGCAGTCAGAAAAAACACGCTCTGCGATAACATGCATACGTCTCATTTTTTTTAAACTCCTGTCATGCTTATTATGATCATTTATCATTTTAGCATTGCAGATAAGAAAGCATGGCAAAACATAATCGCTATTTGTCAAGTTGTGCATTTAGAGATGTACATTTATGCAAATTAACCTGATTGCAGCTCTTATATACTTTGAAGAATACACCGACAAGCAGATTGAGCTTTCAAATTTTAAAGGATTAACATTTATTTCATATTACTTAAGAGATTGTAGTTATGACTTATACTCTGCTTAATCTACATTATATCAGACTAAGTTGAGAACTATACATGCCTTACGTCTTTACTCTGTCTGTTTGTACAGGTAGCAGGTCTTAAGTTTCATGTGATAGAACTGGAAAGCGCCAAGAAACAAAGCCAAGAGCTGCTGCAGGAAAAAGAAGATTATGAACAGCAAAGTGGCCAGAGACACAGAGAAACCACTGCTCAGCTCGTGGTTGCACTAGAGGACTCCAAGACCCAAATCACAGAGCTCTCTGTGCAGGTCGGTATTGTTGAAAACAAGGCCCATAGTCTGGAAGAGCAACTGGGTCTAAGCAATGCCAAATGCAGGGACCTTGAGGACCAGCTGATTACACTATACTCTGCTCTGCGCTGCACTGTTGGCATCAAACATTCAAGGTTTTCTGACAAACCTGAGTTGCGGAAACTGTCTCCATCTCTCTGGAGAAGCAACTTGCATGCTAAAGGTAAAGTTGAGCTTTTGTCATATGCTCTCAGTTTTTTTCTCCACTGAAAGGTGAAATTACTTAAAAGACTGTGGTCTCTTATCAGGGGGAGGGAGTGTAACAGAGGGATCTCAGCTGTCATTGCCTCATGCTGAAGATGAAGAGCTGAATGTGGACTCTATGCACACGGCATTGCAAGAATTCCAACTGGAACTCAGGAATACACAAAGAGAAAGGGTATAAATAAAACTCTGAATAATAGCATAAAATTTTAAAGACTGTATTTTCACTGAAAGGCATCTTTTTCTCCCTTCAGGATGAAGCCATAACCCAGATAGTCAGTCTGAGTCAACATATAACTGAACTCAAAGGCTACCAGGAAAAGTTGGCCACCCAGTTGCTAGAACTACAGAGGTCCTTGAAAGAATCAGAGATGGGTAAGACAGCCGCAGGATCTTTGCTGTAGCTAGGACTCCACTCATCTGGACAGGGACCTCTGATGCCGATCTGCTGAAGAGCCACTCTCCCAGTTTGGAAGTCAGAGACCCAAGTGTCCCACCACTACCACCACTGTTGCATTCACCTTTCATCTTTTTTCTACTCCTCTCTCATCCTTTGGTATTTTTTCAGCTTCTCTTTTTATTGGTGTTACTGTCACTTAGGGATTGCTACATGTTGTTTACGCTAATTCAGGGGTGTTAAAATTCAGTCCTTGAGGGCCGCTGTCCTGCATGTCTTAGATGTTTCCCTGACACAACACACCTGATTGAAATGAATGGATCATCATCAGCTTGTCATCCAGGTCTGCACATTCATTTAAATCATTAAATCATTTAAAGTGCTGAAGCAGGGAAACATCAAAGACTTGCAGGACAGCGGCCCTGGTGGACTGGAGCTGGTCATCCATTGGCTCATTGGTAATACTAAATACCAGGCTTCATATACATTAACATTAATGTAATTTGATTATAGAAATAAATATAGGAATAATTTGGTCTAATAGATAAATCAGTCTAATCAATGTGTGGCAGTGAGAGAAAGCTGTGTTACAAAAGTGCCTTGAGTGGCTCCTGAACGACAACCCGAATTCAGGAAAAGTTGGGACGATTTTTAAACCTTGAATGTTTTTATTCACAACAGAGCATAAACAAACATTTAAAGTGGGAAATTTTACACTTTTATTCACCCAATGAGCTCAATGAGCTCATTTCAAATTTGATGCCTGCTACAGGTCTCAAAAAAGTTAAAAGATTTAGATAGAATCTAAAAAGATTCAGCTGCGGAGAACATCTAGCAACTAATGAAGTTAACTGATATCAGGTCTGTAACATGATTAGCTATAAAAGGGATGTCTTAGAGAGGCAGAGTCTCTCAGAGGTAAAGATGGCTCTCCAATGTGTGAAAGAGTGAGTAGAAAGATTGTGGAATACTTTAAAAACAATGTTCCTCAATGTCAAATTGCAAAGGCTTTGCAAATCTCATCATCTACAGTCCATGATATCGTCAAAAGATTCAGAGAAACTGGAGGCATCTCTGTATATCAGGGACACAGCCAAAGACTTTTATTGGATGCCCGTGGTCTTTGGGCCCTAGGATGACAGTGCATCACACATTGGCATCATTGTGTCAATGACATTACTAAATGTGCCCAGGAATATTTCCAGAAACCACTGTCAGTAAACACTGTATTCCTGGATCTTTGTTGTTTCATTCTGGATGATGGTTTTGACGCTCACTCATTCCTAGATTTGGGGTGAAAGCCTCTGAGCATATTGAGGAGCTTTCTTGACGTCAGTGGCTTTGATCTTCTGTGGCCAGGCTGTTATATACCTGTGGGGCAGACATGTTGATGGCTCAGACTTCATTCTTCCCACTCACATCCCTTCAGGATCTGAGTTACATTTTGTTGGTACTTGCTTGAGGCTGAATTCCTTGCTGATTCCTCATAGTTGTGATATGCTTGTTGGGTGCCAGGGTATTTGTAGCTGTTCTGCACATCGGCTATGTTACCTTCTGGTAGTTTGACCATTCCATATGTGAACATACCATTCAAATGCATGTACCTAGTCCAAATAATGTTCAATATAGTAGCTGTATGTCCTAGATCTCCCATCTCAGGTCAGTTACCCTTGTGTTGAGGTTATCAGGGCTTATTACTGAGGCTTGGTACCTCATTAACCTCTAGTTGTGGACAGGAACATATTGTTTGAAGACATCTGTGTCAGCAGTTGTTTCTTGTTTACTTTGTCCATCTCTATGGCCAAAGATGAAAACGTTGATTCAGACTTTTATTCTGCAAAAATCCAAAAGCCAGGATCTGTATGGGACTGCATCAGTGCCCTAGACAAAGGTCATTTCCACGTCAGTGACATCAATGTGAAAGCAGAAGACTAAATTCAGATTTTAATGCACAAATAGAGGCAATCTGTGTACCGTGGAACATGACGTGTCAGGGAGCAGGGCTCACACTCATCTGGAGCTTTGCAGATCTGGGCCTTTCCGGTCTTCCTTGCGCTAGTAGCTTCCTTTAATTATTCCAGGCAAAGTAGACAGGATCTTTTCCCTGTCAAAATGAAGGGAACTTAACCTGGAATTTCTTGTGAGGTTCAGCACGTCAACATTCTTGCCACTTTTGTCCTTCCTTTCATACTGAATCAGTGCCTTCCATCTTTTCTGTGCAGAAAGATCTTCTGGCAACTTTACCCAGTTTATTTCACCCATGAGGGGATAGATGTGTATCATCTTTACTTTGGAGCTATGTGATCTATGTTCTGTAGCATCGCAGTAGTGCACCACTTGAACAGTTGTTTGGAAGCAGAGAATTGCGCAAAATTATTGATCTGTATTACTTGCTTTAGCTTGTTGCTTTTCTTACCGGAAGTGGTCCTGTCCACAAAAAGCCCTAAATGTTATGCATTACTGCCACCTAGAGGATAAAATAGCATCATGTGGCATGACTCTGCCACTCAGGATCGATTTCAGCCAATTAAACATGACACAATCACAATAATTCAATCTGATTTTTCTGGTTCAGGTGGTACTACTGTTGCAGTAGACAATTGTTCTGGTTTCCGAGCTAACTTGGTCCCAGCGGGATTCTCCTAAGTAGAGAGACATGATTAGCAAATTCACAGCAGCGATGCCGGTCAGTCTCTCTTTGGTGCTTTTTTCTGTGTCACTGCTCCATATCTCCCCCTGTAGCTGATTCAGAAATTACACCCCACCACCACACACCATTTTGGGGTACTTGAGTAGCCTCGATTGATATGTATTCGGAAATGAAATGTGTTGAGTTCATGTTGTCTGCAAGGAAACAAAAGTTAGCATAAAGGTAAGAATCACAACTTTGGACTACTTTTATTCATTTATCTTATTTCTTTATTCATACCATTGTATATATCATTCCAACCTTTTCTTTTGCAGCTATATCATACATTTTTTTTCTTGGTAACATATTTTATAGACAGTATGCTTATCCTCTTTCAGGAAAACAAGAACTCGCACAGCAAATGCATAAGGCGCAAACATCCCTTTCCTTGCAACAAGACGTAGCATATCGTACTGAGAGACAGAAGAGAGTCCTTGAAGCTGAACTGGCTCAACTGAGGACCAGTTTTCAAGCTGCTCAGGTTGAGTCCAAGACCCTGCAGGTATGTAAAAGGTAAAGGGCTATAAAAAAAAAAAGTGCAACCAGCATATTTTGTGACACTGAGAAAATCCTATCCATATTCTTACACAGGACAAGTTGGAGGCCATGCAGAGATTAGAATCATCTGCAAATGCAGAACAGAATAAGCTAAAACGGTCTCTGGAGGCAGCAGAGAACAGAGTTAACGGTCTGGAGCTCTCCCAATGCACCCTTGAGGGTGAACTACAGAGGGCCCAGCTGAGGGCAGCAGAGCTGGATGCAGAGGTTGGGGCACTGCAAGAAAGACTAACAGACTTGAGGCAGAAACTGGGTGAAAGTGAAGACCAATGTGCAGTGCTAAGGGTCAGTGAGAAGAGCCTGGCCACATCACTGGCTCGGGCAGAGCAGCACGAGAACCAGCTGAGAGAGCAGATTCACAAACTTTCAAATACACTCAATGACAACAGGACCAACACTGAAGGTCAAAAGGAGCAAATAACACAACTGCAGAGGGCTCTGACTTCCAGCGAGCAGGATCGAAAGCTGCTGCAGGTACAGTGCTCAACAAAGTTAAAGTAGAATTTAAGAGGCTCCACTCTGTACATTATTTTAAATTAGGAAATCCTCAATTTTTGAAAAAAAACAATCTCTTCTTTTGCCTGCACCTTCAAAACATATTAACTGTAATAGAGAAAGCATATTAAAGACAGTGATAAGTGCATAGAGTTGCATAGTCATAATATTTTAATGAATCTTTGTGCCTCCTCAAAAACTGTATTTGCCCATAGGAACATCTGGATAAAACACGGGATGCTCTTTCAGAGAGTAAAAGACTGAAACACACACTCACAGACCAGACCAAGTACCTTCAAAGAGCCCAAGAGGACTCAGAACTTAAAATCTCTGAGCTGGAGAAACATAACAGGACACTGAAGGAGGTGAGTCAGGCTTTTCGAGCATAAGTAAATAAGAGTGCAAAGGTTGTGGCTCTATTTTGATGTATGGTTCATTGAATCCCAGAGCCTAAAGCAACAGCAGGAGGCTGAACTGCAATCTTCTGAGCAGCTGCAGAGAGAGAAGGAGGAACTCCAAGAAAAGCTCAATAGTCTGCAGAGTTCTTTGCAAAAGCTTTGGAATGAGAGAGCAAACGTGGAAAAGGTCCTGACATGCCTTGGTAAAGAAAAGTCTGCCCTTAGAAAGGCACTGGAAAAGGTGAGCTGACTTATCTGTAGAACTATAAAATGTTAGATTTAAAATATATATATATATAAATACACCTATCAGCTTTCTTTACCAAAGTCTAAGAACCCCAAAGCTTTAAACTGCCTTTTGCTCAAAAATGTTTTGTGCTGAATACGAGGTTAAATATCTGAGGGATACAAGGGAGCCAAACCATCATTGACTATAAATGTAATTAAAAGCATCTCAAAGTCCATTCTGCAGCTGCTGGAAGCCATTGCACAAAAGCAGCCAGGACTGAAATAATACGCATTTAGTGTTGGTTAGAGGGCTTGTTGCAGCATCCTGGAGTTAGTGAAGACACACAGCTGCAGAGACATTAAGAGACCTAATTGAGCAGTTACATTATCCCTTGAAAAGGTAAACAATTTGAATAATTTGCTGCTTCATTGTTCTTTAGCTATTACTTTTTCGATATTATACATCATTAAAAAAAAATTCTAAAATGATGGAAGCATGTTACTGAACTATGAAAGCCAAAACGGCACAATGCTTGGCTTCAGCTACACATGCTGAGTGTAGAAACAATTGTAATAAAGTTGTTATGTCACTGTTATGCTGTTGTCAGGTGGAGATGGAGAGGCTGAGGATGGAGGAGAAGGCAGGATCTGTTGCTAGAGAGAAAGCACAACTGGAACAGACAGTCTGCAACATGGAGCAGGAGCTGACTGAAAAGCAGGACTGGCTACAGACTCTGCAGGTGAAAGGTCATCAGATCATGGGCCAGAGATTACACTGTAAGAGTAGAATAAACGTTTTGAAATGGGAAATTTGAAATAGTATTCATGTAATTTGTAAGTATTCAGGTGAACAAAGAACCAAATACTCCCAGTGCCTGGCTCAACCTCTGAATACAGCATGGGATAACAGCATAAAAATACCTTGACTTTAGTAGCCTTTTTATTCTCTTCTCAAATATGTAAACCCCCATTGAACTGTCCTCAGGCCCAGATTTCACAGTTGGAGCACTCTCATGCACAGCACCTCCTGGAGGTGACAGCCCATCATAACAAGGAGTTAGGGTTGGAGAGGGATCTCCTGAGGGACAGTGTACTCAAAGCAGAGCAAGCATTAGAAACCAGGGAGACGGCTCATCACCTGAGGGTCAAATGCTTGGAGGAACAGGTATAATGGTTTTAACTGTAGACCATTTACCAGGAAAATGATCTCCATCCTGTTATGCTCTAGATGGTTGTATATTCTTGCTTCTCTGTTTTTCATAGGTGCAGATTCTCAGAGAGCAGGTTGATCAGGAAACAAGAAGACGGCAGGATTATTTTAATCAGATGCTGAAACCTGGGGTGTAGAGAGTGCAGTATGTGGCACCTCTGTCTTCTTCCCTTCCCGTCCTCCTGGCAACTTCCCATGATCTGTATGTTTCAAGCTACATCCTCACTTGGAAGCACACAATCACAATCCCAAAGGCAGCTGCACCCACCCTGCACATGTGCACACAAGATTACATTAATCTGCAGGAACACTCAACAACAACAAACAATGAATGTTTTGTTTATGAGTGAACTGGATGTGCCAAATTGTTTTATGGATTTCCTGTAGTTCTCTATAGTTCCTATGTCTGATTACGCTGTAGCTGTTTTTTTCTTTTTTTTTTTTCGGGAAACAATGTGGTGAAACATTTTACTAGTTAGTGCTTTCTTCTTTTTTCTGATCTTATGTATTCTTGTTTTCCATATTTGTTTGTAATGAGAATAGAAATTTATAGGGATGAACAAATTGGAGATCCAAATATTTAGGCTGCTTTTAGATTTTATTTGATTTGAAATGTCATGTCTGACTGTCCAGTGGAATTCAATTATGTTCTATATTTGACTTAATTAGTATCAAGGTGTGCAAAAGTTCTGGTTGTTTTCAATAAAACTGAGAGTATTTATGTGCAGTTATTCACTTTTGTGGATTTAATGTTATAGGTTGCCCTTAGATAACAGTTCCATAATTTCCCTGTATTCTTTCAGAAATAGCTGCACACTCAGAGATCTGTGAGGATGGTTTCTTGGATATTGTAATTTTTCATCTCAATTATCTTTTATTATTCTCACAAACACACTCTCTACATAATATATCACATGCTTGTATTCTCACAGGGCAACGCAGCATGTCTTGGTAACTGTACATTGAGGGAGTTGCACAGAAAGGAGAAAATGTTGTCAGAGTTTCTCTAAAGCAGTTCTTTGATTATCATAGATCCGCCCAGTGGTTATCCAGTTACCGGCCTCTTTTGAGCTATTGGCTGGAAGGAGTTAATTATGCAAGGTAGTGAATCCCTGTGGGGGAGGCGGGGCTAAAACTGAAAGAACTTCTTTGGCAAGCAGAATAGAGCTTTTATTGAGGATATTTCTAAGCTGACCATCAGGGACCAAATCACTGGATTGTTTGGGGAAAAAGAAATCTCAGCTAAATCACGCTGCTTCCCGTCTTTCATTCCTTCCATCGTTTCATTTCAGTGAGACAGAGTGTAGCTCATGCAGTGCCCACCAGCAAGCAGAATGCAAGGAATCAACAGTATTCCCCTCTCTCACACAAGAATCCCAGTTCACTGCTGAAAGGACAAGTGAGGAGAATCAGAGACAGAACCAGGGAGAGGACAGAATCAGTGGAGGATTCCGGCTGCTGTGGCTGAGAGGGGGAACGTACGGTCTTCTTCTGTTCTGCTCTGCACTTGTTGCCTGTAGTGTGTGTGCTCCTCCCTCCCTTCTGCAGTGCCTGCTGTCAGCTCCATCCCTGTGTGGCTGAGGCCATGGTGTTGGTGCTGCAAGCCCTGCTGTCCTGCTTCTGCATCTTGTTCTCCCTGAAAATGCTACCCAGGGTGGAATCTGCTGTGCCCTTAGAGGACTTCTATCCCTTTGGCCAGGACAAGGGAGACTCCCAGACCATCGCTCAGGATGACGGAGGCTCCGGGCTCCAGGAGATCTCAGTTGCCTTCCCCTTCTTTGGAGAAAGTCATACAGGACTGTATGTGAGTACAGACAAGTATGTGTTTGCTGTAGTATAGGTGATGATATATCATGAAGGATCTGTTTGCATACACTGGGCTGTAGCAATTGAAACTGACATGATGTGAAATATACAGGATAATAGCCTTGGGGAGATAAGATTTGGCACACAGCCAAATACTACATTTTAGTGCTTTTTAAAAAAATACAGTTCAAGTGTTTTCACACATTCTACTGTGTAACCTCATTTGCAGAATATCATGTTTTCTCTTCACGGATGGAATCCTAATCCTTCGTGACTCTTTGTGCTGTCAAAGTACACCAAGGGAGAGTGAGGGACAAACTATTAGCAGACTTTAGCAGATCAGTGGCAACCCCTATTATAAGAAATCTACAAAGAGCTGTTAGACAAAATGACAATTTGTATCCTTACTGTTGGTGCAGCATCTGTGAACTCTTTTTTTTTTTTTGTTTGTTTGTTTTGTTTTTTCCACAACAAGTAAGACTGGGGAGAAAGTATGCAAGCTGGAGAGAGAAACGGTGCACATGGGAGGAAGCTGAATGGTTTGACAAGGGTTTTTGCGCACCACACTGAACCGCCCTTTGATCTGCCTTTGTCATGTATTGGGTTCAGTTCCAGCACATGGAAAGTCAGAACTCCCTTAAATTAACACCACCTGTTGTGGTTATGCATCCACGCTTTCTCTCTGAATCTCCCCTTCCTCACTTGGAACCCCGCCTGCCCCCTCCCTGTTCAGGCTGTGAGCTGGGGAGGCTGAGGAGCCATGGTAACACTGGGCAAGGTCAAAGGTTCTCTTTCTAATCTAAGCATTTGATCCAGTGTGGGTGAGATCAGTCTCCTCTTGAAGAAATATCTCTTCCGCATTACATGCAGTGTATAGACAGTGACAGTTCTGTAAACGCATCGTTTGAGCTTTCTTCTCCATGTCAAAAACCGCATGCATTTTGTGTTTCTCAAAGATTCTTCTTTCTAAATTCCATCTCTTTTTCATACTGATACCTATGAGTCAAACTGGACAAGATAACACAAGTTACTCAATGCTTAACTTTTTTTTTTTTTTTAAATCTCAGATTGGGATATCATCTGATCGAGATTAAATCGGTTGCCACATATTCTAAAATGTACTGTTAGTAGGGATTGTGGTATACTGCAGCTTGCTCTGCCTCTCAGTGAGCAATGCTGATTATGGCAGGCAATTGAAATTACAGTTACATTCTCAAAGACTCACCTGAATCCATTACAAATCTCCTGTAATGCTTGCAGGCCACAGGCTGATATCTGGTATGAGAGCACTGCTTTGAGCGGGTAATAATTCACTGAGTACTAAGGGGTAAATGTGATGAAATCATTTTTTTCAGGAATTTTCAAGCTTCTGGGCTGTTGCCACATGGAAATTGTAGAACCAAATGGATTATAGGCAGTGTGTGGAAGCTTTCTGACTTTACCATCATTACTGATGCTTTGTGAGCAGGACGTGTGCTGTAAGTGTTTTCCTTCCATCTTTTTCAGCAGACTCCATCAATACTTGGTCTCTTTCTGAAACAAAATGTCTTATTTTCAGCAGTTAGCCAGTAACAATAATAATTGGTTTTAAGGACTGCTATAACCATGCAGCAGTTGGTGATACAGTAATCTCTAATTTCACTTAAAAATCCTTCTATAAACCAGGGTCTCTATCAACATTCAGTCTATTTCTGCCTCATGGTAACCATGCTGTCGCTCTGTTATGGTTTGTATCTGGGAGTTTTCTCATGTTGCTGGTATCTGTCCTCCTCCTTCTCTGTTCCCTCCCTCCCCTCCTCCCACGTTTCAGATATCATGGTAGGGGTCTTCCCTGGAACCGTCCAGCTGTTTTATCAGAGAAATAACCCTTTAACAGGACACACATGAATCTGCAAAGCATCTTTGAACTGCAAAACAATTCACAGATTAACTACACGTATAGATGGCTAGTGTAAAGATCATGAAGCATGCAATCTTGGGTCAAAGAAAAAAAGAGCAAAATTTTAAAAGAAGATACAACAATCGCTGTTTCCAATAAAGCCACCCACTATAATAAAGCTATTTATTGAAGTGGGCAGTGGAAGAACTCTAGCCTTTCTCGAAAATACAAATATAACATGGTATTTGCATGTAATTGAAAATTATCCATCCAATATCTATACCCGCTTAATCCTCTGCAGGGTCACGGGGATCTGCTGGAGTCCTATCCCAGCTCTCTTTGTGCGAAAGGCAGTGGTTACACCCTGGACAGGTCGCCAGTCCATCGCAGGGCCACATGTAGACGGACAACCACGCACGAATCACTCACAATACGGACAATTTCAGAACCACCAATTAACCTGATATGTATGTCTTTGGACTGTGGGAGGGAGCCAGAGTACCCGGAGGAAACCCATGCAAACACATGCAAACTCCACACAGGAAGGCCCCTGCTGAGATTCGAAAACCAGGAATTTTCTTGCTGTGAGGCAACAGTGCTAACCACCAAGCCACCATGCTGCCTATTTGGAAATTATATTGTCAATAAAATTAAAATGCATTTTGTCAGGGTCCTGTCAAGAGCAAATGTAACTTCCTCTTTTATGGATTACATATCTGCTATGTCTTACGCAGACCTCTGCAAAGAGACATCATTTTTTTGTAGTTTTATTCATTCAGTTATACCCATATTGACATTTAAATCTTTGTACTCAGAATGAGCGCTTTTTTGCATGCATGTATAGGATAAGAGGTGAGACAAAGTGAACCATAGAGAAGCTATATCCACTGGTGCTTATATCCATCCTTCCATCCAACCATTAACTTCCACTTATCTGGGGGCAGCAGTCTGAGTGGAGAGGCCCAGACCTCCCTCTCCCCTGCCACCTCCTCCAACTCTTTAGTGTGATAGAGTTGGTTGGACATGCTGAGAACACCTCTGTAGGAAGGTGTCCAAGGGACTTACAAACCAGATACTTGAACCACCTTCAGCTGGCTCCTCTTGATGTGGATGAGCAGTGACTCGACTTCGAGTCTCTCTTGGATGACATGAACTTCTCACCATATCTCTCAGAGAGAGTCCAGCTACCCTGCGAATGAAAATCTTCAACACCTTGCGTGCTGTCCTTTCTGTGCCTCCTCCCAGGTTGTGACTATAAGTGATAGTAGGGTCACAGGTTGACCAGTAAACAGAGAATCTCACCTTCTGGCTAAGCTCTCTCGTCGCCACAATAGACTGGCACCTGTCAGTCTCCTGCTACATTCTTCTCTCACTTGTGAACAAGACCCCAAGACACTAGAATTCCTCTACCTGAGGCAGTAATTTATTCTCAATCCAGAATGGGCATCCCACCCTTATCTGACTGAGAACCATGCTCTCAGTCTCAGTTTGATTGATGCCTGCAAGACCATGCCATCTCTGACAAAGGACAAACCTGGCTGAGTTCTGCCCCCACCTGGAACAAATCTGTTATACTACAAGCAATGCAGCCCAAACACTTGCTCTGTTTTCACAAGTACAGAATGGCCCAAAACAACAGACCCAGGACCCCATTCTCCCAGAGAACTACCACATAATTCCCTGAGGGACACAGTTTAATGCTGTCTCCAAGTCCACAAAGCACATGTGGACTCTCCAGGACTTTAGCAAGGGTATGGAGCTAGTCTATTGTTGCACAACCAGGATAGAAACAGAGTTTTTACTCCAGAATCCAAGGTCCATCTATCAGGCAGACTCTCTTTTCCAACACCCCTGCCTTGATGTTACCAGGAAGACTGAGGAGTGTGATTCCCCTGTAATTAGAAACACACCTTCTGCTGCCCCTTCTTGAGAAAGTGATCCGCTTCCCCAGTCTGCTAATCCAGAGGCACTTCTCCCAGTGTCCACGCAATATTGCAGAGCCTTTTCAATCAGAGCCTTGAGGAACTTAGGGTGGAGCTCATCACTACCAGAGCTCTGCTGCCAAGGAGTTTTTTAACTGCCTTGGCAACCTCAGCCTTAGTAATGGGTAAGCCCACTTCAGAGTCCACAGCCCTCACTTCCTCTGTGAAAGGCATGTTGGTGGAATTAAGAAGATCCTCAACATATGTATATATGTTGAGGACCCTTGACAACATCTCCAGTCAAGGTCAACAGCACCTCCCCATCCCCCCACTATATGCACATTTCTCCCGCCAAAAAGCATCTGACAGTTTGGTAGAATCCACTTTGAGCCAATAGATGACAAAGCTATTAAGTCAACCATCAAACTGCGATCCAGGGTGCTCTGGTGCCAAATCCACTTATGGACACCCTTATGTTCAAACATGGTGGTCATTATGGAGAAACCATGACTAGCACAGATGTCCAGTAACAGAACACCACTCAGATTCAGATCAAAGAGGCAGTTCCTCCCAATCAACCCAGTCCAGGTTACGAAGTCATTACCCACCTGAGGGTTGAAGTTACCCAGCAAGACAATGGAGAACCACTTACAAGCACTTTTCAGAACTCTTTCCAAGAACTTCAGGAAGGCTGGGTACTGATTACTTAATTGTTGTGGGACTGCCAAGCACAACTGACAGACCCCTTTCCCCTATCAGAAGGTGAAGGGAAGCTATCCTCCAGTAAGCCCAATCCAGTGCCTGATGCCTCCCACCTGGATAATTCTAGAATGGAACAAGGTCCAGCCCATCTTAAAGAGATTGGTTCCAGAGATCATGGTGTGCGTTGAGGTAATCTCGACTATATCTAATTGGACCTTATTCACCTGATGCACCAGCTCAATTTCTTTCCACACCAGAGAGGTGACATTTCATGCCAGTTTCAATAACCGAGGACACAACAGCTCACACCTTTGGTTGTAACCTGTATCATAAGGTACCTGATACATTTGGCCCCTCCTGCAGGTGGTGGGTCTACAAGAGGGCAAACCCAAGCTACTATTCCGGGCTGGGTCTAGCCGGGCTTCATGGGTACAGATTCAGCCACCAGACACTCACCTACAAACCCCTTCCCGGGCATTGCTCTAGGGTGCCGTTCGAGTAGCCCATGTTCAGGCAAGGGATATTGGACTGTTGTCTTGAAGCTATATATGTCCTACTGAATCGCTCTTGGTTTCACCTGTCCGCTAGGACCAATTTGCCTTGGGAACCCTACCCTGGGCAATTGTCCTGGACAATATAATTATTGTTCTATAGACAATAAAGGACATCTATGTTATGTTACATTATGTTTCTATCAATGTAGAATTTTTGCCTCAGTCAAAAGTCATTATAGTTTAAGTTGAGCTAGAGCTAAGGAGCAACAGGCCAGATACACAACATAGATTGTAGTCACTTCCTTTGGTCTCGTCAAAATTAAACAAGCTCAGAGCTGTAAACCTTCCATTTTTTGACACGGAAAACTAATGTTTACCAGATTTGATACATAGGCACATTTTTCATTTGGAGCTTTGCTTTGGCTTGACTTAAATCAGACAAAAAAAGTTTATTTTCATCCATAAACTGCTTCATTCTGAAGAAAACCACCAAAACAAAATCCTGAATCTGTCTAGCAAAGAATTCCCCCAAAAGAAAGAAAGAAAGAAATAGCACCATTTAAAGTTAGGGGAAGAAATATGGAGGATATGCTTCTTACAGGGTTGAATGATGGCACCTTTCTCCCTTGTGATTCTGTACTCAGGTTAGTTAGTTGTTACAGCATAACATAAGGCAGATCTTTACCCATTCAGTGTGAGTCAGAACCACCCCTCTTGCTAATTACAGGCTGGTTCAAATCCATGAGAATAAGATTCCGAGTTCAGGTTTAGTTCCTCTAACATTATTGCCATGTCAAAGTAGCCTAAAAAAAAGCTTTAACAAGAAGGAAATACAGTTATTTAAACACTTCCAGATGCTAATGGAAATTGGATTAGGAAAGTAAACATATCCCTGAAGTGGAAGATAAATGTTATTTAGTATTAATTATTTCCTTTAGTAATACTGGTGTAAGATGGGTGACTTCTAGACCTCTACCACCACAGTTCTGTCATTTGTGGGTTAGTGGGTGTAGTAGACTATAAAACATGTACATTCTTTCATTGATCTAGCCGTGTGCCCTCGCTCATATTTTTCTGATGGTATCAGATGGCGCTCTGGCTGACCCACAGGCCCTGCCCATGCAGCCAGTCTTCTTTCTCCCCACAGTGAACACATTCTCACCACATCACGCTGATTCATAGGGGAAGACTGTGGTCAGGCAACCAAGTGAGCGCCCGTGCTGTGCCAAACAAAATTTCCTCTGTTGTTTTTACAGTGAAGTCCTTCAAATTAAGGTTTTCATCCATGCATAGAGCAGAGTTCAGCCATCTGACATGGCTTTGTCACTTTCACATGCCACTCAGCCTGAATGCAATCAGAAAGTTCACCCCAGAGTTAATGACAAGGGGTAGGTGCCAGCCAGAGCAGGCAAAATGCTCTCGTGATGATAATACACTGACACAATGAATGAATGAGAGCCTTTTATCTGTCAGTCGAGTTTTCCTCTGCCACTCCAGTTTAGTAGATTGTTTTTTAGGTTGGTGAGTGCGGTGCTGTCCACTTGTTAACACCAGTTGTGATCTAAGGACTGTTGTAGATTCTGGTATTTCAGCATGTGAAGACCACTACATATTACATTTTTATCTAAGAAACTGCTACATAAATTTATTGTCTTCTAAAATAATTTAATAGATTTTTCAACACTTCTAGAAAGTGTGGAAATTCTTCCAAACCTTTTTTTTTTCTTTAAAAATTGCACCCGAAGACCATACTTGTAGAACATGAGCACAAACTTCATTTCCAGAAAGTCTGTGAATCTGTAAGTTTTTATTTAGTTTGGACTTCTACTGTATTGTGACATTGTTCTGGAGAATTTTACAATCAGCAGATTGATCAGGGACAGGTGAAGGACAGCTGAAGGTGTCAGGGTTGGGCATAAAATCCCCAAAAATTCACCAAAGGTTTAGTCCTTCCAAGTAAGGATGGCTTAGGGCTCACTACTTTCTGCCAGTGTCCTCATCAGTCAGTAAAAACAGTATTTCTCAAGAATGTGGGCCTTTCAACATTCACAAGGCATAATATTGTGAAAGATTTAGGAAGTCCAGGGAAATATCTATGTATCAAGGCCAGGGCAAAGGTCAGAAACCACTGCTGTAAGCATTTTATTCAGCTGATATTCCAGCATGCAGTACAACATATCTGTACATTTCTTACAGAATAAAGAAGTTAATTAATGTATTTGTTACTTTTCAGTTGCAGATATCAGCAGGTTAAAAGACTGCACATACTCTTCCTGGTGAGAGGAGTTTGCAGATTTGGGAGCAGTAGAAAGCAGGTTTTCTTAGCTGCTGTCATTATATGGAAAACCACTAGCATCTGTTTGCTACGTAGGAAGTGCAAACATCCGTTATGAGTGCTTTCACTGCCCACTGCTAGAGTTTACTCTGTGAGGTCAGAACAGTGTCTGTCCACTTTAAAGTGTCCTTCTCAGCACTTCCACACTAACTCCACCTAATCCTGTAAACAAGTCTCTGTGGTTTAGTCTGACATGATGAGGAACCTCTTTTGGTACACTTTATTCAGGTGCTCTGACTCCAACTACATGTCGCCCTCAGGTTAACAACAATGGCCTTGTGTCTTTCCTGAGGGAAGTGTCTCAATTCACACCGGTAGCTTTTCCAATTCCTGGGGACAGGAGGGTTGTGGCACCATTCTGGGCTGACGTGGACAACCGACGAGCAGGGAGTGTCTTCTACAGAGAGAGCCAAGATCCTTCAATCCTGAGGAGGGCCTCAGATGATGTCAGGATGTATTTCACAGAGTTCCCCAACTTCAACGCTACATGGGTTCTCATCTCCACATGGCACCAAGTTACTTTCTTTGGAGGAAACTCACAAACGCCGGTACAAACTCACGTTGAATTTTACTACCGAAATACTTGAAAACAGGAAATATTTGTGTGCACTGGTGCGCACAAATATTTCCTGTATTTCCTACAAGTGGGGGCATGTGAAAAGATTGCAAAGCAGTAAAATTGGTTTTCGAGAATTTCTAATTACATAAAAATTATATCTAGTGTTTAACAGAAAAAGAAACACCAAAAAGAAGCTCGGATAACTCAAATCACGTAGTAGTTAAAGTAAACTGATTTCTTCCTCTACCAACTGAGTCATGCATGTTACAACTATTCAGGATGCCAAAGAAACTGAAAAAATTAGCTTGTTATTTCACATTTCTTCATTTTATGGTATTTCTATTTTATAATTCTACATTTATTTATTCAGGGGTTTTTGTTTTCTTGTGCCATAGATACACAAGCTCTTTTGGTTTCCACTTCTTGTTCTCAAATGCAGGGGCACAGCCATCATACCGAGTCATTTAGAGAAACCAGCAGCAGTTACCAGCTGTCTGATCTCACCTGTCTGTGGTGCTGTAGCTTTGTTCTGTACAGAGCCAGCCAGATAACCCTGACTGACTGGCTCTGAAAATAAGAAACAACCAAAAAGACATGTGGCATCTGTCAATATAAGAAATTGAAAATGTACTTTCAAAAATGTAGGCTAGATTTTTAAATATAAAATGAGTATTTACAGAATTTGAGGGTGTCTTTATTGAACTTTTGTAGGTGTGCGCCGAAGTGTGTGTGGGGACGGACAAAAATGCTTTTTAAATATTTGAGTATACAAATTTATCTGCATAAGTGCATTCACTTTATTTATGTTTTGTAATTTTTTTAAACTCAAAACCTTATTGTCTATTTATTTATGAATCTATTTTTTTTTTTTTTTTTTTAAGGGATATTTATGGTATTTGAGTAATAGAAGTGCAGGTGTTGGGCTATGTCAAACTACTTAATACAGTGACCTCTATTATCTTCATCCCAGAAAGTACTCAGTTGTTAACTTTCAAAGCTTTTATTATAATGTTTTAATTTTAAAACCTGAAAGTCCAACAAGACCCTGCCATGTTTCAAGCCATTGAAACAAGGTGTGTCATTGATAAACAAATCTCTGTTAGATTCTCACAATATTATTTGATTTCCTTCAAATTAAGTAACTGGCTTAACGAAGCCTGTTCCTCCTTTATGCAGGTCAATACTTTCCAAGTGGTGCTTATTACAAATGGAGAGCTTTCCTTCACTATATTCCAGTACAATAGTATCACTTGGACAACAGGCATGCACGCCAGCAGTGGAGGAAACCAGACTGGGCTGGGAGGGATTGCAGCACAGGTAAGATCACATAGCCGTCTGCCTGTGCTGACCAAGAATGTCCATAATGATCTGCTTCACATTCAGTGACCTTTTGCCATGTCTGCCTCTCTGTTGCACTTTTCCCAGGCAGGTTTTAATGCTGGTGATGGCAAGCGCTATTTCAACATCCCTGGGTCTCGCACAGCTGATGTGGTAAATGTTGAGGGGACCACCAATGTAGGCTACCCAGGAAGATGGGTCTTCCGCATAGACGATGCCATGGTGGAAGTGGGTGGTTGCAATAACTCTGGTAAGAGCTGCTCCTAATACAGATCTCAAATGCTCTGCTATGCTTTTATATTGTTGTTTCCTGGATGTCTGTTATATTGACACCTTTCTTCAGGGTTAGTGTGTCCACACCTGCGCCCATGCCTGAATGGAGGCCAGTGTATTGATGACTGTATTAAAGGCAACCCCTCCTATACTTGCTCCTGCTTGGCTGGCTTCACTGGTCGACATTGCCAGATGGGTGAGCTATTGTTGACACCACTTCCTGTTCTGGAAGAAAAGAAAATACAATATTTTTCCAAAGGGACACCTGAGTATTTCCTTAATACCTGTAACAGTTTTGTGTCAAATCTGATACATTCGGCTTGAACTTTACCTTATTAACTCACCAGCTGTTTCCTTCTGATTAAATATATTATACTACCTCCTTTGTGTTCTTCACTGCAGACGTTGATGAGTGTGCCTCAAATCCATGCCAGAATGGAGGGACTTGTAAAGACCAGATTAATGGTTTCCTCTGTGAGTGTCCTCCTGGATACACTGGGATTCGCTGTGAAACAGGTACACCTGATCCACTTGCCTCAAGATGTAATCTCTTGCAATCACTTTTTAAAAATGTATTTTTGCTCATAAACTCCCTTTTAACCCATTAAGACCAAATGCAGCTTATGTGTGGGCATTCCTTTGGGACCTGTTGTGACATGTGTGTACTTCTCCTTTTCAAGTTTGATGAAGACATTTATCCTGAAGATGCCCTCTGTTAGGAAGTTTTGCATACAGATTAAAAAAAAAAAAAGGTTTTCTAAAGGATTAGGATCCCGTCTCTCTGAAGCCTTGGCATCTCTTCCATAGTTCAGCCTGTTGAGATGTACTATATGAAACCTCTTCTAATACCTTTCACAGCTAGCATTGCATACTTGTGGAGTGAGGGGAGCTGCGTGGATATATTAATCAGCTGAGTAAATATTCCATGAGTGTGTGTCTGTCCGTGTGTGTGTTGCAGACATTGACGAGTGTGAAGACAGGCCCTGCCTTAACAACGCATCATGTGTACAAGGGACTGGCAATTTCACCTGTGTGTGTGAGCCGGGCTACACTGGTGTGCTGTGTGAGACAGGTGAGCGGGGTAACTCAGTTCTCCCTCCAGAGGAAATATTTTCTACTGCTTTCTACATCAAACTCAATCTTTTGGCAGCTGCTTCTGTCCAAAAAATTTCCCAGTCTTGCTAGACAAATGGGATATGCTTCAATAGATTTGAAAACAACTGTATATTTTTTTCCTTGGGTCACACGGTGTAGCAACGGACCATATTGGGAAAGTTCACTAAAGTGAAGTCAGTATGAAAAAAAAAGTTCTTTTCTAATCTAGCTTCTCTTGTGATTAATTGTTGATGACACTTAAAACCATGAGACCAGATTTCTCTTAATACCAGACACCTGGTCAATGAAACTCTATACCTTCACAAGGCATGCTCAGTCCTCTTAATCCAGCTTAGTGTTTTAGACAACAGCCTCAGAGCTTATCTTTGATTAATCAATGTCTGTGCATCCTGCAGACATTAATGAATGTGAGTCACAGCCCTGTTTGAATGGAGGAGAGTGCATCGATCAGGTGGCCAACTTCACCTGTGTGTGTCCTGCTACCTTCACTGGAATGTTCTGCGAAACAGGTAAAGATGTGAACTAGGATTCTGCTGGGGAACTGTGTTTAGAAAATTAAAAACTGAAGTTTATCAAATACAACGTTCTCATAGCCTTTTTGTTTGTCCTGTAACGGACTATTTTTTTCAACTGGCTCAAGTACAGGAGGAGAGGAGGAGATGTCCGTTGCCATACAGCTTTAAGAGCAAACCGAGAGCTTATAGTTATTTATATTTTGTTTTTTTTGTTTTTTTATGAGGTTGCTCTGTTGGTTCAAATATTCAGATACTGATTACTGGCACGTCAAACACTTATCGTACCTTATCACACTCCCAAATCAACATATGTGGGTATAGTACTAAATCTTCACAACAGTAAACACAATTTAACCTTTCTAGTCATATATTTTGATTGTACCTAAAATTGTACCTATTTTAATTCATGTCCCTATAACATTTAAAGATATTTTTTTTAAAGAAATATTTAAGATGGATTCAGACTGTACGGTAACTACTGTGATAATAAAAACACATTCTATGATACAATGAATTATTTCAGTTCATTTGTCTAAAGTTAGGTATGTTATCTTTCCTGTTCAGAGAGACTTCCTTAAATGTGACTTCTAATAAAAGTTGGAATGATTGCTTTTTCACTACTCTCATTCCTTATTACTTACCTCCCTACATACTGTCTGCACCAGTATCTGCGATAAGCTCAAACTGGTGAACTCTTTGACCAGACTGATATTATTTGAGTGAATAACTTAATTCATTTTAACTACCATCCATATTTATTTTAGAGTCTCTTTATTAAGATACAAAAAAACAAAACAAAACAGTGATCAGGGCTAGACTGTCATGGCTTGGGTTGGGCATGGCACGACTGCTTTGTTTTCTTTGTTTTCTGGGGTTGGTTTCTTCATTGACCTTGTTTTCTGTCAGTTTAGTTTCCTGTTTTACTTTGAAGGTCTGTCTTGTCTTTGTGGTGTTCACCCTCACTTCCAAATTTTTGGGTCCTTCCTACAAAAGTCATGACATGGCTGATTATTGTCCACTTTTTAATTATCAGCATCGACCATATAAAAATCTGTATCAGTCATCCTCTAACTAACATGTACATAAAATAAAACCCCACCAAACACAGATTTAACTCTTTGTAAGCAGACTATCCCATGAAGAGTGAAATAAACTAGAATTCTGCTCTATTTAGGTTTCAAATGTTTCTTTTATTTTCTGTTTGTTTTGTAAAGAAACTGGAAAATAAATATGAATGTCATGATTGCTTTATAAAACAAGACTAGGGCTGTATCTGAAATCAACCCCCTATTCACTATATAGTGCACTGATCCACAGTCACTGTGTAGCTGGATTTTATGTGGGGAACTAATTAGCAGTATAAATGTTTGGACAGTACTAGCTTTATTTTTGTTTGTGCTGTTCTTTTTGTCACTCCTGTTGCACAGATAACTTCCCACGGGCTCTTGTAGTGACTTTTGGTTATACATTACTGTTCACGATGCATTGTAGACACACTGAGTGCACTGTATAGGGTATAACAATTCTCACTTCTTATTTGGACCGCTTTACAAAATGGCAGCAACACTATGTAACTATGTAGTGCAGTTTATAGTGAGAAAAGAGTGATTTCGGACACAGTCTAGGGGTGTAGAACTCAAGTATCTCCTCCACACCTGGGTAAATGAATCCAGAAATATCTGAAATGCCAAGAACGTTTGGCAATTGAATCAGTGTGTTTCATAAATGTGTTATTTGGATCCATCAACCTTTAAAACACTCTTCTCTTGCTCTCACAGAGCTTGTGATACCACAGGTCAATTCATCTGAGGCAGACAACCAAACGGGTAAAAACAAATACAATTTGTTGTTGTTCTTTTACATGTTGCTTTCTTTTACTAAAATCAGCAATGCTTCTTCACGTTCATTTTTGTGTGAAGATGAATATTGACATCAGTGCTTGAATTTTGGTAACGATAGTTTGAGAGCCAGGTTCCGTGTGTGTGCTTCAGGTTTTTCTGGCAACAAGTGCAAAGGTTTTTGTTCACTTGGCCCGAGCGCAGTCGGTGGGGCAGGTAGAGAGCAGACTGGGGTATTTGAAGAGGAGCTGTGTTATCCCACAGGAATTTGGAACTGTGCCCTGGAAGAGGCTCCTGTGATGATGGATCATTTTAATTATCAAAACTGACACGACCTCGCCCAGTTTACTACAGGAACCAGTCGCTTCATGTTGTGAATAATTGTTTTATAGCACATTTTATTAGTTTACCAACAAGAGGAAGTGCTTTGTCTAGACTTAAAAAGGCTTTTTTATGAGTCAGAGCTGGTCTTTGGTATTCAGGTCATTTCTTCAGACAGAGTTGTTGAAATATGCATGCTTCCACAACCACTGGGTTCTTCAGAAATTGGCCTTGGCATCACACCGTACAGTATCCTAAAGCGCAGCTGTTGCTTACATAGCCAATTTAATGAAAATAAATAAATGGTGTGTTTAGTCATTTCATATTTTGTTTAATGTCTATATTATATTATGTTTGTTTGAAGGAATAAATTCAGTAGTTAATTAAGGCTTTCATGCAGGGCAACAATCATTTATAGCAGTTGCTGCAAGGTTTTTTTTTCCCCCCACTAAAAGCTCCTTAATATCATTTGAGCTGTTACAAATGCATGCTACTTCTCACCCATGAGCTGAAATAACTATCAGTGCTTATATAGGCTCTCTTAAATCTCCCAAATACTTTCCTGCCTGGCTCACTTGGAAGGCACAGCGGAAAAAGGAGCATGATCCTCCAAGGAAGAGAAAGTAGTGGGACTCAGAAGTGCCTAATCAGGCTCCCAGATCAAAGGGCCTGGGCCGCACAGGTGGCCAATGAAAGTGGCTCTTACAAATTAACAATCCATTAATTGCCCTCAAGGCCATACATTTTGGTCACAAAATATGCTCCATATCATCAGAAAAATAATACCCTCCACCGGCTCCCGGGACTTCAAAGGAAAGCTATTTAGCCATGATACGGCCATGTCCTTTGATCCACTGCTGCAATTAGCAGGGAGAGGAAAACAAAAACATTCTTACAATTTGTAAAGACCGGATGTGTGGCATGCTGACGGGTAATTTCTTGTCCTGTGAGCCTTGTTGGAAAAGAGAAATGACAGCAAATCAATACGTAGTTTCCAGTATAGGAGATGAAAGGCACTCGACATGTGTTGCAGATGTGGACCATTTTTGCTTTTTTGTTATATTTACTACTTGGTCAATACTAAAACTTTTATTTAGTTCAAGTACTTTCTTTTAAGCTCAAGCCAACTTAACAGCTTTGAGTTTCTCACACACTCTTCTCTCTCTAACTGCAGAGAAATGTCTTTGCCAGAATGGGGGTGTCTGTGTGGACATCAATGGAACCTGTGAATGCCCTTCAGGCTACACAGGACCCCTCTGTCAGTTTGGTAGGTATGATATGTGTAATCCTATCAGGTGTCTCACAAGCACTTCGCTGAATGGATCATTGTGAGATCTCTGATCTCTTTTCCAAAATGTTCGTACTTGCTTTTGACAAATCCTCTCACTCAGAAGTAACTCAGACACCGTGCAGTAACAGCAGACCATGTCCTGATGGAAGCCCATGTCTGGAGTATGGAGGGACCTACCTATGTACATGTCAGACTGGAATAGAGTTCGATAAGGACTTTTACCCGTATGGTAAGGGCTTGAGGCACCAACCTAGCGACTAAACTGGCCTCTTTGGCAACTATGTGATATTGCGTGAGCAGCTAGTTTCTTTAAGTGACTTTAAACACCTTTATGTGCAAACATCTTGATGAGTATACATTTCTACTCAATATGGTATGATTTAGTTTTTCAGTTTACATTAAGGATGTTGAAAGACATCAATACATAACTCCTGCTATCATTGAAGGTCTTAAACCTGATTAAACATGAAAGTGATAAATATTAAGGAAAAAAAATTTGGACATAATTCATGGAATTGAATAAAACTCAAGAAATGTAGAGTTTCAGTTGAACACAGTCAAGTCTCGGTATATGTTTTTCAGTACAGCCCGAATCGGCCTGCGACTCCTCTCCCTGTCTGAATGGGGGATACTGCTACGAACAAGACGGAGGCTACACTTGTGAATGTAGATACGGATACTGGGGGAAGCACTGTGAAAAAGGTAGAATAATTGATTAAAAAGGCAACATAACAACATCATCCTTTCTATTTGTGATTTTGGGTTAGAGCTCAGGTTAGAGCTAATTCTTTCCTAAATTCACCAGGAAACGTGCCATTACTTGTAAGGCTGTTTGAAATATTGCAATGGTGAAAGGCTTAAGATAATTTGTACTTATGACTGAGTTATAGGCTATTTCCTTGAATTATGACTTTCATTGCAGTAGAGTGGAACAGATTTATTTTGTGCGATTAAAAGCTAGAGTGTTTTTTTTCTTCAAGGATTCCCTGTTCCCTGTCTCTTTTCCAGTTAGACCTAATACCTGTGCTTCGGGTCCCTGCCGAAATGGAGGCTCTTGTAAGGACGAGGGAGGGAGCTACAGATGTGTGTGTCCATACAGATTCACTGGAAAACACTGCGAAGTGGGTGAGTCCCACCCTATTGTGTTAACACTATTCTAAATATTTTGTGTGCAGCATCCAAACTTCATTATGCTTTACACATATAACATTCTTGGCTTCTGTCTTTAAGCTATTCATTACAGTCATTATGAGTGTTGTATTAGTTTCACCAGATAGATAGATAGATAGATAGATAGATAGATAGATAGATAGATAGATAGATAGATAGATAGATAGATAGATAGATAGATAGATAGATAGATAGATAGATAGATAGATAGATAGATTGATTCCCTTTCAATACATCCGTCCAAGAAAAACATACATAAAAACAAACAAAAAAAAAATAGGACACGGGTCAACGGTGTGTACCTTTCGGTGCAGCCGGATCCCAGTGCACCTTTTTAATTAGATTAGGAGAGGGCTAACAAGAGGAGAGAGGAGGGGGAAAAAGGTATCTCTTACAGAAAAACACCTCAGCACAACCATACCACAACAAATATATGTATGAAAATACTGGTACAGCAATGTAAAAATACTGTATTTCTTATACATGTTGTGTAAAAAGTCTTTCCTCAGTACATTATGGATTAGCATTAACAGAAACATGCTGGTTTGGTCCCTCTGACTGATGTATTGTCCAGTATGACATTACTGAATTATCATTTCACCAAGAGAGAAAAGAAGAAGCCTAATGCACAAATCTGTGTTTGGTTAGGTTTTTGGTGAGATATTGAGTTCTTGGAATATTTATAGGAATTTTTACTTTCAAAGAAGGAAAGATCAGTAGTTGGAACAGCTGTTCACATCTCATAAACATCTGAAATGTCACTTAGTAACTATTACATTACATTAATTTTGTGAAGTTGAAAGTACAGTTTTCCTACTCCAGGGCAATTATAAGTTGTCATAAAAAAATAAAGTAATTCAAATATGTTACAAGTACCTCAATTAAACTTTTTTTTACCTTTAATGTTTTTAATTTAAAAAAAAAAAAAAGTAGTAATAAAAATGTAAAACTCACGTAAATATTCATTCAATAACTACAGTACTATGCAGCAACCCTCATATTGTTCTCTTAAGGATATCAACAGAACTACAGAACCCGACTCTCTTAAACCTAAATAGAATAGAATCCCAATTTATATCTTTGCAAATATTTGGATGAGACAGTCTCCCTAAAAGTAATTAAAACCATATTTACTTCTGAGGGATGCCACACTAAGTTCTGCCTTTTACATATAGATTCAGTTTGTTGTGAACATTGTGTGGTTTTATGCTGCGTACATGTTATCTAGAGGTGGACCAATAGGGGTTTTTCTTTGGCCAGTACCAGTAATTAAAAAGTGGCCATAATTGGCCAACTGATTAATCAGTCTAACTCTAATCTTATCTCTGTGTTTTCTCCATTTTATTAATAAAGAGGCTGAAAATTGAATATGTATGGTCATTTAAACTTTACACAATACTGATCTCAGGACTCAAATCAGTTGAGATTTTATACTAATAATTTTGCATCTGTATTTGGATGCTTTGCTTAACCTGTTCCCACACCCATGACTGCATTTGACCATCTTTCTTTCCATGTCATAACTCAGACATTTTTTCTCTGCCTTTATTGTACAACTCCTGAGAGTAGGTATTGGGGCCTCCCCCTTCGATCTATGAACAATAAACTCCCTTAATAGTTTAAGAATAGATAAATGAATAGATCTTGCCCTGAAATGTATTTCTGACATATTGCTGGTGTTTTCTTCCAGGGAAACCAGACCCTTGTTCTTCCAGTCCTTGTATGAATGGTGGGACATGTTTTCATTACATAGGAAAGTATAAATGTGAATGCACTGAGGCCTACAGCGGCAGGGACTGTGAAATAAGCAGGAGCTCAGTACATACCTCTACAGGTAAGCAGATGATGTGCCACCACACAATAACGTCTTCATCTCAGATGCTGACATTTTTACATTGTTGACTCACACAGATTGGCAGAAGCAGGGGATGTCCCAAGCTGTAAAGTGCACTGATACTAGCGTTCTTTCTAAAGATAATCGGTGTTGCTGCACTGTAGGCCCCCACATTTACAGATATAGAATGGCTGCATAAGCTATATAAAGGAAGGCATGAGTAGGCCTGTTGATTCATGTCTACACACTCTAAAGGTACATTGGAGGTAATTTTAGGATGACAAATTCTGGAACTCTTGATGGAAAGCACCTCTGTTGCCATAAGCATGTTCTGGATGAGATCTTTTAGGCCACTCTGTTTAGAACTGGTGTTACTATGCAGCCATGCTGGCACAATCGACATGTCTGTAATTATTTCAGCGCCGGACTGTGGACCACCCCCACAAGTCAAGCATGCGGAGGTCCAGTTTTCCTCAACAACACCAGGCTCCGTGGCTTTGTATATATGCCATTCAGGCTTCACGTCTCTGCCCAGAGCCACTCAGAGCATCTGTGGCATTCAGGGAGACTGGAGCCAGCCACCCATTTGTGAGGGTCTGTAACACACATCAACTCACTTACCTCAAAAAGTACATATGAGAAAGACTCTAGTTACCACAGTAGTTTATGATCACCAAAATCAAATCTTTCAGATTGGTGTTTATTACCACTGATTTATGAAACCTTTGCTTTTACAGAGCTCAATGAATGCTTATCACAGCCTTGTCTTAATGGCGGTACTTGTCAAAATAAGATTGGATCCTATCAGTGTGTGTGCAAAGATGGCTTCAGTGGAAACCGCTGTCAGATCGGTAAGAATTGAGCACACTCTTGATAATGAACTTCCACACATATGTAGTACCCACGGATGAGCTTTCATCTCCCTTAAGACACAAATGAGTCGGAAATCTGCATGAACAGGGTAACGTGTGAGGACAAGCCTGGCTCCTACTTGTGTCACTGCGCACAAGGCTTCAAAGGCCAGAACTGTGAAATGGGTGCCTTGTGTTTTTCAGCCTCACATTTAATAACATTTACACATTTTCCCCTACAGAATATATGAAACAAAAACTTCTACCAAATTGTAAATGTCTGTGTGCAGAGCAGGACGGGTGTGAGTCCAGTCCTTGTCTAAATGGAGGTGTGTGTCGGGGTTACAGATGGAATTATGTGTGCGTGTGTAAAGACGGTTTCTTTGGGGAGCAGTGCCAGATGTGTAAGTGATTTGAACTACCTCACAACTGTGTTTTCCTAATGTTAGAGGATGATTCACACTTATATTTAATCACATTCATATATGTAAGATCACAACAACTCAGTAAAATGTGCAATACTGAATATAGAATTATCATAAAATCATCCCTCACTCAACGCATCCATTCTTCCTCAAAGGTCTACAACAATATAGCAAACATGTAAAATAATAAACTGGAAATGGAATGAATTAGATAAGTGCTTCAGAACAAATCAGACTTAGTTGGACTTTCTGTAGATCATTTTGACTGGATTGGAAAAGTCTTCTTCTACGTAAAGTGCCTCGAGATAACTTTTGATGTGAATTAGTGGCATACAAATGAACTAAAACTGAACTGAACTGAAATGAACTGCACGCTCATTATTGATTATTGATTAATCCAGCCTTTTTTTTTTTTTTTAGTCTTGTGACTGTGGAAAAAGACGTATACAAAAGACATCTATGTTTCAACATCTAAATCTCAATGTTACCAGATTTCCATATTAAAAGTAAATTAAATATAATCTCTTGATTGCCTGGCATGAAAAATGAGATTTTAACAGGCAGGTGGAGGCAACAGGACTGAGATATTCATATACTAAGAAGCATTTTCTGATTTTACTCAAACAAATTAAGAAAATGTTTTGCATCATTCATTTATAGAGTGTTTGATCAATGATGAGTATTAATAGACTGACTGGGGGCTCATGCAAACTTTATAACTTAGAGGTTGTTGAGCCACGAACTACACTGTAGCAAATGTTTGCCTTTGTCACCCCCAAGTGGAGGATCCATGTGTACTGAAACCCTGTGGAAATCGTGGCCGCTGCTGGAGTGACAGGAAAGGAAACTACAACTGTGTCTGCAAAGTAGGCCTTACAGGCAAAGACTGTGAGAAAGGTCAGATATGGATCAAACCACACTGTCCTCTACATGCTCTACATTCCTCCTCTTATGCCTTGCAAAGGCAGCTCAATAATTGTTCGAGACATGTATCAGAAATATAAGGTTGCCACTTTTCCCAGACCTGTTGCCTCCGCCTGGTCTTCATGTGCTGCGTGTGGAGGAGAGTGAGGTGGAGTTGCGCTGGGATGAGCCAGAACCTTCACACAGCCTGTTCAGCATGTTTGCTGTAACCTACGCTCCACTGGGCCAGAATAATACAAAAACAGACTACCTGGACCGCCAGCAGTCAACTCACGTTATGCGAGGACCTGCTACCCGGCCTGCTGTACAACATCTCAACTGTCTCAATCAAGCTCAAAACCAATGGCAACGACACAAGCCAGCCTGCCACTGCACTTATTCGCACCAGTAAGCACCTTCTTCAGTGAACTTCTGTTTCTTAGGAAAGTTTTGATTGCTAACAAGTGTTTCTGTGTTTATTCATATGAGATTTAATTCTGTGTGTTTCTGTTATAGGACCTCCACGGGTGGAGCAGCTGCAGGTTGTTAATGTGTCCTCCTCTCAGGTTTGGCTGAGTTGGCTGGTTCAGGCTGCTCATCATGCAACAGTCAGCAAAGTCCACGTATCATTATTGTCTTTGGACAGGAGTGAAGCTCGTACTGCCGTTCTCAACACCAGCACCACTGAGTATAGCTTCAAGTAAGGCTGTCCACCTTGCTTGAGAACTGAATACCCCAAAAAAATCTAGTTAGGCACGTGCAGTTTTATTGTGTCCACTGAATAGTGCTGTTGAACTGTTGCACGTTCTAAGGAATTTGGTAAATCCTGGTAAATCTTTTAACCAGCAGAGAGCACCATTTCATCACATTTATATAAACTAAATGGTGAAGGGTAAGTTGAGCTATGACTGAAATTCATATTTTGTGTAACTTCTTGTGTTTTCCAGTTCATTACTACCTGGTCAGATGTACACTGTGGACGTATTAACTCAAAGTGGAATGAGACCTGATGAGTTTCCCTCCACCAGCCACTCAGCCGGCCCACTGCACTTCTGGACAAGTAGGTGGCATCAATTAGTGGTACAAAGACCATTTTACTTTAGACTACCAACATGAATAACATTTTTTAACCTGAACATATATTTTGTCTTCATTGTTACAAAATGACATAAAAATTTTAGATGCACTATGTTATTGTCTTTTCAGTCATGAGGTACAAAATGGCCCTTTTGTGAAAAAGGGCTGCTTTATATTAAACAGATCAACATTGTTTACTGTAAATGTTAACATAGACTTCAGAAAGAATGACTTTGGTTTGCAACATCAACTGAAAGCAATTAAAGAAAGCAAAGCAATATATTTAATCCCGTCTATCCAACCATCTTACAATCTACATGTCTTACCCTCAGGACCTCTTCCCCCACAGAACCTCTCCCTGTCACACGTGACCCCAAATTCTGCTCTGATCACCTGGAGCCGGAGCCCACGAAACATCCCAGATGGCTTTGTGATCAATGTGACCCGAGGGCTGAATACCAGGAGTCGCTTCCTGCCCAATGGCAAATTAGGATCATATACTCTCCGTGAACTAACTCCAGGACAGCACTACTATGTAGCTCTCACGTCTGTCAAAAATACAGGACAGGAACAGATCCACAGTGAGCCGCAACACTTAGAAATCACTACATGTGAGTGTCTCTTATGAGAATTGTCCATAAAATTGCCTTATATGCATTATTGTGTTAAACTTTTGCTCTTAAATTTAGAAATTTGACTTGAGAATGAGCTGAATGAGTTGAGTTACAGACATTATTCTTCTCATGTATGAATTATCTGTGACCCAGTGCCAATGCAGATCAGACCAGGGAGGAGAGAGAGGCCAACGGTGACGGGACAGGGGACTCAGAGTAGACGCAAGCTTCCCCCATCTCAGCCTCAGGACCTGGGAGTCCCAGCAGAAACAGAGAACTCAGAGGAACCACCCAGGTACTAGCATGGACTTGATGTTAGCTAAGACTGCATTAAAGCATAAACCCTCATGGCAGTTCTACTGTTGAAGTTATACAGGAAGTATTTGTTTCTGCAGATACAAAGAACTGAATTGACAGAAGGGGAAAGATAACAGCAAAGTTCACCTACTTGCCTCGCAAAGCCATTCGACATCATGCTAGTAAGTATAAGTAATCATGTGATGAAACACCTTAATGAGCAGAGAGCAGAAGAGATGTATTTGGTAAACATGGCCAGGATACGACATTGTTTCTCTGCTATCTGAGAGAAACATGAAGCACTGACTCAGTCATCTTGTGGAATAATCAGGCCAGGGCCCCCTAACATGTGGTCTTAAATAGTGCTTGTCTGAATGAAATAACGATGGACCTTGAATTTGAAATGATTATTTAGACAGACCCGTTTTATCTAACACATGTTGTTCTTTTTATCCTGCCAGTCTTCTTGAAAAATTGTTGACTTACACCAATCAACTTTTTAATGCTGTACTTAGACCTTTTTCACTTAATAAGTTCCATTCCAGAGGTTTTGTAGTCTATGTCCTCAACTTAAAAACTCTTTTACAGATGCTATCTTTGTACTCTTGAGAAGTTTCCTCTCTAAGATTTCTCTATCCTTTTCGATGATGTTTCACCCATGATGTCATAATTTTTGTTTCGTGCTGAGCAATGTTTAAAATACTTTCAAATTCTTTCTGACTCAGCTTGCTGTCTGTTATTCATTTCATCTTTTCACAATGATTCGTGACAGGAAATATCTTGCCTTGCAGAACCTGATCCACCAATCAGATTAGAGAAGATGGAAGAAACAACAAATAAAATTAGCCTCGCTCTAGAGATTCAAGAAGAAGGTTTAAGAGCAAAACCTGGTAGGTGTCCAGCTTTTTTGCCAATAGAGGACACATCTTCTATTTAAGTGATCCCAGCTGATGTGGCACTTATATGCAGATTCATGTGTGGATGTGATTGTGTTGGTGTGGGGGTAGAGCTGCAGGCTATCCACAAATGCTATCAGCTGTGGATAAAGTGGAAAAGTGAGCCTGAAACCTGAGACTCAAACTCATTTTGTTCTGATATTAATGGCTTCAGCTGTTCTTTAGAGTTCTTCCAGGACTGCCGCAATCTGTCCTGTCAGAATGGAGGTACTTGCGTGAACGAAGAGAGCTCCTTCATCTGCAGCTGCACAACGGGGTTCAAGGGCAGACATTGTGAACTGTGTAAGTTTATGTGCATCTCCACACATACATAAATACAGGAGAACTGACTGAACAAAGACTGCCCCTAAGGACATGCATCAGGAAGCTGTCCTTCATGCTAATATTTCTATGACATCAAACAAGAATTTTTACATTCCTAATTTGTTTAGGGTAAATTGATTATTGCCTGAAACACACGTATACACAGTACATAACTACAAAATCTAAGCATAGTCCGTTTACAAGTTATGAATCTTAAAATGAGGGCTAAAAAGTAAAGCTGCAGGTAATGGTTGTACATAAATATGGCTGACACTATTGCAGAATCCCACTGGTGTTTTTTTATTTATTACCTTGATTTTTGAAAAATCAGTTTCTATTTTTTTTTCTTTTACTGTCCAACATCATTACAATGTGGCTATTATTATTATTATTATTATTTTTTTTTTAATGGCACAACTGTTTTTTTATTTATCCTAAAGAGGGGACAGGACATCAGGGCGGGGAGGGTGGGGAAGACATGCAGCAAAGGGTTGCAGATTTTGGATTCCTTGATAATCATCATCCTCACTCCTTCATATGTCATGATTGACCCTCTGCTTTTTCTGAGAATCAAAGGTGGTCTTTCTTTTGAGAACAGAAAGTGACTTGTTATCACTACTTTCATGTGTTTTCTGGATTATGAAAACATTAATTACAGATCTTTGCAACACTTACACATGTTGAACCCAGTTTTTCACAGAGAACTGAGGTTCTCAAGTTTTTCAAAGTTGTTTTCCTTAAAAAAAGAAAAAAAAAACTTAAATGGCCTTCAAATGGTTTGTGTAACTAATGATTTGGGAGACAGTTTTAATGCATGAATACATTTTCAATTATTTCTTAAAGCACTATATTCCATCCATCCATCCATTATCTATACCCGTTTCATCCTTGAAGGGTCACTGGGATCTGCTGGAGCCTAAAGCA
Source organism: Hirundichthys speculiger (assembly GCA_018398805.1). Lineage (NCBI taxonomy): Eukaryota > Metazoa > Chordata > Actinopteri > Beloniformes > Exocoetidae > Hirundichthys > Hirundichthys speculiger. The sequence goes on from JAGFBZ010001902.1 coordinate 400,553, forward strand.
CTATATTATCTATATAGTTTACACAGCATCACCTTCCTTCCCCACATTTTTCTTGCAGCTGGTATTAACTTTATAACTCAATGTTTCTTTACATGTTTTTGAGACGCTGGCTCCCTGTATGAAACAGTAATGTAATGCAAAATCTTCACACAATGTGCCTTGTCTTTTTTATACTGAGGCTACTTTATTTATAGGTTGACAAATCTTTTTTTAAAAATTGAGGCATATTGGGAGTGTACAAAATTATAATAATGGCAAATCCATATTTCCTTTTATAGCTCATGTACTTTTTAAAGAAACAAGATGAATTCCCCTTAACAGCCAAATGTTGGACTGACAGGACTCTAACTCTCAGTGACTTTTAGTTACTTTTTGGCTCTGTAAAGCTCTTTGGGTTGTTCCCACATATAAAAAGTGCAATACAAATAAAACTGAAATTGAAAGACACAAGGAGTGTCAAATGCTTTCTTGATGTTAATGAACATTAAAACCCTTAAGACCCCAACCTTAATGTGGATTTGCACGTCTAACGTAGCAACATGAATTAAATGTAATGTCCTTGCTCTCATCTATTGAAAGCATTTTTTAAAAGTTTGTTTTTCCTCCATAGACTATGAACTTTGCAGATGGCATTATAATTTGTAGGGAGATGACAAGAGGAAAAAAACCTGGAGAGGTGGAGATATGTGCTAGAGAGAAGAGGAATGAAGGTCATCCATGTGTGTAAAAGAAAGGAAAGAAGGCAGAGTAGTGAGGATGCAAGGAGTCAAGGTGAAGAAGGAGCAGGAGTTTAAATACTTGGGCTCAACTGTCCAGAGCAATGGGGAGTATGGAAAAGAGGTGAAGAAGAGCGTGCAGGCAGGGTGGAGTGGGTTGAGAAGGGTGTCTGTAAAGAGTAAAGGGAACGGTTTACAAGATAATACTGAGACAACCTCAGTGGCACTGGTCAAGAGACTGGAAGCAGAGCTCAAGGTGGCTCAGTTGAAGATGTTAAAATTTTCTTTTGGAGTGACAAAGATTAAGAACGAGCACAGAGGAACAGCCAAGGTTAGACCCCTTGAAAATAATGTGAGAGAGGCTAGATTGAGATAGTATAGACTCATGAAGAGGAGAGAAAGTGAATACTTGGGTAGAATGTAGGCTGGAGATGGAGCTGCCAGGCCAGAGGAAGAGTCAAAGACCAAAGGGGTCATTTACAGATGTTTTGAAAGAAGATATACAGTTAGTTATTGTGTCAGAAGAAGTTAGTCCGCTGTGGTGATTCCTCAATTGAAGACAGTCTCTCCAGAATTTACCGTGAAAGCAAACTCACGAAACATTTTTAATGTCTGTTATCTCTGAGTCTCTCTGTAGACCTGATGACAGTCTTCATCAACATATACAAATGTTTTACCAGTTGTAGTGAAGATATCACTGTCATGTAGTTAAAGCATCAGTAACAAAGAAAGAAACAAACATAATGATTTCTTCTTTATGCACTGATGTAATTTAGATTTTGTGGATCATCATAGTGGCAGAAAAGTTGACCAGTTTGCATTAGATATTTTGAAGTCTTGGGGAAACATTTCTGCTTCTATGAATGATCGCCTAGGAGATGAACTGATCTCCAAGAGGTACGACGTTAAAGATGAAGCATTCTTTTTAACATTTCATGCATGATTCTCTTGGTATTTTTGTTTTTAGAAAGTACCATGCAAAGATTAAATGCTATAAATTTCAATAACCATCAGTTACTGGCTCTGCGCAGCGCCAGAGGACACTATGAAAAGATACTGCAATTGCATTTTCTGTCTTTTTTTTCTTTAACTTTTTTATGCCTGTAATGTGATAAAGATATTGAAGTTAATAGGAAAACTGGAATTCAGGTTCAAGTTTGGAGGACAAAGAAAATCCTCAGAGATCTGCTGATTCGATTGGTAGAAAATGATAAATGGACTGCATTCGTGCAGTGCTTTTCTAATCTTATTCACTAATCAAAGCCCATTTACTGTATACATTTTTTTTTTTTTTTACTCAAAAATCTATCTTAGCTGCGTAAGAGCTTAACTCACTGGCTGCTAGTGAGATCTATAGACACCAGTTCAAATCTGAATGCTCACTGCCAATGAGTTAATAAAGATATAGCAGACTCTGAAGTGTAGGTACAATCTCTGCTGCTGACAATCTGATTTTAAGATTTTAAATGTGACCAAAACATGTTTTTGGAACAGGACTAATGTCACATTGAGCTGATTTAAGTGAAATCATGGTTTAGGCTCTTTCTTAACCAGGGACACTGGAAACACGTCACTGATACTAGGAAGTATGCATTCAGTTAAATACCTGCAGGTTTTGGAGAAATACATCAAACTTCTGATATGCGTCTAATGTACGTCAGTTAAATTGTAAAACTTTTCTGTTCACTTTAGATCAGATACATTTTTAAACTTTTGTATATCTCTGTTAATTCTCAGTAGTTTGAATCAAAGGCAAATGTACCTCTTTTTCTTGGTTCACCTTCCATCCACAGGGCTTCCTTTTCCTTAAAAATTTACAATTTGATTCAAACTGAACCATTTGAATTTAGAAAGCTTTCTGGATGAAACAACAGTTTGAACTGAAACTAAACAGCCTTAATTGGAAGTCTTCTGGATGGAAGGTGAAACAAGTCAAGAACCAAGAAAAATACGATTCAGCTTGGCTTTGACGTGACCTTAATGACTCAGAATCTACACAAGCGCATCACAGTAAACTGGCTGCAAAGGGTGGGGCTGAATGGTTTTTAAACTCTGTAACTCAAAATGTAACTGTTTCAAAAAGGAAAAATCACCTGGGATCAATCCTTACCAATACTTATGCTCAGTTTCATTTGAGATATTCCACTTAATTATGAGCAAAAAGGCTCAAAGAACTAACATCAAACAATAAGACAAAGCATATCTAGCAAGCAAACACACTTTCTTTCTTCCTTCCTAATCTTTAACCCTTTCAACACAGAACAGAAGTATGACTTTGACTCTTTCCCTCTCAGAACATTCATGAAGAAGACGTTTAACTCTTGTTCTTCAGCCAAACATTCAGTCTTCACATTGTTGAAGCATGTCCCTCCCTCTTGCTGACAGTGCTTACAACATTCAGTCCTCGTGCTGTGTGATGTTTTGCAGCGTGCCAGCGTGTGCCACATCCATGTACTCGTCTCTACTCTGAAACCAAGACCGTGCCTGTGTGGGAGGATGGAGTTTGCCACTACCTGTAAGGTCCATCAGGCCATTCTGGCCAGATGTAAAATTTAAATGTGGCAAGTTATATGTGTAATCCAGTGGCTCAAGTAAATGTTTTCTTCTTTTCAGGTATAAAAGAACATATAAAGTGCAGCAGGATGTATGTTATCGAGAGATTTGTGAACCAACCCTTTCCAAGAAAAGTCAGAGTAAGCTCAATAATGTGTCTGCATGCTTTTGGGGTTTTTTTTCAACAAAATAACCTATTCATTCTTTTTCAAACACTGATTTTAACTATTCTTAACAGCCAGAAGAACAAACAGGCAACAATGAAGGTTTGTTTTTTTCTATTATTGTTGTTAAAATATCCTTCATCCCTGCATATGCGCCTCCATTGTAGAGAATCACAAGTTTTTCATCAAGTAACCAAAGGGCCTTTTCTTTTCATTTTTTTTTCTCCTAGAGTCACCTGGATGCTGGTGAAAGGACTGTCATCACTGTCATGTGAAATACCGCCTAACTTCAACCTTGGTGTATATAATCTACTTGAATTATCTGATTATGATAATTTTTGTGCTGAGAAACCCTGTCAGAACCCACTGTAACATTTCAGAAACACACAGTTCTCCACGTGGAAAAAGGCTCCATCTGCATACTTCATCCTTGAAGTTGTGATTGTAGCTCTGCACTTCACGCCAGGAATCAGAGGAAACGTAACCCACATCATTTAGCATGCTTGCTGGCTGATCTTTCATGCAAACACATACAGTATGCAAACAATAATTGTAAGCAACATAAGAGACCTTAAATACCTCATTTCTATGTCCATGCTGACACATTAGGAGAGAATTATATTTGTGGTTCAGCTGCAGGTTTGCCCCTCAGGGAAATAACTGTAGAATGTTCAGAGTCCCAATCATGTCCTTCTGTTCCCCCCATGATCTCCCTATGACGTCAACAGGAAATATAGATGTTCACCACACCCCATAAATTGACCCCTTCCTCTGACAACAGTGCACAGTATTTTCTGTGTCAAATATCTTACTCTGTGTCTTAGCAGGCATCACTGCTCGCTACATTGTAAATAGTGTTTATAGGCAATTTTGTAGGTGGATATTTTAATAATAAAAATATTAAAATGTTTTAATTTTCTGGTGTGTTTTATGTGTATGATTTTTCTTGGTATCCTTTTCAGTTCCATATTGAATCCATTACTTTGCTTCCATTCAATCAGGGTGGATGGGTAAAAAAGAAAAAAAAAAGAAAATCCAAGTAGAATAAATAAAAAAGTGAAAATCAATAATTATTCTTATTATCAACAAGAATCATGATCATTTCTAGTAAATTTAAATAATAATTAAAAAAAAAAAAAGGCTTTTTGGTTATTGTCCAGTGACTATTTTAATTTAATTTCCTTTTCCCCCAACATTCTCTAAACATCTGCAATAAGATGCTGCAGATGTTTTATCATTCTGTGGTGGCAAGTGCTTTGTTCTCTGCTGCAGTCTGCTGGGGAGGATGTTTAGGAGCAAAGCAGGAGGCTGGACAGGATCATGAAGAAGGCTGGCTCTGTGATGGAGTCAGAATGGTGAATAGATATACTACAAGGACTGTTGAGGCCATCCTGGACAATCTGGACCATCCTCTTTATAATACAGTTGAGGATCAAAGGAGCAGAAGTTCTCACCTTCTCTTCGCTGCAGGATGGAGAGATTTAGGAGGTCTTTTGTTCCTGCAGCAATTAGACTTTATAATTGTTTTTAATTTTTTCATTGTTTAAATTAATATTAATTATGTTATTGATGAGTTGATGAGATTGGGTGTGAATAAAGTAAATCTAATCTAATCTAATCTAATCTAATAGACTATGCATTTGGGAAGAAAATGACCATCAAAGCAGTCACTCTTTCACATAGAACTCCACACATCCAATTCTAGATTAATTCAGTTCACTTTATATGAATTCAAAACAAAATCATCTCAACACACTTTACACAGAAAGCACACAAAGTTTGCAATGTTAAATACAATCTAATAAATACAATCCAATTATGTCTAAATTATATTCCTGTCCAGTTTACTGTATTTCATGTTTGATCCAACTGAGTCCAAAATTCATATAATACCATTTCATGATAAAAAAAAGCCTGAAAAAAGGAACCAAAGATTGCATTATATTTTCACTTCTGTGCAATCCTCCATTCTGAGCAGTGATGAGGTGACAGTGGAGAAAAAAAAACCTGCTTAACAGGGCTGGAAAAAACCTCCAGTAGAAACAGATAAGGGCTCTGGTTGGGGGTCCGTGACAACAGGAAAGAGACAATAATGATGACATTCACAGTGCCACGAAAACGTATTTGCCCCCTCCTGATTTCCTATGTTTCTGCATGTTTGTCACACTTCAATGTTTCAGATCACCAAACAGACATAAATATTAGAGAAAGGTAACTCAAGTAAACACAAAATGTAGTTTTTAAGTGGTGATTTTATTGATTAAGGAAAAAAAAACTATCCAAACCCGCGTGGCCTTATGTGAAAAAGTAACTGCCTCTCTTGTTGAATCATGAAGTAACTAGTAAATCACATTTTTTGGAAAGTGGAATTCAGTGTCAACTTTCCAGACCCAGGCTTGATTAGACCTGGGTCTGTCAGACCTGTCAAATCAAGAGATCACTACAATAAAGCCTGTCTGAAAAAGACTAAAAGATCCCAAAAAGCATGACATCATGCTGCAATCCAAAGAAATTCAGGAAGAGATGGAACAAACCAAGTAAATGACATCCATCAGTCTGGAAAATGTCACAAAGCCGTTTCTAAAGCTTTAGGACACCGGTGAACCCCAGTGAGAGCCATCATCCACAAATGGAGAAAACATGGTGGTGAACGTTCCCATGAGTGGATGGTCAACAAAAATTACCCCAAGACCACAGCGACTCATCCAAGACGTCACAAAAGAACCCACAACAACATCTAAAGAACTGTGAGTCTCACTGGCCTCAGTAGGGGTCAGTGTTCATGACTCAACCATAAAGAGACCAGACAAAAAGGCATGATGGCAGAGTTCTAAGACAAAATCTCCCTGCTGACCAAAAGAACAGAGACTCGTCTCACTTTTTCCAAAAAACAACATCTTTATCAAAACCAAGATTTTTGGGAAAATATTCGGTTGACTGACAAAACAAAAGCTGAACATTTTGTAAAGTGCGTGTCCAGTTACATCAGTATGTAAAAATAACAGCATTTCAGATAAAGATCATCATACCAACAGTCAAATATGGTGGTAGTGTGATGGTCTGGGGCTGCTTCAGGACCTGGATGACTTGCTGTGATTGATGGAACCATGAATTCTGCTCTCTACCAGAAAATCCTGGAGGACAATGTCCAGCCATCAGTTCCTGACCTCAATCTGAAGCACACTTGGGTTCTGCAGCAGGACAATGATCCAAAACACACCAGCAAGTCTACCTCCAAAAGACTTAAGAAAAAATAAAAATAAGGTTTTGGAGTGGCCTAGTCAAAGTCTTGAATCTAGTTGAGATGTTGTAGCATGACCTTAAAAAGGTGGTTTGTGCTCAGAAACCCTCCGACATGGCTGAATTAAAACAATTCTGCAAAGAAGAGTGGACCAGTATCCCTCCACAGTGATGAGACTCGTTGCCAGTCATCACAAATACTTGACCGCAGTTGTTGCTGCACAACCAGTCATTAGGTTCAGGGATCAATTACTTTTTAATGTAGGTTCGGATAGTTCTTTTTTTCTCCTAAATAAATAAAATTACCAATTAAACCACTTTTTCTAATATTTACATCTGATTTATGACAAACATAACATGTGCATGACAAACATGCAAAAAAAAAAAAATTAATCACGAAAGGAGCAAATACTTTTTCATGGCACTGAACATACAAAAAATCATGTAAACATCATCATTGACTAGTTTACACGGACAGGAATAATCCGATTATTGATCTTAATCTAATTAAAGCAATATTCCGATTAAGGTATTATACGTGCTAATAGATGTCGGCAGGTATTGTCATTCTGGATTTCATCCATGCCACCACAAAGTGGAATTCACTGATGCAGAATGGAAAGCTAATTTCTTCTTGTCCTGACGATTGTTCACAAAGTTTTGTTCGATACAGTTTTCCGTCTTGCAGTCATGTTTGTTGTTGTTCTACAAGATATGTGGTGCCACAAAATGCAACGAAATCTCTAACCGGACATCATAATGACATTGGGGCATATACATGTCTTAATAATCTGACTATGATTGGCATTCTCCACGTCATAATCCGATTATTGCATACTCTGATTATAACCTTAATTAGATTAAGGTTGCTGTTTACATGATCATTTCTAAATCAGAGTATGGCCTTAACTGGACTGAGATGGGAGTATTGTGGCCCATGGAAATACAGGCAATGGTGATATCACTATGTATAACTATAAACCTTATCAAAAAGTAAAGTTTTAAGGCTAATCTTAAAGGTAGACACATTGTCTGTGTCCTGAACAAGCTGCATCATCCTCCCAAGTTGAAGCAATCCAAGAAGTAACAAAATTGCAATCCTCGACTGATCACGAGGGCCTGGATTCATCCATTCATCATTCATAACCATTTAGTCCCATTCAGGGTCACAGGGATCTACTGGAACCTATCCCAGCTCTCTTAGGGCAAAAGGCAGGAGCACACCCTGGACAGGCCACCAGTCCATCCACATGTAGACAAACAACCACACACACTCACACCTACAGGCAATCTAGAGCCACCAATTAACCTGACATGCATGTTTTTGGACTGTGGAAGGTACAGGGGGGGAATATTTTGAATTAGTTTGAATTATATAAGGCAATACAATTTATGACAGCTAGCCACCCAAATGGCATGGTACTTAGTGCTTAGCATTATATTGATTTTTGAGCTGTGACTAGAAACCTAATGGGGTATAGTCATATTTTAAAGAGAGTATGTTTTGTTGAGCTGGTATGTTGTGTTCATTGTATTAACAGACCACCGTGGCTGGCTGTGGGTTGGCCCATAAGGGTCTGATGATGAAACTGAACTTAGGAGTTGTGCTAACTGAGCCTCAGCTATGCACAGCATTCATTTCTGATGTCACCATTAGAGGTGGGCGATACTGGGAATTTTGGTATCGATCCGATACCATGTAAATACAGGGCCAGTATTGCTGATGCCGATGCCAATACCGATACCAATACCGATACTTTTCATATTAAGCTTGATTTATCACAAAACTGCTGACCTTTTGGTGTTTTTGTGATTTTGGCTATGGATTATTTTGTTAAAAACCTTGGATAAAATTTTGGCAAACTTAGTTTTTTATAGTTCTATAGCAAAAATAATTTATTATCACAACAGTTTTGTGTAAATATTCCGTACCGTACCGTCTTCTTCCGCTTATCCGAGGTCGGGTCGCGGGGGCATCAGCCGGAGTAAGGAAGCCCAGACCCCCCTCTCCCCGGCCATTTCTTCAGCTCCTCTGGGGGGATCCCAGCCAGGCCAGCCGAGAGACAGTCCCTCCAGCGTCTTCCTGGGGCCTCTTTCCCAGTGGGACGTGCCCGGAACACCTCACCAGGGAGGCGCCCAGGAGGCATCCTAACCAGATGCCCGAGCCACCTCATCTGGCTCCTCTCGATGCGGAGGAGCAGCGGTTCTACTCTGAGCCCCTCCCGGATGACCGAGCTTCTCACCCTATCTCTAAGGGAGAGCCCGGCCACCCTGCGAAGGAAGCTCATTTCAGCCGCTTGTATCCGCGATCTTGTTCTTTCGGTCACTACCCAAAGCTCATGACCATAGGTGAGGGTAGGAACGTAGATCGACCAGTAAATCGAGAACTTCGCCTTCCGACTCAGCTCTCTCTTCACCACAACAGACCGGCGCAGCACCCGCATCACTGCAGATGCCGCACCGATCCGTCTGTCGATCTCCCGCTCCATCCTTCCCTCACTCGTGAACAAGATCCCGAGATACTTAAACTCCTCCACTTGGGGAAGGACCTCATCCCCAACCCGGAGAGGGCACTCCACCCTTTTCCGGCTGAGGACCATGGTCTCGGATTTGGAGGTGCTGATTCTCATCCCAGCCGCTTCACAACCGGCTGCGAATCGCTCCAGCGAGAGCTGTAGATCACGGCTCGATGAAGCCAACAGAACCACATCATCTGCAAAAAGCAGAGACCCAATCCTGAGGCCACCGAACCGGATCCCCTCGACACCTCGACTGCGCCTAGAAATTCTGTCCATAAAAGTAATGAACAGAATCGGTGACAAAGGGCAGCCTTGGTGGAGTCCAACCCTCACTGGAAACGAATCCGACTTACTGCCGGCAATGCGGACCAAACTCTGGCACCGGTCGTACAGGGACCGAACAGCCTGTATAAGGGAGTCCGGCACCCCATACTCCCGAAGCACCCCCCACAGGAGTCCCCGGGGAACACGGTCGAACGCCTTCTCCAAGTCCACAAAACACATGTAGACTGGTTGGGCGAACTCCCATGCCCCCTCCAAGACCCTGAAGAGGGTGTAGAGCTGGTCCACCGTTCCACGGCCGGGACGAAAACCACACTGCTCCTCCTCAATCCGAGATTCAACTATCCGACGGACCCTCCTCTCCAGGACCCCTGAATAGACCTTCCCAGGGAGGCTGAGGAGTGTGATCCCCCTGTAGTTGGAACACACCCTCCGGTCCCCCTTTTTAAAGAGGGGGACCACCACCCCAGTCTGCCAATCCAGCGGTACTGTCCCCGACGTCCACGCGATGCTGCAGAGGCGTGTCAACCAAGACAGCCCCTCAGCATCCAGAGCCTTGAGGAACTCCGGGCGGATCTCATCCACACCCGGGGCCCTGCCACCGAGGAGCTTTTTAACCACCTCGGCAACCTCAGTCCCAGAGATAGGAGAGTCCACCCCTGAGTCCCCAGACTCTGCTTCCTCATTGGAGGACGTGTCGGCGGGATTGAGGAGGTCTTCGAAGTATTCCCTCCACCGATCCACAACGTCCCGAGTTGAGGTCAACAGCTCCCCATCCCCACTGTATACAGTGTTGATGGAGCACTGCTTCCTCCTCCTGAGACGCCGGATGGTGGACCAGAATCTTTTCGAAGCCGTTCGGAAGTTTGGAAGTGTAAATATTCCTTGGAGCTGAATTGTTCTGATCATAATTATTTGCTAGTCCAACTATTATATTATATCCTTCAATACTTGTGTAATTTTGTTGCACTGTGTACTCTTTCCTGTTGCTTTAACTCTATAAATTCCCCCACTGTAGGATAAATAAAGGATTACCTTATGTTATTTTATCTTAGATAACACTTTTTATAGGATACATGACATGTACTGGGTTATTTCAAGGTCTTAATTATATTTTTTGAGTTGGCTCCAATAACATATGACTTAAGTAACATGTACTTTGAAAGTTAATATGAATTGATGCTGAAAATGACCAGTCTTATCTACCTGGATACTCTCTGTTGGACTAAAAGGCATCTGCCAATGACTTCTGTCTCAGGGTTGACAGTCTGTCAGGCCCAGGGAATGGGGAACATCTCTTCTCCTCTCTCTTGTGCATGGTTTTTCATGTGCTAAAATAAAATTGTAGTGTTTCCACTGTATTTTAGAGCCTTCTTACAAACTACACAACTTGCCATTGTTTTGATTTCGGGATTAAAATACAGCCAAACCACAGTCCTTTTCCTTTCTGCCATTCTTGATTCTTCTGCTCTCTTATCTCTCTTCATGATGTCTGTGTGTAGAGTGTGTAGAGTTGAGTGGGCGGGGCCAGGGAAGGGGCCAGGCTGAGTCTACCTGCATGCTTGTTTGGCTGACGCCGCTGAGCCATGTGAAGGTACAACGTCAAAAGATGAGACGAGAGGGAAGAGAGGAGGACAACGTGGCAGACACTGACTTCAATGAATTCGCACTTCGCAGCAGTCAGTTCTTGTGGGAGAGAAAAAAAGATTGAGTATCGATCTTTTTATACGAGTATCGTTCAATATCAATACCAGCGTTGGTATCGATATTATCGATACTTGGATCGATCTGCCCACCTCTAGTCGTCATGGAAACAACATTTAGAACGGGAAGTCCCACTGTAGATGTCCACCAGTAGGTCCCAGCAGAGCTCTGCGAGTCTTCGCTTCAGTAAAAAAACAAAAAACATTCCCAATCTGAGATCTGTCACTTGCCTCACGATAACTGCCACAGCAGTAGGTACTACAGGTACTGTAGGTGGTAGATGTCACGAGGTTAGTGTGTGACATCTGATGAGTGACAGCGCGCAAAGAAAAAAAAGATTGTTACAGAGAATAGGATGTTAGACGACGGAACTATTTGCGCTCGTCTCTCATGTAAAATAAACTACTCTGGACCAGTCCACAAATACACTCCTTCCAAAAGTCATAAAGAATGCAAAGTCTGCAACAAATGAGTACAACAAGTCATTAAAAGAGGAAAAAAAAAATCACGTGAAATGAGATGAAAAACTGAAAGAAGAGCAATATGAAGTGAAAACAATGTGTGGAAAGAAAATCAAATGTAAATGTAAATACAAGCAATGTTAAATGAACAAAAAATATGCAAATCCCTTCAAATATATACTCTTCATATATACCCATTTTGTGTTTTCATTTAGGCTATAATGACTGTTCACATTATGTCAACGTGGGTTTATGCACAGCTGCACTACTTCCTGAACTTCAGCCAGCTGCTTTGTTTCCTGTGTGCCATTAATGGACAGACTGATTAATCCAGGTGTGTCTGACCTCACAGCAATGGTCAGACACACCTGGATTGATCAGTTTGTCCAATAATGGCACACAGGAAACAAAAGAGCTGGCTGAAGTTCAGAAAGGGGTGTAGTTGTGATTTTAGCTTTTTTGTACACCAAAAATGTAAGAGATACTGGAGCTTGGTTGTGGGATGGTGGGACTGCTCGTGGCAGGCGCCAGAAAATTTCCCTTATTTTCAAATCCAAAACTTGACAGGTATGCCCATTAGTGACATCACAGAGGATTTGTCCAATAATATACAGTCTATGGTTCCAAACACTAAATGGGAGCTGCTTCCACAACAGAGGAACCTGACAACTGAAGGTTCTGCCTCCCATTCTACTTTTAGAAACTTTGGGAACCACAAATAAACCTGCAGTCCTCTGTTGGGATGATATGGAACTATATCTTTCTAAGGATAAGAGGAAACTAGGCCCTTAAAAGCTTAAGCGATCTTTGCATTTTAAAAAATTGAAAGGAGCTTTTCTTCTCTAGAAAAAGTTTTGGCGCTGCCTTCAATTAATGTAGGAATATGTTAATGTCTTTGCTGTTTCCCTGTGAAATTGTTGATCGGGAATGAAATATCATCCACAACACAAAATGCATAAAATAGACTGCATGGGTTCTATGATGTATTAATATTTTATATTTCCACTGGAAATTCGAAGTTGCTTAACACTAAATGCATCGAACTCTAAGAGAATAACGGCATTTTAATTTGGATTACCAGCAATCAAGTATCATAAGCTAATTGGTGGAGAGACATTCATTTGTATAGTGCACCATCAAAGAGTAGCAACCTCTGTGAATGTGGTTTTCCCTTATTTCTACATGAATATTTTAAAAGCTTTTGCCATGCCCTACAGGACCTGAAGGCAACATTCCACTTATGTAGTGGGAGCAGCGCGTGCCCACTGCCCCCCTCCCTGCCCCGACTGAAAACTGAGATAGTAAAGGAGGAAAAAGCAATGGGAGGACAGACCGTGGAGGGAGAAAGCTTGATGTATTAGCTAGTCTGTTGCTTCGGGGCTTTCTCCCCTTAATGTTTCGCTTTGCCAGCAACCAAAACCAGTTTGCTTCAATGTAGCGAAATCCAGCGTGTGTTTTACGTGGCCGATAAAACGTCCTGCAGTGAACGGCCGTCTGTTAGCGCGACTAAACTAAAGTTAGCCCGCTCCGGCTAACTTAGCCTGCCGTTAGCTAGCGAGAACCTACAAAAAACACAGAAGTGTACCAGGGAGTTAACGGCCAACAGCGACGCTGCGGCGTAAAGTTACTAGTAATGTTGCCTCCTGGGATTAACTTCAGATACGGATGATACCGAGAACCGGCGACTGGCGTAGAGTGAGTTCAACGGTGAGCCAGACGACCACGGCTATGTCGGGGTTGACTCTCGGCTCCGGCAGCCCGTCTGAGTCCCGAGGTTGGCCGCACTCGGTGCCGTGGAGGCTCGGGGGCTTCTTCTTCCTCCTGCTGCTGGAAGGCGCCGGCTGCCTGGCCAGCCCGAGCAGCCCCTCGGGCGTCAGCACCAACAATAACAACAACCCCTTTATCAACATATACATTAGCGTGGAGGAGGTGAAGAAGCTTTTGGGTAAGAAAGGCCTGCATGTGAAAACCAGCTGTCTCCAAACATTGTGCCGCTATCTGTGTGTGTTGTACTGCTGATGTACCCCCCTCGTGCGCATATACTTTTAACACTATATAGTACAGAAGTTTTAGTCAGCAGCCACGGTGCAGCATGAAGTAGAGACGGTTTTATATGCTGCCTGGTTAGAGCAGACGAACTTGGAGGAAATGCCACTGGAGTGTAAACACTGATGGACAAAATGGTTTAACTCCAGCCTCCTATGTGTTCAGCATGTTAGTGGTAATCCCTAAAGGCATTATGATCTGGGGGAAAAAAAATCCCTGTTTTTGCAAGTTGCAAATTTGAGCCCCCATAAAATGCTTTTGTAAAAAGCATAAGGAAGAGATTACTTTTTAGATTGCTTTTATAAGCTGAGCTTTAGACACTAGATTTAGACCTTGTATAGGCAACACCTGAGTTGGGCAGTTAATAGAAACTGACAGGAAGAGCCTATAGCCGACATAATCTTGCCAATTTTAATGATTTCATATATTAATATCATACAGTCATGGAAACAATTATTAGACCACCCTTGTTTTCTTCAGTTTCTTGTTCATTTTAATGCCTGGTACAACTAAAGGTACATTTGTTTGGACAAACATAACAATAACCACAAAGATTGCTTATAAGAGTTTTATTTAAGAGCTGATATCTTACCATTTTCCATGGTTTTCTTGACTATGACCTAAATCACTTAGGTTTTTACATCAATAGCTATGGCGTTGTACTGCCAAAAACACTGCTTTTATGTGTTCAGTGTTTTCTTTTCTGTCTGTTTTAGTCACATGATGACGTTTAGTGGTACCAGGTATTAAAATGAACAAGAAAGTGAAGAAAAAATGGTGGTCTAATAATATTTTCCATGACTGTATTTATCTGCGTTTCCCTTCACTCATTTCAAAATCACAAATGTATGTAATCTTCCAATACAAACAAATATCTGGTTTGTGATAGTTGAGCATATTTGCAGCAAAAAACCTTGTTGCTGGTCTGTGGAGGTTTTAAAAAAAAATTAATTAAAATTCAGTCTTTGTAGTTGTGGTAAAACTTGAGGTCGTATCAGCAAATTTGTTTTCCATTTTTACTTAACAAAAATAAGAACAAATAGTCTTGAGGCGAGTCAGCCTTTCATTGCAGTCAGAAACGCTCTGCAATGTGTGATCAACAATTTTGTAAAGAAAAATATCTCAAAACCACAAGTGGAATTGTGAAGTAAGCTTCACCAAATATGCAGCAAATAAAATATGTTGTCATGTGTAATGACAGTGCTGTTCGGTTGCATCATGTTGCTGTAAAGGGTGTGTAATATCGGAGTATCATAACCTAATCTGCTATCTGGCGTGACAAAATAAGGCGACTACTTTTTAAGCCAAATACTATGCAAGCTAAGAATTTTAAAAAAATGTGGTAGACTGTTAAAATACTTTTTTACTGTATTGCTGAGCTGCTTTTAGTCTATGGTTCATGTTATTCCTGTAGTTGTAAAAGTATTTGTGAATATTTAAAAAAGTGCTTATCTCCTATATGCTGATTCCAAGGCTAAACACTGGCCATGAATGAGTTCTGAGGTGTTGATTTTGGGTTTGCTGAGTATGTGTTGAACGTGCGGTTTGAAGCTAGTTATTTACCACGTGAGTACCACCACACAGGCTAATGAAGGGGTAGAAGTGCTGGAGTCCAGTGTCTTTGTGGAGGAAGCATGTGTATCTTATACCTTTAGCAAATGTCCAGCTGTAAATAAATATGTCATCATCTTCTAGTGACATCCGCTTATTTTTTTTTTTCATTCAATGGGAACTAGCAGTAGTCAGCAAAATTATCTCTTCTTTAGTCAATTCCTCTGGGAAGAATTAGCAGATGTATCCGAAGGATATTGTGTTGGCTAACCTCACGTAAGCAGTGAGCCATCAGACGGTAGTACCTGCTTCCCTGCGACTGTGTGCAGGTCACTTTGATGCTTGAACATATTCAAAGAGCACCATGTTGATCCAAGTACATAGTTCATGTATTTTTGGTGTATTGTGGTATCGTCCATGCTTTAAAAACAAACCAATTGTTGGCCCGTGCTTTCTGACAAGAGAAAAGAAGTATGTATCAGTTTGTGCTTCTTTAAAACCGTTCCAGCTCTCTTTTTTTCGTCTCTTCGTAATCCGTGTGGTGTCTGGTGGAGCGTGGGCTGACTCTGTCCCTTTTGGTTCCTCTTGTTCTCCATCATGCCATAGTTAAACATCCGTTACCAGACCAGGGCCTCTCATGCGGTTTGCCTGAAACCTCATCTGGTTGTATGGAGAAATCTCTTAGCGTTTGACAACCTTGTATGTGGATCTGAAAGTATGTGTGGACAGAAACTTCTATGATGCAGTGGCAACTGAAGGAATTAAACTTGCTGGTGAGAGTGAAAACTATCATCAGTTTCCTGACGTGAGCTGACTGCTGTGGAGTCTCTGCAGGTTGATGCAGAGACGCAAAGTTTACCTTTTTGTTGGAAACCAGGTGTGAAAGAGCAGGTCTAGAAATAACAATATTCTAACCTCTGACTCTCGGTTAAATAAACATTTTCAATGGACAGCATACTGGTGAATATTGTGCAATTATTTTCCTTTTTTTTTTTCCCTCCCTGAACAAATAATGATCGCTAATGTGGTTTAATAAGACAAGAGGGATGGATGTACCTGAGTACGAATTATCTAACAGGAAAAACGATTTGTATTGTTGTTTAACTTTGAATTCTTTTAGACATGCTGTGCCCTTTGAAAAGGGTTACTAGGCCACTGGCATGAAATAGGAGATCTTCATAGATTAATTTCAGCTGCCTCATATAAAGACTCATGAAAGCGTTCAGTGTGAAAGATCTGAGTTGAAAAATCATGGAACTCCGTTTCTATGAAACCTCATTGGTTGTATGGAGAAATCTCTTAGCGTTTGACAACCTTGTATGTGGATCTGAAAGTATGTGTGGACAGAAACTTCTATGATGCAGTGGCAACTGAAGGAATTAAACTTGCTGGTGAGAGTGAAAACTATCATCAGTTTCCTGACGTGAGCTGACTGCTGTGGAGTCTCTGCAGGTTGATGCAGAGACGCAAAGTTTACCTTTTTGTTGGAAACCAGGTGTGAAAGAGCAGGTCTAGAAATAACAATATTCTAACCTCTGACTCTCGGTTAAATAAACATTTTCAATGGACAGCATACTGGTGAATATTGTGCAATTATTTCCTTTTTTTTTTTCCCTCCCTGAACAAATAATGATCGCTAATGTGGTTTAATAAGACAAGAGGGATGGATGTACCTGAGTACGAATTATCTAACAGGAAAAACGATTTGTATTGTTGTTTAACTTTGAATTCTTTTAGACATGCTCTTATAAGAAAATGCCCTTTGAAAAGGGTTACTTAAGGCACACTGGCATGAAATAGGAGATCTTCATAGATTAATTTCAGCTGCCTCATATAAAGACTCATATTTGAAAGCTCCTCTTGTTCAAAAGGGAAAAAAAAAAAGATAATCATCTCAAAACTCCAGCGAGTTTCCTGTTTCTGGAGAACGTTGGATTAACATAGTAAACAAAACGCTAAACATGACTAATCAAGGATGGCACATGGTTTGTTCAAAGGGGCTGCTGTATCCAGCTGTGGTCAGGTGGCAACTGGGAACTGGTGAGCCACCCTGCCACATGCATACCTTCAAAGGCTTTTTTCCCCCTAACCTCAACTGAATTCCTTGGAGTAACTATATTTCATTTTAACAGCTAGCCAGTGGTTGGTATACAAAAATGTTATTGCATTTACTATGACCTTGTATAGACCAACAGTGAAGCCAGTGCTTCACTGTTGGTCCATTTTGTCTGTGGTTATTCCACTAATATTTGTTGGTAAAACTGACAACATTGTACCACTGTTTGCAAAGGTATTTTGTAATGGCTGCTGCCGGCACCGCAATCATTTGTTAGACCATTAAATTTACGCTTAATCCTTGTGTAGCAACAAATGCATCTTTACGTCACTGGTGGTTCTTGTTCCTGGACACCTCAACGGTAGCTCTAAAAAACCCAGTCTAAGGCTATTCATGCCACTGAGTGAGCATCCTAAATAATGTCATTTTTGTTTTTATTTCTCTTTCTTGAAGATATGGTGTAAATAATTGAATTAGAGGTGGCTGCATTTCATTTAACTGGCTGAATTTGAGGGTTTTGGTATTTTTGGTGACCATGATGGCTCACTGTTGCTCTACCATGAATCAGAAGGGCTCTTTTAATCTGTTTTTTAACTGTGTAGTTTCTAGTTTGTAGCACACTTTAATGAGGATTATTCAGAGGTTAATATTGTCTCTCAAAGTGTAACCAAAGTAATGAGTGTTTCCTTCTCCCCACCACTGTTTCTATCTGGTTTTGTGTCTCAGGAGGCTGCAGCTTATGACGGAGCTGTTCATGCCTCTCACACACAGACCAACATGAAGATCTCTACTTCTCCAGCTGTCATCAGGCAATAGCTGGGAAAAAACAAACAAACAAACACCAAACATGCACTTTCACAGTTCGCCCAAAATCACCACCTGAGATGACTGCATGTTTTTGGACTGTGGCTGAGATGTGAACCAGAAATCTTGTTGAGAGGCAAGAGTGCTCACCACAACTTAATTCAGATTCTAGTAGCAAACCAGCTTATTGATATGTTGGTGTAGACGCTTTCATCCAGGTCACAGTAACTCTTCTAGCCTCGTGTCTCCTTCTGAGAGACACCACTGAAAGCTTATTGATATCACAGACTTAAAAACCGTGGTCCCAAGGCGCTCTTTTAAAACTTGGCTTCACATCCTTCTGTCCTGTCACCACAGTCCAAACTAGTTCAGACTTGCCAGACTGCTGTCTGAACCTTTTGAGGACTTGTGCTACTTTTAACGCATTTTGGTGTGAATTTTTTTTTTTTTTTTTTAACCAGTTATTGCTTATGTTCTCCATAGAATGTTTAGGCGTTTCAAAGTTTGTTACAGTAGAGGGGAAAAAAGTATTTCTTTCATAAAGAACTTGGGTAATATTTCACACAAGAAAGTATAAAATCTCCAGTTGAGATATTCTTGTCATAGACTTTATACTGTAAAAGCAGATGACTGTGTTGAGGCTTGTTTCACTTTAATTACTTTACCAAACAGTCTGACTCTCAAGGGGTTATTAAGGAAAACATCATACCTTAACTGAAACAGGTTTTTACATACATGGCTAATCTGTGGATGGAAGGCAGGCAGCATGTCTGATCGCTTTTACACGTGACTGATGCGCATTGAAAGGTGAGTCTGTAGCGGCCACATGCATTCCTACGCTCAGCTCCCGTATCAGCTCTCTCTCAAGACCCACCAAGGCATGATGGTGTTGCAGCTGTTCAACTAAATTTCAATTACTGAACCTTTAATCAACCCCACTTGTCAGTTCAGAAGTCTTTTCACAAAACACAGCAAGGTGCTGTGATGTAGAGCCTGATGAGGATCTTGAGATGAAACAGGTGATCCATGTTGAATTTCTTTTTCTGGATTTTGAGAATTTGCTGGCAGTTTGGTAACATGCCACAGTGCGTGTCATGTCCAGCACATCAAATTAAATTTATGACTTTATTCTGACTCTTATTTTGGGAAAAAAATTAGATTCTTACAGCATTTTTTTTTTACAACCCTGCAATTAACAACTAAAATGTTAAGTGAAGTCCACCAGTTCCTATCAGGTGTTTTTGAAGGCTGTTCAGAGGCATCTTCACCACAATATTTGCTTAGTCGCTTTGCAGATGCTTCGTCAAAATTTTTACTTAACATGACAGAAAAACTTAATGATATATTGGCCACGGTTACATGATGTTTTTTAATTCAGAATTAATTATTCTGAATTAAATAATTCAGAATTAAACTGTTTTCCTTCGAGTTTACATGGAAATAGTAATTCCGAATTGAGGTTTACATGGAAAACACATTTGATCGGCTTTATCCAACTCCGCTTAAGGTCTGGGTGTTGGGAAGGGTTCTGATTGGATGGGGGGGGGGGGACGTCTTTACGTATTTACGTTTACCGGAAGAAAACAAACTTACTCGATTAGCCACAACATGGAAGACTACATTATTAGCATCCTTTTTGCATTTGTTTTGATTTTATTTTTGAAGCAGCTCACGACAACATTATAACCTAGCTGCTACAACTTTGAAAAGCTCATAATTTTTATGTTTCCTGCCATCTGTTCTTTTAATTATTTCCAGTTCCTCCAAGTAATTTATTAAATAAATCGTCTCTGCTCTTGACCCCGTTTACTGCGTGCTGTCATCTTGAAACTTTGTTTCGAAAACAAGCCCAGCGCAGAATATAAGATGGGCATGGGAACGAGCATGCGCAGAAAGACCGGAATTAATTTAAAGTGGAATCAGTGTATACATGACCGTGGAATTATTTTATTCAGATTTATAATCAGAATCAACCAGCCACTTACTTCGGAATTAAGTTTAATTCGGAATTAGGTGTTAACATGTTAATTTTTAATCGTTTTAAATCAGATTTAATTTTAATTCTGAATTAAAGAGGAATTAAACTTCCCATGTAAACGCACTAATTCTGATGGTCCTTTACATATGCATGAATTGACTGACTTTCCCTCTTTTTTTTTCTTTTTCCTGCAAAACAGAAAGACCCTTTCCTTCTAAACTCGTTACTTTCAAGAGACATTTCCACCAATTTTTTTTTCCCAACTGCACAATAAGGCTAGCAGGATAGAGTTTTGTGTAAATCTTTTGGTTAGCTGCTAAAATGTAAAAATAAGCAGGCTTTACAAAAATGTGAGGAGTGACTTAAACCGAGCATGTATCCTGAAAAGCTGAGTGCATGTTAGCGAACCAGCCTCCCTCCCCTCCTCCGTAGAGCTGAAAAGCAAAGCCCGGCTTTGAAAAAGAGTCTGAGGAGTGATTGGCAGCAGCATTCATTTCCTTCATGCCACTCTCCAAGGATCCTGTGGCTGAATAGGGAAGCCCTTGCTTTCAAACCTTTTGTCTGAGAGCTGCTGCACTCGCACAAGTTTCTGTAACGCATCAACCCATTTTATCAGCTGTCGCTCTTCAAGTAAAATCAGATACACCATCAAACTTTTATCTTTGGGTTATTTGATGCCAAATATCTTAAGCCTTTACTTAAATCATATGTGCAGTGGTTTAACCTTGTTGTTTTTAAATTGAGAAATTCATATAGTCAGAGTTTTTTTTTCTTTACTTAATTGTTTGCATCATATTAAGAAGTCCAACTCTAAACTGGAAAAAGAAAAGAAAAACATATTTGCTTTTACATATATAGCCCAGTCTTTTAAAACTGTTCCTCTGCACTAAAGCTGCCCATGTAAAACAATATCCAAAAATAGCTGATGAAGTGGTTTGTGTGTGTGAGGGAGAGAAAGAGACCTCCATAAATGACCCTTTAGTCACAGGTGACCGTTTTTAGTAAACCATTTTGTATTTGTTGTGTAAACCCAGGAACCCATTTGAGCAACAAGTAACCATGAATGAGTTCCCTTTAATGTGACAGCAGCAGACAGTCTTACTGATTCCTTTTCATCCCTTCATCCTCGTCTGCCTTCAGGGCACTTGAAGGAATAAAAGGGGGAAACCGATGTATGGTGTCTTTGAAGTGAGTCAAAGCAGCCGCAGAAATTGTGTGTTTCTCTTCTTGCTGTAAGATAATTGTGCCTATTTTTGCATGTAGTGTTGCTGTTGCTGGTGTCTGTAAATGCTTAGCGTTAGTGTTTGGTTAAGAGGTTGGTTGAACTGACGGCTTTGCGTCATTATTGTGCATTCCTGTTTATTTAGGCTTTCTTTCCGAGGCTTTCTTATGTTTAATCGTAAATAAGATGGGTGACGACTAGTGAAAAGGCCTTTGATCATATTGTAGTTCATATTTATTCAACATATAAGCCACATTTAAAGATAATCTACAACAGAGTGTTCAACAACTGTGAATTTTCATAGTTTTATGTAATAGATTAGGCTATACAAGATAACTTTTGAAGAGCTTGTATACCATAAAATGTTTGATGTATTGGCTGATTAGGATATTTGCTGACATATCAAACATAAAGTAGGTTTTATACTTTACTGAAAATTGGCTGCATTGCTTGCTGTAGGTGTGTTAATGTGTTGGCTTCTTTGCTAACTACATGTGAGCTACAATTTTTCTGCTGTTCCTTTCCATGCTTTGTCATTTGTGCAGTTGCGGTGTAAACTGGAGAAGCAGTCAATGCAGACAAGCATCTGCTGCTGTAACTTTTGATTCTCTCCTTTTTCTTTTTTTTGTGGCACAGTGTAAGAGATCACCACTATTTTTTTTTCTTTAACTGCTCATCGTTCAACTGAGACAGCAGGAAATGACACGGCATATAATGAAGTTTAGAGAAGTAGTTGATGGCTGTCAATTTGGGAAGGTTCATAAAGCAATTTCCAAACAACTTGAGTCCATTTTTATACACTGGGGGACAAAAAACTAACCAATGAGTGAAAAACACTCAAGTCTGTTTTCAATCTTCCAACATCCCAACAGGTTCACCCAAAAGTGACTCTTTCAGGGGGAAACTGAAAAGAAGGTATCATTCGGTTACTTCTTGAGTGGCGTTTTCCATCACACTCCAGAATCAGGTCTCTTCACTGCCTCTGCTGTTTTAGACTGATATCCTTCACTTCCCCTCCTCCTTCCTTATGTGCCTGTGGGTTTGTTTAAAGTTTCCAGATGATAGAGTTTCACACAGGCTCTCATTTTCTCCTGCTTTGCTTAATGTGGTCAGTATCTCCCTAGTGGCTGGCTGTCTGTCTCCGAAGCACTCAGAGATGGGGCGCTTTGCTAGGGAGAATATCCACTGTGTGCACAAGTGGGTCTTTGTTATATCTGTCCTGGACCTTGCCACCTGGCCACCACCACCTTTTGTTCTCATTTTTTTAAAATCTGCAGTGTGACCCCTCAGCTTGTTCAAGAACACAACTTATTGATTAAAGACATTGTGGAGCCCTAGAAAGCTGCAATGTTGCTTTACTTCATAGTTTAAATCAGTAAAAATGGCCATTCAGTCAATTCATGTGACACCCCACCCCCCCAATTAAATCATTTATAGCACCATCAGTGCATCTATGACAATGTCACTTTCTGAACCCACAAGAAAAATGTGCAAAGAGAGAATCCCCTTTCCTTTCCTGCAGATCAGAGCGAGGTACTTGTACTCCAGTTAAGCTGCTCAGTGGCCAACAGCAGAGAACTGGTGCTTAGCAGATTGCAAATATAAGGTGTTGGTCCTTCCAAGGATGGTAGAAGTGGGTATAACAGCAATTATAATTTATTGTAATCTCAGTAAAACCAATATACTTGTGCATTTTATAATCCATTATATCCATAAGTGACACCAAAACCTCAAATATTACTCTTTATAGATTTTGAAAATAAATCTGCATGCCTTGGCCCTAGGTATTATGGAGTTAATGTCAGATGGTCCTTATTTCTTGCAGTCATTAGTCATTAGTAGATGTTTTCAATTTAAGGTGGATTCATCCTTGGCTGAGGAAGAAAAAAAAACTAGAATAGTTTCTCCCATGTTGCAAGATAATGATTAGTAGATGTATAGTCTATTAGCTTTTTAATTTTTTAATTTTAAAGGTATGACATCCCACTTTTGAACTTGGCTCATTACAGTTGTTAGAAAGGAAATCAGAATCGTCTACACACGAAGTAATTTTTTGTTGTCTTTGTTTGTCCATCTAACTGTAGAAGTCTTATTGCTAGTGTTATTCCGATACCAGTATCAGAAATTGCTCTGATGCTGCCAAAAATGCCGGTATCGGTATCGGTGAGTACGGGAGTCCAGGCACCAACCGATACCAAGAAATTTATATTTAATGATTTATTTACTGGTTATGTCCGTTACAATACCAGTAAAAACAAATTTTTTTTTTTTTTTTTTTTTTTACAATACTGTTTTATTCTGTCTTATTTGGAAATAAATATAGACATAAATGGCTTTGATTTGCTGTATTTATTCATGTTTTGCAACAATGATAATTATATTACAGTCTGGCAATTATTATTTTTTTTAATATCATACTCGGATTGATATTTGGTATCGACCGATATCCACAGCTCAAGAATCGAAATCGGTATTGGGAGGGAAAAAATGGTATGGGAACATCTCTACTTATTGCTGTGTGTATGATGCATCTAAGGTTAAATGTGTCAAATGCCCTATTTGTACTGGGCTGGTATTATAGGGCCCTATGAAATCCGTTTTATTTTTTCTCAAATTCTGTTTTAATTTTTTTCATTTTCTGTGTTTTTTGGTTTTTCATTTTTGAAAATTCCGTTTTTAGGATTTTATGCAAATTTAACTCCAAAACAGTATATAAGGTAATGAAAAATAGATAATTTATGTAATTATAACAGTAAACTTTAATGTTTTTATACTTTTAAACATATTGTGTCCAACAAAACAAATGTTTTGTTGACAATCAAAACAAAATTCAAAAGTTATTTCTTATGTAATAATAAATAAAGAAAAAAAAAATCAAATGGGTAAAATCTATTTAAATTGCAAAAAATAAAGAAATTGAAACAGCAGTAAACTAATAATTTTTAGCCTGTTTAATTTCTTCTGTTATTAGACACATAGTTTGTCATAACGTACCTGACATTTTTCAGGTATGTCATGACAAACTGAACAGAAAAAAACTATATTTACTAGAGCTGATGTAGATACTTTGAAATCCAAACACTGAACACTGGTTGTGTTTATGAGTGTGTGTCCTTGTGTGTGTTTTTTTCTTTTTTCTTTAGGTGTTCCAGCTATTACAGACATCGCCATTTAAATAATGTCAGCCTCTTTGTTTTTAGCTCAGTGAGTGACTCTCTCTTTTTTACGTTTATGCTTTTCACTTATTAAAGGAGCCGTATGTAAGAGATCTAATAAAACGAATCATAAAATGACCCCGATATGTCAACAGACATTTAAAAATCATGTTCATTTCAAATACTTATGTCACTGACAACAGCATTCAAGCCAGGATATTCCCGTTTAAAAAGAGGAGTTGCAGCCCTCAACTGATGTTGATGTTGTCATTTTTTGTTTTGGCCTGAAGCGCCACCCTCCACCTATCTCCCAATCACGAAGTCAGTGGTGTTTCGGCATCCGGGTTGCCAGCTCGGCTCTAATTATCGCAGCAGCCGCTACGAACGTGTTGGATGAAAAAATGTCTAGCTTTCCAAAACCTAAAAGACCTCGTTATGAATCCGAGTTACGTCGTGACAAGGTCCGAAATAAAACAAGGATTTGTATAGGAGATGCTTTTGATAGATGGAGACGGCTGAAAGCGGAGAAGAATTTGAAGACAGACGCCAACGTTGCTGATTTTCTCCTGGACAGGTAAGATTCATAGCTAAATGTTTGGCTAACGCTAATTTACTTGGACAAGGTAACAGTGGTACCTCTACTTACGAACGCCTCTACATACGAAACTTTCAGGTTACGAAACGCCTCAAAGGGAAAATATTTCCTCTAGTTACAGAAGATCAAAGAAAGAAAAGATCTTTCATAAAGCATTAAATATAATTAACAGAAATAAACTTACTGTGTAGGACTCGTCGCTTGCCATGACAGCCTACGTTCCTGCTGCATTCTGCAGCCGACCTGGCAACCTCTGGTCGGGGAGGAGGGGGAGGGTACACGCCGCTCAATAGTAATTTGAAAGTGACTGCAGTACCAGTTTTGGCCATAATCTTACAAACGGCTCCTTTAAGTGATCTTCGCTCTAGACCACGGGGCAGACCAGGACACGCTGGAGAGAATATGGGCCCGATCTTCCGCCAGATCTCCTAAAGCTGCTATTTAGGGATAGATCCTCGCACGTATCTTTCGTGCCCATTTCAACTGTGTGCTGGTTGAACTTGCAGAACATTGAATCGCCAGATGCATAATAATCCCTGAGAAACTGCTCTGCCTTGTACCTGGGAGTAAGCCGCTAGTTCCTTTGCTTTATCGCTGGTTTCTCAGGTGGCTTCTTTTTTTTTTTTTTTTTTTTGTTAATGAGGAAAGCGGGGGCAGGAGAGGGCAGAGAAGCTAGTGTCCCCACCTTTTAGCGACCCCTTTTGGAACATTTTTTCGAAAGAAAAGTTCCTTTTAGTCCGGGAGAAAAAAAAAATGTTTTTACCCAAATTGCCGTTCAGTTCTGTTTATATTGCACATTTAAAGTGAATTCCATTTTTAATCTCCATTTCCGCAATTCCGTCCGTGATTCCGTGATCGCGGATTCCATAGGGCCCTGGTATTACCTGGGGACCTGTGGTAATATGCAATTATTCCAGATAGAGATGTCCCGATCCAGCATTTTGAACTTCCGATCCGATACCGATATTTATATGTACTTCCGATCTGATACCGATATCTGCCGATACCGATACCAGCCTATCTGAGCATGTATTAAAGTTTTAAGTCATTTAACCAACTTACTTTGTTGTCAGAGTCATGCTGAATAGGGTTTTACTCCTGATAATAACTAGCCAGCTGAATTAGGTGCATTTGAATAATACACATTGGTTGGTAACGAGAAACTGACCTATTTATTCAACAAATCAACACAAAATAGACAAAATGATAAATAACAAACAGAAATGGCATCAGTAAACCACGGCTTTACAAGCCATAAGTGCAGATAATATTGTTAATTGTATTAAGCAAACACAACCTGAGTTTAACCGTCTATTGACAGCATCAGTACCTGTGCTTTGACACTGTTCAGTGGCAGTTTGTCACGATTCCCAAACGTCCCAAACGGGGGTGGGGTGGTGGAGAGGAGCTCGAGTTGTCTCGCGCGGGGGGCGGGGTGTTTGTGGCTGTGCACTGTGCCCGACAGAGAGAGAGAAACAGAGAGAGAGAAGTGCAGCTCGCGAGGCAGACAGCAGCCAAGTGATGGCTTCAAACCTAGCGGTTTGAGTGCCAGTGAGTCGCTAAATCACCAGAAAAAGTCGCTAGATTTGTCGCTAGTCGCTTTTTACAAATTAAGTCGCTAGGGGGGTCTGGAAAGTCGCTAGATATAGCGACAAAGTCGCTAAGTTGGCAACACTGATTGGGAGGGAGATGCTCGTGTGCTGAAGGTGTGCTGGAAAATGCGGACCGGATATTAGGGAAACACAGAGCAAAACCTGGAATGGGTTATCTGAATAATGCGGTGCGCTGGAAAACCCGGAACGGACTTTGGAAAAAAAATGGATCGGGAGTCTGGATCGGCATTTTTAGGGCTTGCCGATCCGATACCGATCCACATTTTTTGCCCATATCGGCGGCCGATCCGATCCGAATATCGGATCGGGACACCTCTAATTCCAGAGGACGTCTGGAAATATATGATGAATCAAAACCCAGAATCTGCAACCAAGAAATCTAAATCTGTAGCCAAGAGCGCAATCATCTTTCTGTTACATTTTCTTTTCTCACTATAAGTTCTAAAACCATCTCCATTTTTGAACCATCTTTCTCAATTGCGCTCTTTCTTTTCTTGCTATTCTGAAATGAGTGTCACTTCCTCTCGATCTCCAGCAAGGGAGGTGGGACAAAACCAAGATCTAGTAACTCATTGGCTGCTCAATGACTCGCTTTACAACGACGTCAGAGCCCCAGACTTCATGGAGAATAGGTGCTGTGCCCTTATGCCGAGAAATGAATCCCCCTCCACGGCAGCACACTACTAAAACTAGGACATTCTTCCATCTCTTTCATGTTTATTGAAGATGATGAATCAAATAGGAAAGTTAAGCTCCATCAGTGACTAAGGCTGGAAATGCCTCAGAAACTGAAGGCTGATGTTCTCGATCAGTGTGTTTTTATCCAGAACAGCTCTGGGCCTGTTTCACTAAAGTGAAATTAAAAGATCCAGGATGTCTGAGAGGGTGGGGCTTGACCTTCATCCTGTATTATTATATCCATAACTATATATCCATAACTCCAAATACCAAACTTCGGTGTCGTTAGCTTCATATAACATTTACATAGGAAGTCTGAAACTTAGTTTAAATTAGATATTATCACATTGAAAAACTTCCTTAAACCCTCAAGCATACATTTAATTTTAATACCTTAACAACGGTATTTCCTCATTGTTGTCCTATTTACAGATTTGTTTGTTTTTGTACTATGTTGTACACGATTAATAAATTTAATTTAAATGAAGTAGGCCTTGTTTGCTCAAGCAAAGAATAGCATACCATCACTAGAGAGAGGAGGTCCAACCTGAAACACTGTCCTGTTAAAGCTCTTCTGAAAAGAGCAGCTTCATCTAAACCAGGGATGTCAAGATCCAGTCCTGGAGGGCCACTGTCCTGCATTTTTTAGATGTTTCCCCGCTTCAGCACACCTGATTCAAATGACTGGGCCATTAACAGACTTGTGCAGACCTGGATGACAAGGTGGTGATAATCCATTCATTTGAATCAGGTGTGCTGAAGCAGGGAAACATCTAAGGTATGCAGGACAGCGGCCCTCGAGGACTGGAGTTTGACACCCCTGATCTAAACCATCATTCAAAAATGAAAAGGACATTGTGAAAGAAACATCCTTGACATAAATGGAATTTAATATGTTGTGGACCATCACCACTGACTTAATTAAGATCTACCTCTGAAAGCTCAGTCATTTTTAATCGTCACAACAACGGGAATAATATTGAAGAGAAACACGTCATCAATCAAGCAACTTTCTAAAGTCTGCCAACCTTAGACCTAAATCATGAATGGACGTATAAAATGGTCATAATTCTGAATTATAGTTTTTTTGTAAAGTTTGAATGTTGGCTGATGAAAATAACATTTGTGAAAGAAGCTTGAGAATAACTTCATTAAATGTCTTTCCAATCAGAGTGACAGCTGACTGAAGACGTTAGAGTAGCATGATTTAGGATGATTTCAGACCTGTGGCCCGTTTGTTTTGGTTCCGAATCAGGAGCTGAATCGAATGCAGTTGTTTCGTTTTTCGTTTGGGGCGTTTGTGTTCACAAAGGCAACCATCTGTAGCGGTTCAAAGCTGTTAACAAATGCCATGCGCGAACCAACTGTTCTCTTATTGGTCAGAAATGATGCGGAAGGAGTTTCCTCTCGTCCTCTCTCTCTCTCTTACTCCCCTCTCTTGGAGGTTGAACCACAGTTATGAGTGAGTTGTGTCGGTTGCTGTGTTGATTATGTTCTCACTGCAAACGAACAGCTCCAGGTCTCGAATGGAAGTGAGCCGAGACCACCTCTCCTAGGCGATCTTGACTCGCTTGTTTTGTCCCGCATCCGAGCGCAGTTGCTGTGTTCACATATACCAAACGAACCGATCTTTAGGGAGAAACGCTCCCTGTTTCGGAACAACTCCTCCAAATGGGACAGGTGTGAAAGCACCCTAAGAAACCCTGCTGGTTAACCTGGTCCAGCTCACCTGGTCCAGACCAGGTCAAGACCAGGTCTGAATCAGCCAGCATGTGATAAGTAACAATATTGTTCATAGAGATCAAACACTCGTCTGACAGCGTGACGTCTTTACTAAAACAAAAGCCTCTGTTACAGTCACTGTTCTGTTTATGTGTAATTATGCACATACAAACCAAGGATTCATGTCACA
The DNA here is from genome assembly GCA_018398805.1 of Hirundichthys speculiger. NCBI lineage: Eukaryota > Metazoa > Chordata > Actinopteri > Beloniformes > Exocoetidae > Hirundichthys > Hirundichthys speculiger. Next base: position 429,802 of record JAGFBZ010001902.1, read on the forward strand.
TTTAGGGATGCACGATAATTATCGACCAGATAACTATCGGGCCGATAACAGGAAATTATGTCGTCCGATATCATGACGAATAGCCCCGATAAGATATGTATTATTGTCAACGGCAGTGCCTCGCTCCCTCAGTGCTTTGAATGATCGGCAGTGAATGTTATGTTCAAGTGATGTCGGCATAATCAGAAAAACAAGTTCTCAGTAAGGAAAATCAAGAAAACCTCCTCATGCCAGAAAACAACTTCTCCTCTCCTCTCCTCTCCTCTCCTCCTCTCCTCGCCATCATCGCTCTCATCTAAAGCTTTCATGAAATTAAAAAAAAAACCCAAACTAGCGAACCTCATTTACTTTAATTAAAGGCATTCATTTGAAACGGAACCACAAGCCAAAATCCTTTAAATGTAATTTCTTTGTTACTATGGAGTGCACTTTTTCAGTTTATTCACACAGACAAGTCTAACTTGTGTCAGTACATTATACACTGTGCATTATTTTTTATTGTCATTGAGGAATGCACTTTTTCAGTTAGTAATTCTGATGCATGTATTTCCATCAGTTCAAGGAGCCTTTATTTTTTATATCAGTCAGTAATGCACCGTATTTAAGTTGATGTGAGATATCAAATCGATTTGTAGGTTTAATATCAAATGTTTGAGAGGCTTGCCAATGATTTTTCATTGGAAAAAATAAATATCTGTTCATTTAAAGAGTCCAAACTGTTTTTGGTTTTGTTCATAGTATTGATGTAATGATCTTAGGTATATGTGTGTGTTATCGGTTATCGGTATCGGTTAGGGCTGGGCCAAAAAAATCGATTTTTATATTAATCGCGATTTTTTTTCTTGGGATTTTAAAAAATCGATTCTCATACACGAATCGATTTTTGGCTCCGTGGAAATACTCCGCTCGCTGTCTCTTTTGTCATCTACACTTCCGGAAATAGAAGCACTTGTGTCACCATAGTAACCAGAATGCCGGCAAATTCACGCGACAAAATGGCGGAGTGCAGCGAGCGGAGTACTTTCACAGAGTCTGAACTCTTTCCCACACCGCCCCACTTCAAATCAAACGTATGGACTTAATTTGGTTTTTATAAAAAGCACGGGGCAGGAGAGCTCGATATGAGGAAAGCCATATGTAAGCGTTGTCGCAGTCAAATCTCTTACTGTGGTAACACCACGAACATGACGGTGCACATCCTTCGCCACTGAGCTCTCTGACAGGCTGGGTCCGCGTTTACTCGAGAGGTAAAGATACTGGCGGTGATAGCTAATGTCACGCCCCGGGTAGTTTAATTAATTATTCATTAACGTGGCGTGTTTGTCATGATATCGTGTTGCCGTAGCGTGTTATTAGCGGTTTGCCCGGCAGCTGTAAAGCACAACGGATCGCCAACATGACAACACTGCATGAGAACATATTCACGACACGTCCTGACTGCTGTAGGCTATTAGTGTTAGCAGTTGCTACCAATAGCATCTGTATCCGCAAAGAGAATAACGACATGGATTTATTGTCGTTTACATCACGTAGCCTATGGAGCAACTGAGGCGGGTAGAAGAAGACAACGCTTAGGTAAGAAAATCAAGTTTTGTTCAACGCTAGACAACTTTTAAAATTAGCAACTATAGGCTGCATTGTCTCGGTTCTATTCGGATAACTCGGTTCAGTTCGTGGTCGGAAACTAAAGACTCGGGTCGGGTCGTTTACGGGTCCAAAAATTGCGGGTCCATTCAGGTTTGGACTCCCGAACTTATGATAATAGCTCGGGTCGGGTCGGTTTCGGGTCGAATTTTCACGGCTCCATTCGGGGTCCCGTCCATGAAAGTGGACCCGTGAAGACCTCCAAACCAGAGGTCTTCAACCCTGGTCCTTGAGGCACCATATCCAGCAGGTTTTAGAGGTGTCCCAGCTTCAACACACCTGATTTTAATTAATGGTCGTTATCAGGTTGTCCTCTAAGTCTGCACAAGTCTGTTGATGACACAGGCACTTGTATCACGGTGTGAAGAAGAAGGGGAAACATCTAAAACCTGCTGGATAGGGTGCCTGGAGGACCAGGGTTGAACACCTCTGCTCTAAACTACAGAAATTGCGCATTTTTGAAAAATATTAAAACGTATTTAATCTTTATATTTTTATTATTATTTCATACTTAAAATAATATAATAATAATAATAATAATAATAATAATAATAATAATAATAATAATAATAATAATAATAACAATAATAATAACAATAATAATATATTATTATAATATTATATATAATAATCAATAATTACATATAATAAATATAATATTTAATATTATTATTATATGATTTTTATATTTCAATAATTGAAATATAAAAATTGCAATACTTGGTAAAATCGAAATGCAATACTTGTTTAATCAGAATCGCAATATAAATTGAATCGGGACCCAAAAATCGTAGGAGAATCGAATCGGCACAAAAGTGTATCGGCACAGCCCTAGTATTGGTTTTAAAAAACAGTTATCGTGCATCCCTAGTCACAATCAAAGTTTTAGTGGATTAAGTGTTAATATTTGTAGGCCTTGATGACACCTTCAGGACTTCATGTCTGTGGATTAAAACACAGACTTCACTTGTCCCTTTCTAGTAAGCTGAACTAAACACAGACATCGGGGTGTAATCTTTAGATCACAGCAGGTCCTCACGTAATACGAGTCACATGTGAAGAGGGTATGGACTAACTTAAGGAGGGGAAAAAGATTTGGTTTTTAAATTGGCTTATTCTGATAACCAGTTATTCGAGAAGGTATCGAGGTATCTGGACAGATTGAATCTACCCCCCCGCCCCATCTACCTCTAAGAATCTAGTTTATTGACCTTTGACCATATTTGTCAATTTGACATATTGACAATCATGTTGCAGTAACAGTATCATAAGACAGAAGCTGTGCATCTTTTCTTCTTTTTAGCGTCTTCTTCTGTCACTAACTTCTCTTATCTGGAGTTTTACAGATGCAACTGTTCAACTTCGCAGTTCTTCTGAGGCTGAGAAAGTTCCAATTAGCAATCTTGATAATCTTGTCATTTCTCTGTTCTGGAGCCTCTGAAGCTGATTGTGGAAAGAAGGGAACTTCATAAAATGAAAAACATTGGACAGCCCTAAGCATCCTCTTTTTGATTGTCTTCAGTCAGAGGCTTCCTCAGATCTGCAGCACAGATCCCTACAGGAGATCGTTCCTCAGCACAGCTGGACCGTCTGTAATAACTTTGAAAGAAGTAAAAATAACAAAAGTTATTGAAACCTCTAATTTCTCTTTGGGGATAACCAAGGTATTATTGAACTGAGCTTACTGGGTCTGGTGTAAACATCATGGTCTGGACCTGCACACGTTCATGTTTCTGGCCCACATTTAACTTGATTTAACCTGCATTATTTACCTGTTGATGAAATGAAGGGGGGGTGTTCCTGAAATCACAGAAATTATTTCTCCTTCTGCTGTTTTTCTTTTAATTCTTCTTCCTTCTTTCTTCTTTTTTGCTTCTTTTTTCTTCTCCTTCTTTTTCTTTGTTCTTTTTTTTCTTTCTTCTTCCTTTTTCTTTTCCTTTTTTAGCTTCTTTTTTTTCCCTTTTTTTCTTTTCTTCTAATTCTTCCTCCTCCTCCTTTCTTCTTCTTTCTCCTTCTTCTCCTGACATTGTTAAAATCAGTGTCACTCCTGGATGAGCTTGCTTCCACAGATGGTTGGGCAGTTCTCAGTGATTGACTGGCCTCACCTTTCTCTTCTCATAATTCATAGTTTTCAGATTGCACACACGTTATCACCTGAAACATGACAAATCACACTTTCTCTTGCAAGGTCTCACAGAAATGTCTTTAGGTTGATTTCACCAACAGAATTTATTTTGTGCATTATTAATGTGTAACAAACCAATGTATGAACATGTAGAAATAAAGGATATTTTGTCGCTACTGCTTCATAGCACCTAAGTGTGCCTGTGTTTTCTGAAATTTGTGGGTGGTACAGTGTACTCTGCCTTTCCTGCTGTAAATCACTTGACACTGAGAAGCAAAAATACCAGGCAGGAAATCATCAGCTCCACTAGTCATCATCGCCTGCTGCCAGTTCATTATGTTGGAATGGAATTCAAGTGTTATTGTATTAATGTAAATGCAATGTAAACCGCGTGGTGATGTTGTGAAGTTCTAACCATACTGTGATCAAACACTCATGAAGAATGTGTCTTGTTTATGGTGCACATTTCACTACAAAGCGGTTATCCCATTCCTGTGTGTGTGAGTCAGGGATTAAAAGACAGTACATCAACTTCCTCAACCTCAGGAACCACTTATTCCCTCTGCTTAGTCTGTGTACACTGACTTTTGCCATTGTCTCTGAGTCCTGCTTTAGACGTCTTTCAGTTTGGGTGGAAGGCCAAAGTGCTGTGAGAGAGGAAAAACTTGGGCCACACTGTGGGTCTGTATGCTTGGCTGCTTAGTTAAACTGGCATAAAGGCGCTGTGGGCTCCTGATGAAAGAGGGGAGGCACGGAGTGGGGAGCATAAGAAAGGCAATTATTTCTGTGGCTGCAGTTGTCCAGAGACGTGAAATCTGATCAGCACTAATTTGAATCCTTGTCTGCCTGATGTATAAATATTCCTGTTTGCCAAGAGAGCATTATGTCACTGTTGTGCTTATGCTAATTTTATACCTTCTACTTCTGAAACATATAAAGAAGCATTGCTCCCAAGTGCTCAATAAGCACATGCTTATTACTATATAGCTTATTGCTGTATTTTACAAATACAAAAATGCATTCATGCCACGTATGTATGTGTTTCAAGTAGACATGTGCATTTGTGTGCTTTATAACTAACTTTTGGAAAACTGAAAACCAAACAGTCATCAGGAAAACAGGGTTTTCTTTTGATTTTTCATGGTACTTTTGTTTAATCAAGTTTTACTGAGGGTATTTGAGATGTGACAGTAGTTTCTGGGGGGTTCAATACAATAACTTTGGCCTTAGATGTCACATTCAATATATTATCCTTTTATAGAAATTCTGCTTCTACCACATTAACTTTTTAATATCAGTGACTTTCAATGATATTCAACACAGTTCAAATGATTTAAATCATTGAAATACCTTTTTGTTAAACTTTACTTTTGGCCTGAAATAAATGCTAAGTCTGCTGTATGGGGGGGTATATTGATTCTTTAATCACGAGTGTGTCATTTTGAATCAAGTTCAGGCTTCCTCGTTTTCTCTTTCAGTGATGCTTCAGCTCACTTAAAATTCTGCACTCAGACTCTGAAAGTCTGCGCTCCCAAGCAAGTATGCTCTGCTGAGTTAATAACTTACTCCACACCCAGAATCACTTCTGCAGTTTGAGTTATTCTGCAGACTTCCTCTGCACATGTATGACACTTCTGCTCTTGGATTTTGGCCTTTCTGTCTGAGTTCTGAAACAACTCTATCAAATGTCTCCAGCAGTAGGCAGCCAGGTTGGACAATGCTTCCTTGTGGGTGCACTCATTTACTTCACAGCAACTACTGAAAATAATTACTGGTTAACAGGACTTAGGAGAAAACGTGTCAACAAGCAACAGTGCGTATGTGCACAAAAACAATTTGGAGGTGCAGCAGAGCTGTATGCTCTGCTGCACCTCTAAATTGTTTTTTTAAAGGAGAGTGATATAATATCTGAGCTTGAAAACAAAGAAGTCTGCTCCCCATTTGAAATGACAAGCTCTTGATTTAAAAATGGTAATACAGTACCCCCCTATCTGGGGGCAGCAACATGTGAAACCAGTCGAATCCATTGTGGCATTTTATGTTATTTCACTTTTCACCTGCATACCTTCATCTGAGGCAGTGCAGACTGTCGGGTATTGATTGCAGCGAAATGTAGCTTCTGAAGTAAAAAAAAAATGCATAAAAATGATTTTGGCGAACAAAGGAAATGCTGGCAGAACTGCTAAACCTCAACTATGGTCAGCTGGGGTCAATGCCCAAAGTGCACTTGTTATTCAAAGCACAAGACAGGATATGTGGCAAGATAATTATTTTTTTTTTCAAAGACGCTGTTTTTATGATTGTTTGGAGTCAAAGTTGAAGTTCCGATTTAAAACAAGATTAAAAGCACACCCCAACCAGTTGCCTTTGATTCCTGCAGAGCCACATTCCTGCAAATCTCGCTGTGCAGACTTAAATATGTACAGTACAACTCTGGCTGCAAATCTGAACTGTTCGGTAAAAAGCATATCTTTATACGCATGCAAATGGAAAGGTTTCCTTATGCTTTTAAGCTGAGAGTCATTTCTCACATAAGTTAATAAAAAAGTGCTCATTCCTAAAGAAAGTTCACATTGTTGGTTTATAACAAGGTTCTTGAGCCCTGGCTCGTTGTGGGCGTCTGCTGAGTTAATCACACCCGACAGCACGCTGATGCACAAAACGGATTTAACAACCAGCATTTGGTGCAGAAAAGATGAATGTCAAATGTTTAATTGCTAATTCAATTATATACGCATCTCTAAAACATTTAATTTGAGCTCTCTGTTTATGTGAAGACTGGTAAGGGGCAGAGCATGATAAACGGAAAGGCAAAGTATTTCTCATTAGATTCTAGTTTATGTAACACATGCCTCAGAGTTGGCAAACTTCTAAGAATATTTTTTATTTGAGGCTGTGCAAGACGCGTCTATGAGCTGGAGCTCTGAGACAGCCCCAGGGTATTGTGGGAGCCCAGGCACATTTTTCCCCTCTTTTTATACTGGATATTCTGAGACTTATCGACAGTCCTCTCTCTGCCAGACAGACACTTGAAGGTCTGATAGCACAGCCCCAGGCCAGGGTTGGGAATTTCATCTGCTCAGATGAGACATTTTAATGGAGCAAAACCCAGAGGAAATTGTTTTAATTAAAAAAAATTTTTAATTGATTAATTTATTTATTTTTTGGACAGTTTAAGTGCTGCTCTAACCTTTGGGTGAACATGTTGTGATGCAAACTTTTAGGAAGATTGGAAACTGTCTTGAATAAGATGGGAGGCTGGATAATTCTTCTCTGAACTCCAACAGTGACAGATCTTTGAATGGCTTGCTGAATGACATCTTCTGAGCCAGGCAGTTAAAGCTTAAGACTTAAAGCAGAACAAAATAACTGATATTTTATGATGATAAAGTTTCAGTTGTCTTACAATGGATCATTTGATTGTTTTTGTGAACTATTGCTGAGCTTTGAGTCCCATATAGGCCTGCTGTCCACAAAAACTGACAAAGCAACTTCTGAAACCTGGGATGGAACATCCCCAGGTTTCACTTTCCAGCATCACTTTCCAGCACTCTCTCACGTATCAACAATAAATTGAGGCTAACTCACAGAGCTTCACATTGAACATCATGGCAAAACAAATGAAGGAACCAAAGAAAGTAATGACAGAGGACGAGGAAAGAGAAAATGAGAGGGGGTGATCCAGCAAAACGAGTAAATCTCAGGCAGACTTTCACTCTGTGAACAGCTTAAAGAAATGAGCAACACTGAAATGCCTGTAAACGCACATCTATTTACATCTTTACAGAACCTCCTGTAGGTTGGAGATGTAGTCAGCAAGAACGCTGTAGAAATCCAAGGATGCGTCACTGACCGAATGACTGAATTCAAGTCAGGAATTCAAGTTATTTTCTGGCATGAGGGGGTATTCTTGATTCTACTTATTGAGAAATAGTATTTCTGATTATGCCGACATCACTTGAACATAACATTCACTGCAGGTCATTTGGGTCTCAGTGGGAGCGAGGCACTGCCGTGTTCACAAAAATATATGTGTTATCGGGGCTATTTGTCATGTCATCAGACTTATCGGACTTGTGTCATAATTCCCTGTTATTATCGTGCACCCCTATAGGAAGGTGCATGTTGGGCTACGGTGAAAAAAAAGCTTAGGGTCAACGACTACATCAGCTGTACAGTTTGTCTGATGCAGAGCATCCATCACTCATTAAGTTTTGTGACGTTCATGGGCTACAGCATTTCCTCAGCTTTGTGCTCACTGAAGGCAGGAGTTGAGGGAAGTTTGGATATTTCTCTGGTTTTCAATAGTATTCTACTCTGTTCTTTTATATCCAGATTTGTTTTGTGGTATAAAATTATAGTCATATTTTTGTTGTTGTCACACTTTAATGTTTTGAAGTTTTTAACTTGGGCACAAAGAATCTTTAAGTGATGCAGTTAGCATATATTTTATTAAGAGGAAACTCCTCCTAATCCAAGATGTGTGGATATATTACTCATTTTCCTTTGTGTTTACAGCATTTTTTTGTGACCTGCTTTTTCTATCTAGTGATCGCGACATTTTATCAGCAGCTGTAGTTTAAATTTTCCGTCGTCTTTCTTCACGCAGGGCTAGATGCAGAGCTCTACTATGTGAGAGATGACGTGGTGAATCATTATGCGCTCTCCTTCAACATACCTGTGCCCACTGAGACCAACAGCCTTTACTTCACATGGTGCTCTAAGTCAAAGGTAAGGTTCAGCATCCTCTAACTACCTACTTATATATATGCAAAGTGAATGTGGAGGTTGACTTTTAATTATCGTTTAAAGGTTGACTACCGCCTTGCATTCAATGTGGAGAACCCCCTCGTCCTGAACCAACCATGGAGCAACATCTCCAATCAAGGGGAGGTCCCCCGCGTTTGCTCTGGTATGTCAAATAATCAGTCCCCTTCTGTAGCATCCTGCCTCGTCTAACATTTGTCTCCTTTGTAAACTTGAAACACCTGTAATTTATCTTGAGACAATGTTGAGATGAGAGAACTTATTCTTAAATGAATACTGCTGCCATGTCCTGTGTTTTAATAAAACGTACACAGTCAGTAAAGTAGTAAAAACTGAGACCTCTTGTCCGACTGAGTCTACTGGAAACACAATCAGGTGATCTGTAGCTCCAGAACTCTCTAATTAACATGCTCTACACAAAAATTTAATTTTGCAAATACAAATTATAGTTTTATAGGAAATTGTGAGATACACTATGGTTGAAATAAAAAGCTCACCCTTCACACAGTCAAGTCTAGCTGCATGGTCTAATGGAAATGCACATGTGAAATTAAATTAAGATTTTGGACACTGAAAGTTTAATATTGTCATGTCAGCTGGGTAAAAGTTATTTTGGTGTTTATCCAATGAGGTGTTTTTTGTTTATTTGTTAGGAATTGGGAAGAAGTTCAGAAACACTTTGTGGCCAGCCATAGTTATTGGTTTCCTGACAACAAAAAAGATACAATATCTGTTTTGCACATAACTTGTTATAGAACAAGTAGTCGTTTTAAATGGGCTTTCGAGAACATAGCGGAGTACAATCACCTGATTTTGCCAAACTGCGATTACTTGTGTGTTGTAGTCGCGTAAATACGTATTGATCTCAATGAATTATAGATGTCCTGTATATAGTGCATGAGCAGGTTCCTCTAACTGATGTTTGTCCGTCTACAGTTTTTCGAGTGGACATTGTCTGTTCAGGCAAAGTAGACAAAGAGGCTTTCTTAACAATGCAGCTCAATCTGACCAGCCACACCAACAACTACACAGTGCTCAACTTCAAGAGGAGGAAAATGTGCTATAAAAGTAAGAATATTTAAAATCATTCAATAATTTCCACAAAGATGTTGGGTGTATATATATATATATATCTATATCAAGTGGTTCTTGCTATTCTTCTTCTTAACCACTGTAGGAAAAATCATAGGTCTAATCAAAGTCTGAGATGATTTATAAAGGAGCCCAGAGGGTGGGACACTTCTCTGACCAGCCAGTGATGTCCAAAATGTACTTCCCCTGTTAGGAAAGTTCCAAGTGTCAGCGGGGAAAACAGGGATTATCCATTCATCACTTGCTGCATATACAATAGAGAAAGAACATCAAAATATTCTCTGCATTTACTTTGAGTTATGGAGGGAATCTCCGTGATTTTGTCTGCGCTGACCATCAAATATTCTAAATATTCAAAAAAAAAAAAAAAAAAACCCCACTTGATCTTCACAGTATAAACTAACTTTGAGTTAGTTGGTCCTCCAGGATGACTATTGAAGGACTATTTCAGTTTCCGCTGACGAGTGATAAAGCACTTTACAGTTTGCAGTCATTATAGACATTTTTTCATGTGTGTTCCCTTAATTTTTCTGAGTAGTGTAGTTGCAGAGGAAGTGCAGATTTTTGTTTTCTGTTTACCGTTGAGTGCTATTTTTGTATCTGTGTGAAGATAATTACATGTGGCCAAGAAGCCTTTTCTACCATGGAAAAATGTATTCCCATCTTATTTTAAGCTGGTGTCACATCAGCGGTATGAACAGATCCTTTGTGTTCCTGAGTGGTGCTCTGAATGTGCGCCAGCCAATCGTCCCTGGCAGATGTGAAGTCCTGTGTTGCACACAGAAATGAGGATATACTGCAGCCAAACCTGGGTTTCAAAGCCTGTTCAGACTGGCAAGAAACATGGCACCTATGTTTAGGAGGATGACTCAAGCTTAAAATTAGGTATTAAGTAATGTACGAAGGCCTTTGGTTCATGCTGCGTTCATACTTCAATCAAACCGTACTAATCTCTGTTTGGAAAATGGACAAAGCTCCCTTTAAAACTGAGTTTCAGTCAGCTTACAGGAGATGGATGTAATGCAATTCAACTTGATAAATTAAAATATTCTCCGACAAGCCCCAGACTTTTCAGGGGCTTGACCCAAAAAAATAATAATCTGTAGCCTCTTGGCCAGCAAACAAGCAGAAACCATCTACGTGAAGAGTACAAGATGTTGTAAAAGCATTCCTCACTGTTACTTAGTCTTTGTCTCATTTTCTTGTATTTTCTCTAAAAGACTTTTAAGGAAGGAAAATGAAAAGGATAATATTTTCTAAATATTTTTTGATTGCTTAACTAATTGTACTGAAGGAAAAAAAAAACACCCATTTGCTTTGTTTCTTCAATTTTTCTTTATCCTCTAACAACACTGACTGTGATGTTTTGTGCAAAACCTTTTTAACATTCTTAGGCATTTGTTAAATTGACTAGACTTTGATATCAACTGTGATCAATGTATTTCTTTTCTTTCTCCACTGTGAACTTGTAGATTCTGATGCAAAGATTCCCGTTCCCTTCAACAACAACACTCTTACGGACCGTAAGTAATCTGGTCTCCCATGTTCTGTCCTACATATTCCCCGCCTGGCTACATGTACAGTGATCCCTCGCCAATTCGCACTTTAAGTTCCACGGTCTTAGTTATTTGCAGATTTTTCAGAAATATAGAAATATATATATAATGATTGACAACCTCCTGTAAGCAACACAAGAAACTCAGACGGCCCAGCACTCTAGAATCTGTGCGCTGATTGACCGAGACGCATCACCCAAACATCACAGGATGTTGTGCAGAAAGACCACAGTTGAGCCTTTGTCTTGTTTCACTGCAGTGCCTCGCTACTTTTTTGCGGTTTTTAAACATATTTTAAACACATTATTTAGGCTCGGGGGGGCTCTGGCTCCAGTTCGTGGATTTTGATTTTCAGGATCGCCGGTCCCCATTAACCGCGAAAAATAAGGGATCACTGTAATGTCCATCACAGGTGGCATCAGCCCGATAAGACGAGGCTGAATTACATCTGAGAGATCTGTTTATAGTCTGTGGTTGTTCAACTTTCTATTAAAAAGAAAAGGAAATAATGTCAGAGCGCAAAGACAGGTTTTCAGGCTGCTGTTCAAGAGTACTGTGTCAGCCCCCAACTCTTTGGAGCGGCTGTCTTTGTGTTGTGAGCTGATTCAGAGTCTTAGTCCACTGCTCCAGGACCATTAGTGGCCTTGTCTCCCTTCTGCTTGGACGGGCCAGAGGAACCTGGGGGCCTCTGGGCCTTTTAAAGAGGTGATGAGAAAAGCTCTGACACTGGATCCTGGGCACAATCATTATTATTCTGGCCTCCATTAACTCTCAGAGGTGCCCCGAGGTGCACTTTTAGTTTGTCCACTATGTTTTTTGTTTTTTTTTCTCTGTCACGTATTTACCTCACTGCCTTACCACAACTCTTCCTTCCTTGGCTCTTATGTTAATGGATACTCTTTTGTTATAATTATGGTATCTTAAGTGTTGTGCTGTCCAGTCTTTCAGAGTTGCTGCTTTGTTTAATTGTTACCGTGCATCTTGTTTTCGCAGTTGGTGGTGTGCCCACGCCCACCACCTCCACCCAGGTGTTCTATATAAGTGTGAGTGTCTGCTGCATTGTCATCTTTCTTGTGGCCATCATCCTGGCCATCCTTCACCTGCACAGCATGAAGAGAGTGGAGATGGAGGACAGGTTGGCTTCTTTTGATTATCTTGGTTTTATATCAGAAATAAAATGAATTTTTTACACAGCTTGTTTGAAACAATGTAGCGTGATCAAACAAATTGAGTCTGACCTTATGCAAAATACATGCTGTGATTATGTGTTTTTAAGCGAATGCAGCCTGCTCTTCAGTGTTTGCTTGTCTGTGTTTGGCAGTGTGAGTGACAGTGGAAGCTCACAAGGCCTGTCTCAACCATCCACCCAGACTACACAGTATTTGAGGGCTGACACTCCAAACAATGCAGCTCCTGTCAGCAGTAAGACACTTTTTTCCCCTCCTCTGCACCCTTTAACACTGGTCAAACCCTTTAAGCTGCTCTGTGAAAAAATACAAAATCAGTTCATTTTTCTTCAGAAAAAGTGCATGTTATTACATTACTGTTTAAAGTCTATTCAGTGTACAATTTTCTTTTTTTAAGCACTGACTTCTGCAAATGTGGATGCCTTTCCAAATGCAATTGACTGTGAATAACCTAATTAGCTCTATGAGTGTCATAAGATTGTAATGAAGAACACAATTCATGCTGTGATGTTGTCTTTCTCTGTCTTTTTTTTGCTGCCCCGACCCTTGTGACTTGATACCGTCTGAGCAATGTGTGAATGTGTCATTGCCATGGGTTTTGCATCAGGTAGAAATGTAGCTTTAAAAAATAAAAGAAAGCTTGTCAGATCGACAGCTTTCATTTGCAAACACGATGAGGAAGATATACATAAAGTAGCAGAGTAATGTTAAGTGCTACACATAAATATTATATTTTTCCACTTCAGATGGGAGATTTCAAAGAGTGGATATGCAAAATGGTGATGGCCATGATGGTGATGAGCCAGCCTTTTGGTTTGTGGACTTACTTTTTGCAGCCCTGAGTTCAGTATTTGGTCATTCGCTCCTTGATCGATTTAAAAGGGATATTACAAGCAACCTGTGAGTTTGACGGAGAATCACTGAACCTCACCACATCCTTAGTGTCTTGTCAATCACAAGGTCGCCCAGCTCTAAAGTACATCTCCTCTGCTTTCTTACATGAACTGGGATTAATGTTCACAAATATGTATTCACATTATGCTCTGTTGAAGAAGATGTGAAGCTAGTTATTGAAACCATAAACTCAACAGGCACCTCTTTACTCAGGTCAAAGAAAGATTTTTCACAAGTTTCTATATCAGTTTTCTTCAACCACAAGTCTCCCTCTGCTGGTCATCAGATGGGGTGCAGTTAAAGGAGCGTAAAGCCTTCAACTGGTCTTTCTGAGTGGGAAGCTGTCTACGTCTGTTAACACAGGATGAATAGTACTGAAATGTATTCAGCTTTTTCATTTATTGCACAGTGACTGAACATGAGTTGGTTTCAGTGGATTTCTTTAAATGTTGCTGGTCTTGTTAGCATTATTCTGACCTGCCCAGTCCTTTCTCTTCTGGTTGATACCTACTGTAACTGAGGAAGCTATGAAATGTGATTCATTGTTGCTGTTGTAGAATAATTTTATTGCAGAAGAAACAGCATCCCGTGCTCTTATTTCAGAAAAATGTTTTTACTTTTTGACAAATGTTTCTTTCATGAAAGTAAAGGTTGTTTTCTTGTGGTCCATGACAGTTTTTTTTCTCCTTACTCCTGCTTATGACCGGAGGTCTATATTATTTTCAGAACTAGTGGATTTATTTGTCTGTTATGGAGAGCCATTTCATTCACTATTAAATAAATCAATGCTGAAATTAATAAATATAACAGTAAAATAATGTAATAAAATTAGCATTTTTCAATGGCCAACTTACTTATTTTGACAGTTTTATTTCATGATAATATTTATTCCTTTCATCACTTTTATTTGATAATTTTATATTTATTTATTTCATCACACTTTTATTTCACAATCATGTATTAGTGAATTGTAATGGTACATTTCTGTATTTGAGGAAACCTTTATTTTATTATTATTTCAAGGTTCCATGTACGTCAATTCCTCATATTCAAATGAGGGGGCGTGGTTATGTGTGCTGTGAATCCGCATGAGAGGCAGGAAAGCCAGAATAAAACAGAATGAAATAAATAAATATACCATCATGAAATAAACAAGTTGACCAATAAAAAATGTACATTTTATTAATTCGTTTTGTATATCTTTCATTGGCATGTTTATTACTTTCATGGAATATTTCAGTATTTATGTATTTATTTGTGAATGGAATGGCTCTCCATAATTTATGTATGTATGTTACAGTGTCATCCACCATCACCCTCCTGTGGATCCAGTATATCTGTCACCCTCACTCCTTTAACTGACCCATTTGCCTTTTCTATACGTCTTATCCTCTTATCCTCGTGCTGTTAATTGAACCACAAGCTGTTCCTTTTTTTTTTTTTTTGTTCAAAGTCAATTCCTGATGGCCAAGTTTACCCAATTTGCAAGCATACCTGGTTTGATGGATGTGTTTGAGCACAAGCTGAACCATTACAGCGAGAGTTATACATCCATTCATCCATCCAGGTCATGTAGTAATTTGTGTGAGCTATCCATTAAACCCATTTCTTTTCCCATTCTCCCACCCTCCACTTCTTGTCCCTGTCCTCCTGTGTTCAGACCCTGGCTCTGCACCCATACTCCAGCTTGCTGCCTCCTCCTTCCAAAACCCCGGTGCTCCCCCTCATGAAACAAAAAGTAAGTTCAATAAGCGAGGGACAACACAAGTCTCTGCATTCTTCACTGCTGTTCTTTTGTCCCACTACATTAACCATATTTTGTCTATAGATTTCTTTACTCAGCACTGTTTCGATCAACACTCTTAATGGTTTTATTGATGTGCCCCCATGCACTGGTTCCAGTTATGGCACTGTGTGACGTTCAGCAGAATTAAAGTGCCATCTTGAAGGTGGTTGTTTCACGACTCAGTATCCTGCTTCATGTATCTCTCCTCCTCTTTTTTAAGAGCAGGGGAGATACATGAGATCATCATAAATGGCAACATGTTTGTGTTGTAAGGCTGACAGTTTTATATTTAAGCGTTAGGAATTGCACTGTCACACATAGTCACACATAGTCCGCATGTAGAAGTGTCTTTGGGCAGGACACTGAACCCCACACATGACCTCTGATGTGTTCAGTATGCTTTTTCTTTGTCTTTGTGCTTAAGTACAACCTGATTTTAAAAGCCAGCCCCTTATAGCTTCATTTGTTATTGTGTAGCGAAATACAACGCCAATTTTGAAAATCTTGTCATCGCTCAGTACTAATCTTTGGGGTTTGTACCCCACTGTTATTGAGCTCTGTGACTGGAACCCTCTCCTGGCTCGGGCCGAGGTTGAAGAGGTGCTGTTGAATCCTTTATAGCTGGCCTGTGCAGGTGTCCAGGACCCTTGAGCTGACACCATGTGGACCTGCAGCAACTCACTTTCTTTAGTTACCTTTTACTACCTGACTGCTGGGGGTGAACACCTGACTGCTGGAGTGGACAGGCGGGTGTCGGGGTAGATAATGTTAGTATTGTGTTAAGATCCATGACTGAAGTGCAAGATGAGGTTATAGGAGATATTTATGAGAAGCAGTGAGTTTATGGAGGGTGAAAACACTAGTAAAATTTGTATTAATCACATCCTGACCTCCACAATGAAAAGTAAGATTTCAGCAAATTGCATTTATTGAAGATATCGTGTTAGAGACCTGCTAATAGTGTTTTTTTTATTTATTTTTGGCTTCTTTGCAGATTATTTTATTGATATGTAATTGCTAGGTGATTCACTAAAAAGCAAAAACATCAACAAAAACCTTGACTTCCTGGCGGGGTTAGAGTAAACATTATTTTGTAATGCAGTGTAAAGATTTAGAAATGGCTAGAAAAGAATTAAAGCCAATTGTGGGTGATTCAGAATAACTAATTTATTGGAGGAAAAGCCTGGTATCAGCAGTGATGCTTTAAAGTCTAGCATGGTTTTGATATGATATGCTGGCATATTTAAATTCTTGACTGAATATTGTTCACATGAAATATTGATTTGAGACAAAGCACTAGTTAGGTTTTGAACCACTGTTTCTATCTGCTATCATTTTTGTAAGGTTCAGAAACTCATTAAAGACTTCTTTAAAGTGGAAACTGGATTGTTGTGCCAGAGAACAGAAATTAATCTTTTATAAACATTATTGTCCCTGGTTCTCTTTATGCTCGAGTGCCTGTAACTTTAACTTTGTTGCGCTCTGATGCGTCTCCTGGTCTTTTTTCCTTGCACTGGTTAGTGTTGCAGTGTTCAGTTTTGGCTATAGGGGTCAGCACTGACATGCGCTCTGTGCTGCATTACTGCAGTCTTTTCATTTTGTTGAGATTCTGTGGAAGTTTTCTTCGATTGCCAGATTAAACCCCATCACATGTCAAAGTGTCCCTGGCAGGACGCTGAAACCCCCAGTTACCCCAGTCTCTCACGGAGCTGGTCTCAAGGTCTGAGAAACTGAGGAGGATGGTGTGAGGAAGGACATCCAACTTAAAAGCCTATACCAAATCAATATGTGGAACAGGATGATTTCCTGTGGTGACCTTTATAAAAGAGAAAAAGCCAAAAGAAGAAAAATAGATTTAAAACCTCATCTGCTCCTGAATTCTTAGATTCAGCACAAAACCTACATTTGATGACTGTAGAATCTGATAAGTACGTCATAAGTACAAGGGTTGGTTGTTGTTTCCTGAGTTCATAATAACTGTCATTAAGTCCAGCTTTGTCTTGAGTTTGTTTAACAGTGTTTTTTCCGTTCTAACGGTGCATCCTCTGGGTAATCTAAAGTTTGTCTCAGTAGTTGTACACAGATCAACAGGAGGCTGCAGGCGCTAGAGCAAAGATTGAGTTATCTCCAACTTCTGATATGTTGCTTACACATGTCAGAGTGTTGATATAATTTTCCATCTGTGTGTTGACAGTCTGGGAAGCGTTGTGTGCATATTTCATGTATCTATATCCTGCCAAACTAAGTCCAACAGCTAATGACGGCGTGTTCGTGAAGTTGCATCATAAAAGTGCTGCAATACAGGACTTTGCATTATGTTACTTCAATGTGTGCAGGATGATGTACGTCTTGTTTCCTGCGTACCTTGTAATTGCTGGAATTTAGAGGAAACCTTGATTTTTGACAATGAAACTTGCTTCTTTCAAAAGGGATTCACAGAAGAAAGCCATGGTTATTTGTTAATGTGTTCTCTTGGGCTAAAATACCTGTAAAGTTGTTGGTTTGGAAAAGGTTTCTGTTTTATATACACTGAATGTGAATATATATTTTTCTGCCCTCACAGGTTATCCATCTCTCCGTATAGAGAAGAATGACCTGAAGAGTGTGACTTTAATGGAGGCCAAAGTTAAAGTCAAAGACATTGCAATCTCAAGGGAGAGAGTCACCCTGCGGGATGTCTTGCATGAAGGTATTGACTCACATAGTCATTTTTGCTCCCATTCTTTCTCTTTCTCACCGTTGAAGTGGTTCCACACTGGTTATGTGTTCTTGAATAATATCAACATGACTGCAGAAGCTTCACTGGAAAGTGAACAAGTTCAGAATTTGATCCACCCTGCTTTGAGAATTAACGGGCACAGATTGTGTCCTGTTTTTTTGTTTTTTTTTTTTGTCTACGAAAAGAGTCTCTCCTTACTTTCTTGGAAGTCTTGTCATTTATGTAAGACAAGACTTTTGAGGTTTTAGTTCTTGACTGAAAACAAACATGCTGGTTGTTCTTCATTTCACACGGCTAATATTTTTCAAAGCCCTCTTATCCATGCTCCAGACACAACAAAGATGCTGATTATGTTCAGAAAATGGAAAATGATTTGTGTAATGAATATGATTTTTTTTGCCCAATACAAACAAATATGGATGAAAGTCACCATAAATAATGAAAAATAATAGCTACATTTTTAAGGATAGTATTACACAGAAGGCTGCAATTACATGTTAATTGTATTTTTCTGGGCCTGTGAACATTTTTACTCTTCGGTGCTAGTGGAGGTAAGTGCTTTAATGTTTTGTAATGTCTTTGTCATCAGCTGTGTATAGTAAGCTCATTGTAATGAGCAGGGGGTAGACTGAACAGCTTCTTACTGGTTAGTGAAACGACTTGTGGTATTACGTTTTCTTTTGTAAAGTCATTTTGGTTCAGTTTTGTTGACTTTGAGCTTTAATTGCTATTGTTTTTAAAGGTTTAAATGGCTGAGAAACAGTAAACAACCAGCTGCGACTGATGGAAACAGTGAGTCGCAGTGTTTGTGGATAGACACGTACCCAATAAAAGTCAGAATACATGTCTGACTAATCACCGTACCGCCATGAACAGATTTACAGCTATGGTAATTCTACATTTATGCTGCCAAGAGTTACTGTTTGTACTTTGCTGATGAAAAAACAGCTTAGTTTATCCAGTACTTCGAAACAAAGTGGGACATTATAATGAGTGCAGCTTTATGTTACCGGCCCTTTAATACAACAAGCAGCAGCTCTGAGGTCTTTCCTGTCAGCTCCAGAGACAAACGTATCAAATGGATCAGGGAAGACGTGGTGAGTTGCAGTTCTTTAGGAAGCCGTATTTGCTCCACCTGTTTTCTAGGAAAGGTGTGAAGACTTTCCTTTCTTTGTCATCTAAAAAAAAGAAAAGAAAACACAACTAAAAGTAGCACCTAGTGGCATTGAATCTATATCTTTACTTCGGCTTGTAAAGGTTTTAACAGTAGTAGAAGTGTGACTGTAGAGTTATCATCATCGACCCAGAGGGCTATGTGCATCTAAAGTAGTGACGTGCACTAAACTTCATAATATTGATACATTTCTGGATTTTAAAATACCGTATTTTCCGGACTATAAGCCGCTACTTTTGTCCCAGGCTTTAAACCATGAGGTTTATACAGAGATGTGCCTTTTTTTATGAATTTTTCTTCAGCCCTCAGGAGGCGCACTAGCAGGAAGTGCAAAAACCAAAGACAAACCAAGTAGTTAAAGGCTATTCTGTTTTTGTTAAGTAGTCTATGTTGGCTATGCTACTCTACATTCATTTTGTGAGCATCAATACCTATTATTATTGGACAAACTGATTAATCCAGGTGTGTCTGACCATTGTGGCTACTCGGACACACCTGGATTAATCCGTTTGTTGGTTCCCCAGCAGATTTCAGGGTTCTGAGCGGACCCGCCGTAGTGGTAAGGTTTTAGTCGCAGATGCGGACCGGCGCAGCGTAGAGCCAGCAGGTCCGCGATCCAGCTCCAAAGCGGATCCGGCACTGAGTGCAAGTGGACCCCGATACGGGTCCGTTTCGCAAGTCCGTTCCGGATGTCTTTGCTGTGTGGGTGGTTTCAATACACAAGAGGAGGAAAAATAAAGCAACTTGGTTTTAGTGTACAGGAGGAAAATGAATAAAACCATCAATGACTCTTCTGTTTTGTTTGATCAACACTTTTACTCCCGTGTTACAGGCACTGTTCAGAAACAATCAGTTCAGGTATATGAATAAACACTGATGGTACAAAAGTTTTCAATGTAAATATATTATTTCTCTGCATGGATACCGGCGGCTTATAGTCCGGTGCGGCGTATATGTGACAAAATATATATTTAGTTTAAATTTTAGTGGGTGCGGCTTATATTTAGGTGCGTTTTTGTAGTCCAGAAAATACAGTAGTTATATCTTTGTTTTTCCTTTTATTGTAGGGGTGGAATAAGAACATATCAAGGCCTATGAGCATTATTAATTGGGTTTCCTTTCACGTAAAGGAAACTTCGTCATGTTCAGCTTTGTTACTCTGCAACATTCGTCTCTTTCTCTGTTTTGAAATCCTTAGAAAGTAAGGAGTATTACATTCCTGTTTCTCATGTTACATCCTGTACCTCAACTTAGCTTTCAGTCAGAGGATTGAAGTGTCTCTAAGCAGATCCTGAGCCCCCCCACCACCCCACAGGGTCTTCCTTACTTATAAATCTCTATGGATAAAAGCACCTGCCAGGTGAATGTATGTGATGTATGGTCTTGCCCTCAAAAGTAATGTTGGTTATATAATGTCTTTGTGCACAACTGTGACCAGTCAGGAGGTATTACGTATTTTTAACTAGAAGTAGAAATGTTAATTACATGCACAGGAACCCATTTTTGTGAAGTCAGCAGCCAGCGTAAGTACAGAGGCTGGGAAGCTTTTTACAGAGTAATGGGGAAGTGGTGATTTTTGCGAAAACCGAATTTGCTGGTGTAAATTCCGTCATCCAGCTTTTCCGTAAATTTAGATGTTAATGTTAGAAGATTGTTCACAAAGATTAGCCAAAGTGGTGGAAATTACTCTGAAGTGTTGTTTTTTTTTTTTTTTTTTTTTTTTTATCTATCCATCAACAGTTCTTCAAGCCACTTACTTATATAGTCTACTTCTTGTGAATAAAGGACAGGACTGTAGCTGATTGACATGTTGATTTTTCTTTTCTTGTTCCCTCAGAGAATGAGCACATATCAGTAAAAACCTGCCAAGAACTTAAAATATCTGTTCATTTCTGCTGAGGCATGTCACACACTGAAAAGGATGCCTTAGATGTTAGAGTTTCTCAGTTACTTTTCTTTGGCTTGTGTCAAACACAAACACAACTGTTTGAGCTTCACATCAATATCTGGGATGATGGTGTCATTTGACATCTTTCAGATTTTTTTTGTTTTTGTTTTTCTCTTCATCCGTTTCACGTACTCTTGGTGCAAATAATTTTTGGCCATCTTTAAAACTGGGCCTTCTTCTCATCTTAACCTCTGAATGTACTTCTTAACCTGAAAGAAATAGTCAGTCATTCATTTTCATTCACGTGCTGTCGTGCTATTTTACCTCTTAGGAGTAAAGAAAAAACCTGAAAGATGCCTTCTTTGTGCCCAAAGAGTGAACTGGCCTGTTGCAGCATATAAAAGATTAAAAAAAAAATAAAACAGACACTGAATGTGACCATGTAGCCTAAAGCAATCCAGTGCCTGAGTATAATCTTCCACATCTGGCTGCGTGGATTGTGTCCACACAAACATAACAGCTTCTTCATCTGCTCTTCATGACTGTTCATTCACAGTCATGAAGAGCAGATGAAGAAGCTGTTATGACTGTGAATGAACAGTTGTTACATGACACACGATAGTGGTTTCTCATATATTACATAACTTTGACTTAAACAGTTGAAGTTGTTTTTCTTAATCCACTTCAAAACCTTTTCGGTTGGATTCTTAGCATTGGCATTTGGTCACATTTTTTCTGAATTGAACCCTGTCTTAATTTAAACATTAATGCTTGATAAGAGAAAGTAGGTACACAGATGATAGAAATATAACTATTATCAGCTTGCTCTATAGCCAAGCAAGAAAGCACAGATATGCACAACTCTGCACTTGTGTACTCATCTGTCTTCTATTTGCTTGTCCACTCTTCTATCTGCATTCATCAGGTTATGCATACAAATATGATAGGAAATCTAATAAAAACAAGAGGGGTAAAACACCATATGTTGGGCTTATAAAGCCACGTGTCTGACTGCTGAACTGAGAGTGAGGTTTTGTTTTTGGGAGTCAGCAGGTCCAAACAGGCTTGGTGAAGAAGAATGGATGGGAGGAGACTCTTAAAACTGTAACCCAGTTGTTAGACTTCGTCTTCTTTCCTGTTGAAACACACGGCTTGCTTTGCCCCAGGGCTGATTTTTCTTTTTTTTTTTTTTTCCCCCTCCCCAAGTTTATATTAATTGGTTTATGTTCTGAGATGGTATTTGACCTCAGAAAAGTCTTGAAACAACAGTGTAACAAAGGAGATAAATACACTCATTTGGCCTTTCCACATCATGTGCATTTCTGAATCGCTCTAAGTGATTAAAGGTCCACTGAGGTGTTCTTGTTTTGACTCTCGTCAGCAAATCTGAGGCCAAAAACCACCTTATCCCACTGCAAGACAAAACATTAAAAGCAGAGGCCTGTTGACCTCTGTCCACAGATCAGCGACTCATGGCAGTCAGTGAGTGAGGTGACATTTCAATCTTTGGCTGTCTCACTCCTGCCCTTTTCCCTCACATAAAAACCTGTGGTTTATCTTTGACAGGCACATTTGGCCGCATCTTCCACGGAGTGCTGCTGGATGAAAAAGATCCGAATAAGGAAAAGCAAGTCTTTGTGAAAACAGTGAAAGGTATGTGCTTTATTCTGGCTGTACTAGACAGACCGGTGGAGAAAAAAAAAACAACCTAAAAAACTAAAAACTATCAAGTCACTGTGTCTAGATTTTATCGCTCCTGTAATTGTGCAACTCGTCCTGTGTTTTCGCATGCAGTTTACGCACATAATCAGAATATGTTTGTCAGAAGTTCACACGCAAAACAGGGACGCATCACACCCTCTGCACAACATTTAACCATGAGTGGATGATGATGCATAGAAATGAGCCTGCTCATTCTTGTTTTTTCTTCAGGGGGGTTAAACGATGAATCGTGGCAGCAACACAGAGGAAGTGCTTTTTTTTTTTCTTTGTTGTTTTTGTTATATACAAAGTCAAGATGCAAATAAATCTATGCTCCCTAAACTGCCTCCCCATAGTTCCATGCAAACAGTCTTCCACCAGATCCATCGTATATCATAAATACAGCGAATGCTGGATTTATCTTTGAAGCACTCCGTCTGGGCGCTACACATGTTTTTGTTTTCTCCAACCAGTGATGAAAATTCATGTTGGCTTGGGTAATGAGTTGAGATGAAAAAAAATTCTGCCTATTCATGCTTAACTTCGGGTAAAAGCAAATCGGACTAATCCAAATCCCATCAGCATTTGGGCATAACTTTTTTACATTGGAAATTTGAACCTCAACTCAGTAACAACAGCTTGTTCTCTCCGTGCTCTCATGATGGAGTATGCTGATGACATATTGACCAGAATAAACTGGTAATCTGCCTTCAGTTTCTTACCTCAGCATATGTCTTGACCTTTCCATTTGCAGGTGTGCTTTAACAAGAGTCACTGGGCTAAAATATGATTAGATCTAACACGACTGGCAAATAACTAGAACAAAACATAGCATACATTTAAGTCGTTCACCATTTTCAATATTTTTCTTTCTTGATGAGTGAGTCTTTGGGGGGAAGGAGGTCCGTTTCTAATGGCTTCATTCCGGTAAACAAGCAACCAAAGCTGACCGTAAAGGAACCCTAAGTCTTACTCATGCTACAGGTTTGCACACCGGTGGAAGGGCTTCAGTGTTTGGGATGGTCATTCTCTTTGTTAGCAGCATGTGTCAACTTTCTCTGCAAGTTGCCTTCTGACCTCTCATTCTCTCGTGTTTACACAGAGTGGGTGGATTCCACCCTGTGAACAATATCTTCATGCCAGTTTTGGCTTTGTTAAACTC
Source organism: Hirundichthys speculiger (assembly GCA_018398805.1). Taxonomy (NCBI): domain Eukaryota; kingdom Metazoa; phylum Chordata; class Actinopteri; order Beloniformes; family Exocoetidae; genus Hirundichthys; species Hirundichthys speculiger. The sequence goes on from JAGFBZ010001902.1 coordinate 453,497, forward strand.
TTTACTTCCTTATACGCCTTTTGGAACACAAACAATACCATTTTCTATAATTAGCAGGTGATGGCAAAGCTGCATACACAGATTAAAAACTAGTGCAGGTCCGTTTCCCTTTGAATTTCCCACTCGCATCAACTGATATCTTACAGTGGAGTTGTATGTAAAGATCAAACATCACATGGTTAGAGAGTAAATTAAATTAAGCGAGAATTCCAATTCCTCCCTTAACCCTCAAACTCAACCCTCAATCTCAAAAATGCATGCTCCCGTGAAGTGCAAGTGCTGTCCAGATTCTCAAAACGTCAAGTTGAGGGACAAGTTTGCGGGCTGTCTCGCCCTCAATATTGAGATTCTCCGGCACCACCGTTGGGAGTAAAGGCTACCCAGAATGCATTGCACATCCTCGACAAGACGTCTTTCATAAGGGTAAAAATATAAATTCTTCTTCTTCGTCTTCACCTTCACCTTCTTCCTTACCACCTTCACCACAGACTGGACGTAGCTTTGGTGTAAGGCAGCCCCCCCACAGTCTGAAGATATAACTGCACTCAAGGGGTGTCCCATTTCTAAGTCACAGAACAGGCCTTACACTGACTTTTGAGGGCCAAGATTGAGGGTTAGGGGAGGAATTAGAATTGGCCCCAAGTTTACTGTTGAATATTTCCCACTGTCATCAGTTATTTTTGCCTTAAATGTTTGAATGTGATCCTGTCTGATCTCCAGATCATGCCTCTGAGGTGCAGGTGACCATGATGCTGACTGAAAGTTGCAAACTTAGGGGACTTCATCATAGGTAAGTGGAAGAAACTTGTAACGAAGCAAGCAATAACTCCAAGCAAAAAAAATATACTATATTGACCCAAATTTAAGACGAGATTAATTTCATTATGAATGCATCTGAAAAAGCCGGGTCTTATATTTGAGGTCTAGATTTCTAAACACCTAAATGAACTCCACAACAGCTAATTGTGGAGTTCAACTCATGCATCCCATGCAAAGTGTTGCGAAAGGGCGTGTGAAGAAACGAATGAGCAAAGGTGTTGATGCTAACTTTAAGGTGATGGTGGTAAGTGCTGCAGAGTTGCAACAAACTATGATGTGACAGAGTTTAACACATGTGGATGGTATTCTCAAACAGACCACTGATAATAGTGACGGTTTAAGTAACCGACTGCTTCGGTGAAACTTACGAGAGTGCACCATGACTGAAAAAAGAAATGAAGGAATCCAGAGTTAAAGCAGTGGAAACTGATTTCTGAGTTTTAAAGTTGGGTATAAAGCCAGCCTCAGCTGGTGCAGATGGATGTTGGGACACAGCAGACTCTGTTTTCCATACAGGACCATACAGGTCTCACCAGTGGTGGATCTAGGGTTTTTCTTAGTAAGGGGCCATAAAGGGACCCCATATCTCACCCAGGGGCCAAGTATTTGTCCAACATCCTTGCACACAATCACAGTCACCAGTTACACCTTGTTCACCTTATGTCAGGGGTCTCCAACTCCAGTCCTCATGGATATGTCGTTAACAGAGGGTTAATCTGATGTCTGAAATGAAAACTTCATACGTAAATTAAAAAAGGCCCTTACGTGATGCTCAAACTATACCAAACTACACCCTACTACAACCTAGCAAATAAAAGTAAAATAAACAAACACACACACACTCCCATAGACATACAGAACAGTGTGTGCAAAGTCCAAACTTCAGTCAACAACTTCCTTCTCTGTGGTTTCGATGGCTAGTTTTTACTTGTCTTGTCTTCCAAAGCAAACAGCTACTCTAAAAGTCCATGCACAGTAAATATGATATGTTCAAGACTGTTTCCTCTTTTCCTCTCGCTTCCTTCAGAAATCTGTTACCCATAAGTCACGTGTGTATAGAGGACGGAGAGAAACCCATGGTGCTGTTGCCCTTCATGGCTTGGGGGAATCTTAAGCTCTTCCTGCGACAGTGCAAGCTAGCCGAGGCCAACAACCCTCAGGTGAGCCTTCAACCCAGTATTCACCTGCTGAAGCTTTCTGCTGTTAGTTAAACCTTAAGTACACATTTCCAAGTGCAGTCCATATGTGGCGCAGCATTGAGACATTTATTGAAGTAATTAAAATAAATCCCCAAATTGGAGGAAAAGTCACATTCCATTCCTGTATCAAGCCTGGAAGAATTTTTTGTGATTTAGCAGCAGTCAACACCAAATAACACCTACAATAACTACTGTTCACACTGTTATTATAAGCACTGTTGATGTAGTCATAAAACTGGTCCTTAGGGGAGAGATTTTTACTCTTTATGTAAACACAATCTGGCTTTTGTACAGGTTAACCTCAGGGAGCCTTTGATGTACTTGGCAAACGCACAGCGTAGATCCAGCCAGTCAATCAATCAGCTCCAAAATACACATGTAGCAAACATTTCACAATCACAAGATGAAGCTTGCCAACCAGTTGCATTAATCACAACCTCTTTGTGAAGCTTCATGTAACACATCAGCAGTCTCTGTCTCACTAGTTTCAAAATGCCCTCTCGGCATCATGAAGCTTTATGGGTGTTATACACAAGCTATTCATCGTTGTCAGTGTGGAAGACATCTGGGTGGGCTGCAGGGGGGATGTGAAGTGTTGAGACTTTTCCCACAGCTGTTCCTCTTCATCTTCTTAGCTGTGCCTACCTACCTGGTACTATAGGAGCTTCAAATATCTCCATTTTGTTTGAATAGTTCACTTAGATTTTTTTTTTCTCTTAGATTCTTTTAGACTCCCTTTTTCTTAGCCAAGCATTGTGCTGATTTGAACTTGTTAAAATTTGGAGACAGGGATCCCCTTAAGATCCCAATTCTTCTTATACACAAAGTTTTTAAATATTGTTAGTAATGTAAATTGAGATTCCAACTTTTTGATATTTATGGAAGCAGCTCTTTTAAGCTGTACTTTGTGGCTTTTGTCTTGGCTGTCATTCTGTGTGAACTAATCATCTATTATTTACATTTCTGACACTAAAACTAGTGAGATTATATGGAAATCTCATCCACAAGCCAAAATTAAGAGCCTGCTGCTTGAATTTAAAGAAGTAGTTTTCCCGCACCTCCCATCTTTGACCCAATTCGCAGGAAACAAGACGTTTGACGCAGAAGACCAATTTCAAACAGTAAAGTCAATGTTGCTAGCTGTATTCCCCACTCGCTCTTCTTTCTGCTTTTGTTTTTCCTGTCTCTCTTAGCAGTACATTGTCATTTTGTCTCATTTCCTTTCAGGCAATCTCTCAGCAAGACTTGGTTTACATGGCTATCCAGATTGCGTGTGGAATGAGCTACCTGGCTCGCAGGGAGGTCATACACAAAGACCTTGCTGCTAGGAACTGCGTGTAAGTGTCCCTGACCTGGCACAGAGCATTCCCACTTCTTTCCTGTAGCTTTCAGGTGATTATAGTTTTGAAATTTGGTTACCAACTAATAAATGCATCTTATCTCTCTGCTGTCCCCCGCTCTCATAGTATTGATGACAACATGCAGGTGAAGATTACAGATAATGCCCTTTCTCGAGATTTGTTTCCGATGGATTACCACTGTCTGGGGGATAATGAGAACCGTCCTGTCCGTTGGATGGCCCTGGAAAGCTTGCTCAACAATGACTTTTCCAGCGCAAGTGATGTGGTAAGAATTACAGTAGCAAAAATAACATTTCCTGTCTCTCAGGATGATATATTTCAAGCGGCATAAGACGGAGAAGACTGTCCAGGAAATAGCGCCGATTGTATTTTGAACGATTCTTAAATACTTGGTCAAGGTGTCAAAGGAAAAGGAGGTACAGTACTGAGCGCTATGTGTCACCCGCTCTCCCTTCTTTCCTGTCCTAAGGTAGCAGAGTGGGTTTGGCAGTCATTTTCGGGAAGCCCAACGCTTCCTTAGAGACATGGCTCTGACAGCAGCCAGACATGAACCCCTTCCCCTCAGCATTCCTCTTATGGTCATTCTGCTTCATGGCATACATGCCACTTATACAGAGGCACGCCTTTAACAGGCTATTAAGCTTCTGGGAAAATTTCCCACGTGTTGCTGTGCATCACTATTGTGCATCCTCCTTACCCCTGTGTTTATGCATATCAGATTCCAAGCCATACTCTCATGCCAACGCTGGCATGCCTGTGCCCTGATGTGCTGTACAGTACGTCTGTCTTCAGAGAGGCTACGTTTTACTGTACCGTCTAATCTTAGTCTCTGGAGTATAAACGCCCTGCCTCACCCAACTCATCATGCTGTGTAGCACACCAGAACTTATTTATTTTTTCCCCAGTGTAGGGTGTGTGTGGTGTGCATGTGTGTTGTTTTTTGTTTTTTTTGTCAATCAGGTTATAAGGGATTGAGCAATTTCATTTTAGGTTTATGAAAACAGTAAAAACTAATCAGCAGGATTCTAAAATTAAAAAAAAGCATCAATATCAAACTTAAGTAATTTTTAGAAGGGAGCATAGTTACATGTTAATAATGACACTTTCCATGAACTTGAGGAAATGTTTCTTGGACTAACAAATTAGCTTGAATCCACAGTCTCCTGACTCACAGCAGACACTCAAATGTTTATACTTTCTCTTAACAAAAACTTGTGCCAACAATTTATATTCCAGATGCATTTTTTGACATAATTTCCTTGCATTGTTCATGGTGAACATTTTGTATTTGCATGCAAGTAGGCACCGCTGGTTTCCCGCACCCTTGGTACGACTGTTGGCAGTGTTTGTCATGCTTAATGAAAACATATGAAAGGCAACAGCTTGTGTTGACCATGTGTAGAAATGTTGTTTGGGACTGCTAAACAATGATGTCATGCTTAATGAAGTGCTCTGTGTTCACAGTGGGCCTTTGGGGTGACTCTGTGGGAGCTCATGACTTTGGGCCAGACCCCCTACGTCGATATCGACCCTTTTGAGATGTCTGCTTACCTGAAAGATGGCTACAGAATAGCACAACCTATCAACTGTCCTGATGAGCTGTGAGTTGATTTGTCTGAACCTCTCTAAACTTACAGCTGCACGTAAACATGCTCTGTTTTCAGAAAAATGCAAAATCTTGGGCTGAAAATAAAACCAGTATGAAAATGCTAAAAACTGCTGTGACTTGACTCTCAAAGGTTTGAATCAAGGTGCCCGAGCTTCCTTTTCTTAGTCTTTGGAGACGTTTCACTATTCATCCAGAAAATAATCCCAATTTTTTTTTGTTTGTTTTAAATTATAGACACATGTAGAAATGAATTTTTCATTGTCTTTAGTGACAACCTTCATTGTATTCAGAATTTTGATGCCAGCAACTCAAAAAAAGGTTAGGACATGCAGCCTGTGTTTATGAAACCAAAAAAAAAAACTCCGTGGGTGGTCTTTCGTTTGTAGTTTCGAACATAAAGTCCGTTTTTCTGAAAAGCAAACTTGCTTTCTCAAAGCGAGATCACATTTTTTGAATGTAGCAGTGGAACTGCTTTAAAGCAGCACAAAGGAACTTCTGCTACTTTTAGCTCTTTGACTCCCCCTGTAGGAGCAATAGTTAAGTCACTTTTAAGCTGGTAAGATTTACTTTTCTCATTTTCTTTTCAGTATTTACGTTCTTGAGTCAGGTTCCTCTGCCCAGATGTCCACTGTAGCTCTGTGATCTAGCTCGATTGATGCTGATGTGTGGCATCGTGTGTAAAACCATACACAGCTGTCCCTCGAAGGTTACTTTAGCTGGTTTCTGCTGACAAGCAGGGGTAGAAGATCCCTACAGCGAGTGAAATCAAAACTGATATTTTAACATAAACAAAGGTCCTTTGTAGGGATCCACAATAATTATCGACCCGATAACTATCGGGCCGAAAACAGGAAATTATGACGTCATCTCGATAAGTCCAATATCATGACGAATAGCCCCGATAAGATATATATTTTTGTCAACAAAGCAGTGCCTCGCTCCCTCTGAGCTTTGAATGACCAGCAGTGAATGTTATGTTCAAGTGACGTCAGCATAATCAAAAAAAAAACGATTTCTCAATCAGGAAAATCAAGAATACCCCCTCATGCCAGAAAACAACTTGCTAACTCGGTCATCATTTTGGTAGTTGCTGACTTTAATTGATATTCGTAATATTTTCCCACATGTTACACATACAAAATAGAAAAAATAGATAAGGCTGAAAAAACGACTAGCAAACGAGGGAACGGAGGAATTTACATTATACCTTGAATGCAGCATCGCAGCACAGTGCGTTGATTTAAAAAAAACAAAAAACATGGAGGCGACTGCATGGTACTTCGTTCAAGTTTCAGAGGAAGATAGTTCGCTGGTTATTTGTGACAAATGCTTCAAGCGAAGGAGGGAAAAATAACACAAGCTTTAATACGTCAAACCCGATCAGCCGCCTGAAACATAACCATCGATTCCATGGAGTTTTGAAATCATGCTAACGTGGGCAAGCAAACACCAGAGGGATGTACTACGAAGCAAGTTCGACACAGCCAGGCTTTCTTTGGGTGAGCTGGCTTAACAAACCTGAAACTCTCTATCAGAGATAACTGGTACCACGACGGTGGTTATCAACTATCTTTGTTAACCGCGGCTTTCTGCTTCCTGCTCTGTGCGCGTTCACATAAAAGGGGGCGTTTGACGCGTCATTTGATGCCTATTACGGATAAAATGGATAGATGGCGGTCCGTATATTTCAGTCAGGAGGAGCAGGTTTTAATAATGCAGGGCTATGAGGATTTCAAAGAAATCTTTACGGCCAAAAGCAACACTGTAGGTGTGAATAAAGCCAGAGAGGAGTGCTGGCAAAAAATTGCAGATCGTGTAAATTCGTAAATTATATTTATTTCACCACTATATTTCACCTTCAATTAATCTCCCTCCCTCTTTTAGAGCGCTTAAACTTTAAACTTAATGCAGCAGATTTAAACATTATGTAGGTCTGACTGTCCCATTATGAATGATAAATGAAAATCAACTTTAGTTTTTTTGCTAAATCTATGTGAAATCAATTTAAGATTTAATATTATCTGTTATACACAATCACCGGCCACTTTAATAGGTACCCTATCACCCTGGGGAATCTTATGAATGAATTATATTAAAACATTTCACATGAAATTCCACGTCACACTGATTATCAATATAATGGACTATTAATTTATGTTACCTGATTTAGTAAAACGCTTCTTTTATTTGAAGCGTGGGCAGATGGCCAGGGAATACTACAAACATATTCAGCAGTTCAGTAAGAGCAAGTACAACCTTTATTCCAGTATTCTGGCTCAGATTTTCTGCATCACCAACTGAATGCATGTAGGTTCCCGCGGCAAAGAAACGCAAAGAAACGCACACCGTTTGTGCTACTGTGAGCGCACGGCTGCGTTTGGTGGCGCTGCCAATATATGGCTCTAGCAGATTACAAATGTAACGTATTCCCTCATCTGGAAATCTCTAGCGTTCATAGAGAATATGGTCATGGGAAGCCAGCGGATCAGTCCGGTCTCTGAATACTCTCCCTCCATTGCACAATCCTGGCGCTCAGGTCATTGGGACAGTACAGGGATTGGGTGAAAGTGAAAGGGTGGCGCTTGTTTATAGCCGATTTGAGCCTAAACTCTGCACATAACCTGCTCCGGACCAGGTTAAACTTGCAGAGTAAATTACCATGGTGATCTAGCCAGGTTAAAAGAGAGCCACCTTCGTGGTACCGGAAATCCTGGCTTTAGACTAAACATACCTTGCTAACCCTATAATCTCACTTCGTAGTACACCCCTCTGGTCTCGTCTCCGCTCTGCTTCCCTTACCTTCGTCTCCCTCATCATCATCATCTCTTCTCATCTAAAGATTTCCATGAGATTAAAAAGAAAAAAAAAAACAAATCTACCGAACCTCATTTACTTTAATTAAAGGCATTCATTTGAATGGAATCACAAGCCAAAATCCTTTAAACGTAATTTCTTTGTTACTATGGAGTGCACTTTTTCACACAGACAAGTCTAACTTGTGTCAGTACATTATGACCTGTGCATTATTTTTTTTATTGTCATTGAGGAATGCACTTTTTCAGTTTGTAATTTTGATGCATGTATTTTCATCAGTTCAAGGAGCCTTTATTTTTTATATCAGTCAGTAATGAACCTTATTTAAGTTGAATGTGAGATATCAAATAGGTTTGTTTGATAGCTTTGTGAAAATGTTTGAGAGGCTTGCCAATAGTTTTTAATTGGAAAAAATAAATATCTGTTCATTTAAAGAGTCCAAACTTGTTTTTGGTTTTGTTCATAGTATTGATGTAATGATCTTAGGTATATGTGTGTGTTATCGGTTATTGGTATCGGCCTTTAGGAGCTGAAAGTTATCGGTTATCGGTATCGGTTTTAAAAAACAGTTATCGTTCATCCCTAGTCCTTTGTGCCGCTTTAAAGACAGTAGTTATCCCAGGCTCTCCTGAGTCGAGGACGGTGGCTGTATCGAGCAGTGACAGTTTCTCAGGAACCGCTGCCTGAGCTCTAGAGGGTCATGTGTATCCAACAGTTCTTTATGTTCTTGGGTCTTTACACAATGAGATTTCCCGACACTCTACTAAAGTTATGTTCTGGCACAAGCCCTCTGTTACGCAGATAATATCTTTTTGTTTTAACTGCCTGCTACAGTATATGTATGAATTGTGCAACACAACACACTCTCACCGCTCCTCAGCAGAACAACACACATCTCTTAAAATCAGCATGACAGTTTTACGCTGCCAACTTCAGAGGAACAGTGAATGCTGCATGATTGTGAGATTGAGTGAAGGAAAAGACGGGGAGGTGGGACAGGGATCAAGGTTGTCACAGAACCCTGCAAATCTGAGCAAGTCACTGAACGACATATTTTCAGACTGAAGCTGTCGAAAACCTACGTGACAGGGTCTGTCATGTCAGGATTTATGATTTGGTAGTGACGTCAGACAAATCTGTGCTCTCCACCACAGATGGGCATTTTTTATGTAGAACTGCTTCTTATCAATGAGACTAATTTAAAAAGAAAAAAAAATCAGTTTGCCTTTCATGCCAAGTGTCTACAATATCAAGCCTTTGTTTGATAAAACTGAGAGAGTCGACTAAAACTTCAACAGACCGCCACATGAGCAGAGGCAGTCTAGAAAGAAAATAATTTGGCAATGTTAACTATTTTTGATGATTTTGCGGTGTTAAGCATTGTAGGTCTCAACATTCATCAGTTCCTTTCATTTTTTTAAAATATTCTTTTTCAAAAAGATCAATGATTTTCTAAAGAAGTTTGACAGAAATCAATGTGTAAGACCCCGAAGTCCTTGCTTGAAAATATTTTTTATGCTCCTGTCACCCTCACCTCCCTCCACCCCCCCCCCTCTTTTTTTTGAGTGTTGCTGGCACCAAATTCTTCTAACTGCAGTGAAGTTGGTCAATGAAGGCTAGAAGTAGGAACAAACCAATTGTAGATTGAAGTGTTGTTTGCATTTTTGAAAGCTTTGCCCCTTTTCTGAAAATGGGGTTTGCATGAATTTTGACCTTTTTTTTTGAATAATTAACGGATAAAATGCAGATCAGTTTAATGAAATGTATATAAAATTGTCAGAAGTTTGCGGCATTCAGGCTCTATGAAATTTGATTTTTGTCAGATTAGATGACTATGGAGTCGTGTCTTGATGTAGCTTTACTGTAGCGACATAAAAAACCATAACTGTCTCCAGCTAATCACCGTTTGTCATCTGTGGCGGCATATTTGAAATCACCTGCCCAATAAATGATGTGTTCCTATGTTCACCAAGGTTTAAAAGATGAACAAAAAAAAAAAAAAAAGTGTGATTTAGATGCCTAGCGAAGCATGTGCATTTCTTTAGCTGCAGTCAGGCTTGCTGCTGTAGTCTTTCAACAAAAGAAGTGTGCTGCTGGTGACACGCTGTTTATATAACAGAGGAGCTGAATGGGACTGAAATGTTCAGCTACTGCCAGCGTTGGTTGATGTGAAGCTTATCAGCATCCTGCAACTGTCAAGAACAAGGAGCAGCTTTCACTGACTGGCATCATTTTCCCACCAAGGCATTGTTATTTACTGACCGCTTCCTCAATATGAAATCTGCAGTGAGGCCTCCACCTTCTCAATGATGGATGAGAACAGGGTTTTTCTCAGTTCAGCTGCCACGCAGCGCCAACCATCCCGGGGTTGAATAGTTTGCCCTTCATGATTGACTGAAATCGGTGAAAGTTTTTCTTTCCAAAAATAAAAGGAACTCTGGGTCGCATGGTTCAAAATAAAGTTCTTTATTCCTTAAATCACACTTAAGGAACTCTTGCTCAGACAACCTGCAGCTTAAACCGCCTGTTTGCAGCTGTTAACATACAGCCACAGAACATTATTCCTGCGTGTCCCTTTGACATATACTTGATTCCTCTTTTTTTCTTCCTCTTGTGTGGCAGATTTGCAGTGATGGCGTGTTGCTGGGCCCTGGATCCAGAGGAGAGGCCCAAGTTTCAGCAGCTGGTTCAGTGTCTGACAGAGTTTCACGCAGCGCTGGGTGCCTACGTGTAAACCGCTCTGTTCTGTGGTGGACAGTACCGCTCTGCTCACATGGAACACATGGAGGAAATTGTGCCTTATTAGATGCAAGTGCGGACATGTTTTTATTTTGTACAGGTCTTTTGGTCTTTTTGTTTTTTTTTTTATAGTTGAATTACCTTTTTAAGGCATAGCAAAGTAAAAATATTTTTGTTGTATATTGTATCATTTGCTCTGAAAGCATCTTCTCCTCTCCACCAGTGGACAGATACAACAGGAAGATGTCCACATCCACATCTGGACATCTCAACTTCCAGACATTTATGTGTCATTGAACAGTTTTACACGTGACAATTTAAGCTTTTGAAAATGACAGTATTTTCTACAGTTTTGTTAATATAGTGAAACCGTGTACATTGTAGTTTTTTGTTGGATTATAGATGAGTACAGCAGAACGACTTGTGTACCAAAGTAGACTCTAAGGCTTCGGTTGTACAGTATTGGACTTCTCAGACACGTTGCTTTGCTCTGCAGTGATGAGCTCATGTGAGCTCGAGCTCGGTACGAGAGGTATCAAGGAAACCAGACTTAATCCTTTCATCCACGTTCATGATCATCAGATGGTACATTGTTTCCTCTTCGTGACTTTCCTTTTCAGCGGACGAATCGCACCAACACTTGCGGAGGCGTCCCGCCTGCTTTTGTTTTCCCGCGCAGTGTGGATGTCGTGGCGCAAACATCCATGTATGAAACCAAAATGTTAAAAAAAAAAAACCATTTTGAACACAAAAATAATGATTATTCATATTTTGTACATGTAATTTCTGCTCACAGCATCCCCATAGCTTTTATTACTGACCTGATTGTTCTGCGTCAGAACATGACCCTGTAAGTTTTCTTTTTCAGCTGTTTCTAGTAACCATTACACTATTAATCACTGTGAAAACACACAACTGCCTACCATTTTGGTCGAATTGTATTCTCACACCTGTAACATCATTGATGTGTTTTTATGGTCACTGCATGTTAAAAAAAGGTTGTAAACTGTTTTCTGAATTCATATCCACAAAATAAACGGGATATTTTAAATAAGTCCTGTCCAAGTTTTTCATGTTTTCCTCACATTGTCAGTATTAACCACTCAGTTGTTTTTCCCTTTTTGTTCTTAAAACAAAGAAAAAGTCTTAGTAAATGTGTTATAACTACTTAGCACATATGCAGTGCCTTTTGTTTTGTGTTTTTACTTCATTTCACCAAGGATTTCATGTTTACTTCTTGCATTTTATCTAGCTTTTTTTTTTTTTTTTTTTTTTCCTTTTCTCAGTGTTCACGTCTGGAAACTGTTGGACGCGTTTGGAAATATGTCAGAGCTTGAAGTTGACATCCTTTCAAGAATACAGTCCGTCACTTCCGCGTTTCTGTTCATCAGTTCCGCACACTTTTTCTGTCATTTCTTCACAAGCAGCAGTCATAATAGCGCATAATGCAACACAAACCACTAGACATGTTGGGTAAGTGGACATTCTCCGTACCAGTGTCACAATTCTCCACGTCTGACGGAGATTCTGGTTTTTAAAGTTTAAATTGGAGAATATTGCAAGGTTTACTGGGGATTTGTGATGCATCCAGGTAATTGTAAAAATGTTTCCAGGAAAGGAACATAAAAAAAAAAAAGAAAATAAAAAAAAAGATTAATCTTGAAGGGAGACTCATTTTAGGTGATGGACTTGTTCATTATGTATAGATATAGATTGTTTCTAATATTTCCTCCATTCACCTTCATTTTGACATGAAACTCATCAGCTGCAGTCATGTACAACGTTGAGCACACAGTCGTACGTATAAATCATGAGCTCTCGTATCAGTACTGAGCAACGTATTTATGCAACAGCTGAGCTGGTACTGAAACGCTCGGTTCTGTATGATGCCAGTTACGACCAACACCGTCATGGTAGATCAGTGTCTTCATTTACTGATCAGACAAATATCTGGGTTTCAGCTCATTCTGGAGAATTGAATCATGGCTTTTCATGTTTTGTAATTTTTGAAAACAGACCTTTTTGGAGACATCCTTTCAGCGAGCACCTTTCCAACCTTAAACAGGTCGACGGGGGATTGGACCATGTCACAACTCATATCATTTTGTCATTTTTGAAGTATCCTAATTTTTGTTTCATGAAATTTCCTGCTCCATTCTGAGTTTATAATAAAAGTCTATAACAAAATGTTCAACAGGTTCAGAGTGGAGCTCACATGAGGCCTTGAAGACTTTTCACATATTTTTAATTGTTTTACTACTTCGTTTACACTTGAGCTACAATTGATACATCAGAACGTAGGTAAATGTGTTCACTGTCACATGTGTGGCTATCAAAGGCCTGTTACTTGTAGAATTTGAAATGCAACCCTCTGAAGAGTGCATAGATTTACAACATTGAAACTAATCTGGATTTGTGGTGACGGACAAAAATTGTTCTTATCTCACAGCAGTTCCTTCACTTTTCTCAACTGAAAAAATCAAAAGGACCTTGCTGCGTTTCTCTAACTCTTGTGACACTAATGGTGTTACAGTGGCTGTAATATGTCAAACGGTGTTCACACAGGAAGCCAGAGTTTGAGGACGGGCGTGGAGTCAAAATTAGATTGAGACCCTTGGTTGCAGTGAATCAGCACTTTCTCTCTTCTCGGTGTATTACAGCATGAAGCTGCCCTCAGAAGCCCTGTTTAACCTCTCATTAAATCTCTGGTGAAAACGTACAAAGCAGATCTAACATAAGGTCCAGCTGAGGTACAAATGCCGGTCTCTGTCACAGACGGACTGAGGAGCACCAGGTGTGACGTTAATGAGCAGCTTAACGTCACACACAGACAGGTGAGCACATCAGTCATCAGTATATAAATATATATATTTACAGAGATAGATGATGGAGATATTAGAGGATGGGTGTGCCATAGAAAGATAGATGGGATGAATCTGCAAAAGTAACAATAAATGGCCTCCCACATCACACACAGAAACATTAACGCCACTCAGACACACAACCGAAACACACACACACCACAAAAACATAGAAATACCACACAAATACAGACTTTTTTTTATCAAAAGAAATCAGGATTTTCAGCTTTTTCATATATTTAATCAGTTTCATGCTATAATAAGACTAGATTGAGCTAATACTACTTCTGCTTACACCTTTCATCCGTTCAACACACTCAGCTGAATCTACAGATCTTCAGATCTACTTATAACTCATGTTCTGCAGATGTTTTGAAATTTCAGCGTTAAGGGAAGATGCTCAGTTCTCAGCATTCACACTCACAGTTTCATTGGAAATGCAGTTTTCTAGTGTGTCCAGTCTTTTTTAAACAACCATCTCTTGCTTTGTGTCTGCCTCTCTGACCAACACTGGCCAACAGAAAATGTCTCTGTATATATTATACAGACTTTACGTCCGCTGTTGATCATAGAAATCATCTGGATAGGCATAATACATGTTAAAGATAGACATATTAATCCTAGAGGGAAATGAGTTTGTCATAGCAGCCAGGTAAGATGCCTGTAACTACAACACAGACCAGATAAATAAAAATAAATAGCTGTGAATCTTGACCTTTTACTCTGTCATCATATTCTCTGTCAGGATTAGCTTGAAATGTTGGCCAGCCACAGATGAGCAGTGTTTCCATGACGCCATATCCAAGCGATGAGGCATCAAACTGCCTGAACCACATGTAGCATATGAAAAGAATGATGGCCAGTTCTTTGGAGGTCCAAAGAACATAATAGATTATTTCTTGCAGCACTGTAGCTCAGAGTGCTGAGCTTCCCTTTGTTTACTTCTGTTATGTATCTCAGACGTAGCAACAGAGTCAATAAAGTATATCATATGCCAGTTTCTGCTGATGAATGTTGAGCATCGGTCATTTTTAAAGACATTGCTGAAAACTATATGTCGACCCGCCTTGAAAACGATGAAGAAGAAATAGCAGACCGACCACATGTCTTGCGTTGTGGCGTTTGGAAAGAGGTGCACGTCAGGGTCCAGCAGCGGGTTCACACCTATGGTGTAGGTATGCCATGGCCTCTACACAGACGTATAAATCAGGTTTAGAAACAGGCCATGAACTCCCGTCCTTTTGGATCTATTGGCTGTTTTTTACACAATATTGGTAGTTGACTTATACAGACTTATTACAGTATAGTAGCCAACAGAAGGGCATGCCTGTACAAACAATCACTTTTAGTACACTTTTTGTCCACATACAAAGTTAAAATGACCTTGGTTCATCTATAAGGACCCTATCCACACTGACTTAAGTGAAATGAAATTTTTGGATTCTTGTCAGAGGCTTGAAATAACTACTGTGAAGTCACCACTTGTTCTCTTGTCAAAGCTAATGGTTAACATTTGTGCCTGTTATGCTGTAAACAGATATTATCTTCTTGCTCTCTAGCAAAGGTTGCTCTCATCGACTAATAAACCTCGGGTCAATTTAACTTCAGGATATATCATTAAGTGGGAAGCACAAAGCTATAACAACAGCTTCAAAAGAGCACACCCTGCAGATGCAAATTTTCACCTCATTAAGACTTGAGGAAATAGCCTTAACCTTTAGAATGAAGAAAGTATATATTAAGTTTCCTTTAAAGTATCCAAGCAAAGACTGAGTGACTCAGCCGATTTAAATTATTCCTTACGAGGATAACTCAGAAAATACTTAAACTGAGATCTGAAAAGATGAAATGAAAAAAAATTTAAAATTTGAATTAAATGCAACTAAATTCAGTCTAGGAGGG
The DNA here is from genome assembly GCA_018398805.1 of Hirundichthys speculiger. Classification (NCBI taxonomy): domain Eukaryota; kingdom Metazoa; phylum Chordata; class Actinopteri; order Beloniformes; family Exocoetidae; genus Hirundichthys; species Hirundichthys speculiger. The sequence goes on from JAGFBZ010001902.1 coordinate 468,801, forward strand.
CACGGGAGACGGCTCATCATTTTAGGGGACGAGAAAAGCCGATTTTTTATCATTCTTGTGATGATTGTGGAAATACTTTCTGAATAATTGCAAGTAATCTCACATGACCTTGGTGTTCAAAGCACCAGTGGGTAATTATCTTTTCCAGAAATGAATAGTCAGCGATTTGCCTTCAGAGTCACACGGACGCAGCAGTGGTCTGGTTTCCTGGAATATTGGATTAGATGAAAAACTATTGGCCTCTTCATTGGGACACACGTGAATTGATTAATACACCCCCCCCCTAAATCACACATTTTTATGGATGAACGCGTGGTTGAACGTGTGTATTAGGTAAATATAAAAGTTTTGGAGCGACGGACGGTCCATAAACGTCTCTCTGCTCCTCATTACTGACAGAAATAGACAGCGGAGCTGCATACCGCAACTAATGAAGCATTCATCCAGTTTCAACCGCCGGGGACCAGCGCAGGGTTCAGTCCGAGGATGGCACCGGGACCGATGCCTTACTGGTACTCCAACCCTCGCGCATGTTTGTGAATGACGTCATCTATAATAAATCCATCAGCACTGCGCTCTCACAGGTGCGTCAGTTGGTGCCTTAATGGCAACTTTCTAAACATTTACGTATGTTTTTTTTTTTCTTTGTGTGTGTGTGTGTGTGTGTGTTTTAAACCACGCCTCAGACGACTCCTCTGTTACGACAGACGATTAACTTCTCTGACAGCACTTTAGAAAAAAGAAAAGAAAATAACCCCCCCTCCTCTCCCTCCCCTCCCTCCCCTCCGGCTCACCGGCGGTGGACGTACAAAAGCATCAGCCTCAGACACAGACCTCAGAGGAAAGTTTGTAGCCTGGACGCGCGAGGACAGGAGCTGAAATAATGGACCTACACTCCCCCAGAGACATGAAGAGACGCAGGAGCTTCGCCTGTAACATGAAGGTAAGCCTCAGCTGCTAAATAACTACTGGGAAATGTCTGGTTTTAGCCTGTGTGCCACTTGTTCCCTCGAGGTTTATATACCCATTTAAAATCCCATTAATTATAGAGGATTTTATAATAAATATCCTCAATAAAATGAAAACATTTCAGAAAATAATAATAATAATTTCCAGAACTGAAGTTATTGACAGTAATGTGACTGCTGTGCCTCATATCTATGAAAAAAAGGGTCTCAGAGCTTCTTTAAATCAATGCAAGTGCGTTAAAGATTTGTGTTATACTTTGCATTTATGTTTTATACAACGAAATTTTCTGCAAAAAATATTTTTAACCATTTTACCCCTTTAATATAAGGTACTTGGCTAAAGTCATGTCAAATGTGCCACTTAAAAGAAACTAAAACGATTTCATTGACATCAGACTTGTTGTCATTTTGATTTTATTATCTTATCAATTAAAAAGATTTGTAATTGACGCAAACACAATGTGTGAAAAATAAACTCTCAGGATTGCAATGCAAAGAAACCAAATCCTTGCGGATCTTGGATTTTACCTGATTTCAGATTATTATTATTATTATTATTTTACTAGATGAGACTGTTAAAAGATTTGTTTTATCATCAGTCATGAATAACTTCCACTTTCCGCTTTGACTTATGTTTTTTGCGTTTTTGGCAATAGCATCTAGTTCAAATTTTGATATAATGTCTACACATTTTGCTGTGTTTTCCAGTATTAAAACACCGCTGACTAGAGTCAGCATGTATAAAAACTTTGCGTGCCAAAAGCGTAAGTTTGTCATCATGTGGCAATAAAGAGAAAGAAACTCGATGTTCCAGGGCTTTGAGTAATACTCCCTGTTATACCTTGCCGGTTGCTTTTAAAACTTAACGAGGAATGACACTTCTTCTGCACGTCTGAATAATGTGTGACTAATACTCATAGATTATAAAAGCTTGACGTGAATAGTGAGGGGGGGGAAAAAACAACTTCAGCTTCAAGTCAAGCACTATCCAGAGGGCAAAGATTTATTTGATTTTGAAATTTTCTGCTTGTTGAGCCTAAATGATACCTTTAATGTTTGACACCGTCTGTGGTAGGTCCAGCTCTAGCAAACCATCTGCTGTTTATCATTTTAAGCCTTCACTTTCAAGGGCTCCTCTGTTGAAACCAAGACATACAAATATAGGAGGGGTGGAGGACGGCGTATCTGCGTGCCTCAGTGTAAACGCATCATGACTCCATTATAAGTGAAATCCCACTGCTTCCAGTCTGAATGCACCATATAGTTGTATAATGGTTGTTTTACATGGCAGTGGTTCTTGTAAGAAGCAGATAATTTGTCATTATACAAATTTAAAGTCATTCCCGTGCTGATAAGAGACAAAGACGGTGTAAAAAAAAAATCTTGATTACAAGTCTAACTCCTGTCACAAAGAATGGAAAACATTTCACATGAGCAAACTCATAAATCCAGCTTTTCTTCACTCAAGCACACACACCACTGCAACCTTGTACTCTCTATTTGCTCAGTTTCATAAGGACAGTTAGTTTGTTTTGTACTTTTCACAATTTTCAAAGTATGCACTGCAGGCTACGCCTCCCTCTCAAAGCAGCCGAGCAGCTTCCCTGGATCTGACAGTCTCAGGAAAATTCTGAAGTCTTCTTGTCCTTGGAGTCCCTGTCCGCCCCAGAGGGAGATCTGGGGAAAGAAAAAAAAAAAAAAAAAAAAAAAAAAAAAAAGCTCCAAAGGAATTTCCATCTAATCAAAACTGTCAGAGAGGAAATGCCACACCGCAATCTAGCAAATGTGATGCCACAGAAATGAATCACCGTTGCTATATAGCGTCTGTTACAGTCACATTACTGCAGGTTGCAACAAGAAAACAAAACCAAAACCAAAAAAAAAAAAAATATAAGAAAAGAAGAAAAGGAAAAGTTTTGTTTGCCTTTGTTAAAATTAGTTGCCAAAAACGTTTACAACTTGAAACTTGGAAACAACGGCTTTCTTTTTTTCTTAATCCAAGTGTTGATGCCTGCAACTAATTTCACAAAACCTTGGATAGGCTAGTAGCATTAAAATAAGATGCACCCTGCTTTAAAAGGACACCTGCTGGAGCATTTCACAACTATTTACTCTAAGTTAGTGGTGATCGTCAAGATGGGAAAAGGGTTGTTTTAAAAGAGCAGAAGAAGGGCTGAAGTAAAGAAAAGATGAGGAGTTCACTCTGTAAAAAACTGTGAGCAAACAGTTCCACACTTTAAGAATAATGTTTCTCAAAATGAAGTTGCAATCTGGGGATTTTATTAAAGAGTTTCAAATCATCTGGAGAACAAGCTGTCCAATGGGACAAACCTGAAACCCAGTAGGAACTGTATTGATCATCTTCAGGCCCTCACACAGAACTGCATTAACAATAAGCACATCTGGGCACATCTGGGCTCAGGAACGCTTCTGACAAGCGTATCAGTGACAACAGTATCAATGAACACAGCTGGAACGTAGTTGAACCAGTTAAAACTCCACTTTGCTAAGAGAAAAAAGGAAAAGAAGCTGATGATACATGACAAGCTTCCCTGCATGAGTGTTTTTGTTTTGTTTTGTTTTTTAAGACAGACTGAAGTAGAAAACTGTCCTTAGGTTTGACAAACAACAAATTGAAGCTCTTTTTGGTAAAACTGGGCCGTCAGCATTGGTACCAGCATATAATAAAAATGTCATCATGACTTGACCAGTCTGAGTCAGGGATCTGAGGGGCACGAACGTATGTTTCCATACTGAACAGCAGGAATTAAAATGTTAGATTCATGCTTGACCAACCTCATTATTATGACTTTATCATAGAGTCAGTAATACATTTGGGAAATGAATTAATTCATTTTTCCATGGAATGAGGGCTTTGGCAGCACTGCCGATGTGAAGCTACAAATTTTTAGATTAACATTGCAAACTCTGGCTTTAGAGCTGTTTTATTTAAGAGAATAGTTCTGACCGCAACAGAGACAAAAAGCTTATTTGCTCAAAGCAAGGGTGTAACTTTGAGTTGAACATTGGGGGGGTTGAACCACCGTGGATACTTCTGAAACATAACGAAAGAGGTATGATATTGGGGGGGTTGTGGTGGCTGGTTTAAATATTTGGGTGGGTTGCAACCCACCCACCCATCCCCCCATAAATTACGCCTATGGCTCATAATGACAAATAGTCTGTTATTATGCTCTTTTGTTTAGAGGCTATTGTGAAGCAGACTCAGTTTAATGTTTGCTTATCAGTAAATGTACGTGCTCCTGTGAACATAGTTTCTTTTAAGTATCCTGGGACACCTCACAGACTCTTTTTTCTTGTTCTTTTTTTTTTTTAAGATGTAGAAAAGAATTGAATGGGATGGTGGTGGCGCAGCGACAGCACGTGTCCCTAAAATAAAAGCATTTGAAATCTGAATGTGGACTTCCTGTAATTCTTCCCCTCACAGTAGGTTCAAGGCTGGGACAATAACCTCCAAATAGTGGGCAGAAAGTCTTCAAACAGGATCATTTTGAACCGTTCAGATGAAGCAACTGCACAACTGGTTCAGCTTGCTTGCAAACATCAGATCGGCTTATGAATGTTGAATCCTTCCTCACAGTCCAGTTGTGTACACACATCAGCTTCTGCTAGCTACAGTTAGCAATAGCTTGACTGTAATCTAGCCTCCCACCATCAAGGATATTTTCCCTATTATTATCATTTCTGAGTGACTTTACGTTGATACAGTTTTGTCTAAATAGAAGTGAACTTTTGTGCGTTTAGGAAGTGCTTGAAGGTGGGTTTGATGTCAGCCTCTGATAAACCACAAACAAAAAAAAGTTCTTCGCCTACCTGAACAAATGGGCCTCATTGAAACATTTAGATAATTGAAGCCCATTTGATACAAAACGAGGATAAAATATTAGGAACGCAGTAAAAGCAGCTATTGTGTGCGTTAACAAACCACAAAGCCGAGATTTAATAGCAGCATCATCTGTTCTGAGGCAACTGCACAGTTTATTGTCCTCTTGTCTGCCTTGCAGCCAACGAACAAGCTGAAAGCCTGGATTTATCGTTGTTTTCATAGCAGATTCACTCCTAATCTCAACATGCTTCTTTAACGTCACTGAGGCATTCAGCTTTCCCCATTCCCTCTCCCATGTGTGGAGTCTCTGAATGGCGTCAGATGATCGGTGGCTCCTCTTACAGCTTCTCAGAGGCCCTCCAGTAGACGACTGATCTGCACACAGCAGAGAGAAGAGACGAATCACACAATCAAACGGAGACACATCCTCAACAGTCTCACTAGAAACAAAGTATTTGATGAAGAAAGACTTCAAAATGTCATCACTGAGCCAAATATTTTGTTCCTCTTTCAGAGATATTGTGTGGCTACATACACCACGTATGTACACCCTAAAATCAGAAAAGCTGGGAGAGTATGGAAGATGGAGGGGAAAGAGCCGTGACTCTTACCTTTACTTTCACCTTCATCACATTGTAATCACGATGAACCCATTAACGCTGATGCTTTCCTCCTTGTTTCATTTGTTCCATCCATTTATGCTTTTCAGGTCTGCAACACATCACAGAAAGGTTGTGCACGGGCACTTTAGGGCTAGTATTAACGACGTCATTTCAAATGGGGGATTTCAACGGGCGATTTTAATCCTAATTTATTACAAAAAGCAGAAAAAGCAGAAGCAGTGATGGAAAGGGGGTTTTGAAGTTTGTCAACAAGTGTGTGAGAAAATCGTTTCAAAGGCTTAAAATATTTTCCCCAAAGGAAAGATTTGCGTAATTCTGTCTCTGCAGCACACAAAATCATTTTACGATTCAAGGAATCTGGAGGAATTTCTATAAAACAGCGAGAGCGTAAGCCCGTGCTGGACACCCATGATGCCTCAGATGCTACTGCAGCAAGAACCATCATCAACGGCTGATATCACCGCTGGATATGGGATTACAGTATAATATATTTACAAATACCACCTAAAATGTTACTCATCAGTGGTCTGGGCTCAGCGGGATCACGGATCATCACACAGTGGAAAGACAAACCTGTATTCAAGATCTTTTTTTGGAATAAATAACTGAAAAGGCCCATTCACTGTAATACAGGCCTGAAAGCAAGGCCCTGCTGGGACTGTACCAGTATCATGGCAAAGGCCATTCACAACAACAACAGCGTATTCCTTACTCTTCTGTGATGGAAGCATGAACGCAGAAAAGTACATGGAGAGTTTGATATTTTCTGCTTTGCAGCGTTTATGTTAAGAAAAGCTGACTGACTGCAGGACTGATGTCCTTGTTGAACACTGACAGAAAACAAAGACATTTTTGGGCACTCGTGACCTTTATGGGAAGCTCAGAGAGACATGGGGACAGCTAAAATAAAGGGTCACACCAGGACTGACTGCATTGAGGACGTATAGCTTCTCTATATGGGATTGTTGCTCATCCAGTTGAGCACCCTGAAATATTTTAGTCTTTAGTTTTCAGTCTCATCCATCAAAGAGTGAATCTTGGAAATCTGCATCAAGACAGCAGGGTGTGTAGTGACTTAATAGTTAAGTTTTTGTCTAAAAGGTAAGATGTTGTTGAGTTTGGCAGGCCAGCTCCCACTGAGTTGGTATTTATGTGTTCCTGAGGAACACGTAACAGGATTGAACATGATTGAAATCTCTTTAGATCAATATGCTTGAAGCTTTGAGTCAGTGAAGACCAGCAAACGCGTCTTGTTGTACATGTTACAGTTTGCACATTAATGACTAACCAATTCTGTCCCATCTATCTACATGTTTCCGCACCACAGTTTTGATATTGTGTTAACATCATTTAGAGACTCAAGCGATGCGTGTGCTGTGCGACATGTTTGTGTAGGTGTTCGTTCTGTGCCACGGCCTCCTGCAGTTCTCTCAGCTGCTGTACAGCGCCTACTTCAAGAGCACCATTACCACAATCGAGAGACGCTACGGCCTCAGCAGCTACTCCTCAGGAACCATTTCCTCTCTCAATGAGGTAGGAGCCAACAATAACATATCCTCACTCAGTGTGAAATCCTGATAGCTTTATTTCTATGATGCTGATGACAAAAGAGGAATTGATGTACAAGAAACACAGCAACACATCAAAATCACGCTTCCTGACAGTTCAAGTGGGAGTCCAGTATTTTTGACAGTGTTATTACAGATGCAGGGGGGAAATGATGAAAGAATGTTCTGTACAAGCTTTTTTGCAGAAGGTGAACTTTTTTTTATGTAATCTTTCGTGGGATTTAATTACATTCTGCTGGAAATGTTTTCCATTTGCCCAACACACGTGACACTGAATCACTCGTCACAAACTAGATCTCCCTGTTGACATTTGCTATCTGTTGGCTTTCTGCTTTATTTCATAAAAACAGACCAAACAGGCCTGAATGCTTCTCATTACAATCTCTATGATTATTTAAAAGCTGCAATGACGTCTTTAAATAACCGTCAGGGTAGTTAATTAAATTAGTGTGTGTGATGTGAAAAGGGTCACACCTAAGACTTTAGTACCTCACTCTGCCTTTTGTGTCATTTGTCATTTTTTGAGAGCCGTCTAAACTGATGGAAATACGTGGAACTTCTCTCTGAAACACGTCTGTCTGTCTCTTAGGTCAGTAACAGCATCCTGATTGTGTTTGTGAGCTACTTCGGGAACCGGGTTCACCGTCCTCGTGCCATTGGAATCGGTGGACTGCTGATGGCCGTCAGTGCCATGATCCTCACCTTACCTCACTTCCTGTCCCAGCCCTACGAATACGACTCTGTTTTACACAGTAAGACTAAACTAGAGACACAAGGCCACATGGCAGCCGCCATGACAACTGATCCGAGGTGGCTCAAAGCAGGGTTTATGCTAATGTGCTAATATGATGGAGGAATTTTCCTTCAGGGCTTGTGTAAAGCATCATTTTGACTCTGCAGGAGTCAAACAAGTATCTGGCTTGGCTCAACAGAAATAAGTTCATATTCTTCATGCACTCAGTGAAAGCTTAGAAAGAAAGATTAGAGTTACATCCAGGACATTACATGTGCAATAACATGGCCCCCCCCCTTCTACTTTTCAGTCTGTCTTAGACAAAGTACCTTGGCGTCAGTGGAGGGTCAGAGAAGCTTCAGGAAATTAAAGAAGTACACTGTCCTATAATTAACTATCCCTTTATTTTTCTTCCCTCTCCCAACTTTCTCCATTCTTATATAACCACCTACTGCAACCCAGATCGCCATGACATTTGCAACCTGCACAGCAACAAGAGCAGCACGGAGTCTTGTGGCCGCGATGAGACCAGGCAGTTGACCGACACCAACAACCTGTGGTTGCTCATGGCAACCGCCCAGCTGCTGTTCGGCGTGGGCTCGGTGCCCATCCAGCCCTTTGGGATTTCCTACATAGATGATTTTGCTGCACCGAGCAGCTCTCCTCTTTACATAGGTGAATGGCCCGTAGTTCAGATGAACCATAGATTAACGCAGGGGGGTCAAACTGATCCGTTTTTGTTCCAACCATGCAGAAACACAGCTGACTGGTTTCATTCAATCAACTGAACTGGTTAAGACCTTCAGTGAAGACAACTAGCTGATTTCACGGATCAGTTTGACACCTGTGGATAAGCGTATGTGCATGAACAGAAAACAATTTGAGGGTTTTATTGTTATCTCTAAAGGGAAAATATGAAAATGTTATGTGTTTGTTGGTGCGTGAAGAGACACTGAAATCATAAACTCTGACATAACAGAACCTTATCGCTTAGTTTTGGTCACCCTGACTTTGAACTGATCTAATTCGATGAGCTGTTCAGGTTTGCGGGGTTTTATGACATCACAGACCCATCTCTGAGAGGAAATATACCGCTTCCTCGTTTTACTTTGTCCACCGTCACATCGTGCTGCGTTTGCAGTTCCTCAAACACGGCTTGTATATAGCAAAGAGTGATTTTTATAGAGGGACACCATGCAGATGAGATTTCAGCCACTAGAATCGATTCATATGAACAGAGCTGGAAAAACATTGAGAAAAGGAAGCTGTGGTACTTTATCTGTGGTATTTTGACTAAAGCACGTAACAGACATTTCATTAAGCCATCAGGAAATTGTGTCGACTTTAGAGAAAAAAAAAAGGTCTTAAGATGTTGCCTTTAAAAGTTGACCATTCTAGACAGCAGGACTGATATGAAGTAAAGCTGTCTTCTGTTCAAAGAAATCAAAGCATCTATTAACAACATCCTCTCTTGTTTAATTGAGGTTTTGTGCATCAGCTACATTTCAGAGAGTTTCCTGTAGTTATTCTGAGAAATCATTGTTTAGGTTCTGGCTGAATGGAGATGAGTGATTTTGCTGGACAAAGCAGAAACGCTGACAGTTTCAGCTTATCCTGTTTAATCAAGCACTGATAAAAACCCAGATTTTATTTTTTAAATACGTGAAAATGTTCAGCCACGTCATAGATTTAAATGGACACATTTAAACTTATAAAGTTGATCAAATCTGACTTAAAATGGAATGGAAAGAATATAGTAAATATAATAATCTAAATATTTTATTTATTATAAATCAAAGAAACTCTCTCTCTCTCTCTCTCTCTGCTTGAAGCCAAATTTAAATGTAATCTACGTTTTTCTTCTGCACAGATAAGATCAAACATGCTGATGTCTTGACATTAACAAAGACATTTCCTGCATTGTAGATTTTTGCTTCATATTAGTAATCTAAAAGCAGATTCTAAAAACACTGTGAGGACATGAAATCATGACAGAAACGTGTGAGGATGACAGAAGGAACTGAGTCTCTGCTGATACCAGGGGTCCTTATAAACAGAGCCGTGGGAAGACAATTTGAGGTGGGGTTGCTGCAGGGTGGGGATGCCTGTTTTTCCAGCAGCACCCCGACTTCCCACGGCTGTTCTGTGAATGATACAGAAGTCTGACACATTCCTGACCGACGACAGTATCATGATCAGAAAAGAGAAACCTTGAGAGTAGTTATGTTTACCAAGCAGCAACACAAATTCATTAAAGATGTTTAGATATGCCAGTGTGCTTTATTCCCTCCATTTTTAGAGGTTTTTTTTATTATCTGAATGATTGAAGACATACTATAGATTTGTTTCCTTGCCTCCAGATCACAGAGCTGTATTGACAAATCACCTATTTTCTCATCTATTCCATGCTCCTGAAAAAAATGTTGCCTTGTGAACAATTAGAAAGGTATTTAGGTTAAACTGTTAAACAAAATTGGAAACACTCAACAGTTTTTCTTTAAACTCTTTTATGTTTTTTTAATTGTTTGCAGCCATCCTGTTTGCCTTATCTGTTTTTGGACCTGCTATCGGCTACCTGCTGGGCTCAGTGATGCTGCGGATTTATGTGGATGTGGACAAAGTTGGTTTGGGTAATAATGAGATCTGTCAGGTCCTTTTTTTTTTAGTCAGCCTAGAACATCATAGACACTCCACTGCTCTCTGAGGAAACTCAGTGGTCTCTGCTGTGTGCTGCAGGGGCCCAACAGGAGCTGCGACCGGGTGATCCCCGCTGGGTGGGCGCCTGGTGGATGGGTCTGCTGGTGGCCACCGGCTGCCTGGTTCTCACCTCCATCCCTTATTTCTTCTTCCCTCAAGAAATGCCCGTAGAACACAACGTAAGTCTCACTCTGGCAGACATCTTTCATGCAGCCCCTAATGAGAAAAAAGTTGAGATGGTTGTTTAAAAAAAAAAAAAAAAAAAAAAACAGTACCAACAAAAGGCGATGAAAAGCTGAAATTTGGGGAGCAAATTAAAATTCAAGTTGAATAAGCAGATGCATTCAGTGAATTTGTGCAAATATTTGACAGTTAAAAAGACCATTGACAGTCGATGGATGTAGAAAAGCACTGTTTTAATTTTTTAATCAGGTTCAAAAACAACAATACACTCTGTAGCATGTTGTACTGACCTCTACTGGTATTTATGTAGCATTGCAAGTTTATTTTTTTCATCAGCAGTGTATGACATCATGGTACTGAACACGTTTCCATAACAAAGAAACAATTTGTTCTGGTCAGTTCTTTATGATCGTATCAGATCTTTTAAACAGTCTGCAGAGGATTTACTCTTTGATAAGGTCAATTACTTTACAAACGCAGCACTCTCCTCTAGTGTATGAAACCACATGTCTACTGTCCAGCCTCAGTTAGATTTGACCAAGTAAAGAAATATAATTGACAAGAATCTGCTGTTGAAGTAAAATCATGTGAAACATTTAAAGCTTAAAATTATAAGAAACTAGAGCATTTGAAGCATGAAATGGATTTAATGAGAAATGATACTTTCACTGGAATCTGCAGGTAGCATTAAAACAAAAAAGAAAAACACAATAGAATTTTCTGTTGTGGTAAAACTCCACAGAAGTCAGGATTATTATGTTTCACAGCTTTGGATTTGTCTAAATTAATAAAGTCTGTCATTTCAGCTGAATATTCCCACATTATATTCACATATTATATGATGTTACATTGCACCACCTGCAATTGGTAATTTTGTTCTTACTCTTAAAAATTCAGACCTGGATGTGTGCCTGTGTCAGTAAAAGAGCTACTCTTGTAGGGTTATTACAACCTGTGACACTCAAGTTTTAATAATAATTGTTTATAAAACTACTATGGCAGTTACTGTACAGTTATTTCTACATGTAATAGTGGTCCAGAGAACATTTGTCTTAAGCTTGAAGTTAGCCGTTAGTCTGTAAAAGGTGAAAAATAAATAAATGGTTCATCAACATATTCATTTGAGAGGATATCTGTAATGCCCATGAACGTTACCTCCTCATCTTCAGGAACTACTGCATCTTCTTCATCATGGTCAAATTTCATTGTAAACACCTTTATAAAGTTCGATCCATCATCAGTAACAGCAGGCCATCACTTGACTAAAAGTCCACAGATATCCTTGTGGTTTTTGTATTGTAGTTTTTTAAATGGGCCTGGTCTAAGGTGGTCTAACTGCCAAAAGAACAAAAGTAAGAAAATCCCCTTTTTTGCTTTTTTTCCCAAATAGAATAGAAAAAGTAATCCAGACTAATTTTGACCAGTCTTGGTACTGTGGTTTTTGATTGGGATCTGATTTATAGTTGCCTCAGTATTAAATAATTTAAAACAAAAGGAAAAAAAATTATACAATTGACAATAATATTTTTGTCATCTTTCTTTCCAACAAAATAGGACTAATAAGAATATTTCCATATATTCTGGTGAATGTGAGAAGGCTCTCTGCACCTGTGCAACAAATCACCTGGTCACTATTCATCTTGCAAGCTTCATACCAATTTTAATAAATGTAACGCTATAATGAGTTATTGCATTTTGCAGTACAGTAATGGTAGTATTACTGAAATCCTGTTAGTAATTAGTTGGACTGGATAAAGGACTATTATTATCCCTTACTGCCCAACACTGATGGAGAAAATAATAACTGGAGAATGTAAGAGTGGTCCTGATGAGATCCTCCATTCCCTCCAAACACTCTCTTGTTTGAGTTCATACGAGTGCATCTCATAAATGCTCATCACACTAGATGGATGATGAGCTCAATACTTTTTTGTTGCTGAAGCAGAGCTAGAATTAAACATACAGATGTTTACCATTTTCTAGATGCCTGAAAGTGAGACTGACTCAAGTGATGACTTCAAGAGACCAGATATCTCTTTACTTGATTTCCTCAAAAGTAAGTTGATCAAATTCAGACTTCTAGAGCTATGTCATCAACAGTTTTCTTCTTTATACTCTGTTCTCTGTACTAATCATTGTGCTTGTATCCAATCTGACCAGTGTTTCCTCGAATGTTTTTCCACCTCCTGGTGAGCCCTCTCTTCCTGATGCTGATCCTGGCCCAGTGCTGCTTCTCCTCAGTCATAGCAGGTCTTTCCACGTTTCTCAACAAGTTTCTGGAACGACAGTACGGTGCTTCAGTTGCCTACAGCAGTATGTTAGTAGGTAGGTACAGTGGGAGCGCAAATTTAAAGCTGGGCCTTATGATTTTTGTTAGTTTGTTAAAATAAATCATTTGATTCATTGCCGGGTGTTGTTTCACTTTCATGACGTCTTCTGCTAAAACAAAATTCTTGTTTGGTTTGAACTTATTTCAAGCAAATTAGCCCTTTTAAAACATTTCTTCAACTTTTGAGATGACATTTATAATTAGAATGAGGAATAACAAGCACAGCACAAATTCAACTAAAAATCTGACACCCTCGTCTGCAACCAGTGGCTTCATGTAGAAAACAAAGCTGTTTTGTTTGCCAGGTGCTGTGAATCTGCCAGCAGTAGCAGTGGGGATGCTGATAGGTGGGGTCATCATGAAGAAGGCGGGTCTCTCTCTGAAGACCATCCCACGTTTCTCTGTGCTCATGCTCTCCATTTCCACCCTCCTCTGCATCCCTCTCTTCTTCATGGGCTGTCCCACGCAGAAGGTCTTGGAGGTCAATTACAAAGTAGGACAGGACGGGTGAGTGCAGTGTCATTTCTCAGGCACGCTCATGAATCCAGCCTAGTATATGTAAAACACCTATTCCAAGACAATTCTTTTTTATTTGTACAGTGCCAATTCTAAATAAAAGTAATCTCAAAGGCATATCACACATTAAGTAAACAAGTTCAGTGCTGTCATTTTATTCCGATTACAAATCAATTTATTGTAACACATTTAGAATCTAATTCGTAAAATTCACAGTGAGACAGGAACAAAGATGAAGGATATAACAGTCTTGTGGGCAAAGACAGGCTGCGACAGGTATTAAGCAGTGTCAGAAATTTAGAGGAATCAACTCTCTGTGTGTCCGCCTGTTCCTGCCTTTGCCGTCTCTGTCAGCTAACCAGCCAACAGGAAAGCACCATGAAATGATGTTGACACAGCACAGTGGCCTACCTAGCAATACAACCAGGCACAGACTGCTTAAACTGTACAAATACAACAAGATCACACAAATCTTCAAATGAAGTTCAGCTGATACAGCACACCAGCAACCAAAACGTATGACCAAGTCCCTTAGAAATCCCACATATGCTGTCTTTCTGATTTACTGCATGGAATCCTCACTTCAGCGTTGCTCCCCCATCATCCGTGCTCAGGACAGCACCAGCAGAACCGGGCTCATGAAGGGTCACCATCTGCCTCGACCCGTTGGGGGAGTGAAAGGATAGGAAAGAGATGCCAACAAACAGAGAGAGACTGGTTCAGGGACATCTGCCTGTAAGACACAAAAGAGAAACACAAACTTAATCACAGCAATAATGATATACACAGACAGGAAAAGTATAGAAACCAAAATGAGGAAATTACCCAGAGCATCATTGGAAGTCCTGCAGAAACCTTGACCAAATAAAAGCATTAGTCAAGTGCTAAAAGTGCATCTTTCTTAACCATACACTCTTTTTGTGTAACAACATAATAAAAGTTGTCTAATCAAAGTGGGTCAAAGTCAAACATCATACAACAATATGTGTTTATTTTTTGCTGTGTCATTATTTATTTAACAAAATTAAGCCAAAAATAAAAAAAAAAAAAAACAACCTGTGGCCAATACTTAGTACCCCTTACTGCACTACTTCCATTGGATTTAGGAGGGTAAGTAGCACCCAGGTGCTGTGATTAACTGATCATCAGCAGGTGTGGTAACCTCCATAGAAGCATTTATCTTTGCAGTTTGCTGCAGCTTTTGGGTGTATTAACACAATACAAAATGGGAAAGATGTAAACAACCTACAAGGGGAAAATTGCTGCTGCACATCAATCTGGAAAAAGATAGAAAACCATTTCAAAACGATTTGGAGTTCACCGTTTTAAGCTGAGAAAAGACTATTTGCACGCGGTTAGCATTCAAGACAGTGACCAGTCTGCCTGGAAGTGGTCATGCTAGCAAATTCAGCCCAAGGTCAGACTGTGCAAATGTTCAGATACATCGGGGCAACCTGACTACTGTGGAATATCAAGTGTAATATCAAGTGTAAGGGGGCAGAATTCACACTCATCTGGGGCTTTGCAAACATGCGTCTTTATCTCTTCACTGTGTCAAAGTAAACAGGGTTCCACTTGTCTTGCAGTTAATGTTGATCTGTTATTTGCCAGACTGATGGGAACATAGCCAGAGCATAATTTATTGTGAGGTTCAGCTTGCTGATATTCTTCCCCATGACTCAGTGATTTTGCTGTGAGTTTCCAAATGCAGCAGTAACAACTGGTTTCGACCGGTGCTGCCACCCAGTGGATACCTTTTTCGGGTTTCACCTACTGTGCTGTCATGGACCATAACTTTCAACATGCTCAGTGAAGCTTCTAGTGAACGTGCTGATGAGATGAGTGGTGACCTTGTCTATTTCATTTGGATTAACTGGAGGAAGCCATAGCACGAAAGGTGCAAGTCTGCAAACCCCCAGATGAGAGTGAGTCCTGCTCGCTTCCACATCATGTTCTGTGTTAGTCGTGTTGCCTCTGTTAGAAGGAGAATAAACAAGTTCATTTTATTTGGGTGGGATTCTACAGAAAGGACTCTTCTGCATAAAAGAATCTGAAAGAAAGACTGGCACATATCCATAAAGACTGTGTGTGCACATTTCAAATCAAATCAAATCAAACTTTATTTATAGAGCGCTTTTCATGCCCTCAGGCAACACAAAGTGCTTTACATAAAAAAAAATATAATAATAATAATAATGATAAAAAAAAACAATGCACATTAAAACAAAATAAAAGCCGTCACACACCCCAAAGTCGCAAAGCCATCCTCCCATTACCCCTCACCCCCCCATGCACCACAAACATAACAAAACTCCCTCTTTTTTTGTCTCTTAAAAAAAAAAAAAAAAAAAGTGCATGCATTACATTATTCATTTTACAAATGTTTATTTAAATGAGATTTTGACTTTGGTTCAGTGTTTTAATATATAGTACATATACAGGTGGATAGATAGAAACCAGTGTAGAACAGGTGCAGATGGTGGCAGTAAAACCATGATATGGTTCCTGTATAATGAACCAATACAGGGTGTTTGACTGATTTTTTTAATTAAGGACTTGGGTGGATTAAGAACTGGGCTAAAGACGGCAAACCTTCCTTTCAGGTCTACTTGGCTCGACTGTGAATGGACTGAAAAATCCCTTAAAAAATGCAGCAGCTGAGCAGCTCAGCTCCACCTCATAGAAACTATATATAATTCTGCTGTTCTGAATTTTCCTTCTGATGACTGTGCTGATAGTAACACTGGCATTAGCTCTGAACTTCAGTCCCAGCTACATTCATTTGTTCATCTCTCCCTTCACAGATCTATATCCAAGTGCTATTCGAACTGCTCGTGTCCTGCCAGTGCCTTCAACCCTGTCTGTGGCTCCGATGGTGTCGAGTACATTTCTCCCTGCCATGCAGGCTGCACCAACTTCACCAAAGACCCCAACAACACACACAGAGTTCAGGTCAGTGCTGATACTTTACAGCTTTTTATGGTTTCCTTAAATATGCATAATTACAGTGACATGTGAAATCATTAAGACATTACGTTGCTTAAATTAGCAATGCAGAATAATCATGTTAGTTTAGAGAGCTGGAAAAAAAAGGAATTTATTTGAACTAATGTATATTTTAGTCTGTTCTTACAGCAAATAACGTTTAAGCAACTTCATACTAGAAATATGTATTGTAAGGTTTTGGCAAGAATATCTTCCATATCCATCCAATATTCTCTAAACCCTAAAACTGCACATAAACTGCAATGCACTGTCAACACTGTGGCTGTTCAACCTGAACAAGAACTCTGATGTCTGAGTAAATTACATAAAACCAAAAAACATAAAAGAAAACTATTTTCTGTTTGTATCAAACATAAAAAATGTAATAGAATCAGGTGTCCACATTCTGCAACGTGACTGTTGCACTTCCTGAAACTGTGTAATGTGCAGCACTGCTGACTTGAGGTCCTCTTTCTCAGAAGTTGCCATATTTCCACAGTTGGCCAGAGCTGACAAACCCTAAAATTTTGCATTTTTGACATCTTCCCATCTTCTTCTATTCTTCTTTTCTTGACAGGAAAGAGTGAGGTAGGGGGAATTCAGCTGTTTGTAATCTGCAGCTTTTCAGCCAGATGCCCTGAATCACAGCTACTGTCTTGAAAAAAGAAACAAAGATATCCTGCGATACAGTGAATTAATTATCTTCTGCATCTTCTCCTTAATTCTTTTCCATGATGTAAATAAAAATATTCAGTCAAATGAACAATATTTTTTAAGGATTTTGTTTGAAAAATTGAAAAAAAAAAAAGGATTTAATCTGCACTCATAATACTTACTGGATCTTGGTTTGCAGTCATGAAGCTGTTCCATAAATGGATTACAAAGTGTTGCATGTAGTTCACCTCACACATTGTTACCATGTTGCTTAATACAGTCTAAGTCAATGTGTGAAATCTGGTGTAAATATGGTAAATATTACATAATTAAGGTTTAAAACAGTAACAGGAAACACGTGAAAAATCTTCTTGTCACATTTACAGTGATTGCTCAAGCTCACCCTCCCGTTCTCACACACTGGAAACAAAAATAAATTTAAAAAAAAAACAAACAAACAAACTGACTGGACACCAGGTTTGGATTTGATATGAGCAGGGTCACTGGCCCCAGGTGCCTTCTGAAATATCTTTATTTGATCTCATTGTATTGAGACAGTTTATGTGCAACATGGTGCTTGAAATGAAATATTTCATATTGGAGCAACGATGTAACTCGTCTCCAAGACTGACATCATGTTTCTTATTGGCCAGAGTCTTCCAGGTTAGAGCAGTTACAGGCATGAGACAGAGTGCTCTGCTCCTGACAGCATGTAAGCAGCTCACAGTCAATATCAAATCAATGCTCTCTACTTGAAGAGCATGTGTTTTAAAAGAGGACAAAACCACAGCAAGTAAATGTCATATCTTGTGAATAATCTTCCGCTTGTGAGCTTTCAATAGATTATTAGTTGAATTCAGTCGGCTTGTAAGGTCACAGTGTGATACTTAAGTTCAAACAACGACAGTGCTAGTTTAACTGATTAATCCAATAATTCAGAGCTAATTATTCGGCCTTTCATGTGGATTCAGATACTCACAAGTAAGCAGTTGCATGAATTCAGACACATACTTGACAAAATGTTTAAACATACTTTTAATGGTTCTGATCGTTTCTGAATTCAATATATTTGTTATAGCTAAAACTATAACAGGGAGCACTTTTACACACAAAAAACACACAAGAGAGCCCACGATGACATGTGAAACTCAAGATGAAACTGTGGCTTTACAGTGAAAATGGACATTTTTTTTTGTAGAGACTTGGGGTCTTGTCACAGTTTTACACAATGAGACCCACTTACAGTCTTGATGCTGACATCCAAGGACAACTTTAAGTTGCATATAGACAAGCCATGTTTCTAAAGTTTCAGCATTTATTTTGTAGAACTGTAACTGTATTTTTGGGGGGCTGACAGTTTATTGAAATCCTTTTTTCATAAACTGAAAATGACATAATTATTCATTCTTAAATGCATAGCTGTCAGGACCCAAATGCAGGCAGTCCAAAAACCAAAATCAGAAACTGGCAAAAGAACTAAGATGGAAGTAGAAGAACTAAAACAGAGCAAAAACTAACCAGAAGGATTTCCAAGATAATGAAGACGTGGCAGAGTCGCTACAGTGAGGAATCAAAGGGACAGACTGGCAGGGAAAAAGAAAAAGACAAGACTGACGGGAGCTGATGAGACCAGTGTGGAGACCAGGGGAAGTCAAATTAGAACTTAGCAAAGCAGGAAACAGACTTTCAAAGTTAAACAGGAAGTAAATGTAACATCAGCCAAAAAGAACACAGAGAGTCCAAGAAAACAAGACTAAAATCAGGAGAACTAAGATAATTAAATATTGAAAATATTCAAACAAGAGAAACAAAGTGATTCCTGGGTTTACTTGGTTTTGTGATTTAATCACAGACGTGATAAATCTGAGATACGTTTCTCTTATTTGTCTCAACATTTTAATTTCAATGCATTTCAGGCCTGGAACACAATTTAGCCTTTAGTGTTTTGTAATGTTCTCATTCCTTCTCATAGCAGAAGTCCTAAAAACACATCATAAGGTGTACAACTAGAGCTGTCATTGCCACATTTCTGTTCGTTCAACATTCTCTAGAGTCCTCACATGGTTCTGTCTTGGGGGTCTCTCAGGATTACAGCTCAGTGCAGTCGTCTGCTCCATTTCCCACCAGGTCCCTCTGTGTGAGGAGTTGAGCACGGAAATGAATGTCAGGTTACTTGACCGCATACAGTAACCTGTCAGTTCCAAAAGACTAAAAAGGAAGTTGAATCTGGTGTGAACACAAATGTTTTGACACCACTGTGTCTTCATCAAAGTCAAAGTGGACACAGAGAAAAGTTAGGTAATTGAATGAAACCATAGCAGGTGTGCTTAGACCATTGGAGGGACTGGTTTCAATACATTTTAAACTGAGTGAACAGCGCAGACAACAGTGGGACTTGCCACAACACGTGTCCCGCAAACCACACTCCACTCCATCAGATACAGAGACGCATACACCACAAGACTTCAAAAACACAGGACAACAGCTGAGGTTCAAACCTGCAGCCAAACAGTAAGAAATACCATCAAGCAACTTCATCAATAAATATACAATATGACAAAAGCAGAAAACTAGAATAAAATCAGACCTGTCTCAGCCTCTGACGATTAGAGGAAACAAATTCAGTTCTTCATTTATGCCAAAAGGCTCCCCTGCATTGACAGTGCTAATCCAGTGTCCAGTAGTGTCCTCCCTATGAAGTACAGAGTTGATAAAACCAGCACCGAAGGTGAGACTTACCTGTCCCCCAGTACTTCAATGATGCTGGAGTACCAAGGTTAGTCAGTGCATAATGTCTGGCCGTAGCATCGCACATGTGTTGTGTACTTTTAGCTGTCTTATGTTCAGATCAATTAATATTATTATTATTGCTGTAATATTATTATTATTGCTGTCATTTATCTATTGTTGAAAAAAAAAGAAGAAGAGCCCTTGCTACAGTGTTGAATTTCCCTTCTGGGATGAATAAAGTATTTTTCATTTCATTTTCATTTCATTTCAGATATGCAAATATTTCAAGCTTTTTTTTTTTTAGCTTGTCTAATTTAACTACCTAACTTGGCCTTTAGTAAAAAAAAAAAAAAAAAAAAAAAAAGCTCCCCATCAAGCACGAATCCATCTCAAAGCAAAAGGTATCCACCCTCTCTAAACTCTGGATCTCAAAGTCTCATTATAAGCTCCCCTGCTGACGGTAATAACCAACATGTTATTGATATTTGTTTCTCCCTTCTCTCATCACACAGGTATACACCAACTGCAGATGTATATCAGGCAGTCAGGGTCGCGCCAGTCCAGCTCCTTGTGGGAACAACTGCACTCATTTTCTCCTTCCTGTCATACTCGTCATCTCTCTAGCATCACTGGTCGCCTGCCTTACCCACAATCCCATGTACATGATGGTGCTCAGGTGAGGAAGATTGACTATATATTCAGATATTAATTTGCTATATGTTTGTATTTTTTTTAATAAGTTTACAGTTGCAATAATAATCTTGGTCTAATGGTTTGAATGATACAGTTTGTCCTCGTTGACAAACAGTTAGTAATGTTTTTATTAACTGGCTTTATTGACTGTAGCCTCCGTCGATCTCTGCTGTTTCACATTCAGATTCCTTTAACCAGGGTTTTATAGCCGTTTCCATCCCAGTAACTGTCTCAGGCAAATGTTGTGGTTTTTAACAAGCTCAGCCAGGCTCCTCTTGAAATCTACAAAAAGGAAAAGTTAATAAGTCAGTTTGTAGAAGTGAATCCAAGAAGGGCAATTTGATGGGAAATACATTTTGATAATTGTTTTATAAACTGTTTTTTTATACACACGAACATTAATAGAAAACAAACACATTGCCCATCTTATCTTTTTTTCTTTATCATTTCAGATGTGTTCCCGCTGAAGAGAAATCATTTGCAATAGGAATTCAGTTTTTACTCATGAGATTGTTAGGTAAGTCCCATATCAAATACTCACTGAAACGAGATGCCAGCTCTCCCTAACTTAAAACATCAAGCGATTACATAAAATCATGAATTGTCCTAATATACCAGTATCTGAATTATATGGAGACACTTCAAGGTATACGGTTGCATCGAGCACCATTGTGTCCAGTGTAGTACAAATATAATCAGGGAATTGCTTTTCATAAAAAAGGTCCTTTATTTAAAAAAAAAAGGTTAATTTATTCTTTAAGTATTGCACAATTTTACATTCTGTAGAGTCAAACAGATATGGTGGAGCTCTTCTGAAGAAACAGCACTGCCAGGAAACATTTTCTCACTGCTAACATTAAACATTGTAATGATACTAAAGTAGCTTCTAGCTCCACAGTGTCGTAAGAACAGCATTAGTTGTGTCGAGCCCACAAGTCAAACTCAGCCCATATCTTTGTGCAGAAGCTGATTTCCGCCATGTAGGAACAGAATCTGCTTGTGACTCATGCTGTTTCTGTCCCTGTCAGCCTGGCTGCCAGCCCCGGCTCTGTTTGGCATGGTCATCGATCAGTCATGTGTCTGGTGGAGGCACGTGTGTGGAAAGAAGTTTAGCTGTGGTTACTACGACAACGACATCTTAAGGAACCGGTACAAATGTTTATCACTCACCGTTCATATCACATACGCACGGTATACAAATAAAAAACATTCATTTATTTATCATTTATCTTTCGCCTGCAGGTACTTGGGTTTACAGGTGGGCTACAAGGTCATTGGCATCCTCCTGCTGGTGGCACTTGGGTGGAAGGTGCAGCGGACCCAGGAGTACAGCTTGGAAAAGAAGCATGAAGGACTACTGTGATCCCACTGAGACTTCCGTTTCTCCAAACATACCGCGTTGCTGTACTGTAAAACGTGATCAGGAAGTGTGTCTCAAGCCAGGCAACATTAGTGGGAAGTTTACGCTGACCCTGATTTCTACAGGCCCGGTTCTCTGCCTGGCACCTTGCTGGTTGGAAAGAGGATATTTCTCCAAAAGGGAAAACACATTGAAAACAAGACTTATCACAAGGGAAGACCGGACATCTGAAACACCTGTCATGCATGGCACTGGTACCTCGCAACATTTAACATGTAATTTAGATGATGAGGAAACTCTGAGTATCAAACAGCTAAATGTTTTTGTACTTTACATGTTTCTACAAGCTATTAATCTGTTTGGGTCTCTGTTTGCACTGGCTCTGGGTTTCTTTAACCAATTAACTTTATAGCTTAATATTTAAATTATTTTTTTATAGATGTTTGTCTCATCTGCAGAGACACTGGTAACTGCAATACATATTTCATATGTGGTCACATGTAATTCATTGATAACAATACTAAAGATTTTTGTTTTAGATATCAAGAGTATGCATTATTATTCATATGTTGAAAATAAAGATATTAACCTCACACATTTTTTTTATGTACAGATGTGTATACTGGGTGGAAGACCCACAGTACAAGTAAAACAAATCTGGCTTAACGAAGAAGTATATATATATCTAAGGTTTACTGCATTTCATTTCTGACATTTTAAGAAATTCAAAGTTTGTGTTGGATTGCTGCAGCCAATGTACCCAATAGGGGAAACCCGAGTTCTGCGACAATGGTCTCCTCTAGGTGGCAGCACCGGTCGAAACCAGTCATTTGGGGCTTTTGCGTGTCATGTAAATATCTGGTTTTGAAAGTGACTATGCAAACT
Organism: Hirundichthys speculiger; assembly: GCA_018398805.1. Classification (NCBI taxonomy): domain Eukaryota; kingdom Metazoa; phylum Chordata; class Actinopteri; order Beloniformes; family Exocoetidae; genus Hirundichthys; species Hirundichthys speculiger. Next base: position 491,572 of record JAGFBZ010001902.1, read on the forward strand.
CCCACTGACTTGGAAGATGCCGATTTAGCACTAAGGTGGGGACAAAACGGGGAAGAATGTCGATATGCTGAACCTTACAAGAAACTCCAGGCTCGGTTCCCGTCGATTCAGCAAAGAACGGACCAACGCTGACTGCGGGACGAGTGGGGAACCGGCCTGTTTTGTTTGGAGTAACTGCAGGAAGCCATAGTGGAGAGAAAGACGCATGTCTGCAAAGCCCCTGATGAGTGTGACCCCCCCCCTACAGATTTCACCGGTAGTCACGTTGTCCCTGTTATATCAGTAAAAATGGATATATTAAGTCATTTTTAAGTTTTGTTGTGGAAGTCTGTAATAAACCAAACTGAAAATCTCCAAGAAATAGCTGTCTCTTTTATGGTGGATAGAAGCCCTGCCTCCTTACATTCATGCATGAGATGCACTGCTACACAAGGCTTATTGGGACTCATGGGGGTTGCTTAAAATGTGCTCATAACACAAAGAAAACCTTGTATTTGATTTAATGTTTGAGTTGCTCCTTGAAGAGCAGGATTGTTTTGGAAGCCATCTGTCATGATTCCAGCTCTGGGTTCCTGATTTATCCATGCCTACTCTTTTTCCTGCTCTCTGTCTGTGCCGCTCTCCTCTCAGTCAGCGAATCACTCTCACCTGTTCTGAGGAGTGTTCAGCAAATCTGCTGCCAACACGTCCCTGTCAGATTCTGCCAGCTACTACCCTGATTTTGCACTGCAGTCTTATGGACCTGACCTAAATTACCTCTGCTGTGGATGCTGACCTGCTTCTTGCCTGATCTCCTAGCAGTTTGGAAATCTATCTTGCTTTTCAATCCCTTTTGGTTTTTTGGATTTCAGACTTGTGCTATATAAATACAAATATTCAGATGGTTTTGGAACTCTGAGAAACGTTTATTATTCATAATAATAATAATAATAATGATAATAGCCTGTTTGGATTTACCCGTGTCTGGATTACTTGTTACTGCCCATCTCCATGTTAATCACCCCAGTCCTCCTTGCTCGGTCCAGCGCAAGTTTATTTTAAACCTGTGATTCAGTTTCACCAGCACAATGTTAATTACCAGTTCATGTCAGATCCTGTCCAGTTCTCAATTCTTCACGGCCTCCTGCACTACCTCATCCACTTTCTTGTGAACCAATAAATCCCAGCACATTTATGGAAGGGCATCAATTAATTATAATTTTGGTCGGGTACTCTGTGGGAGGAACGGCCGCTCTGATCTGAGCCAGAGTGGTGTCTTATTGTTGGACTTCTGTGCTCGTCACAGTTTGTTTATAACAAACACCGTGTTCAAACATAAGAGTGTCCATAAAAGCACGTGGCATCTGGACACTCTTGGCCGTAGGTTGATGATTGACTTTATAATCATATCATCAGATTTGTGTTTTGGACACTCGGGTAAAGAGAGGAGCTGAGCTGTCAGCTGATCACTACCTGGTGGTGGGTTGGATCAGATGGCGGGGGAGAATGCCGGTCGGACCTGGTGGGCCCAAACGTGTAGTGAGGGTTTAAGCCTCTCTGCTTAGGCTGCTGCCCCCACGACCCGACTACAGACAAGGTGGACGATAATGTATGGATGGATGGCATCAATTTATTTATTTATTAATTTTTCTAAACCCACCTTAATGCCAAGTGAAGCCTGATGTCTTTACTTGCTTAGAAACCCAGACGGCAAAGCCAGCCCCATCCAACACCACACTCAGTGGGGCAACACTGGTAGCACAATAAAACCTTGAGAATAAGTTTACTCAAGATCGTAGGCCGAGATGGAGTATCAGGTACAGAACTGAAGATGTTCCCACATGTCAAGTTGACCGACATCATTCCAGTAACTAAACAAATTCTTGAAATGCCATAATGGCAGCTACCCATTGGCACTGATGGCCATAAAGTGCTTTGATAAGCTGATGTTCTCACATGCCAAAACCCCATCCCACCAGACTTGGACAAAATCAAGTTTAATCGCAAACAAGGGATCACTGTATATATATATATATATATATATATATATATATATATATATATATATATATATATATATATATATATTATATATATATTCAGGGTTCCTGCAGACCTTATTTGGCCAGGCGCCCCGCCCAGCCTGAAATCTCGAGCCCCGGGCTACAATGTCGTGAAAAAAAAATGTCGGGCCAAAAAAAAAAAATGCAGATGCATGCAAGCGACACGGCAGCGCTTGAGAACTGATCAGCGCACATAGGTTTGTGTTATAAGGAATTAATGTTGATTTCTCTAGTGCTGCGCTGTTTGCCTGCAGTGGCATTCTGGGGCCACCCCTCTCTCTCTCTCTCTCTCTCTCTTTCGCACACCACACACACACAGTGATAACTTCTCTGTCGATCACTCACGTTGACAGCTCACGTCTCGTCTCACTTCAATACAAGTTTTCCTTCGCTCGCTTTTATGTCGGTCCGTAATTATTTATAGTCAGTAGAGATTCTGGTAAACTTTATTCGTAATAGACCGGTGCTTTTGTTTTGAGCAGACAGTGCGACCTCTCACTGCCGTTTTTTTTTTTTTGGTTCGCAATTCATTAAAGTGACACACGCACACACTAATCAACATTATGTTTAGCTTTGTCTATAAAAGAAAAAAAAAGAAACATTAGGTATTTAAACTAACTAACTAAATAAATAAAGACCAATGGGCGCACTGCCTGTCATCTGGACTCCAAGCTCACGTAGCTTCACTTGACAGCTGTCACTCTGAGGTGATTGATGACCAGTCCGCCCAGTCAAAAAGGTAACGCCTACTATGTAATTTACTGGTATGCAATTGATCAGTAGTAGAGTAAATGAGACATAGTCTTTTAGTTAAGAAACTGAGGTAGCCTACACTTTATAGTGCTTTCCATCATCATGTTTGTGGGTTTTGTTAAGCAACTTCTTTCATATTTTGAGGGCAAAATAATAATTGAACAATCTAATTAATTAAGTAATTTATCCTTTTTTTTTGGTTCTCGGCTACCGTTCTCGGCTTGAACCCCCCCCCCCCGGCCAAAGTTTTTTCCTGCAGGAAACCCTGTATATATTATATATATATATAATATATATATATATATATATATATATAACCTAAAAGAAAAAAAACAAGTTTTGCCAGATTTTAGCACCCACCATTAATATACTGTATATGCACAGTTGTGAAAACAAAAGAAAACAAAACAATAAAGATTTTAAAAGGACCAGAATGGACAGTGCTCCATGGTAAGCTTGAAGTCAATTGGACAAAGCTGCCAGAATTATGATATTCAGTTATGGTTTCATATTTTCCACAAATCTGACTGATGGACTTCTGAATAGACCACATGTTGCAGAGTATGAAATGATTGCCTTGGCAAAATGGATCTGCGCAAACTCTGAGTATGTTGAATATAAACTATTTTCCATTTCAAAAATCAGATCAAGAGCCTTATTAAATGTGTGGATTTTTGATTAAACTGGACAATGCATGTGCTCGTTAGAACAATTCATTCATTCATAGCGAAACATTGAAATCCACCACATCGCCATGGCAACAGCCTGTGCCCAAAGGTCACCATAAATTCACACCAAAGCATCCTTTATGTCTCAAAGAAAATTTACCAGATTGAGATTAACCTGACCAAATCCTGCTTGGACCACCTCAGAAAGTAAAACCTGTTACCATTAGGTGTCACAGTGACTGACACTAAATATTGTTACATAGATGACTTTAAGACTGTACTGTCAACATGTCAAGTGTTGACTTTCTGCAGACATTGTGAAGTTTTAATTTAGACTGTCGGTTGTACGCTAAATGCCTATTTCACATCAGTATCACATGCTTTTTATCCATCACATCCTTTCTTTTGCTATATCTTCTCCTTCTGAAAAGCCAATAGTCCTTGAATTTATTTATGAGACATTTTTATTTGGTATGTTATCACAGGCGTCACTACGCTCACACTTTAGTCTGAGGTAAAGTGCAGTGAGTGAGGAGACACTAGCATTATTTTTAATGAATTGTCTAATTTGTTTATGGGACTTATATTATTTTCTCTTCTTGTCTTGTCTCGCAGTCTAATTATTTGCAAACGTTTAACCAGCTAGCCTAATTTGTATCATTAAGCCCCAACATACCTACTTAACTTGTTAGAGGATAACAATGGTGGATAACAAAGCTGTAAAAATTGCTAGTTCGAAACATTACAATGCTCAGATCATATATTAAAGACTTAAAAAACAAACAAACAAACAAAAAACTTCACTATATGCAAAGTCCTTCATACCAGCAGCAAAACAACAGATCAGGCAGTTATAGCTATTTCTGCACGTTGGAGATGACTTAAAGTACATGGTGTTGCATAGCCAGCCAATCAGAGACGCAGTAGGGTTGGTCTCGGTGGCAAAAGTAGGATTGTTTGGACCTTGAGCTGAACTCAACTTGATCCGGGTCACCTCCTCAGGTGACCCTAAGCCACCCCTTATGGTGGCTTATGGTGAACACATTTCTTCACTCCCATTCCTGGAACTTTCTGTCAAAAATGTGTTTTTTGTCCGTTTTTTTTTTGTTTTGTTTTCCTATTGCACAGTTACCCTTGTGTTCAGAAGGAGTTAGATCATATTTTAATTGTCATGCATTAACTGTCATGCATTAACTGTCATGCATTAAACTGAACCATGGGCGAGGCTAGCCCTTTTTTAGGGGTGCTTCAGCACCCCAAAAACCTGGAGTAAGAAATGTTGTTATTCTAAAATGTTAGTTCGCATATGACAGGCTTAGATAATGTCCAAAACTTAATCCATAGTTTGTGGTTTAAGTTTATATTTTAAGAATGAAAATGAAAACGACCCCGCCTAATGGTATTGTCCTCTTCTCACTAACTCCTTCTCTTCTTTGTTGACCGTTTACCAGTTAGCGCATTAGCTCAGTTAGCATTTTGAATTTCATTGAAATTTTCAAAGATTTGCATGTTTTCCAATCAGTTTTTTCCCCCCCAAAAAGATTATACTCTTCTCTCATAAATGTCATAATGATTATCCAAAATTATTTTTCAATAAACGTTTTTTGGTTTTGTGTGAATAAAAGCGGGGTTGTGGGTCGTGGTGGGGCTCATTGGGTGCTCAGCACCCCTAAAGCTCTGACCCTAGAATCGCCCCTGAACTGAACTTAGAACTTGCTCATTTGTGGGCACTAAACTAGATTTTTTTTATGTCTCACAAATCTGCTGTGAAAACTGCTGTAGTCACTCCTGTGAATCACATCCCATCAGAGAGCGATCTGCGTCGAACAAACAGCACACTTTACACCATGAATACCTCCACCTCCCTTCCTCGCCGACACACATGACGTCATTTTATTATCATAGCTGTCAGTTCGATGAAGATGCTGCGCATGCGCAGATGTTCCCCTTTCCACACAGCAAAAAAAAAAAAAAAAAAAGAAAGGAAAAAGCTCACCCCTGTCGTCACAGACTGGCGCAGCAGCAGAGTGTTCTCATCACGAAGAGACAGAGCTAAAAAGTGAAGCAACATCGCCCCCCCCTTTCATCGAGCATCTTCACCCACCAACGACACGCAGAACTCGACTGGGAGCAGACCAGTGAAGCCCTAACTGCCCTCCGGTCTCCGCAGTCCTCCCCTCTTCTTCCTCTTTAAAAATGTCCGTGGGAAGTGACTTTGGAAACCCTTTAAGAAAATTCAAACTCGTCTTTCTCGGAGAGCAGAGTGGTAAGAGATGTTTTATTCATTCCTGAAGTTTATTTTCGGTTCTGTGGCGCGTGAACTCGTTGCACCTGCTGGCGAGTCAGCAACTTCGTCGTGTTTGGGGGGAAACGAGCCGTTAGCGCGCGGCTCTGGCTCCGGTACGGGTCTGTGGAGTTGAAGGACTGGCACGAAATATGTAAATTCACGTTTTGTTTTTTTGTTTTTTATATTTGTGAGAGTCAGAGTGATGAAAGGGATCACTAGAGTAGCAGGATGTAGGCTCCACATAATTGTGTAAACCGAACTATTTGCTGCAATCTTGAACTTTATCAGGGACAAGTGATGCTGCAATATCTGTCATGTAACACATGATAGATGCATATTAGTTTAAACATACAGGGCCACCTATTGTAGTTATTGCGTGTGTGTATATGTATATATATTACATAACGTCAGTTCCTAATGCAATGGTTGCCAAATGGGAATTAAAATCCCAAATGGGAATTAAAATCCTGCAGGTATGGTGCTGTAAACACAGAGATTAACGCTGCTGTGTACGGTACAAGTTGGTAAAGGCTGTATCCGTGCGTGTGGAGACACACCCAGGTTGTCAGTGGCGATGAGATAACTTGTGTGGCTGCAGTCTCTGCCCTGGTATTGTTCCAGTCTGCCTGCTAAGGCTGACCAAGTTTGGCTTTTGTTTATTTATTTTTTAATTCATTTTATCTTTTTTGCATGCTGACATGCTTTATTTATTGACACATGAATCTCCACATAACATAAATGAAAGCAGTTATGTTACATCTTGTGCAACTCTAGATCAGATTTTTTATTAATCTTAAAATATCTGCCTCTATCCCAAGCTTTACATGTCCACACCCACAGACGAGCAAGAGACTCTCCTTTCATGAGGAAACTAAATTGGTCTCAAAGATATTGCAACAACCTGGCTCAGACATGATTTCAATCTCCAGGTTGATCTTGGCTTTTATCAGGCAGGTCTGTTTTACGGTCCATTTCAGAGCTCTTGAGCAACCAAATGAACAACATTAGTCACGGCTCAGCCCTCCAGAAGCTCCTATTGATCCTCCATTATAGTTAGGTCATGCATTACATTGATTTAGGGTTCATTTTAAAACAGTATTGCATGCTTATTATCTAAATAATAGCACATTTGTGTTGTCAATTAGCCCCATAGATTGTGGATTATTACAAAAACACTGAAATGCCTTAATTTCATTTCGAAGAACACAGTAGGTCTTGCAGCTGGAGGGTTGGAATCAGAGAAATAAATAAAAGACTAAGTGTTTGATTAACAGAAAGCCCAGTAAATCAAAAATCATCAGTTATGAGCTGGATAAATCTTAAAAGAAAATGCAGATTGTATATATTTGGGACTGTATGTTGGTGGAATAAAGAGAGGCAAAAAAAGGGGCTCTAGAAAAAAAGAGATGGTCATTTTCTGCAAATATCTCTCACATTTATAGGATTGAACAGTTAAGCAGTTACCAGTAGTTAGTAACTAGTGAGGAAAATTGGTTACATTCCTAGAAGAAACGAATTTGACATCACTTAAATAGTGGCTTAGTATTAAAAGTTATTGTACCCCTCCTTTTCATACTGCTCCTATCTATAAATGAAAAGAAAACAAATACAGTGCATGTGAACAATATACCTGCATTATATTGAGCTGTTAGCTGATTTTTACTCCTGGGCAACAGATGGTAATAATTGCCAGGTAACAAACCAAAAGGGATTTGGTGGCACTGCACAAACAAAATATAATTTAGAGTAGTTTATTCATCGGTTCACAAGGCTGTTTGAATGTTTTGATTTTATAACTCAGATGGGCCTGAAATGTCTGGAAGATGTCTTTGTCTGTAATGAACACAAGGTAGTTATCGCTGCCAGTATAAATCACGCCTTAATGCCTCTGTCCCAGTGACAGGACAGTTGCATTATGTCCACGGGTTGTCTGTCCCCATCTCGTTCTCGTGAGCGTGATAGCTTAGCAGAGCGCTCAAGGGAATTATGTATAATTTGTCTCAAATGTTTACCTAAGGATGAGCTTATTAAAATTTACCGTCTGCATATGAAACACATTTTTTAGCCATTGCTTAATAAACCATGTGGTTAAATAGACATTAAGACAAAAAAGATGAAATACTGATACTTTATATATACGGCTATTCCATTCCTTAGGAACAGAAAGAGAGGTGGATATTAATGGCTACTTGAGTGGTTTAAAACAGGTATTCACCTGTGAGGTGGTTCTAGTATGTTTGTGACTGCTAACACTCATTTCTCTTCAGCATCTGGTTCTGAAACATGACGTTGCAGGGCATTTATTCACCATTTGACAGGAAAGTATTGATCAGTGTTACTTTCTGTTTTATTCACTGAAACATATTTTGCGCTACATGTATAACTGCAGCATTTCTATTTTTTCTCCCATGACGTTTGATGTACCATTTACGCACTCAGCTTTTCCTGTAATTACAGTTGACATAGTCTGCGTCAGGTAATTAAAGTAAGCGCCGCAAAGTTTTATCAGCAAGAGGAACAATTGGTTTTATATAATAACCCCGGTGGATTGTAGGGTTTTAGAAGGGGAGGTTTTGCAGTTGTCTTCATCCCGTGGTATCTAAAAATGATTTGAGCTCTTGAACTCCAGTGTCGCTGGAGACCCTGCAGATGTGGACCATAAAGTCCCAGCCAATCTGGATGCTCAAGTCTACGCTTGTTATCAGTACAAGGAGACTTTATTTTTTTTCATGTCAGCTGTCCAGACCCTCTCCTCGTCCCCAGCGGTGCTCTGTCTCTCTGACATGTCTGAGATTATTGCAGTTGGTGGCCAGGCTGGTTGTGAATCCAGTCAGCTTTGCTGATGTCATTTATTAATGCACACATCAGGACTGGAGTGTGTCAGGAACACAGGCATCAGCACAGACGCTGCTCTTAAAAGGCCTCTTGTTCTTTCTCAGGGGACAGTCCTTATGTATGGTGAGGTGTCTGAAAAAATGTGTCTAAAAAGGGAAAGATAGCACAATGTTCTGTTTTTCATAAAAGGATCAGCTGACATCAGAGAGGTGGGGGCTCAGGATTAAGTGGGTGGAAGCAGGCGGAATGTTAAATGAGCTGTCAGGAAGTCTCTCCTCCTGCATACTTCTTTGGTTGTTTCCTACACTCCCTTTACAAAGAGGTTTGGCTAAAGATTTCCTTGACAAAGCTGAAGGCTTTAAGCAAGCCTATCAGCTGTTTCCAAGTCTCTGTGCCCACGCTCCTGGTGGATACAGCTCTCTGCCAGTTCAGACCTCAAAGCATTTTCCCAAATCATTGTTTGAACTCCTCTGATTAGTGATCACCATTTATTGGGCCGTAGATGCTTTGCTATAAGCATGTTTTCAAAGGATCAGTATCGCATGGTATTTTGTTAAAAGCCAGTTTTTTTTAGCTGCATGCTCGATTTCACATCAGACAAACAGATGGGGATACTTTTGGCACAACTGATGCGTTGCTGTCATGAGATTTTTGCTCACTGAATCAAAATGCCATCTTCCATCTTCCACTACACAGAGATTACCATTACAGAAGCTAGTGCTGACTTCAAAATAGTGCTGAATCACAACAGCACTAAGCTCATTGCATCGATCACTCCGTCTAGAGGAAGTGGCTCTTTGAGCAAATGAAACAAAGTTTTGGGTTTCCTGGGCAGCAATCTGCTAACCTATTTTGCCACCGAAGCTGTGAAACCACAAAAGCAGATGTAGACCCTACTTATATTTATATACCTCAGCAACATTTAGTTTGTTTTGAAACTGCTCTATGATAATCAGAGAAGTGAAAAAACCATGTGGCAAGATGGTGTTGTCATAGTTTTGTCTGAAGTGCTAAGTTATGGTCACGTTTGATTTGAAATGTTTCTAAGAACTGCTGGGACTTGATCTGTAGGTGTGAAGTGTTCCTGTGCAGCCTTGTCTTTACAGAAACTGGGGTATATACCAGATAAGAACTTTTCTGAGAAGGTTTTAGATCACCTGTGTGTATCAGCTGCTGTGATTTTAGTCGGCCTTGTTCTGTTGCATACCTCAAGGTCGATTAACCATTTAGTATCTTCACCTTCAAGAAAACTCTGCTGGCTCATTTTTTTGTGTTACTACTTGCAGTTTGACAAGGCTAAAATGGATAAAGAAAGATGATGCTTGCCATCATCTCGTCAGAGGTCCATTTCCTCATATTTTAAGAGGAGCCTTGACATAAGTTTTTAATGGCTTCTTAATGGATTAACATTGGTACAAGGAACTGTCTACATGGATGTGATCTCTAACAGTATCATCATGTCTTTGTTACAGTTTTTAGAGAATATCCTTTCACTCAGTTGTTGTTGAAGTGATGTAACTTATCCATGAACTGCTCCTGTCTTTGGACCCTTAGATAATTATTACTTCCAGTTGGCTTCATTTTGACCCCAAGGGCAGTGTATTTGGTGAGGACGATACTGAAGTTATTACTGGAAATGTGCAAGATAAAAAGGATCGTAGAGGTGGGAAGGGGACAGTGGAAGAGCTGTCCAGAGCAGCTGCACATACCGTACTGTCTCTAGGCTCATGGGACTGTTAAATTTAGATTCACATTTACTGTAGAGTCGTTGCTCAAATGTTGCAACTTTGATTGTTATGCTATTTGAGATTTAAATGGCTGAGAACAGTATGATTGTATGTTCAACAACAAAAAGATTAAAAGTGACTTGAGGGTTCTGTTGGAAACAGTAAGACTGAGTCAGTGTTTGCAGATAGGTCCATACTGAGTGGAATTAGAGCATATGTTAGTATTTCACTTATGAGAAAACACATTTCACTTATCAGTATGCAGTTCTTAGAAATGTATAAGGATGTAATATGAGGTGTGGTGTTACAATGATTCATTCATTGATTCATTCATTTTCTATACCTCCTTCATCCTGTTAGGGTCAGTTGGGCAAATTCCACATAGAAAGGCCCCCTCAGCATAGATTCAAACCAGAAACCTTCTTACTGTGAGGCGACAGTGCTAACTACCACCTACCAGATCCTGACTAGTTGCTTCTTACTATTCAGAGTGGCAGCGGTCTGGTGGAGCCAGGCTGCCACTGCAGGGACACACATGGTCAAACAACCATAGGCGCTGACTCTCTCCCAAGGTCGGTCTAGAATCACTAATTAGCCGAATGTGTATGATGTTTGATTGTGGGAGGACAGAGAAAAGAGAGGAAAATCCGCACACTTGTTAGAAGCTCCCAATGTATCTTTAATTGCAACATTTCGACCGAATGGTCTTCCTCAGGCAACTACTCAGATAGTTGCCTCTCTTTTCTCTGTCATGATCTTCTGATCATCCTGCACCTGGCCTAATAGGATTGGATGTGCGCACAACTATTCCTTTTTTCTTGATTGTGGGAGGAAACCAGAGTACTCAGAGGAACCCCCACGAGCATGGGGATAACATGAAGACTCTACACAGAAAGACCCCACCCAGGATTCAACTAGGAGGCTTCCAAATGTGAAGCAACAGTGCTAACCACCAAGCAACCACGCTGTCCCCAATAACAGACTCATTTGCTGGAATTAAAGAATAAACATGAATGCATTACATTTACGTTTATGACTGTTACTTGAACAGTAGCATATTCTCAGCTGCTCAGGTGTTGTAAAAAGTATGCCTCGCCCAAAACTTTTTCAGCAGAAGTGTTATGAGAGTTTTAAACAACATCTAAACCACAATGTGTTGAAACTTTGTCAAAACAAATTCCCTCCTTGTTGTGCAAGTAACTGAGCATGTAGTCATGCCTTGGGGTGTGAAGGATGGAAAAAGTTATGCACTGGGTTAGACTTGCAGGACAGAGAATGAAGTTGGTCACAGTACAAAATCACTGTCTGTGTCTCTCAGCTTTCATCGTATCTCTTCTTTATAGTTGTGCATCTGTCACAACATCCTCTGAAAGTGAATGGCCAAAAGCTGTGCAGTAGATAGTTGGCAAACCCTCAGCTTGCATGGTTGCGGTTAAATGAGGAACTGGAGAGATGTTGTCAGTATTGACTTGAGGATTGAGTTCAGGCAACGTTCCCTGAGCAAAATCTCTGATGTAACATTTGATAGCCCGCTTGTGCCTGAAGATAACTGGCCATATCTTCAATTTCAAATCTAATTGCATCTTCCCGGCAAGTGTTTTTCTTCTCTGAATCATCTGGATGGGGGGAAGCTGCTCTCTGGCAGCTTTGAACTGTCATTGATCGGCTCAGCTGCCCAGTATTGACTGACTGAGCTGGTCCCGTTGCCGAAAGCTTTAGGGCAGGAATGATAGTTGTATCAACCTGGGATGCTGCACATTTCTAGACACGAAACATCCAAAGCTTTGTTTCCTGTTTTATTGCCAGTCAACCCAAGTGGATCTGGCATTTTTTTTTTTTTTTTAAGCTGGTCTGAAGATGGTCCTGCCGCTTTTGAGTAAATTGATTTGAAATGAAATTTTGTTGCATTCACTTTTGGTGGATTCACCTGACCCTTATCATGGATTGTAAAATTAATCTAAAAATAGATATTAGCCTGTTTCACAGAGTGACAGTGGAGACTGAAAAAAGGGAAGACTGTGTTTCTTTATTGTACTACTATGTTAGTTCTTACTGAAATTGCAATTTGGATTGTGAACATCTTGTTCTATCAGACACCTTTTAATCTCTCTATAGGAACTATGAAAGGTGCATTTCCTTTTGTGGCCAAAATTAATAGGATAATGGCTAAAATTAATAGGAAAAAGTATAAAGTAGGTCACAAAGCACTGGGTGCTTGAAATCCTTGAAAATGCTTGAATTTTAATGTTGTATTTAAGGTTTGAAAAGTACTTGAATTTTGGATGAAGTGCTTAAACACTTGAAATTCTATTTCCTTCACAACCAATGGCTATTTAACTGAATAGTTTGCTTATTGGATGGAGAAAGAGAGAAAAATAACTCAGAGGGCCTGAAATTACAATTGATCTGCTGGCCAGTTTCCATGTGTAACTGCTTCACCACAGACATGCTGGGCGGTGACTGCTCTCTGAGCGTTTCAGTCTTAATGACTGTTGGCTAGAAAATGACATGCAAACACGGATAAGACACGCAGCCGAAGTCTGAAAAAAAAAAAAATACAGTCAGGTTTTTTCAGATCATCTAGTAATGTACAGAATTGCCTCTGTCTGATTTAAACTACAAATCCTGAGCTGGGTTTCTTTGTATGACAGAACTTTGAGGTGATTACAACAAAAACCTAATTACAGATAAATGAAAGTTTTCAAAGCATAATGCATATTTATTTTCCTTTCAATTCTGATCCTTCTTCTATTAGAAAACAACATTTTGGTCATTTGCACCATAATTCCATCCTTTTTAATGTTTTAAGTTTAAAATTGGACCTTGAAAATACTTGAAAAGTGCCTGGCGAAAAAGTAAACTATAAGTAAACTATCGATAATTGACCAGCTGCTTGAAGGGCATCCTGAATTTATAGAGAGTAAAAACTGTAACGACTTAAACACAACAAAATATGACTTTAAAAAGTGGTTGTTGTGTGTGTTATGTCTGCTTTATACAGTAACACAAAATTAGTTCATTATTTAATGAAACCTGTGAAAGTCTTGGCTTCTTTTCTTTTTTAGCTCAGCCCTTGAACTTCCACCAACATCACAACCCACATAGCAAACACATGCGCGCTCTTGTGCTGGGTAAAACAATGTGTGTAACCATTTGACTACTCATTTATTTCACTGGGAACCGGAAGTGTTGCAGGTGCCTTTCTTGCTCAAGCAAACTGTAGACGAGGCTCTGCACCCAAAAAACAACAACAAAATAGATTAGAAACAGTTTATCTTGCAATTCATGTGTGGTGGATAAGATGTACAAATTAATAATCACATCCTCTTTAATGTCATAAAAAGTAAAACAAAGTATGTTCCTAATTTGTTGATTAACATGCATATTTAGTGAATTACTTTTGAGCTGCACTGCAATGCAGAGCCTCATAGCTAAAAAGGCTGCAAAGTTGTAGTTGTTATGTCATGCTGTTGTAAGACTGGAAATCAAACACTTTGAAAGCCAAGCGACTGTCTTTCTGCTCCACAGTCATGAAAAGTACTGGATCATCAATTTTAGAAATGACATGTAATTTCAAGGATGCCCACTGTCCAGCTATGACAGTCTGAAGAAGGGATCTGACATGCACGACAAACCCCGGATCCAGCTTTACTCTCTTCTGGCTTCGCTTCAGATACGATAAGATCCTTAACGTGCATCTGCTGTTTTTGCTGCAACACATTTCTGCCAAGTGATACCAGTCATAGCAATGATGGTTTTAATACACACATGATGCACAGCTGAGTGGGAGTGCTCTCGCAGGCTCATGGGAAAGTACAGCCTCACTTATAAGCTGTGCCCAGAACAATGGAAATCTGTCTGCTGCCCATGCAGCGATGTGGAGAAACTGTCTGATTCAGTTCCGCCTGCCTGTGAGGCAGTATCTGACGGCACGGTTTTACAAAGGGCAGGAGTAAAATAATGAGGGCTGGAGCTGCTTTAATGCAAAAGTGTTTCTCATTATTTAGCCGGTGAAACTGTTTTCAGACCCTTCTTTCTAAATTGTGTGCCTTTTGAAATGGATATTGCATAATATGAGATCTTTTTAAGGAGACACAGAAAATCCCATTTAAGCATAATCCCGGTTGCTCAAACAGAGGCTCCATGAATAAAATCTGTGCTGTGGAGGAAAGCTGTCATTTACACAGCTTGGGGCGTGACACTTCACTGAGTTCAGCAAGTCTCCTTCGGTTTTTACCCTGTCTGTCGCTCTCCAGTTGAGACTTCATCATCTGGCTGCTGCACCCTCATCTGCATTAAATTAACGTAATATTCCTTCTTTAATGGTGATTCCTTCACGTTTTAGCCGCACCCACCCTCTTATTCATCTTAAAACTCTTGAATATTTAACGAGGTAGCTGTGACTGCAATATATATGGTCTCATTGGTGTAAGCAACAGGCAAACGGTCCTTCTGGGATTTATGGGGCTGAGGCACACTAAAATTTCATTTCTCTAGTTTAACATTGGAGGGAGTGTTTGATCTAACTCAGTGGGCAAGGAAATGAATCACGAGCAGATGACTTGCAGAGAAACAGGTGGCAGATGCTGTGGGATGGCAAGAGAACAGTGCCAGTCTGATACTGGTAATCCCGAGTGTTTGTAATTTCTACAGTTTCAGGGACAGCTATTCTTAGTAACACTGGATTAGTTTTTTTTCTTCTCATTTCTGTCCTCCTGCAGCCTAGAGCTTGTCCTACCTTGAGTATTTGAGAGAACTTTATTTTCTTTGGTATAAAGATCTAAAAAGTATCCTGCGTAAAATTTCACGAGAAGAGATCGGTCTTGAGTCGGCATTTCTCTTTTCAGGCTTAGTATCCAAATTATGTTTTCTCAGAGATGGTTGGTCCCACACCAACACAAATGTCCACGTATAACTATATATAACACAAAAAAGCCTGTTGTATTCCTGTGTTAACAAGGCCTTAAGAAGATTAACAGGATCTATTTTATGGTCATGACTAATTAAAAATTGGGACTTGTTTCAGCAAGTAATCCTACATTGGATGATTTTTTTTTTTTTTAAATGATGATTTTTTTTTTTTTTTAATTATTTATTGGAATTTTCTTAAAATGATTGTTCTTTAATATCTTGGGTCAAGCCCGTCTGTTTACTAAGGTCAACAAAAAGGACCAGGAACTGGACCGAGTGGGATGCCTATTTTGGTATTGTTTCTAATTGCTCGAGGACTTAAAGGCTATAAGTGTGAGTAAATTAGAGATGTACAATCTGCAGTTGTCTTGGTCGATAATATTTTTAGTTTCTTCTGATGAGTAAATTGCAGCTTTTGTCCAATTAGATTCAATGATAAGTGTTTTTCTAAATGCTAAACAGCAGCTTAGACCCAGTAAATTGAGCCCTCTTGTCTGGGTGTAAAAATACACAGACTTTCACTATTAATCATTGTTGTAAGTTTTTTCATTGATTTTCTTTCATTGGATTTTATCAAACTTTTAAATAATCTCCAATGAGACATTCAGGATTTTTTTACCACCATGTTTTTTTTCCCTCAGAAATTATTGTTTACCATTATTCTTTTGGGATATAGTAATGCACTGGACACTTCTTAAACCAGTGCTCGGAGTTTCAGCAGTGTCCTTAGTTCAAACCAGCAATTTTAGCAGCATCTTGCTGCTACCTGCATCTGTTTATGTTTATGTGGTCATTATATTTAGTAATTTGTGTGCTTTCCTCTCTGTTCTACATCCTCTCTCCGTACTGTCTCCCTCTTTACCCGACTGGCCTTCGGCTGTCAATGTCCCTCCAAACGTTCTGGACACCTCGAGTCACTGTTGCAGGTCCAAAGCAGCAATATTCCACCATGGAGTTATTATAGTATTATATTAACACTGATGATACACATCGGAAATATAGTGAATTAACACAGTCCTTAATGAAGAAGCAGCGAGAATGTCCGACCTAGCAACAGTAACTAGGGAGGGGGTGGTGCTTACCGAAAGGTCAATTGATGTTGTAACAGACGCTATACAAATAAAATAGAATTAAATTGAATCTTTTTCATGACCACAGGACATAGTGGTGATAGGAATGAAATTGTCATATCCTCCTTTATACACTACATCATTTGTTTTTCACCCTTTCCTGTCTCTCTCTCTTTGTTTTCTCATCTCAGAATATATCCAGACAACAGTTAATGAGACAAACATTCTTCTCACCAAAACTTGAACTGAAGATAAATATAACATTTTTAGTTTTGCAAATGAATTTTTGCAGAAAGCAGATCCCAGTGAAATACCCTTTCTACATCTAAATTAGTGTGTACTTGATGGGATTTTTAAGTGCAGGTACACCTTTTAAAGCAAGGCGACTGAATCTTTTTTTTGCATTGCCAGTAACGGCATGTTTTCCCTCAGTTTGCTGTGGGCTATATCCAATAACTACTACTACAACAATATCCGTTGTGTTGGATCTCACTGTCTGATATATAATAGGTTCCAGCGCTGTGGAAGATGTCCTGCCTTGTTCCAGTAGCTAAAAGCTTCCGTCAGTGACTATAGACCTGCTGTCCTAACATAACATATCATAAAAGTCCTGGAGAGACTTTTATTGGCTCACTAAAGTAAGCAAACAAGCACCTTCCAGGACCCACTGCAGTTTGCTTATCGCCATGGACTTGGAGTTGAAGATGCCATCATACACCTGCTTCAATGAACCCATAGTCATCTGGACAAGCAGACAGCTCTAAGACAATGATACTATTTGTTTTTTTTTTCAGTGCAATTAACACCATTCACCCTTTTTTATTGTGTAATAAACTCCTCCACAATCGCCTGGATTACAGACTTCCTGATAAACAGACCACAGTTTGTGAGACTAAACGGGTTTTGTTGCTGACTGGATGGTCGGCAGCACAGGAACACCACAGGGGACTGTACTCTCACCACTTCTCTTCACTCACCAGTCAGAGTCCTGTCATCTGCAGAAATCCTCAGATGTCTCTGCAGTTGTGGTGTGTATCAGTGATGGATAAGAGACCTGAGTACAGAGAACTGGTGGACCGCTTTGTTGGCCTGGTGTGGGAGCAATCCTGCCATCTTGAATGTGAACAAAACAAAGGAGATGATTGTGGATTTTAGGGGGATCAGGAATAAGTCAAACAGTATTTTCATCATGGGAGAAGAAGTGAAGTTGTATCAACACCTCAGTGTTCACCTGGACAACAGACTGGACTGGAGATGTAACTCTGATGCTGTTTATAAGAAGGGACAGAGCAGACTTTACTTCTTAAGGAAGCTTAAGTCCTTTATTGTTTGCAGCAGGATGCTGCATATCTTCTATAAGTCTCTTGTTGAAGAGTTCAGTCCTACCTGTAGTCATCTGTTGGGGGAGCAGCATCAGAGCCAGTGACTTAAAGAAACTGAACAAACTGATAAAGGAGGCTGGCTCTGTTCTGGGGACAGGTTCTGAAGTCTCTGGAGCTGACGGTGCAAGGGAGGATACTTCATAAAATGAAGAACATCATGGACAAACCGAAGCATCCTCTACATAACACAGTGATTCAGCGATAGTGTCTTCAGTCAGAGGCTTCTTCAGATCTGCTGCAACACAAACCACTTCAAGAGATCCTTTCTGCCCACAACTTTACATATTTATGACTATTTGAACAAACTTAACTTCTGCAGTGCACTTTTAATTCACTCATATTTGTTGAAAAGTCCTTAATATTAGCAGCTATCTTGTAAGTTTCTTTAAGTTAGTTGTTTAAGCTCAGTATTATGTAATCACAATTTGTATCTAGTGTATCAAAGTATGGGGCAGCCTCTGCAGTGGACTGGACTCTGTACCAGTCTGTTACGGTGAAGAGAGTTGAGCCAAAAGATGAGACTCTGTTTACTAGTTGATCTGTATTACTACCCTCACCTATGGCCATGAGTTGTGGGTAGTGACCAAAAGAATGAGATCACGGATACAATTGGCTGAAATGAGTTTCCCCCTCAGGGGGGCTGGACTCTCCCTGAGAGACAGGGTGAGAGTAGAGTTGCTGCTCCTCCACATCGAGAGGAGCCAGTTGAGGTGGTTTGGGGGGGGGTCCAACTTGGAGAAGACCATGAGGCAAACCCAGGACACGCTGGAGAGATTATATCTACCAGCTGTCCTGGGAGTGCCTTGGTGTCCTTCCAGAAGAGCCGGAGGGGGCGGCCTGGGAGAAGGAGGTCCAGGCCTCTTTGCTTAAGCTGCTGCCCCAGCAACCCAAATTTGGATAAGTGAAAGTTAATGGATGAATGGATGGATGCATTAATGTATCTAATAATCATAAGTAGAAGAAATGATACATATATGGAAGGCTGGAAATAAGTGGCCTGTTTTTCTTTTTTAATGGGAGGTTGCTGTTTCCATGTCTCCACTCTCAGCTGCTCTTTGCCTTGTGAGAATTAAATCTAATTTAAACATTTAGTATGCCACATTGATGTCTCTGCATCCCTCTGACCGGAAACAGCAGACTCGTGACTTCTGTCGTCTTTCTCAAGGCTATCACAAATGTCATATATCTCTGCACTTCTGTCATAACTTGGACTATTATCGTCCTGTTCTTACTGTTTATTTCCTTGTCTGTTGATGTTGTTGCTCTTAGTAAAGTCAAAAGCCTCATTAGGCTGCGTTAAAGCCTCTTCCTGAGTGCCTGATATATGCACAAGTGATTCAGCCTTTGTTGAGTTTGAAAGTGGGTTCATGTATTATTCAGAGGTATTGGTAAATGGAGGTGTCCTATTCATATTGCATGTTTTTCCTCCTCATGCAACACATGAGACTTTCAACGCAAAATCAGTCAATACTGCACAGATTCTTGATACTGCTGCAGTAACTGCAAATCTAATTAGGTCTGTTGTTGTTTTGTTGTTGTTTGAGTCTGATTGGTCTACATGTGAACATTTTGTCAAACTCATTACAGTGGAACCTGAAATGTATTATTATTTTTAACTAAGAAATATGTATGTGGAATACCCGTCATAATTGTTTGGTCCAGCTTTGTATCAACATTTTTATGAGTCTTTGAGCAAAATGCTGCAGTTGCCATTAAGATTGTGAGCCCACATGTTTTGTTTATTGTTTCTCCATGACTTATATTTTATCCAACAACCTGTAGAAACCTCAACAGCATGCCCTGGCAACTGCATATCACAATTAATTGAACATGTTGCATGTAGAAATTGAACATGTTGCATGTAGAAGTAGAAAATCCTCTTCAGACATAAAGAGAATTTTATTTATTAATTTATTTAGCCCTTAAAGATCACTGATAAGATGTTTGCTGTGATTATGAACAGCTATTAAAACTGGGATATTTTTCTAAAACAAGATCAAATTTCTTTTGTAATTTTCAAACAAGTGCTAGGAAACCTCACAGATGAGCTGTTTTATTGACATTTATTGAAAGTTTCAAAAAAATTGGAATAATTGATATGGGCAAGATTACCCATTGGTTATTATTGGTTGTCAGTGTCTGCTTGGACAAATTTTCGATGAATTGCCCAGCTTCACCACTGCGTCATCATCGTGTTCTCACTGAAGAGGAAAAATATTCTACTTCTCAAATTTTAGAATAACCGAAAAGATAAATTAATCAGTTGACAAGCAGAATTAAAAATTTTGAAAAACATGATGTGATGTGAAGCAGTTGTCGGACATTTACCCAGGACAATTAATTTTTCAGATTAATTTACATTAAGGACCAGTTTAATTGCAGTATTGATTGTACTGCTGTCTTATTAATAGTTTCAACTTTTCTTGTTGTGAACATGGCAAAATCCTCTGAGCCTGTTATACCATAAGTCAGCTTGTGTGCTTTTCACTTAGGATTAGTATTACTCGGGGATCTCATGATTAAGCCTCTCACTCCCATCTCTTCACTCTGATGCTTGGTCAGAGGCCCCTTTGTGACTGAGTTTTCTGTGTGCTGGGAGCCTGTTTGCTGATATTTTTTGACAAATTGCTGCTGTTATAAACTGGATATTCTCGGCTGACTTTCTATAGCAGTAACTGATGCACTAGCTGCAGAAATCATAAACACAAATAGGAAATGTCATCTCTGTTAACATGTTGGATAGTTTCCCTACTTCCAACCAAGACCAAATTTTAGGCTGCTGTTGTTCTTATTTTACATGATAATAGTGTGTAAGGCATTGAAAGCTGTTGGTTAATGTCAAGCTTCAAAAGTATCATGGTTGAGGTCAGGAACCATGGTTTGGTGTGAAGGTGGACAGCAAACTACAGTTTATCACGGAAAGATTGCTGATATTCCGATGTTGCGTTGCATCCTGCTGCGGTAGGATTTTCAATGGTGAAAACCCTGCATGTCAGTGGAAAACACAAAAGCATACTCAACGCATTTTATAAATTGTTGTTGGCAAATTTTGGTGGAAGTCATGGGTGGGTTTCCACTGGTTTGGTTTCTGGGGTAAAACTAGGAGGCTGGAATTTTAACAGCGCCAACCTCATCCTTAGTTTTTCCAATTGTCCTAAGGTGACGGAGCCGGTTGTGCGTAAACTAGTGGTAGTATATTGTTTTTGCTGTTTGTCAACTGCAAATAAAGAAAAGAAGCAGTAGTCAGCAAAGATTAAGAAATAAAAGAAGAAAAACAAACTAAAATGACGATATAAACATTGGATGAGCTAAGATGGTTTCTGGATTTGTTTACCATTTGTATGATGCATAATGGTGGTGCTGAATGAGAAAAGATGGCTCATACGTGACAGGAACATTAGGTGGCTGATTGATGTACTTCTCCTGTCAACAGCATATTCGCTCAACAATAGGGATGTCCCGATCACGTTTTTTGGGTTCCGATCCGATTTACGAGCTTTAATTTTGATGATCGGCCGATTCCCGATTTTTCCAGATTTTTCCCGATCCGATTTCACTTTTTTTGAGTGGGCAAACAGTTTAATTTCCCATGCATTTTATTTCCTGTGTACATTAATAAATAGGCCTGCATTCAAGCTGAGATTAATAGCTTTTATCATCTCATAAAATAAACAATAACTTATTTAAACACTCTTCTTTCTTTCTTTTTTGTTTGGGAGAATTATTATAAAGCACATTTAGTTACAGAACAGTAACTGTTCAACAGTCTCAGTACTAAAGAACAAAGCACTTCCATTTAAATAGCAGCAGGTGAACTTGGCTAGCAGTTTAAGGCAATGAAAACACTAGCAGAAGTCTTTGCAATCAATGGAATCACATCAGAATAAAAATAACATAAAATATTAACTTAACTTCTTTCAAGACCCGCTGCACATGTTGGCGCACCTTTGTGTCCTTTGTCGTGCATGTAATGACGGGAACGAGGCTCGAGGTAATTAATGAGCCGGTTAAATGCCTTGTATTCCACAAACTAAATTGTCTGGTCGTCCTCGGTAATACATTCCGCGATTAGCTCTGTGATTTTTCTGTATTTCTCCGAGTCTTTCGGGAGTTTGTCCTTTCTTTTAAAAGTTTCACAGAGCGTTTGCTGCCGTCGGCACCAGCTTCAGAGCTGCTGCTGACGCCTGACAGAAGGCATTCCTGCTCAGTAGGATGGTGATTTTTTAAGTGTCTGATTAGATTGGTGGTGTTGTAAACTCTCTCCTTACTTACCCATCATGATATATCAGCCTTACACACGTTTCAAGTCGCAGTCGAAGCGTCGGTCTTTGTAATTTTATAGTGCTGCCACACTGCTTACATTTTTGCTAAAGTTTATCCTGATGCCGCCGGTCTTGAAACTTTTAAGGTGGATACTAGAAAGTGCTGCTGGGAAACCTCATTTCAGTGCAAATTATTAAATGTATATAGTTTAAAAAATATTTTTGTTTGTGTAATATGATTACTTTATTAATTTGTGTTAATTAGGATCACTTTTTGAGAAAAAAATAATGAAAAAAAGATTGGTGTGTTAAAATAAGGTTGATCGGCCGATCCAATCCACCTTAAATTTTTAAGATCGAAGGCCGATCCGATCAGGGGATCGGGACACCCGTACTCAACAAGCCAACATCGTGGGCCCTCCGAGGACCTATTCTTCCAAGATACTTGGTATAAACCTCCGCGGCCCCATAGAAGTTTCTGAAAACGTTTTTTTTTTTTTTTTTTTACTACCCCAGAATACCTCACGTGTTACTATTAATTGATATTTCCACTGGATAAAGATTACATATAGCCTCTCACTTTTAATACAACTTTCTGACACTGGCCCAGCATCTGTTTTTCAGCCTGTAGTACTGATTGCAGTTGATGGTAAGTAAGTGATCAAGGTCAACATCACTACCTTATGTCTGGCTGCTGGGCTGCTTAGGCCTTTGATTAGGACAGGGGGTGCATCAAACATCACAAAACAAACCGCTACATATCCATTACATGCACCACATCCATCAGCATACCATACCATACACACCACACCCATCTCTGTCTTGTGTCTTTGTCTGGGTTGTCCTTTAGTGGATTTAGTCCTTTTGTGGTTTTAGTTTAGAGATGATAGTGGGTCCTGGGAGTTGTTTGTTTGCTTATTCAAGTGGACCAGCAAGTCTCTCCAGGACTTTCATGATGTGGGATTTTAGAGCTACAGGTCTATTGTCATTAGCAGAAGATGGACGAGATCTTTTTAGCTACTGGAACAAGGCTTGATGTCTTCCACAGCACCAGAACCTTCTCCCTTCTCAGGCTGAGGTTGAAGAGTTACTGTAGAATCCCACATAGCAGGTCCACACAGGCTTTCAGGACTCTGGGGCTGACACCATCTGGACCTGCAGCTTTGTTCTTGTTCAGTCTCTCCAGCTGTTTCTTCACCTGATTGCTAGAGACAGTCAGGGGGGAGGGGGAGGGAGAGGGGAAGGGTGAGGGGGGAGGTGGAGGGCCCCCAGCATCTCCTGATGTGGTTGGAGTCACCGATGGAGCAGCAGCAGGATCCATGACTGAGGTGGAAGATGAGACAGCTGAGGTGTGACAGAGTGTCACACCTGGTTTAAGGGACTGGTGTGACTGGTTTAAGGGAGGGTGGCAGGTCTGGCTGGGGGCAGGAGGATGCTGAGCTTGTCTCTGAACTGAACCTTTTGAAGAGAATGTTCAGTTCATTGACTCCGTCCAGACTTCCATCTATCTGATCCTCCTTGTGCTTCTTTTTTTTCCTCGCCGGTTTGGTTGACATAAAAAGAGAGATACAAATTAAAGTGCAGTGCTCAAAATGTCATTGTTGCTGTTGTGCCTGTGTTGAGAGAAATAGTTTCCTGAAGTTTCACAAGCATTTAGGTACAAAGCAGAGGAAGAAGGTTATGTGGTTTATATGGTACTTGTGTGTTCATAATAATTTGATTATAAAGATTGATTGATATTTGATGAACTGATAGCGTGACCACTGAAATATTTTTGTTCAACAATGTTATAGTGTTGCTTGAGAGCAACAGCTGATTACAAAATCTGACTTACTGTAAAGAATATAACTTTTTTTATAAAAATGGATAAATAATTTTTTTAGGTGTTTAGTGGAAGAATTATATGATTTGTAGAAAGACACGAAATCTTTTTGTTTGAAAACAACAAAGCAGTTAAAAAAATTAGAATAATGAAAATTTGTATTGATTTTCTTAAATTGTCCAATTTTGAGCGAATATTTTTGATATCATGTCTACCATAGAGGGTTAAAGGAAAAAAAACTGTGACCATGAATCAGCCAAGAATACTCCAGTCAGTTTATTTTTGAATGAGGAAAGTACTTATTAGGGATGTTCCTGGCGACTAATTTCCCTGTCGGCTAAACGAAAATTTTAATTAAGACTAGTCGACTAGTCTAAAAAAAAGGAAAACACTCAGAAAACAGTGAAAATTTAGCACAATTTAATTGAAACATCGAAACAGAATTTGAAACATTGTCCCAAAAAATATTGTGTGTAAGAAGAGTTCTTTAAGCCTTTAATCACAATGTTCAACAACCATGTCTAATTTTAAATGCCGCTGAAGTACGAGACACTTTGCACCGTGCAGTATGAATGAATGTGAACATGAAGGCAACTCAGTCAAACGTTAACCACCAAAATAAATAAATTGCCTCTGACACATTGAATCTTGCAGATTATCCGACAAAAATTATTGCTTTAATTCACTTTCAAGTTAATAAAACATCTAATTTATAATTAAATTTCAACCGAAACGAGCAGCATTTTGCGCCGTGCAGTATGAATATAAACCCTGCACATCCGAAAAAACTCACTTAAAGTTAACAAATAATGTAACATCTAAAAAAAGATAAATTGCTGCTGAATTATTAAGCTCTATGATCAGTTCAATATGAGTATAAAATTAAACAAACATCTAAAATCTCTAAGACCGGACGGGAGAACACGTCTCCAGGTAAACAATGTCAAATCTGCCTTAGTGTGGCTAGCACCGCTAGCATCAGTAGCCGTCGTCTCGTGCAGATTAACATCCAAATGCTTGAGTCGAATGTGGTTACAATCACATACAATCACTCGACTGTGCTCCAGTCGAGTGATTGTATGCCAGTTGTTTCTGACACAGTCTACATACTACCTTGTTTTCATTTTCTAGATTAAAGTACCGCCAAACCGCGCTGGTTTTGCGAGACTATCTTCCCACCGTGCCGTTTTAAGAATCCAGTCTACTCGAGCATTTCCGCGGGGAGGGGGCTGCTGTCTGACGGCTCTGTAGCCCCGACTAGTGGCGGGAGGCTGTATGACAGTTAAGCGGCCTTGTACATGAATAAAACACAAATTGGTTTAAACGACTAATATTTCTGGTGCCGACTAGAAAGTGGGCGGACGTTTAATCGGTTAGACGACTAATCGCGCGCATCCCTAGTACTTATATGTTGGTTGGGTCACACAACGCTTTTTTTCAGAACATTGAAGTTTTGTATTGGTAAAACATACCTCCAGTTTTTTTTTTTTCTTAATTAGTAAAACTCTTTGTCTCTGAGTTTCTGTCCAAGTGCTTACAGACCCAACTGGAAATCGTAGTCCTTAGATCAGTGATTCTCAACCGCAATCACACCACGGACCTGTAGTGGTCCGTGGTGTGATTGCAAGGGGTCCGTGATAATGAAATGTATTTTTTAGGGCTGTCAATTTCTCAAAATAATTAATCAGATTAATCGCATGACTGTCAATAGTTAATCATGATTAATCACAAATTGATCACATATTTTTATCTGTTTTAAATCTACCTTATACAGATCTTTTTCAAGTTGTATTACTCTTATTAATACGAGTCCTGACTAGAACCAGGAAATATGACCATATTAGTCCAGTCCTGAGGTCTCTGGCTTCCTGTCACTCAGAGAATAGACTTATTTTTTTTCGCGTAATGTAACAGATTACAATTATGTTTGAGATTTATCGTCTTGCCAACGAATATACGACAAACCATCCTAAACACTCACTCACACACAGGCATATGCATCATAAAGACGTGCATCTAATTTGTCTGTCAAACCTATGCAATAACTACTGTCCATACAAAGTATTAAAAATACAAGAAACTAACCTTTTCTCTTCCGCGATAACGGTCAAACGGTCAGGCAGCAGAATATTATAGCCTTCTGAAGTTGCTGCTATGCCCATGCGTAGTCAAGTCGGGTAGGAAGATATTATGGATAGTAAGATATTTCAGAACACTGGCTCGCGTTAATCACGCGTTTAAAAAATTAGTTGCGTTAAAATTATTTTGCGTTAATCAAAAGTTAACGTGTTAACTTTGACAGCCCTAGTATTTTTAAAAAGATCCTCTGACATTCATAGAACTAGATTATTTTATTACTCAAATGTGACCAAGGCCTTTATCTACCTAAAGTAGAGAGAGTAACATGACCTTCTTTTTCTCTTTCACAGGTGTAATTCATGGTATTTTTGATAAGAAATCTTGCACCTGTTTGCATAGTTGAAGTTACTGCATGACAGTGTTAATACAAACTTAACATGATCTGCATCCTTTACAAATTATGAGCCCCCTAGCATTTCAGTGGGCATACACCATTCATTTATTAAAAAAAAAAATGCTTTTATTGTGAAATATTTGAAAGAAGCTGTTGGGGGGGGGGGGGAGGGGACTCATTAACTTGAAAAGTTCATATTAGCGCTTGAAACTGTGATTTAAAAAAAAAGATGATAAACACAGTAATACAAAGAAGAAGAAGAGGGGGGAAAAAGGAAGTAGGCGACAACGTTTCAACTTGACAACATGGAGAGATGGCTCGTATAAAAAAAAAAGACCTCTTGTTCCGGACGTAGCAGACTCTCAGCCATTGGAAAACAAAACAAAATCACAGAGAGCAAAAAGAGACTTTATAAAGAAGGATATATCATGTTGGGATTTACAGCAACTGATTCGGACCCTCAGCAGTCTCTGTGTTTTTATAATTTTATAATTTATGATTTTTTTTGTTCTGGAAATTACAACTCATATTCGGCTCAAAGAGTGAATAAATGACATAATGCAATTTAAAAGGCAGTTTCTGCTGTTTCCGTCAAATTCCACCCCCACAACCCCCAGATCGCAGGGGAGTCCTCAGAGGTCCTCATCAAAAATATGCAGGGAGTCCAGGACCCCAAAAAGGTTGAGAACCACTGCCTTAGATGATATGAAAAGTTATTCTTGTCGTTTAGTCAGTTTTTCTGTTTCATCAGTTTTCAAATTGTTCAGTGTTCATTATGTATTTTAGCCTACCAAAAAAAAAGATGGTGTGCTATCAGATCCCAGTCAAACTCTAGGTTTCTTTTGTTTCTTGTCCCCAAAGAACTTGGTCATCATATTTTATCTATGAGTCATGCTTCCATTTTCTCTGTGTTGCATCAGAGACTGATGCCTTCTGCTACCCTTTGAAAGTATACTTTACTGTGGCTGAATAGGAAATGGCAGCTAATTTAAACACAGTCACATAAGAAGGAGGCGTAATCAGATTGAACCATTTTATATCCAGCATTATCGTTACTCAATCTCATGAAGCTCTGGTCACAAGGAAAGGTGCTCTACATGTGATGGTTGGACTCTTATCAGTGGGAGCTGGATATTGATTTCCTTTGAGGGGAATTCCACTTGTGTAATGATGAAGCTTGGTCCTGCAGTTTGGCTGTGGCATTAGGGGCCCGACCTTCCGCCAGATCTCCTAAAGCCGCTATTTAGGGATAGTGGGTAGAGGGAGGGCGTTCCCCCGCAGAGAACGCAATCTTCCACCCTTGCTAAACCCGCTATCCCACCTGTGCTTCCCTGATAGGAGTAGTAAGGGTGTTCCACCTGTTAAACCAATCAGTGCGTCAGTAGCCACTGACTTTAAGAGCAGGTTGTGCTACCTGCAAACTGCTATCCGCAAATCACCATCTGCAAACTATCCGCTATGGAGCGTCCTTTCATCCAGATCAGAGCAGCTCTTGTGCGCAGCTCGTCTGGGACTCTGCTGTAGAGCTTCCTCCTCTTCCTTCCTCCTCCTCTGCACTGATATATACATGAAAATATTTTACAAAGACAATTCCTATCGGCAACCTGAAAGTCCCAGATAGTTGGTGTGGCCCCGGCAAACACGCTCTGGTCGTCTATGGTTTAACTGGTGAGCAAGCCATTTAAGACGATCTCTGACATTTTCTCAGAGGTTCAACTGAGGCCAAATCACGCTTTTTATACAAGAGTTAATTTGAGAGGTTGAGCCGTTTGTGCACGTCCACATGTGACCAGGTGGACGCACATTGATGCCATTTTGGACGCGCTCTTGTACACGCCGATATGCGGGTAGCGGGTGGTCAGACCACCCGCTACCCGCAACTCTAAACCTGTGATTGCAAGATACCGAGTTTGCGGAAAGGACAAAAGACATGCCTATTACCGCACCTACAAAGTGAGTAAGGGAGTCGGCATAATGGGTAGCGGCTTTAGTGAGCGGAAGATTGCATTAGCGGTTTGCAGAGGTTCCTATACCGGCAATTGGCGGGTAGCGGCTAGCGGGAAGTGTATGATCGGGGCCTAGATGTCTTAAGGCCTTAATCAAAAGAAATGATGATGTCTTGGTCCCACTACCTCCCTACAGTGTATAAACAAATACACACAAACAAAGAGTCATTATCTCTCCCACTGTATCTCTGAACACATCTTTGTGCTCATCTTCCTCTGTGAATAACTACTAAAACCACTTATTTTTCTGTGTTCCTTATTCATTGATAAATATTAGATACCTTCCTGTCTCCAGTGAGGTACCTTTCATCGTGTTGTCATGCTAAGAGTGTACTGTTATTTTTATCCATCTCCTTGTGAGTGGGAGCTTGGCTCGTACAGAAAGCACCGTCATGCTCTGATTGGCTGCCAAGTTCTTCAGGCTACTCCATGACTCTTTCTGCCAATGACCATCAGTGGTTTTACCTGGCGACTTGGAATACAGCTTCAGGGCTTAATGGTCAAGTCAGTACCTTTAATCATCTTTAGAGCAAGGTAAAAGGAGGTGGTTTGAAGTTCATTATGCTCATATTCATCTACCCCAGGACATTTCTGTACCATCATGATCATTCAAAACTATTGAGATCCAAAGAGGTTTTATAAAGGGTGAGGTGAGGTTGTACTTTTATTAGGGACAGAATGAAGGTGACTGTTATTGTGCTTGCTGTTTAAGCTTTGAATCATATGGCTAAAAGGTGTAATATAATTTCAGCCCATCCAGTGATGACTCCTCAGTTCATTCAGTAACTTTTTAAAATCAAACAAGTGAGGAACTACTGCTGCATGTGTCAGTCATTCCTGATGTGACTGTAGAGCTGATTCGATCTTAGAGCTGGGCAGTTAAATGAAAAATTAATCAAAACAGACATGCAGAACCAATAATCAATGTAATCTTGCTCAGTTGTTTCTCCTTTATGAAATATCAATTTATTGACCGTATATAGTTAATCTGTGTGTGCTTCCTTTCACTTATTTTAAAATCAACAATATATACTCTTTTATTAGAAAAATATCTGTTTTTAATAGTTGATTATGTTTGCAGCAAAAACCTTGTCAGTGATCTGTGAGGTCAAAAAAATAAAATGACACAAAAATAGTAGCTCATTAATCGTAACTGAGGTAACATGATTGTGATCGTAATACTGATTTGAGGACATATCGCTTTACTTTTACTTTAAAAGTAAAAAAAAAAAAAAAAAAACAGCTGAGTGTAGCAGTTAAGTGACAGGCTGAGGCCTCTGTGACAGTGAGCCAGAGAGGCTAAATATGTGTCACATTAGAGGAAGAACATGGTAAACGTAGGGCAGATGGTGAAGTGGCATTTAGACAGGTGAGGAAAATATGAAGGCTCTCTTATCGTCTGGAGAACACCAGTAACTACATGACTCTGTGGGCCACAGCTGTTGTGCAAAAGTGCAGTTACCCTTTTTTATATATATGTGGGTCTTTTTATTTAAATGTCAGGGTTTTGAAATGTGGTATGATGAAACCTAGTACACTCAGTGTTGTTCATGGCTCTTCTATTCAGTGTCTTTCATTTTTGTTTAACTGGAGCCACAGAGATGCATTACAAATCCCTGGAAGTACTTTGAGGGCTGTTGGCTGTAATGAGATCTGATGGCAATAACGACGTGAACACGGCCACGACACTGAATGCCTGTTATAATGATGAACAGAAACAAGTGGCAATGCTTTACTTTTTGGGAACTATTGTTACCTTGAAAGATACTGGAACTTTTTTTTTAATCACGTACATTTAAGGAAAAAGGGGCAGTAATATGCACTGAAGCTTGGTTTTTAATGTTGAGACTGAGGATACCAGCCTCACAAGTTTAGGTTGCAAACATTTGAAATAGGAACAGCAGCAGAAGTTGAACATATTCTCCTGGTTTGTCTTTGTCATTATCATATGTGTTATTAAAGTCTAGGGGCCTGATTTACTAAGATCCCGAATAAAGAGTACTAAATTGCGTGTGCACTGAAAAAGTTTGCGCGTGCTGTTGTTGTGTGTTTTGCGGGTGATCAACTAAGAATGCTCGCGCAATTGATAACGGGTGCAAACCGCAGTATTTAAATGAGGTGTTGCGTGTCTTACGGTTTGCGCCATGGAGAGTCTGGATGGAAAGCAGGATAGACGCAAGCGCAAAATGAAATTTGACGAGTTGGAGTTAGAGATATTAGTGGAAGGGGCAAATAAACACATTCATGAACTACAGCAAAGAAATTTAAACATTACCAAAAGAAACGCAATATGGGAGAAAATCTGCGATAGAATAAATGCAGTTGGTAAGACAAAAAGAACGGCAGATGAGGTTAAAAGAAGGTGGCAAGATACAAGGCGAAGAACTAAAGAAAAAGTGGCCTTTTAATAAACTTCGGCAAACAAGACAGGGAGGGGGAGGGCCTGCGGAAGAGATGCCTCTAACCAGCATTGAGCAGCAGGTGCAGCTCACCTTCTGCGAGGAGCAGATAACTGGGATACTGGGGTATGACACGCTAGAGCCAACTGCAGAACAAGGTAGGCGCACAATAAGAAACACTTTTTTCTCCATGAAAACACGTGATTTATTTATTATCACAAATAAAAAAAATGAATGTGCCTCCTGTGGCAACCTTTTGCTGAATAATACTCGATTTAACATTCAAATAAAATATTTCTCCTTTTGCATGTGCTTGTGACCGGCTCCAAATGAAATCAGCCCTTAACTCATTCAACAGCTCCAAGATGGAATCGCTAGATAGTCGATATGTTTCAACTATCTGGTTTTCATTCATTCCAAACAAATTTACACGAGTCCGAAAGACTCTCTTTGCGTATTCTTTGATTTTGGCGATGTCGCCTCCTTGCCACAATAACAGCAGCCATCGGTGCGTAATGCTGGGCAGATTAGCACCTTCCTTTCGAACGTATTAAATACAGATGCAATCACAATCCCCGCAATTACTTTCAGGGTTGGTAAATCTCATTGCGTGTGGTAAATGGCCCTATTTGCATTTTCCCCTCCCAGTATTTAGCGCTTTCTGGCGGGTACGCCCCATATTGATTATTCATCAGGGCAAAAGTACTAAATGAACAGCGTGTGCTATTTTGCTCATTTGAGAGGCGCAGTCCTCTTTGCACGCTGTTAGTAGATCAGCTTGCACATTGGTTTGCGGGTGATGTCAAGTTTGCACACGTTTTTACGCACGCAAACCTTTAGTAAATCAGGCCCTAGGAAGGAGCCAGAATTGGTGTGTTTGAGTGAGGTACAGCAGATGTCTGCTATCACAGCAGTGAGGCTAATGGGTGGGTAAAGGCTGCATGGTCTGTCATCTACCTGCCATCTACCCAAACCCCAACTGGTTGACACAGATGGCCGCCCTTCATGAGTCTGATTCTGCTGGACATTTCTTCCAGTTAATAGGGAGTTGTTTTTCTCCATTGTCACGTTGTACATGTTCAGGGCGGGAGATTGAATCGAAGTGGAGACTGGATGCAATCTGTTGGTATTTTTACGAATAGACATTATTTGTCATTGTATTGAACAGGAATGAATTGCATTTTAAAATGGTTGCACCTAACTATGCTTATTTGGAGTGTAGTTGCTAGAATGGTTCTGTATTAATACGACTATATTGAATGTGTTTGTGTAAATTCCCTTGAGATGACATTTCTTGTAAATTGTCATTAGAAAAATAAACTGAATTGAACTGAAACTGTGTTTGGCCAGGTCAAATATAAACTATAATGCATTAGTGCCAAAAAAACAACCCACAATTATTTGGCCACTGGTCAGGGACACCAGCTGTTATTTTCATTTGATAGAAAGAATTGAGGTATGTATATTTTTTGCAAATACTTACACAAATAACACGGTACATGCTGTAAGTTTGCACTTTGAACTCTTATAAGACCTCTTGAGGTGTCGGCTGACTGTTTCTCAGCAGAGTCCTCGTGGTAAAAGTCCAGGTTGTTCCCAGTTTTATCTGCTAATTGGCCCCCGTGTTGCTAACATATTCTGGAAAATCTTTGAAGTATCGCATCATGTAGAGTCTTTATTAAAACCAAGGCTGTAACTGGAAACCTGCTATGCAGGAATCTGCTGTATTACTATTTACCAAGATCTCTGCAAAGTTATTAGTGGTGTGGTTTTGTTGCAGGATTGGTGCAACTGTTTCACATGTCGAAGTCTGTGCTTTTGAAACGTACGTCAAGGGTCTTAATAAAACAAAGATTTTTATACTAAATCTCCTGTACAGTACAGTATAACTCTGTAAAGGCTCTCATTTTGTCATGTGCTAATAGGAATGTTGGTCTTCTTAGCCTTTGTGGTCATTACAAGAGTGTTGAAGAAATCCTTGAGAGTTGAAGGTGATGTCCACATAATGATATGGCAAAGTCCAAAATTAACACTTGACAGATGGCATGTCTGAATGTTATTGCCCAGCGTGTTGTTGAATGTCTTTTTCAAAATACTAATGTAATACAAATCAATGATGCATATTTTCTTTGGTATCATCGACTTTTTCTTTCAGTATTTGTTGTATAAAGTATGGCAATAAGTGATTCATTGCTTGGTATTTCCCACCAGTATTTGCAAATACTGAAGTGGGTATTTGGAATTCTGTACTGGTACCAAACAATACTTTTTCTGTACTTTAATTAACATCTGTGCTTTTCTGTCTCAAGATTGAATTGCATTCTGTAGGTCTGTTATTTGATGGCAGAAGAGTTTTAATAAAAATCACAATTTTAATTAATATAATTGGCAAATTGTACGGTGACAATTATATATGCAGTTCAAATTTGATTATTGTGAGTATTTTAGTATTTTACCATTCCCTGAGGCAACTCGATGAACATATGCTGACATTTCTAAAAACACCATGGACCACAGAACAGTGAATTTGCAGCAAAAACAAAAAGTGAATTTATTCATTTCTTTTTCCACAAGACTGAGTAAGTGCAACAAGGTGATTTCTAAGATTTCAGATACCAGTGGGTTTCTTTCATGTACTGGCTTTCCAGTAAAACCCAAACAAGAGAAGTCTGCTCTTATCAGATATAGTTAGTCATGTGTAATGTTATTGCCAACATTTGGACATCTTCTGACTGTTGATTTAAATTGAAGATGATGTCGTCAAGCTCCCTCGCAGTGCTGCACAGCACGTTAAACATTTAAATGCCTTATGTAACCTGGTGGAGGTGTCCTCTCTAACCCCTACTGTAGCTATATAACTGAAAAACATCTCTTTAAGTCACCACAATCTGCATCTATAGGCCTGTAGAAGAATTATTTAAATGAAAAACCTGTCATGCTTTCAAAGAGATTACTCTTAATAGAGACATTATGGTGAATCAGAACAAACCATAAATATCCCTGTCCATGATGAGGTTAGAAGGCCTGTTAAGATGTACACGGTTTTCTCATGCTGTTTAGAAAGCTATTTGTACAAAGGGAACTTGGGATGACTCTAATAAGAATTTAACATCACAACATGATTATTTCACTCCTCTGAAACACTGAATAGATGAGATTTTAATTTGTGTCAGATAACATTTCTCAGCTTCCTTATTTACAGCACATAATATCACTGAAAGAGGAAGGGTATCTGGGTGCCTGTGATCTTCTGAGTCAGCAAAGCATTAACAGACATGTTTCATCTTCCACTGGTGAAAAGTACTGCAAGCAAACACAGTCCCCCGGTTCTGACTCACTTAAAAACTCCCACCAGAGGCTTGTGGTCCTAGCACTGATGTATTAGGTTGTTGCTATGGACATGATGCATCTGCTTGATTCGGAAAAAATATTGGGATTTTTTTTTCCTTCTTCAGAGTCTGGTTTACTAGATGTCTGTCATCGTGGAGCAAATTGAAAATGTTCTGACTGGTCACCAGCTGTGCAGTTGGTACATATGTGGTCATAACTTTATTTTCTCATGAGATGATGGATCTGCCTCAGGTTCATTGATCACTTGCAGTGTGGCAGGTTATAGATTAACTTTTACTTGTTCCATGTTGTCCTTTAATTTGAAATTTGAAAAGCTGCTTTTTCTTTGCAGTGCCACTCCCTTGTGACAGTATAGCTCTATAACAACCTGAATACAAATAAGTTGATGCTGTATTATCTCTGTTGTTTCATTGGATTACTTATCATTTGAATCTCTTTTGTATAGCCTTTTATTTTAGCAGAGTTACATACAGTAACATGGATGCTATTCTTAACCAAAGCCTATCATTATATTGTTGCATGCTGTATGCTTGGAAGGTAAATCAGACTGTGCTAAGGTAAACCTTCCCTCTCTGGATTAATTCATTTTGAATCCAGATTTTAATCATGTCTCGGTTTCCTAGATACCAGCATTAGAAGAAAAAATAAGGACATGATGTCTGTCCCTGAGCTCCAAAGCTTTCAGCAGTGACAGAGAGGCACAGACGCTGCTGTCTCATGTTGCCTGGTGCACGAGCAGGATGAATCTGTAGCGAGGATGTCGGATGAAACTCTGCGTCCTAATGCTCTGCTCTCTCATGATGTGTTGGCAGGCTATGCCTAATAAATATTACATCTGAAAAATGGTAATTATTATTATGGCAATATTATTGCTATTTGTTACAGATGATTGGTTCAGATGATGATTTTCATCAGTAATTAATTTCTCTAAAACAGCCATTCCCAAACTTCAGAATACCAAGGCCCAATTTGAAAAGGGAAAAATCTCCACGGCCCACCGAAACCTTTAATCACAACTGTGATCAACATTCAGGACTAGAGGCTATGTTCTGACATTAATGTAAGGGCTCAACAAATAAGGTGACACTTTGTTATATTAAGTTAAGATTTCAGTAAAATAACACTTAACTGACTTATTTTAATACTTCTTAATGTTCTTTTTAAACCATGTCATGAATATGTTACAGTAGTTAAAAACCTATTTTAAAAAGATCAAAAATTTAAAACGCATTTGTTTAAATTTAATGCCTCTCACGGCCCACCTGCAGTACCATGACGGTCCCACCAGGGGGCCGCGGCCCACACTTTGGGAATCACTGCTCTAAAACATAACAAAAGTCAAGTTAATATTGCTTAAAAATGCTCTCTTAAAATGCTTGTTTTAACTAACACTCTTATGATTGAAGGACTTTGTAATTTTATTTTTACAACTCTTTGTAGATGGAACCAAATGTGTTTGCTGTAATTGATATATTGATATATTCACTGAAAAATAAACATGATTTAAGGACTGAGCCAAGGTGCCCACATTTTTAACTCAGACATTGGGAGTCTGCGTTTGACAGTATTTCAGATTTGACGGAGGACTGAAAGTGAGAGGAAATGATGTGTTTACAAATAATAGGGCTTAATGTGGCCACACTGGCTTAACAGATCTTTTCCAAACCAGCCTCCAGAGACTGTAAATCCAAAAACACCAGCTTGGTGTTTCAGTTTTTCCACTCTAATAAGATAATCCAGCCCAGTGGGGGGTTGTACACTGTTTGCCAGTTACCTCTATGAATACTCAAATTAAATGCCGTTATCACAGGATACACAGCAGAGATGTTATTAACCTGGATTTACAGTTTATTGGTGAGTCTAATAACATCTGAGCTATAAAGAAAACGAAACATGGTTGTTAAGAATAAAAGATGGATTTTTTTTTGTTGCAATTGTACACTTCCAACTTTGTCAACAAAATATGCATAAAATACAAATAATGACAAAGCTTTCAGTGTTGTGAAATAGTTATAGTTAACCTAAATCATTGCTGGACTGCTGACAAAATTTAACATGGATCAATGGTAACCTGATGAAACTCATATTACATGTTTTCAAAGATTCTTGTACGTATAAAAAAAATAGAAAAAAAGTTTTGCCATACTTAAACCAATAACATGACAGCTGGAGTTGTAGCTAAGTGCTTATAACTATGGACCAGTGTCTGACATGACTGTGGTGGAGTCTGAGCTCACATGTCTTTGCAGAACTACTCTAATGTTGCCACATTTAAGAGTTTGAGACAATGAAATGCTCTTTTCTGCTCTTACTGCTTCTTAATGAGGTTCAGGTCCTGCTTTTGATCCTGACAGTTGTGGGATCACCCAAATGCTTGGAATTATCTTATTCATACATAACCCACTTGCAAAGGACTTCAATTAACAAACTCATGAGCTGATCTTCACCTTTCATAATTTTTGTCTGTCAAGCTATGTTTCCCCTGTTTGTATAATTTCTTTTTATGGATTTCTGTGTTTGGGTGAGGGCAGATATTTTACAAGATTCAGTTATCAGGTGCCTTTAAAACTGCCACTGTGGATTTAAGACCAAAACTGCATTTTTAATAAGATACTCTTCTGTGTGGAAAAAGGGCTGACTCTCAGAGGGTTTAGTAGGACCTTAAAGTCTTAAATGAAGACTAATGGGTAACTAGTTTGCAGTACTAACTGCTCAACTTGTCATTGAAAGATTTTTGGATTGTCTTTGATTTTGGAAAAATGCTTAAACCAAACATACCATCCTTTTATGTTGTGTAGATACTTTTTTGTACTATTTTCGGATAGCTCCAGACACAAAAATAAAGTGCGTTAGTGATGAGGAAAATTTATTGCAAACAAATCATCACTGAGTTAGGAGAACCTATTAAATCAGGTGTTGTGAGCAAAGTAGGACATCTTTAGAGCTAATTTGGTTAGATGTTGTTGATAAACTCGAATACGATGTTCAGGATAACCAGTAGCTGCACATCAGTTTCATCAGGGGAACCGTTCGAGGGCACAGAGCCGTGTAATTAGTCTGCCTGATAAAATCTAATAAACAATCGCAACTGAGCACCCATTTGATAAATTGAGAATATAAGACAGATCATGTTTGTTGAGTGATATTTGAATTATTCACTTACAAGGTGTAATATAATTTCACCTTCACTTGAAATTTTTTTCATTTCATAAGAATATATTAACAGATGGCATATGTGGAATTGCTGCTGCACACTACGAACCTATGGCTGTTTGCACAGTGGGTTATACATTTGACTAGATGCACTTAACTGTTGCACTTCAGATGTGAGCTGCTGGAGATAAAGAGGAATAAGACACCAGCTTGGAGTCGGTCGGCTCTGCTGCTGGTCACAAGAAGATGTTGGGAATAATTCCTGCTGATTCTCTATTTGCTTTGCTCCACTGCCTCTTATTCATGTTAGCTCTGAGGAAAAATACAATTTAAAAACTAGTTATTATTCATTAAGTCAGCCATGTCTAATAATGTCTAAAAATCATCCTGCTTTCTTTGCATGTCGTCTCGGTTTTATTATAAATGTATTCAAAATGCAGATGTTTTTGAAATGCAGAATGCTTGCAGTAACAGTTGCGCTGTGGAGCCGATGCCACTGCTGACCTCCTCTGTCAGCTCCACACAGTCTAATGAGCCCCTTGAGCAGCAGCGATGGTCATGACAGAAATAATAACCCCAAGTTTCACCATGAGGTTCACGTGTCTGAAAGAAGGAAAGTGGAGCTTCTTGTCCAACATTTCATGCAATGTTTCTTGTTTTGTTCTTGTCTTGCAGTTGGAAAGACATCTCTGATCACACGGTTCATGTATGACAGCTTTGACAACACATATCAGGTAGGTGCTCCTGAGGGAAGAGAGAATGATTTAGTCTTTAATGATCAATATCATCTGCTTTGATCAGTCACACTGGGCTGGAAGCCTTTCCTTTGATACTAAAGCACTAACCTGGTCATGAATCTGTGAATCCAACACATAAACTCCAAGGAGAACAAAGAAAGCTCAATTGAAATTTGAATTTTAAAACAGAAAACTTTGAACTTAACGTCAAGCGCACTGTGCACACATGCAGTCTTTAACCTTTTTCTGTAAAGCAGCCAAATCTTTTTCGACCTTAAAATAAGAGAATTGCGTACATAGCTCAAGAGATCCTTGAAAGTGCCTGCAGGCATGTAAAGGACCCTTAAATAAAACCTCCAGATAGATTGCTTTATGAGCAAGAAGCGCCAACTTACATAGTAATAAAAAAGGAATTGAAAATAAGTCTGACAAAGCTATTTCACCCACTCTCTTGCATAGTGTAGAATGTGCATTTGTGTGAGTTTTTAGTCTGCTCAGCCTCTTTATTGAGGGAGTGTTATATTATGAGTCTTTTGTAATATGCAGCAAAACTATAAGATTAGGAAGCAAGGCTGAACTATGTAATTGTATGGAAACATTGAAAGTGAAGAAAAACCTGAGAGGTAACTTTCATTTGGTTGAGTTTGAACTTTTTTTTTTTCCCCAACTGAACAATGTATCTATCTTCCAGTGACACACTACCAGTATGTGCAGTACTGAGGAATGCCTGGATAGTTTTGGTCTCATCTCTCCACTAAACAGTGTAGCAAGCACTGCTAGTAGCACCCCCATCCATTGTCAATGACTTTATTTTTTTTTCCCTTTTTGCAATGCTGTGAAGTAGGGCTGGACGATTTTATCGATTCTGCGATATATATCGATATTTTATTTCCCCAGGGAGTATCGATATTTCAGCCGCGGGTATCGATATTCAAAGCTCCCTTCAAAACTCCCGTGTCCCGCACGGGTGCTCTTTATGCAAAGTGCAGGAAGAGCCATTAAGTCCTCCAGCCGCTTGTGTCGTTGTAGAGCATTTCTAACAAGTTATCCAGAAGCCAGCTTCTTCTCAGAGCTGAGCCAGTCAGGAAAATGGCGGCGAGTATAAACCCAGCGCCTGCGTGCTTAAAAGCAGATGTGTGGGAGCAGTTCGGTTTTAAAAAGAAAAAAGGAAAGATTTAGACAAAAGTATGGCGGTTTGCAAGCTCTGTTACACAAACGTGAAGTACTCAGGAAATACCACCAACCTGTGAGCCCACCTGAAACGTCACCACCCGGACAAGGTAATGTTAACTGGTTGTTACCACCAATTTTCGTCTACTTCACCTAGGTCACAGAAAATTACGGAGTCCATTTGTCTGCTTTATTTGTCAGGATTTGAGACTGTATTCATTCAGTGTAGTGATCGACCGATATGGTTTTTTCAGGGCCGATATCGATACCGATCATTAGTAGTCAGGAAGGCCGATAGCCGATTTTTTGAGCCGATATTCATCAATTTTTTATTAAATGTTATATTTTAACACTAGAACCACCGAAGCAGTCTCACAGATGGTTAGGGATGTTATTATGTGAATAACTTTCTCCAAACAAAATTTACAGGTCTGCCATTACATTACATTTCCTAAATATGTATGTTTTATATTTTCTGAAGTCTTTAACATATTAAAATAAAATACATAGGAGTTCTAGTCACTTGTTCCTCAGACCACCACAGCCGTCCTGCAGACTACCATCATGTACAATACTACAGTTATTTCGCGATTACTTCAGTCCCCCCACCCCCCCGCCTCACACACGCACACATAGGCAGAGACATGCAAACAAAATATGAATAAGTGTAACTGAAAAAATTCCAC
The DNA here is from genome assembly GCA_018398805.1 of Hirundichthys speculiger. Lineage (NCBI taxonomy): Eukaryota > Metazoa > Chordata > Actinopteri > Beloniformes > Exocoetidae > Hirundichthys > Hirundichthys speculiger. Next base: position 531,306 of record JAGFBZ010001902.1, read on the forward strand.
TTCAAGAACTGATTGTTGTGCGAAAACAATTACATCATATCTGGCGGTCTGAGAGATGGCTGCAGCACTTCGAGGGGGTGCAATAAAGCTCGCGGTCCGCCTCTAAAATAAACTATCAAAGACACTTCAACCTAACATTTTTGGGATCTCTCAATCAACACAAAGAGATAAAGTTAAATAACTCGGTAGTTCAGCAGTTATTATTGTCCGACTGTTTTCTATCAGACGGACGGTGCTTTGCTGCTCTGCAGTTACTCCCGTGGTAACACACTATTCTCTATCCTCGTCACGCTTTCATCCAATAAAACTAGACTGAATTTAGTTTGAGTTTTTTTCTCACACCCATACGCTTCGACTATAACTGACTGTTCTCATATCGATTTTTTTCAGCAGCTTTGTCTCAAATCATTCAGACGCGTCGGGAGCTACTACGAGCCAGCAGAGCTGCCGCTGATGTTTATTACATTTTTACGGTATTCTGCTCATAGTAACGTTACTAGTAGTTGTGACATGCAGAGGACTGGGATGTTTATTACAATTTCAGGAGTTTCCAACGTACCTTTGACACATTCGTCTACACTGGAGCTTCTCCACACGAGAAAATTTATCTCTCCGCCGTGTTTGAAGACCTTGCAAACAGTTTCAGCTTCTGATTGGCTTTGTGTCTATGTGCTTGGATTGCGTAATCAAGATGGCGCTGTGAGCGGGACAGTGCTGGAGACAGAGAAGCGCAGCTGCATCCGAGCCAAAATAATTTAGTTTTTAATCGGCCCGTTGGATTAAAAAAAGGCCGATGCCGATATACGTAAAAATGCCAAATATCGGAGCCGATAATCGGTCCGGCCGATAATCGGTCGATCCCTAATTCAGTGGTGGAAAACGCTGTAGCCCCGCTATCCTATTGTCTTTTATTCATTTTGTCCAGCATTTGCAAGCTGCCTGTCAGCCATATAATGTGTAATTGATGCTTTCAGTTCAATTAATTCAAACAAAGTAATTGGAACACTCACAAGATGTCACCAAAATCACTTTGTCCCGTTAAAATCTTTCGGAAAATGATATAAATGTATTGTAAGATGAATATCAATTATGTATTGTATCGTGAGCCAAATATATCGTATCGTATCATGAGATTAGTGTATCGCTACAGCCCTACTGTGAAGCTATAGTACTTACTTGAACCCTAACCCTAACCCTAACCCGACTGTCATGGCGCCTGTGACTGGCAGTGCCACGGCTCGTCTCCTGCTGTATAGCTTTCAAATGGTCATTTTCTCCACATATGTGATCATATCAGCCCATATTTCATATGGATGTGTCTCAGCTTTACGGATTTATGATCGGGACGCTCTGTTTTGTATCAAAGAGTCTATGGAGGGCATGTTTGATACACGAGGCAGGTACAAACAAGCGTTTCCTCCTCCCTTTTTCATCAACCCCGACTCACCTGAGTTCTGGCTGCTTTGTCGGGCTCCGGGCCCAGTCCGTAAGAAATCAAGGAGAAGAGGCTCGCGCGCTGGTGTCCAGGTGAAGCGACGACGCGCTGCGGCGCGCCTGGGCCCTGCCGCCGTCGGCCATGGACAACGTGTGGGGTGTTTGTGCCGGGTCCGTCTCCTCGGTGTGTGCGACAGCACATTTATGCTTTCGTCTGCTTGGACCACAAGGACAGTCTTGGAGCCTACACAGCGCTGGAGTAGTGGTCAATGGTCCTCATCGCCTCCACGCTCTTCCGTGTTTACGCCGGCTCCCGCAAGGTCCAGCTGGAGGCCACGTGACCGCTGGATGTGCCTTCGACCAATCCCGATGCGGTCTGCGGACACTGCCTCCCTGACGTCATCGACCCTGCATATCGGCCTGTTGAATGCCCGGTCTATTGCAAATAAATCCTTCTCTCTGAACGATCTTTTCACAAGAGAAAAACTGGATTTAATGTGTCTTTCGGAGACATGGCAGAGAGAGGAAGAGTTTATTCATCTAAATGAACTCTGTCCAGTTGGCTGCTCTGTTGTCGGGAAACCCCGCCCCTGCCGTCGTGGGGGGGGGGTCTGGCCGTTATATATAAGGACAGTTGCACATGCAAAATGACTCAGACCCAGGATTTGACTTCATTTGAGTCCCAAATGGTCATGGTGGGATCTTCAAATCCATTCTGCTGTGTGTTAATCTACCATCCCCCTGGACCTGCTGCTGTGTTTCTGAAGGATTTTAGTGACTTTTTATCCTCCATAATAAAGTTGGAATCTGTTCTTATCCTTGGAGATTTTAACCTTCATGTTGATGACGGCTCATCTTGCTCCGCAAAGGAACTTTTATCATTGACTGAAGCTTTTAATTTTGAGCAACATGTTTCTGAGCCCACACACCAGAAAGGCCACATTTTAGACTTAGTTTTTACCCTTGGACTAGACATTTCAAATGTGTCTGTACAGGACGTCCAGCTCAGTGATCATTGTCTTGTTCTGTTTGATCTCCACTTCAGCCCTGAGCCTAAGCCCATAGTAGCTAGGTCTCAGAGGCGTGTTATCTCTGCTAATACTGCAGACAGTTTCTCTGCTATGTTTGACCCTCTTTTGTTTATGGACTGCCTTGATGTGGACAATTTTACTCAGTGCTTTACCAATCATTGTGTCAAAATTCTGGATCAGGTGGCACCTGTTAAATCAAGCTGGTCAGTTCAGGAAAAAGTGTGCCCTTGGATAAATGAAGACACCATGAGTCTAAGGAGACTTTGTCGTAAGACTGAACGTCTGTGGAAATCCACTAACCTTGAGGTGCACAGACTCCATCTCAGGGATCTTGTGGCCTCATACAATGAGATGGTGGAAAATGCCAGATCAGACTTTATTCGTCAACTGGTAACAGCTAATAAGAAAAATCCCAAAGTGCTGTTTAACACAATCAATTTTCTTGTATGTCCTGCTGCGCCAGTTACTCCTGTTTTTTGTGAAGCGGACAGCAATGCATTATTGAGATTTTTTACTGACAAAATTAAGCTGATCAAGGAGAAAATCCCTCCCCTTTTGTGTGGAACCCCTGCTGTCGTTGAGCCTGTCTCCCGCTTGAGGTCCTCATTTAGGTCTGCGACTCTTGCTGATATCTCAGCACTGGTGACCAAGATGAAACTCTCCTCTTGCTCATTGGATGTCCTTCCGTGTAGGCTTTTTGTGAAAGTGTTTGAGGTAATTGGCCCCTGGGTTACCAAAATGGTTAACCTCTCTCTGTCCTCCGGTGTGTTTCCCAATGCATTTAAGCATGCTATAGTGGAGCCTTTACTCAAAAAGACAGGCTTAGACCCGACTGTCCTCAGTAATTTCAGGCCGATCTCTAAGCTACCAATCTTGTCCAAGATCCTAGAGAAGGTGGTCTCTGAGCAGCTGTCATTATTCCTGGATCAAAAAAAACATCCATGAGACATTGCAGTCTGGTTTCCGCAAAACATCACTCTACGGAGACAGCCTTGCTGAAAGTGTCCAGTGACATTATGATCTGCTGATTCGGGAAAATGCACTGTTCTAGTTCTCTTAGATCTGTCCTCAGCCTTTGACACCGTCGACCACCAAATCCTGTTGAGAAGGCTGAGGGATGAAGTAGGACTGTCAGGTTCAGTTCTTCATTGGTTCTTGTCATACCTCTCTGGGCGTAGCTTTAGTGTCACAGCTAACCAAATAAGGTCTGGGTCAGCAGATCTTTTGTGTGGAGTCCCCCAAGGTTCTGTTTTGGGTCCTTTATTATTTTTGCTGTACTTGATCCCCTTGGGAAAAATCATCCAGAGATTTCCTGATGTCTCCTACCACATGTTTGCGGATGATATTCAGCTGTACTGCTCTTTTAAGCCTACTGAGCTTCACAGGCTAAATTGCTTAGTTCATTGCTTGGTGGAGATTAATCAATGGCTAAGTGTGAACACCTTGCAGCTAAACGTAGACAAAACTGAAACCCTGGTTATTGCCCCTGATGACTCCATTCCTGGGATTAACCAGTATTTGGGTGACTTGGGCCGGTCTGTTAAACCGAGCCTAAGAAACCTGGGTGTTGTGTTTGACAAAGACATGTCATTAGTGCAACACTGCAAACAGCTGACAAGGAATTGCTTCTTTCATCTGAGGAATATTTCTAAACTCAGGAAAATGTTGTCGCAAAATGATTTGGAGCTGGTCATTCACGCATTTGTGTCTTCGCGTTTGGACTATTGTAACAGTTTGTTTCTTGTGTCTAAACAAGAAGGAGCTGTCTCGCCTGCAGCTGGTGCAAAATTCCGCAGCAAGAATTCTGACCGCTCTAATAGGAGGTCACACATAACCCCTATTCTCAAGCTCTTCATGGCTGCCAGTTTCCTTTAGGATCAATTTTAAAAATTCTGGTTTTAACTTTCAGAGCTTTGCGTGGTCAGGCTCCACCTTACATCAGCGATCTGATCCAGCCCTACACCCCAGCTCGGGCTCTGAGGTCTGTGGATCAGAATCTGCTGATGGTTCCTCGTACTCGCTTCCGGACCAGAGGAGACCGATCCTTCCAGGCCGTTGCCCCAGGCTTTGGAACGATCTTCCGCTCTCTCTGCGTTCCATGGAGTCTGTTGACTCCTTCAAAAGGCAACTAAAGACCTTTTTATTTGTGAAGGCTTTTGCCTAATTGTCTTGGGGCTGTTATGTTCATAAATGTGTTGTCTTGGCCTTTTAATCTTAAATTTATATGTATCTTTTACTGTGTTTTTATTTTAATTGTGAAGCGCTCTGTGACCATGGTCTGTGAAGGGCGCTGTATAGATAAAGTTTACTTACTTACTTACTTACTTACTTACCACTCCATCACTGGTTCCCAGTCCTACCTAAAAAGTGAACCGTAGATCATAGGGGAAAGCTTGAGGTTTTCACTCATTTTCCATTGTTTATAGATACTTATCAAGTAATCATGATGGTTGGAGCTCTGGATTTCCATCCTCAAAGAAGTGGAGTGGCTATGAAAAGGAGAATACTCCTTCAGTTGGATTTAGTAATAAATATCAAGTTTTGGATAAGTCCAAGAGTTCACTGTCACACTCAGTCCAAACAGACGGTTCCATTTTGCATTCAACACCATGTCCTTGTCAGAGACTCAAGCAAATGCAGTAAAACAAAACATCACACTTGACAATTTATCCCTTCACAGAGGGATAAAAGCTTAATATGGGAAAAAAAAATTAAAGGAAACTTGTGACTGATTGCTGTGGAAAACTATGGAACGGTGCTGTGGAAGACTTCAAATATGCAAATACAATTATGAAGATTTTACTCTGAGTTCATGCATTTGTCCATACTTTCAAGTTTGGGGGGGGCATCAAGAAAAAAAGGTGGAGAGCTACTGCTTACTTCAGCACCAGCAGTGCAAAAAATAACTCGCAATTAGTGTTGTTCCGATTCCGATACCAGTATCGGAAATTGCTCTGGTACTGCCAAAAATGCCGGCATCGGATTTGGCGAGTACGGGAGTCAAGGCACCAACCAATACCAAGTAAGTTATATTTAATGATTTTTTTTACTGGTAAATTCTGTTACACTACCAGCAAAAAGAAATATTTCTTAATTTTGCAATATTGTTTTATACTGTTCTTTGGAAGTAAATATAGACATAAATGGCTTGGATTTGCTGTATTTATTCATGATTTTACAACAATGATAATTATATTACAGTCAGGCACGGTGCAATTTTTTGAAATATCATACTCGAATCGGTAGTCGGTATCTGCCGATAACCACAGCTCAAGAATCGGAATCGGGAGAGAAAAATTCATATCCTAGCATCTCTACCCAAAATATTTGAGCTTTGGGTGATTTCATGAACTACTTTGGTGGGGTACAGAATGGATTAGTTGGCCCTCCAGAAGAAAAAAGCAGGTGAATAGTGCCATCACTCTTAATTTTGAAACTGTACCCTTGGTACACTTACATTTTTATTTTATTTAGTTTTTTTTATTTGTAAATTATCCTTAGTTTTCTTAAGAAGATGAAGAATAATTTCATAAGAGATGAGCAATAGCATTAATGTCTAACTGGTTGGAGTCGTACAAAAACTACCCATGTATACTGTCCTGTTGGGAAGGCTGCCTCTGTCAGTGACTGTCAGTGTCTCTGGAGAATAGGCTTGGTCTTTAACAGTGTTAAAGAAGTTGGCGTCAAGGTTTAAGAACAATATAGGCCCATAAAATAACACAGCTGTGCACCTGGTGACCTAGTTTTTCTGTCAATAGACTTTACTTCCCACATGACATGGGCATACTTGATTAAGAAAATTCATAGGACTGGTGTGCTGAAGGACCCTCACATCTACTGTGGAAAACCCCAGCGTACAGGCTCCAAGCCAGGGGTTTATAAGTAACCTCACTTCAGCCCGATGCCTCTTACCCTGTGCAAGTCCAGAGTTGAACCTCATGTTGTGTGTTGAGGTGAGCCCGACTGTATCTAATCGGTACCTCTCTTCCTCGCATACAACTTCAAGTTCTTTCTCCACCGAAGAGCTGGTTCTGTTCACCAAGGCTCAGAAGCCTCAATTGCCAACTGTATCACATTGCACCTGACCCCCTCCTGCGGGCGGTGGGCCCACAGGAGGATGAACCCCCGTTACTAGTTCGGACTAAGCCCAACATACTTGCCAACTCTCCCGATTTTCTTGGGAGAGACTCCCCAAACCCCTCCCCCAGGGCTGGCTCATGCCTGGGACACTGGTAAATCTCGCCTGGGCAAGGGACAGTTCATCTGCTTTATATTGTTCGTAAAGTATTGCCTACAGTGCAGTCTACCACATTAAGGTGGTGATTCAAAGAGAGGACAGGATCATGTCCTAAATCAATTTCAAGAGTACCACTCTTAAATACCATTACATTGGGTACATGTGTCTGTGGCTTACTGTGGTGTGTCTGTCTCTCCTTAAACATTGCTGTTTTTTTTCCATCCTGAATACAGCTGTATAGAAAATACAGTTTTAAGACCTTCTATCTACCAGTCAGCCCTTCTCTAACTCATAAGGAACGTGAGGAAACATGGTGTTCTAGACAAATGGGCTTTAAAGTAATGAGTTGTGAAGGAACAGAGAGAAGATGGGCAGTGTGCTAAGCTGTTTTATAGCTTTCTTATGTAGTGCGGGGCATGATACCAGTACTATAAAGTATATTGATATCTTTTAGAAGGACATACGATTCGGTCCATAAGACAGTGACAATTGGACAAAGCATTTTTATGATTCTGTGTTGTGCACAGAATCATAAAAATGATTCTGTGTTGTGCACTTCCACAATAGATTTGATATGTAGCAAAGTGTAAACTTTCAACTTTAATTTAACATGTTTTAAAAGAAATATGGCATTTATCGTTTAGGAATTTAAAGCAAAGTACCGCTAAGTGCCTGATGATTGAACCCTATGAACATCAGAGGAATCCTTCACCCTCAGTTGCTGTTTTGGTTGTGGGCCTTTCTAGCATTCGGTTCTGTCTTCAGTAACTAAAAAGCATGCTGTATTGGGTTAGATCCAGTGACTGACTTGGCCATTGAAGAATGCTCCATTTCTCTACCTTCAAAGTCTTGGGTGGCTTTGACAGTATGTTTATGGTCATTATCCATCTACACTGTGAAGGACCGTGCTGTCCTGTTGAACTGAATTGCATTGCGTTGAATCAGTTTTGTCACATTTGGCTGAATGTGAGCAGAGATTGTAGTCGTGTACACCTCAGGACCATGGGTGGCCATGCCGTGACACTGCTTCCACTGTTTTTGACACATGATGTGGTGTGCTTTGGATTATGAGCAGTTCCTCCTTACTCTTCTGTTTCCATCATTCTGATAGTTTATCTTGGTTTCAGCTGCGCAAAGAATTTGATTCCAGAACATGGAAGGTTTTGTAAATGGTTTCTGGCAAAATCTAATCTGACTTTCCCGCTATTGAATGTTATCAGTGGTTTGCATCTTGTTGTAAACCCCCTGTATTTTCATTAAATTGTCATTTACTCTTGATTGTAGGTTTAGACAGTGGTACCCCTACCTTCTCCAGAATACTCACTTGTATTGAGATCTTCTTCATATTGGTCTACCCAGTCAAAGGTTGGGTCTACCCAGTCAAACCAACTCGATAATTCAAGACTTAATTTGTCTTAAGAAAGAAAAAGGAAAAAGGAATGGGGAAAAATAGCCAATTTATCCATTTCCATTCAAATAGTCAAGTACTTCAAACTCCTTTGGTTAAAAATACTATAATTCTTCACTGTAGTGTTGATATGCACTTTGCTGGTATATTATAGCTGTTTCAGGAAAGAACTAAAATTGTGAGATGAGGGGCAACATGCTGAGAAGAAAAGTCAGAAATTCTGACTTCACAAGTCAGAATTTTAGACTTATTAAACTTTTTAACATCAGAATTATAAATAAATGCATGATTATTGGAGCAGAGATATGTCTTTGATTTCAATGTGATAAGTATGTTTTGATAGAGACTAATTATTTTTTTTTAAATATTTAAGGTTACCTTTTTAATTACAGGTTGATAAATACTGTCTAGAGGGCTTAAGTCTTTAAATAAAAGAGCTTGTTACATCATACGTGTAGCAACGAATTTAAATAGACCACATAACTGATTTATGTTGAATTCTGGTATTTATTCTAAAAATACAGGGATCTGAATTTTTGTCCTTGTTGCCCAGCCCTGTTCTCATCCCTGTAACACTCTAAAGGCTCAGCAAGAAAGGCATATGATAACCAGATAGATATCATGTTTGTTTGTCTGAAGAAGTACTTTAATCCTGCCTTCTTAAAAGTCCTGGGAAAAGAAAAAAATCTGTCACATTTTACAAACAGAGATTTAGGATAAATAATTTCCATGTGATGGTGCTTTGTTGCATCAGGTTCAAACTGAAGCTCAGCTCCTGTTCAGTTCTGTTCTGTGTGTTGGTATCCTCAGTGTTTTGATTACACCTTTTTCTTCCTCCCCGCCTCAGTGACGGGTACGACTGTAAATGTTTTTTTGCAGTCTTTTTCTAGCTCAACTCCTGAGACCTTTTAAGTATTAATTAAATGCAGTCTGCATGAGATCTGTATGAGTGTATACACTGCTGCTTTGTGGGGAGGATAAATTTACCCAGTGAGTGTGTAAAATTGATATGAATAAAGCCTGTAGGTGATGCGTGCCCTGATGAGAAGATTTATGGAGTCATGGTCTCCAGGCGTACGCACACGCACGACTGTCCCTTAGTTTCTGATCTGATGTACATTTGACCAGATCCAGTTCAGTCCTTTGGAGGAAGAGCAGCAGTATATTTAGTGACCGAAGGCCATCAGAAAGATGAAACCGAGCGTGGCAGCAGCTTTTGTCAGCAGGGAGATGCGAATGAGGTGAGCCACATTTGCTGCATCTGAAGCAGCAGTCTCCCATCAAGCAGCCATCCAGCCGAGAGAGACAGAGGCAGACGTCCTCAATGCCTGGCAGCACATGCTAAAGGGCTCAGAAGCCTCTGGAGGCAAAATGCTTTTGTCAGCTGTGCTGGAGCTGTCAGTCAAGCCTGGCCACCAGGCTGTGATTGCTTTTGTCTGCTCGGCCCAAATGTTCTTCTGCCTGTCGTAGCAAGTGGAGAATCTGGTTTGTTAAACACTTTATGCACAAAGTCAGACAGGATAAGATAGTAAGTGAGTGAAATTTTAAACACGGTCCTTTTTTTTCAGGTTTTCAGTTGATCTTTCAGTGAAAATGAAAACATTTGAGAATCGTAAGGATTTTCTTACATTTCTTAAATGTAATGGGAGGAGGCAATGAGGAATAAATTGGTGGAAGGGTGCTGGGGATGGAACTGCTTGGTCAGAGGAAAATGGGAAGACCAAAGATGATTATTATTTTTTGGTTGTGGTGAAATAGGATATGCAGTTAGTTGGTGTGAGAGTGGAAGATGCAGAAGACAGGATAGGATGGAAAAACAGGTGATTCACTGTGGTAACCCATAAATGGAAAAGCTGAAAGAAGACTTTTTTGTATAATGGTTATAGAGTGATCTGCTCTAGAAAATTAATAAATAATATGCTATCTGGTATCTAAGTGTTTGAAACCGGTGATTCTGCATTTAAGGGCTTTTGTGTGTTGTGTAAATGGTCTGGTTTTGAAGCGACTAATGCAAACTTCCACTCACTTGGAAGGCAGCGATTTAGCACGAGGGGAAGGACAAAAGGAGGAAGAATATTGGGTGGTAAACCTCAAAAAGAAATTCCAGGCTATGTTCCTGTCAGTTCGGTAAGGCACAGATCAATGCTGACTGTGGTGATCTTTTTATTCCTAGCAGAACAACTGGAGGAAGCCATAGTGGAGACAAAGACCTGCATCTGGCCCAGATGAGTGCGCCTTACACCTCATAGTCCCGGTAGTTGGGATTCCACTATTGATTATGCAGTTCTTTTTAAAGAGTCTGGTACCAAAACTCCATCTGTATGAAGAAAATTGTCATCAATTGCAGGTCTAAAAAAATACTTTTTCAGCAATTTAGGATAAATTGTGACAAAGGCCTATATGTAAGTTAACAACAATTTGTATTTCTTTCACAGGAATATTTTAGTAAGTTTAGAAAGTGTTATCTAGCTGTTCTGGTCTCCCATCTTTACCATCGGCAAAAACCACTCAGAGTAGCTGGACTCCTGGGCCTAGTGTACGTACAGCTTTACAGCACTGTGTTGCACACCAACTGGATGGATGGATGGATGATTCTTTCTGAGGTAACCCACAATGCCTAGTGGCTGGTTGTGTAATAACAGAGTGACAAAGATGTAGCCTGTGCGTATCTGCAATGTGGAAACATAAATCAGGCTTTACATTTGAAGAGAGGCGCATGTCAGGGTCTGCTGTAGCTTACAGCGAGCGCTTCACACCTACGCTGTAGGTTGCTACAGTGTAGAACAGTCTTAATCAGGGTAAAATTACTGTTTCACTCTTAATGTAATGTAATGGGGTAAAAATATGCCCATCATACTTTGTGATGTGTAATGTTAGTAAAATAGAGCAATTACAAATCTGTACTGACATTGGTTATTTTTGTTCAAAATTCAGTAGTGACTTTTTTGCTGATTTTATGCTGTTCTGAGGATGGAGATGTAATCTTGAACAGACTCCTTTCACAATATACCGGCACAAATGTCACAATGTTTTTCTATGACTCAAGGGCCTTTTGCATTTCGACTGGGATTTGGATACAGATTACACTTACGACAACTGTTGAAGTGTGAAATGTCTCTCTCTGATTGAGTGTCAGAGCTGCCGCACATGCAACAGCAACAACTGTTCACAGAGACGTGAAGTCAGGAAGTGGGCTTCATCTGTTTATTATCACTAAATCTGTTGATATGCATCTCTACTTGGTTGTTGGTGGTTTTAGTTGTGTGTTGGTGCATAAACAATAAGAGATACATTTTTAAGAGCTCGTATGCAATGTATTGTGGGTAAAGTCACAGGAAGGTGTGGGTACAAGATTTTTTTTATTATTATTGTTATCATTATTTTTTTTTAAGGAGTAAGAGCATTACTGCATAGTGACTTAATGCCAATAAAGAGACAAGACTTAGTTTAAATACGTACTTCTTAGCTTGAGCATTTCTATTCTCCTGTGTTATAAATTATAATGAATGCGAACAGGCTTCTCTCCAGCACTGACAAAGACTTGTGGGGAGAAGTTGGTGTGTGAAAAACTAAATATTTAGATGTATTTATTAGGGCTGTGGAAGAAATGCTGAAAATAAATCAGAAGGAAATTTGGAAGTAACCATCTCCAAATCTGTTTTGTTTCCTTTGTAAATTACATCTGAAAAGAATAATAAAAAAAGAAGTAGTGATGCAAATACAAATTTTTGGCCAGTGTGCACAGCTGCTTTTTGATGAGATGTGGTTCATTCACCATTACCCAGCTGTGATGTTTCCTTCAGTATTACTGTAAAAGAGGTGCATACTCCATTCCAAGTTGAAGACCTTGGACACAGTGGTGACTTTGTCTCCCAAAGTCAAGTCATTAGTAAAATTTAAATCAAATCAGCTTAATTAAAAATGATAGGGGAAGGTCCAGAATTACACAAAGACATGTTCAGGCCTGTTTAGCTGCAGGACAGGTCAGAGATTCATGGCCTGTCTTCTAATGAAATGCAATGCTTGAATATTTAATGGGGATGTTAATGATTTCTTATGATCTGATCACTTCATGTACAATTGTCTGCGTGGGATTCTGTATTTAGAACTGGAACCACAGGAGACCTACAAAACCTCTGTCGCTCTCCAGGAGTAACAGCCTCGTTGTCTTAATACCATTCATGCCTCTATATTTATGGTAATATTTTACCATATTAGATGGATAAAATGTTTTACAGATGATTAAGTTAGCAAAAATGAGCTTTTTGTGTGTGTTTGATTCATTCTGATGACCAGAAGATGTTAAATTATGGAAGATTTTTTATCATTCTGTCAGAATGAAAGTGGTTTATTTCAGTGGTCTGTGTAATCCACTTCTTACTTTTGTTTTCTAATTTTTTTTTAGAGTTGATACAGTCAAAATTATGTTTTGCTTTCAGTTATTCTCACATTGGATAAAGTAATTTTGTATCAAGTACATTGTTGGAATTCTTAGCGGATGTTTGGTTTCATCCCAGTAATGGCTGATGTGACTGGGTCTAAAAGGAGAGAATAAATGACGTCCTGTCTCCATGCCAGACTCTTTGAGCTAGTCCAGTGTGGTAGCTGGCATCACCAAGGAAACAAGTGTGTGATCGAGCTGCTGATGCTCAGCTCTGTCGGAGTTCAAATTGAGCACTTTGCTGAATAGGCAAACGGAACGAAGCTCATTTCACAGCTTAATCACACTGATGCGTATCACTCTGTGTCAATGAAATGCATTCATTTCGAAAATTTATCATGATAAATATAAAAAAAGGAAACGTTGAAAGGAAAGAAGCTCTTCTGTAAATAAGTTCTCAGACGGGATTATTCAGCCTGTCAGCCAGTCCTGTTGCTTATCTACATACTGCCTCCAGCTGAACGCTGCTGCAGCTTGTGCGCTTTGGTCAGCCGGGCTTTAAACATGCAGCGGGAGACTGCTGTGTAATCCTGGGTCAGCCATACATCTTCATCCCCACACACCCAGACAGCAAACATCCAAGTGCGTTCCATGACTTTAACTATCTGCCTCTGATCATTTCAAACACTCCTGCCTCCCACATGCCATGAGTTGTTCTTGAAAATATGGTGCAAGCTGTTCAAGAGCGTACTTGAAAGACAGGGTCCTTTGTCTGAAAAACATTCACAGAATGCTGCTATTAAGAAATGTCATTATCGAAGCATACATATTTCCCACCTCTAGATTTGTTTGTTTATTTTAAAAAGAAGCCATCTTTGTGATAATGGGATCTTTCAGTCATTTTTTTTTCCTTTCACATTTTTCTAAATCAGCATGCTGTGGCATCAGTAAGCCAGTGAAACAAATCAACACAGATTTGCAGTTGAACATTGATTTTTTTGGTATGGACTTGTCAGAGCCAGAACAACTGATGATGCCTCAGCAGGTAGCAAAGATGAAAGATGAGAGCTTGGATGCAGAATGTAAACATCCACTTGAAGAGGAACACTATGTCGTCTGCCTCATGACATGAATGATTGTGTTGCCTTGCAGTTCCTTACAGTAAGCTATTATTTCTTCACTGACAGTGTGCTAACTATAGGCCGGTGACGAAAAAGATAAGTCATCATAATAATAAGAGGAAAGCAATTTGAGTATAAAAACCACTGAAAATCCACAAAATGCATAAATACAAAATAATATAGTTGTTGAATATTTGCAGACAAATTCAGACAATCATATTGACTGCTGTAACTGAGGATAAATGACAATCCGCATTAATCCCTTTTCTTCAGCTTTTACATCCATGATGTGCATCATTTAGTTGTTTCTCGTGGTCTTTAGAGTTGATCCAGTGATGTTGATCCGTGGATGTCTTCTTTCTCTAAACCAGGCCACAATTGGAATTGACTTCCTGTCGAAAACCATGTACTTGGAAGATCGAACGGTAAGGACCTATACTCCATCATGCCATGACAGATATGTTCAGTGTTGCTCCCATGTTAGCAGTGCATACTTCTTTCCTGCTTTATTTATGTACATCTTTTATGATTGCATGCACTTGGACTGCTCTGCAGTATTCATGAACATCGTGGTATTATTCTTGTGCTATTAAAAATACTTAAACTGGCTTATTTAGATGATGCGTTTCAGATCTTGTTAACTATTGAAAGTACTTTTTATTCTACGAAGTCACACTGGCCATTCACATGCAGCACTTTTCTTTTTTTAACTGTAAAGTTGTTGTTGTTGTAAAATTTTAAGTTAGTCTATTCAGTGCCCCTGTTCCTGTCATGTACGTAAACAAGCACTGATGCCAATGCAGAGGCCTAAGAAACCACCATCTTTCTGACTGGTGGATGAGCGCTCATCCTCCTGCACTGCAGCCACCTCAGTGACTGAAAAGCTTTACACCCCACCTCTTATAAATAATGTCTGTTGTTTATATTTCACTTTGCACGTGTGTGTGCGTGTGTGTGTGTGCGTGTGTCTGTTTTCAGACTTTCTGACTGTCTGAATAATGTTCCCCTCCTCAGCTCTCTCTCTCTGTGCCCCAGGTGAGGTTGCAGCTCTGGGACACAGCAGGACAAGAGCGCTTCAGGAGCCTCATCCCCAGTTATATACGAGACTCCACTGTGGCTGTTGTAGTCTATGACATTACAAGTCAGTGCCCTTAATTACATTTTTGCATTTGGCTGATTTAATGACTAATGTTTTCCTGTTATTAATGCAAATATCCATCTGTCTTTATAACTATGCTTGTATCCTTAAAAGAAAAAAAGAAATATATAATATGCAGATCTATACAATGTCCTCTGTTGGTGAATATTTGTGGCAGATGGATTTCAGTGATCCAAGAGACTGAAAATGAGAATCTCAATATATCAAATTCTTCTTGATATTTCTCATTTGTTAGATTTGTTAGCCAGCAGTGGAACAACAGCACCAGATCACAAACACACCAATGACAAGTAGTTGCTGCAGTATGATGAAGACCTGACTGAAGATCAGTGCACTGACTTATACGGTTTAGTTAGTGAGTGTGAGTCCCCACAAACCAATCAACTAGAATCTGGAATCTTCAACAGCCTTGTTATAATGATGTTTTAGGGGTTTTTATGTTCAGTAAAAAATGGAAGTGAAACTATTTAAAACAGTAGTTTTTTTTAGAAAATTGCCGTTTTTTGTTAATCAATGGAGTTTAAAAGGTAAAATTAAGGATTTTTGTCTCACTGCTAGTCAACAGTTTAAAGAAGAAAAGCCAAAACACAGTGACTTGTCTCATAACGATGTAGAAAAACATGGTTACTATCCCACCACTACGAACCATGTTCTGTATTCACCTTGAGAAAGACCCAGAGTCTTGTCTTATCAAATTCCCAGTCCAAGAATGTGATTTGAGTCCCAGCGTGGATGCCAGCAAGCCTGCATATTTAATGGATTCAAGGTCAAAGGGATTTATTAAGTATTTTAACATGCAGCAAAGCGAGGAATGTACAGTGTTAGATTGTTGCACTGACTTAATGCAGAATTCCTGTGCTCTGTTCACATTACATCCTCTGTCTGTTCGCTGTTTAAGGTTCTGGGTTGTAATTCTTTGTCTATAAAACTGCATAAACAGTTTTTGTTATGAAATCATTATCACGAGAGGACACAATGATTAAACTTTCACAGTGTTTAAAATTAAATGTTTCTTTCTGAGCTATGACAGCAAAAATCATACCTATCACTATTTCTAATACTACTCCGTGGACTTTTATTAGTGTATAGTGCACATTGTGTAATGTACCAGTATGCACATTACAGTGGTTTTACAAATTTATAATTTTACTCTGATTTAATTTCTGCTGCTTTATTTGTTGCTGTTTATTAGTTTTTTTTTTGTGTTTTTTTTTTCAGATGTCAATTCATTCCAGCAGACATCAAAATGGATTGATGATGTGAGAACGGAGAGGGGAAGTGATGTCATCATCATGCTTGTTGGCAATAAAACAGACTTGGCAGACAAGAGGTATGTAATAACTACTGAACCTACCATTTCAGCATGTCTTTTTATTTTACAAATCTTTAGAAAAAAAAAAGGAATGAGGCTTTCAAAGAAATGAACATCATTTACAGTGAAGCATGGAGGTGATTTGGTTATGTTTTCAGGCTACTTTGTTGTGTCAGGGGACTGACCCAAAACACACAACCCACAACCTAAACCACCAAAGAATTATTGTCTGACTAAGTCATTAACTGTGACTATGCAATTAAGAGTTTAAACATTTCAGAAAAACTGTGATCTAAATGTTTACAGTGTTCAGTGTCTCGGACGAAGGGGTCACCAGGCGATTTTATCGGGGCTGCAGCCCTGCATGCGTTGCACTTGGTGCTTGTAATTTCCAGCGCCAGCTTTTGGCATAGACGATACAGACAGTCGCATAGCCAGTCAGATGCCTGGGTGTAGTGATCGACCGATATGGTTTTTTCAGGGCCGATACCGATACCGATTATTAGTAGTCAGGAAGGCCGATAGCCGATATTTTGAGCCGATATTCATTTGCGGTAAAAGTGAACATATTGGCATAAAAATTTTGAATAATACAAACTCCAACTCTTAACTTTGTTTATTTAAAAAAAACAATTAAATAAAAAACACACCAAAAAATAAATAGCTCCAATAACTGCATAACTCCAAACAAAATTTACACGTCTGCCATTACATTACTTTTATATTATTTTATATATTAAATATACGCAATTACTTCAGTCCCCCCACCCCCCGCCTCACACACGCACACATAGGCAGAGACATGCAAACAAAATATGAATAAGTGTAACTGAAAAAATTCCACTTCAAGAACTGATTGTTGTGCGAAAACAATTACATCATATCTGGCGGTCTGAGAGACGGCTGCAGCGCTTCGAGGGGGTGCTATAAAGTTCGCGGTCCGCCTCTAAAATAGACTATCAAAGACAACTTCACCTAACATTTTTGGGATCTCTCAATCAACACAAAGAGATAAAGTTAAATAACTCGGTAGTTCAGCAGTTATTATTGTCCGACTGTTTTCTGTCAGACGGACGGTGCTTTTGTCATGGTGATAAAAATGAACATGATAAAAAACACAGCTAAGTTGAACCAAGAGTTAATGGCTGAGAATAATAATAATTCATGGCAAAAAGGTGATTAAAAAGACTATGTCATGATTATAATGCAGAATGTGATAACATGTTGTTCAGAACAGAATATAAGCAATGGTAATAATAAGACCTGATTGTTAATAATTTTCATATGTTCCTATAATAATTCATTAGAAAATGTAAGTTAAAAGAGAATAATTCATTGTTTCCATGTGTCTTGAGTTAAAAGGTTAAAATGATGATTGATCATCCATTCTGTGCTCAGCTGATTTTGCCTGGCAGGCATAGAAGATAACAGAGACAGTAATGACATTTATATATAAAAATACTTCACTTTATATCACTTTTTGTTTACAATATTTTACTTACCTTTTTATAAAAATTCATTTGTATAAGTTATTTGTAGAACTTCAATTGTGTTTTATTTTCTTTATTAAGTCTGTGGCGAATCTGTTGCACAGCAATTGATTACTCATGCCTGCTCCCGTGTTGAGAGAGAAGTTTTTCTGATGTCGGAAGAAGAATACACTCTGGTTGTGAACGTGTCGTGTCGTTTTTCCACCCTTTTTATTTTATTCTTTCCCCGGCAACGGGGCGTAACACTTTGCTGCTCTGCAGTTACTCCCGTGGTAACACGGGACTATAACGGACTGTTCTCATATCGATTTTTTTCAGCAGCTTTGTCTCAAATCATTCAGACGCGTCGGGAGCTACTACGAGCCAGCAGAGCTGCCGCTGATGTTTATTACGTTTTTACGGTATTCTGCTCATAGTAACGTTATTTAGTAGTTGTGACATGCAGAGGACTGGGTTGTTTATTACAATTTCAGGAGTTTCCAATGTACCTTTGACACATTCGTCCACACTGGAGCTTCTCCACACGAGAACATTTATCTCTCCGCCGTGTTTGAGGACCTTGCAAACAGTTTCAGCTTCTGATTGGCTTTGTGTCTATGTGCTTGGATTGCGCAATCAAGATGGCGGCGGCGCTGTGAGCGGGGCAGAGAAGCGCAGCGGCATCCGAGCCAAAATAATTTAGTTTTAAATCGGCCCGTTGGATTAAAAAAAGGCCGATGCCGATATACGTAAAAATGCCAAATATCGGCGCCGATAATCGGTCCGGCCGATAATCGGTCGATCCCTACCTGGGTGGTGGAGGGCACTACTCGCCCCCCACTTCCCTTTCCCTTCTCATCAAAATTAATGTTATTTATTTACACACATCGTCCCCCCATTGGCACCTTTCCCTCTGGTTCTGCCTTAAAAATAGCAAATGTACAAATAAACCTACTTCCCTCTGTTTGTCACTTCTCTGATCTGGTTCTGGTCTGTGACAGTCCACACTTGGTATTGTGTCCTGTGACGTGAGCGGCAGCTCGTGGAAAGTTGTGGATAGTTGTGGAAGTTCATAGAGAGAAACAGCTGATTGACAGATGTCAAAAGTCGGGTAACTGTGTTCTACATGAACTCCAGGCCTTGATGTGTGCTGTTCTGAAAACAGAGAAAATAGCAAAACAAACCAAATATAAATATGTAGTCTTTAGAAAACAAACAAACAAAAAAAAAAAAACAATAAAATAAATGCCAAAATGTGCAGATGGGAGATCTCAGTTGCCATCACCAACAGAAAACTATTGAATGTAGAGAAGGTTTATTCCTAGAAAAAAAGATTTCTACTACTTTTGCTGCAAGACCTTCTAAAAACCTGATGAAGTCAGTGACTGGAAGAAAAATGTATCTGTAATCCTTTATTGGTCGTTTTCGTGTGTATGCATGTTTTTATTTATTTATTTTTGTCTCATCAAACTGTTGTGCCATGTCAAGGTCAAAACATGAGCCCAAAATTATCTTAAGGTGACAGAAGCACCATTGGTAAACACAGCACCCTACAGTATTATTGTAAAGTTGTAATAAATGCATGTTTTAATACAAAAAAAAACAAGCAGATTAAAGAAGAAATAGCAAAATTAAAATCGACCTCAGAGACAAATGGAAGACGATCCATAGCCAGTAGAGTCAGGTACATTAATGTATAGGCCTTGTATCTGCATTTACTGTTGGTCACGTGTTTGTGTTGTGTGTGACTTTTGTTATTTGATTTTATTGCATCATTTTATAGAGGATAAAGAGCTACAGACAGAGGAGCCAGGAGCAGAAATATGCAGGGGAAACTGGTAATTATGGAGTGTAGTTTTACTCTGAGAGATAGTTAATGAGGGGAGAGCTGTTTAATTGTTTCTCCCATCTCTGTACATCCAAAAGCATTTTGATTGATGCAAATTTCATTACAGGGACAAGTGTCATTCTTTGTCAATCCAGTGGATGAAAATGTGCTTGTTTTGCTTCAGGTTAGGATCTCAGACACCTCTCCATTTATGTTAAATTGTAGAATTCATTCAAAAAGGAGAGGAGGTGATGGAGATATAATTCAGTTCATTTCAGTGTCTTATTACAATACAAATCATCTCCAGGCACAGCAGGTAAAGAGAACTATATTAGATATTTGTTTGTCAGACTTGTCCAATATGCAAAATGTAAGATTATATATCATGATGTCACATGCATCTGGAAAGGAACGTAAAATGTTGGTAGCCTGAAATCATGTGATTAACACGTAGTTTATCTGTATGTAAGGTTGTACAGTGCACAATAAAGTAAAAAAAAAAACTGTTTTGGTGATGATCCCTGAACTTGTAGAAGTTGATCTGGACTTAAACCCTGGATGTCTTCAAATACTGGCAGCACCTCTGGTCTCAGAAGTGGAAACAAAGACTTGATTGATTCAAAGTTTTGTTGTTGACACTCCATCTGTCTGCCAAACTCTGGTTTAACTCAGTTGTTGATCTTAGTAGCAGCTGGGCCAAATGCCTGACCGCAGTGAAGACAGGCAACACTATGAATGACAGCTTTATGTAATATCAGATAATATAATATCAGATAATTTACTGAAGGTTGACAAGATTTTACTTTTTATTGATCTTTGCTGAGCTTAGTCCATCATTTTACTAAGTCTTTTACTAAGTCTAATTGTGATTTTCTTTGTAAGACTTATTTTTAGTTTTCAGTGTAAATCAGAATACTCCAACATTTTCTCATCTATTTTATTGATGCATCTTCCTTGTAAAATGTGCAGCCATAGTGACTGTCGGGTTTTCTCTACAAATAATCAATCCTTGCGAAATAAGTAATCTCATTGTTAGGGTCAGCATTAATTTCCCATGTGGTAATGGCAACCTCCTTGCTGCAGATAGAAATTCTCATGTTGCTGAACTTCAACAGAAAAGAGGGAAAATGCTGCTGATGGCAGAGTTGAGGCTGTTTCTCTCGGGACCGGTCAATAAAAGATCACTTCTCCCATAGCGACAGGAAAAATTAAAGCTCTTTCATTGCCTCCTAACCAAAGAGGTAATGTAATCACTTTAAGAAAAAAAAAAAAACCTCCAGCAAAAGAGTGCTTAAAATTATTTAACCTTTTTTGTTTAATTTATGGGAAATTTAACCTTACTGTAATTTAGTGGGGACCTAATGCAGAATAATTTACTGAATTAAAATCACATTAGCATCCTTTCCTAATCTGCTTCTTCTGAAAGGGAAATGATCTTTGTTGCTGTGTAAACTGTGAAAGCCAACGTGTTCATGCCCAAATCAATGCAGGAGCATTAAAGTGGCATTTTATCCTGCAGGTTTTCAGTTGTCCCGTCTCAAGCAGAGCAGTCTTAACGATCTTAACCATCCTGCTTTCATTCTTGACATTCCTGCAAAGGAAAGTCCTCATTAATCTTGGTGACTGTTTTAACATCAGTAATATCATGTTTAAGAATACTTTAGACGAAGTGTTTTCCATTGCTATTGTACAATGGAAATTGATTATTAAGGGTTCAGGAGAAGAATCTCCATAAGCTCAACTCGATGTGGTTGATTTTGGTGATTTCCTCAAAAACTATTACCATAAGATGAAAGCAAAATGTCATTAATGTTCATAGTTTATATCTAATTGAGGTGATTTAATGAACAGTAAAATTATTTCTACGGTTCACAAATGTATTGTGCAGGCCTCAAGTAGGAAGAAGGGAGTCCTAATCAACGGTTTTTATATGAAACCTCCCTCATGTTACAACATGTCATTACACCACAGGTTTTATTACCTCCATTTAGATCCTTGAAAAATTTTTAAAATAATAATATTTAAGTAAGAACATATCAACAAAATATGCTTTCCTTTGAGAATTAAATCAGAGATTAATAAGTAAAACTATAAATAAATGTCTCACATAGTAGGTTATCACTTAATAAACTAGGTTAACAAAAAATGTTTATCTTAAGATAAATAGTATCAGCCAGACCTTTGTGTGTTTCAACAGCGGAGTCAGTACAGGACACAACATGATCATTTCTATTTCTAAAGGTCACCAGTTGCTCCTGCTGCTGTCTGCTGCTGAAAATAATTGAGTCTGCAGCTGCGTGTTCATGGACACTGTCGTAAATTGAAGCTGAAATGTGTAGCATGGTCAGATTTGTAGATTTTTACTTTGGGAAATATACAAGTAAAGCTTGTCCATTTCCTTAATTTATCTTTTTTTTTTCTCATCAGTCTTTGACTCGCCCTTTATTCCCTTACAGTAGTCCTCCTCTGCTGATTGGTCTTGCATGTGGCATCGATGACAGAACAGAGATCTTTTTTCTCTCTCTCATCTTTATTTCACACAACTGATTTCATTTGGCACCTGTTGGTGACTTGATAATCCTCATAACGCTTGCATTGATACCACAATGGTGCACATAAATGCTCCATATTTGCAACATTAGGTCTCTGTTGTGTCACGAGGTCCTACGCAAAGAATGTGTTCAGCGTTTCAGAAGAAACACGATGCATCATGTGATGCGGATATAAGATAGTGGTGGCACTGCCAGGAGAAAAAAACTGGGTAAAGGTGGAAAGAGAGAACTACCTTATGAATCTGCAGCTAATAAGTCTTAAGCAGCTGTGTGATTCTGTGATGTTAGGATCAAGATCTCTGAGGAATGTTGCCAGCACCTTATTGAAGCTGTGACGTAAAAAACAGAGGCAACTCTTTGGGGTCCAAGCTGGTAACTAGCAATAAATAATAGCAATAATATGATGGCCATTAAGTGTAATGTATGTTGAAATAAGTTAGAACTGGATGCATTGTTTTTTTTAAGCCCTTTAGAGATGATAGTATAGTCTCTAAGCAAAACACTAGAACATAATCAACGTAATCAGATTGTAAACAGTGTTGGGGGTTCCAGCTCCTGGGAGCTATTCAGCTGTTTAGCTGCTGCAGATGATCATCTCACAGTGATCATCTGTTGTATGCTAAACCTTCAAACTGCTAAAAGCAACAGAAACAAGGTTTAGCAATAAAACAAAACCAAAACACTGTGCAGCATTGAGAGGACCTGCACATAGGAGTGTCTCTAAAGTGAACGTGAACTTGTTAACACGTTTAGACTCCATGAAATAATCACATGGATGTTTTTTGGAAATATTACAATTATACGCTTTAAAACAAAATTGGATTTTACAGGGGATGAGATTTCAACACAGTACTGGCTAGTTCATAAGAAGGTCTTATGAAGATCATCTTTGACCACTTTGGCCACTTTGACCCAAACAAAGCAAAAGCCAACAATGCACCAGGAGCAAACGTAACAGGAGGACGTTCCAAGATGGCGCTCTGGTGTCAGCACGCAGCACGACCTGACGTACCTCCACAGTCTCTAGCTGCTTCCTATTCAACAAATTATTTAGGATCCTATATGTCATGGATATGATTACAATAGAATGATTTAAATATGCTACAGAGGGATTAACTTGGCTTTTCAAAAAAAAAAAAAAACTAGAACTAGAGCAACAGATGCAATAGGATTTGCTCTAAAAACTGAATTTGGAAAGACCGTTTTAGCTTTAGGAAGTTATTTCTTTCTTAACAGAAGTATTGAAGTATCAATGTATTTTGTCGACATGTCCTTTATAAGCTGACCTCTCATATTCAGTCTCGGTCCCAAAATATTCTCACTGTGGAGCTGTGTAGTGCCGTTTGAAAACAACTTCATACTGACCTTATTCTTCTAGACTTAAGGATAATTTAGTTGTTTGGAAAAACACGAGTAGTCACAGATAAACATTTGACTGTGCACAGATTGAAGTTTTGAGGAGGGGACAGAAGCAGGGCCACCAGCGGTCGGTTCCATAAGGCACCTCAACAATAGTGGAAGATGAAGTCCTCCACCTGACTTGAATGTAAGCAAACTAATGAATCAAGACAGAACTGCTCCAGAAAAAGTCTATTCCAGGCCCAGTAATCCAACTCATCTGAAACGGATTCAGTTGAAATAACTGTGTTAAGCAGCCTAGAGGTCAAACATGGATCTCAATAATCCACCATAAAACTAAGCTGTGGTAAAGAGAGCGCAGCAGCGTTCAGAGCCAACGAACAATGAAGAATTCAGACATTGAATATCCAAAAAAAATGATAACTTAGCCACTGGAAATAACACCAGAGGAAGCTGTGGCTGGAAATGAACTGCTGATGGACTGAACACATTAAGTATTCAGTAAGCTCAGATAAAATTAGATATTTCCATGCAGCATACTTTAAATCTTGGGCAGTTTCGGTCTGTGAGAAGCGTAAAACCTAAACCCAGAAACCATTATTGCCAGATCTCATCTTTCCAGATGTGATGGTGACCTGCTTTAATTTTCTGTTTAGAAACAGATTTGAGCTTTATATTATTCACACACTTGATTTGCTGTGTTATATGAGCATAAATATGGAGTAAGATGGCCATCAAAAATAATGTGCATGTACAAGTTAGCATTCAGTGCATATTCATCTAACTTGTGCATAAAAAAACTGAAAAATTTAAAAAGTCACAGTTAAATCATACACATATTGTTTCATTTGTAATAGTCTGTAACAATACGATTCAAATAGCTTACGAACCTTAAAAGATTATGAATACAAAGTACAATTTTTTTGTGTTGCGGTTTTTTTTATTAAAATGAAGATACAAGTGAGAAATTGCTGTCAAAAACACGTCACGGGGTCACAGATGTCATCTATGGACCAGAGGGTAGATGGATTCCTCAAACACATGTGTTCTAAATCAGTACCGATGGTAACACCAAGTGTCAACCATTGCCTGGTATAATTTTTTTTTTTTTTTATCACAAGTAGATTCTACCTACTTGACAGCTGTGAGGGAGAGTGAATTTTTTGTACCACATCGGATGAATTTATATTAAGCAATAAAATCAATAAAGATGGCCAATCAAATGCCCACGTGTTGACATTTTTTGGTCGATAACTATCTGGTTCTGCTGTTTACTGATACAGATCACCATTGCTGTTATGATTTTAAAAACTTAGCACCTAACATTATATTAACTTCTGAGCTGTGAATAAAAACCTTACAAATCAGAGAATATATTTTCTTGTGCTTGTGTGGATTGTACTAACCACTGTCACATGGTTGTGGTTGGTCTGATAGGATCTGAGTGTGAAGGGAGGAGCTTAGCTTAGCCATGCTAACCGCAGCAGTCAGTTAGTTCATGTTACCTGTGAAACAACATTAGAGACCAGAGATCCCACTAACAGGGACGATTTACTGCAGGTCCTAGCACAGTTTCACCAGTCCTGAAATGATTCTCTGTGAGCAGCTCGGCTTGGCCACGTACCTGCCGACGTACAGAGCTGTTACCTGAGAGCTCGCTCAGCTCCAAGCCGAGAGTCTTCAGCCAGTAGGGAACAACTCCACATATAACCGACAGTGTTGCTGTGCTGACGGACCCGAAGTGCTTGTGGTACATCCTTTCAGGACTCTTAGAAGCATAATAATGCTAGGTTCTGGCTGGTCCCTCTGCCATAAAGCCCGTAGTGAACTGCAGCTTTTGCTCCCGGAGAAATCAATGTGCCCACTCTTCCAGAGGTGATCCCTGTGACCCTGTGACATATTCTGAAAGTGATCTCTCACTTGTATTTTTGTATTGATAATGAAGAAACCGCAACCACAAAATTAACTCGTTTTCAAAATCTTTTAAGGTTGTAACTATTTGAGTTGTATTCTCACAGACAAAAATACAGGATGAAACACAGATTAAATGTTTTATATATAACTTTACTCATTAAAATTAATATATATCTTTTAATTTACATTTGTTTTTATTAATGCACGAGTTAGATGAATATGCATGAATGGTAACTTGTGCGTGCATATTGTTTTTGACATCTGTCTTACTCCATACATAAACAAGCACTCACCTGCTCCTGTAAAGTTTATTTAAAAACAAACTGAGGTGGATAAGCACCAGAAATAAACAAAAGGAAACCATTTTTAAAATCAATAAAAATGTGTAAATGAACATTTGCTGTGAGTAATGGGACAGTAAATGCATTTGTTTTCATATGGTTGAGCTGAAGTGATCATTACTGGGATAATTTGGTTCTACATGTTCTTACTTTATTAATAAACCTTTTTTTGCATATACAAATGTTGCTGGAGCTGCACATTGATCCTGCAGATTTTATTCCCCAAGCTTCCTGTCTTATGATGAATAAACCACCTGGATGTTTATGTTGGGACTCGCACATCCATGAATAGCTAACAGAAGCACTCTCACCTCTGCCAGGTGGTGTTACTATGCAGATATATCTCCAGTTTCTGTTTGTGCTGAAATACTGCTTGAGAGGGAAATTCTCATACAGGCATACTTTTCTCTTTGCTCTGTGGTGTGATGCTGAAGAGACATAAGAAAAGAGAGGAGCATCAGATCAACTTAATGTTACTGGGATTGAGGCTTGGAAGCAACATGTCAGTGCCTTATGTTGTGTTCATATCATAGAGTGAGGAGCTGAGGGTAATGAACTGTTACTGAGTGTGTAACAAGGCCTTCTGACTCTAGAAGAAGATGGAGGAAAGACCAGCTCCATCATGGTTTCCGAGAAAATCCCTGGCCTGTTGATTCTCTTCTTAATAGACCCGCTGACTGCACGGCCTGTGGAGTCAGCAGCACTGTAGCGAATCTGTTATTTGTGTTGAGACGCTTAATGGAGTCTTGGTGTCACAGTGAGAGCCAAACAATCATTAAACTATTATTAATTGCTAACAGGATGGTGTGATTATTCTTTTTCAACCAGTTAGCCATTTAAGCCTGCTATACGCTCACTGGCTTAAAATAACAGGAGCTTCAGTTGCAAACAGGAGGTTTCCATTTTAGTCATTATTTAGCATCTGTTTGTCTTCAATGAAAGTTCACATTGGAAAGATTGGCAACTGTTTTGTGTCAATATTCTGGAGTAAATTAACCTGCAGTTTTTTTTTAATGAAAATTACCCTCCATTTACAGGCAAATCACAATTGAGGAAGGAGAACAGAGGGCAAAAGAACTGAACGTCATGTTCATCGAGACCAGCGCCAAGACGGGCTACAACGTCAAACAGGTGAGTAAAATTTAGAGCAAGTTAGGTACTATTCTCCTAATGGGTAATGAGTGCAGTCATGGAAATGCAGCATGACAACTCATGGATTGGCAATAGAAGCTATCCATGGAGCATGACACGTAAGGGGGGGCAGTACGCACACTCATTAAGGGCATTTGCAGACCTGCACCTTTCCAGTCTTCCTCGCGCTAATGGCTTCCTCCAGTTATTCCAGTAAAGTAAACAAGATCACCACTTGTGTAGCTGTCAGTGTTGATCTTTTTCTTGTCAAAGTGACGGGAACATAGCCTGAATTTCTTGTGAGGTTCAGCATGTCGACATACCTTCCTCGTTTTGTCCTTCCTCTCGTGCTGTTTCAGTGCCGTCCATCTTACCCATGTTACATCAGCCATGCAGTAGTCCACCATGGTTGTTTGAAAGTAGAAAATGACGTAAACTGAATGATCTGTATCGCTTCTTTGGCTTATTGCTCTCTTTACTGGAAGTAGTCATGTCCACAAAAAGCCCCAAATGCAAAGCGTTACTGCCACCTAGTGAATAAAAAAGCACCACTTCGTAGGGCAACATCTATTATTAACTTCATTTACATAACTGGTAATGTTCATTTGATCATAATTATAGGTGCATTGTATAAGACAGTAGAGGTTTTTATTCGCATTGACTGAGCAGGCATTGCATGCATCAGTTTTACTCTGCAGACCACACGCCTCAGTGCTGTGTCAGCAGTGACAATGGGCTGACTGTGCCATCTTAACATTCTGGGAAGAAGGGAAAACACATTGATTTGTTTTGTATTTCGTTAAAGAAATAAAAGAAAATGATTCATTCCTTTTACCAGTGTGATTTGCATTCCCATTTCCCGCTGTGCTTCCCGGATGCTTGAGCGTGAAACAGCATCCCTTGACGTGTGTGTGTGTTGACATTATCCAGCAATTTCTGAAACTGCAGAAAACTAGCAGAAGTTGGCACTAACTTTAAGCAGTTTTGGCCAGGTCTACAGAAGTAATTATTTACCTTCTCTGCCACAGACAGTTTACCCCCCCACCTTTGAGCTTGGCTGTTCAGAGCAGCTTTGAACACATTTGCATTCTGATTTGGTTAGACAGCGCATCAAGCATGCACCGGCTTCACTTATTCACTTCCTTTCCTGCTGTATATCTGCGTTTCTCATGTCTGCATTTTTCTACAGCATTTGTTGCAGTCGTAACTTGAATCTTTTAAAAAGAATTTGACGGTTCCAGATACGAAAAGTAAAAAACAGCTCCGTTTAACAAAGTCCATCTGTTTCTGAACAGATGATTGTTGTTCAAATCAACCACTGTCTGTGGAGTTGAGATACAGCGAGATGAAGGCAGGCTGTATTGTGTCCGTCAGTGAATGGTGTTGGTGGCGGCTGCCTCACACATCCTGCAGCAGCACAGACAGAGGAGGCTATTCTTCACCTTGTTTCAGAACCATGGACACAAGCAACTGGATCCCAGAGTAGAACATAGTGCTGTGAAACCAAAAACCGAAGTCACAGTCCTGCCTCCAAAGGCTGCAGTGTCCCTTTAGTTTGGCTGTGTCATCATTCCACATCCTGAGGTTGCGCCAGCAAGCTCAGGCTTCAGGGACTTTAGGCTATGTTTAAAATAAAAAAAAAACATGCTTTCCTTAAAAAAAAAAAAAAAAAAAAAACCTTAACATTTCTATGAAGCAGAGGGCTTGATCTGATTTGGTAGTAATACAGGTATCTGAATGGCCCAGATGCTGAGATCTTTATTTCAGAACATATTTTTTGCTTTTACAAACGTTGACTAAGATAAATATTACTTAGCGCCTCTCATGTTTATTTCCACTTGGCATCAAAATGATCACTGGAACCGTCAAACATCATTTTATTGATTGTGTTTTGTTAATACCTATTTTACTTATGTTCATATTACATAATTATGGTGTGAAAACCAATGTTGACACAAAGAAGTACTTATATTCCTCAATTACTTGTTACACTTTACAAAAGTAATATTATTACTTTAGTTATTACTCCATGCAAAAAGTAATTCATTTTGTTGCTCAGTATATTACTTTCTGTTGCATACCATGAAATTGATGATGCCTTTCTTTCTTGTCAGTCACTCATTTGATTTTTATGAGTGAATGGTGGAAATAAAGCTCTTGTCTTTGTGATTGTGGCAGATCTTTCACTGTTGCCCCTCATTTGTATTGAACATATCTGTAGTTGAATGAAGTTTTGGGGGGGGTCACGTTTTTGTCAGTTTTTGTCTCCATTTTTAACAGCTAGATGTCATTGCAAGCTTGAGGGAGTTGATAACTGATCAACTCAGTGTTTTCTTTCTGCTTTCTTTTTTTCAGTTGTTTCGGCGTGTGGCAGCCGCTCTTCCAGGGATGGAAAGTATGCAGGAAACAAGCAAAGAAGGAAGTATCCTTTGACCAGCAGAGGCACTCTGATAGGGCTGGGCAATTCATCAGAAATGAGCCCAAACAAACATTTGCCTTCATAAATCTTGCAAAGCAATAACATTCAGTAACTCGGATATTGGTCGTATATCAGCACTCGTGGTCAGGGTTAACACAAAGTCAACAAAGTCACATAAAGGGAAACATTGGGTTAGGAAAAAAAAGACGATAAAACTACACACATTCCTCCCATGTTAGGGTTAGGGTTAGAGAAAAATACAATGTCAAGGCTCAGCTAACAATAAATCGTTTATTTGTGGTGCTTTCAAGAGCTTTCATACAACATTACATTAAGCCACAGTATTGACTATTTCTTATATTGATAAAATTATCATTGTCATTATTATCATGTTTCCAACAAACAGTGTGTGCATGCTTTGACTTATATGAATCAACATAATTTCTCCCCTTGATATCCTCCTCAGCACCCAGAGCAGGGTACCATCTCTATGGTAACTGGATGAGTTATAAAACTGCTTCTATCAAGCACCGTCATTTCTCCTTCAGTGTCACGCCATCTCACAGTGTCCTGAGGATCACAGCAGCGTTTAAATGCTGTACCTTTCACTTAAACCAGTTACTGCCCGTGGTAAAACAAAGGAGTGTGTTCAGCTCTGATTTTAGCCGGCTCATCAATTATTAGTTCAGCCTCTGCTAACTGCACGCATCAGTGATAAAGCCGGTAACTTCACATCACCACCTTCATTGTGGACAGGCTTATTTCCTGCTTAAATTGAATATCTCACATTCAGTCTATTATGTTTGTCTCTCGTCCCGTTTTTCATTTCTGCTGTAATGAGGAGTAATGAATGTGGGAGCGAGCTGTGAGGTGGATGTGTAGCGATGGATGACGGGTGATGACGGATGACGGCTCCTCAGGAGAGATGCTTCAGCTAACACCAGTGCTTAATGGAACTGCTCTGCTCTTATTATTGCGTTATGAGTAGCATTCATCTCACTTGGTCAAAAACACAAATAGACTCAGGGTATGCTAGGGTGCGTAAAAACGAGTTAGTTTTTCTTCGTATTGAATAATAATCGATGAACTCAAAAGCATCTGCAGACAGAGAGCCAGCACAATAGATTACAGAGATCTGCAAGTGAACAAAATGAGCCCCAGACTTGTGAAATGTTCTTTGTTCCCTCACAGTGTTGCTTTTAAATCGGGGGCAGACGGGGCACGCTGATTTATGATGGATGTCCAGGCCTGAAAGGCTCTGTCTTCTGCACCATCTCTGCCCAGCATTGTGTACCGTGACTGCTGCAGCTCTGCAGACAGGGAGAGTAAAGAGGCTGCTTGACCCAGATCAAGTGCTGGGGTCATCCATGTTAATAAGAGAGCCGGAAAGAAAAATAAATCACGCCATCTTCACACTGGCCTGAAAGAACAGTGAAAGAAGAGCACTCCACCATAATGGGGTTAATAAATTGTTCAGAAATTGTTTATTGAATTTCTAAAGAGCATTTCAGTGTAAAGTGTGTACTGTCTTCTAAGCCACCGTTGCCATTACTTACACTGATGTAGTGGTGAAGCGGTACAACTCCACAAGTTGAAATTACAGTTGTGCTTTCAAAGCAAATGCAGCAGTGACAGAATAATGTTTTTTCGTTCTTAGACCCCATAGATTACTTTAAGGTGTCCCAAACAGTTGCAGCTCTTACCAGCCACAGTGAGCACAGCCATATGTACCTGGGAAATAAAGGCAGAAGATGCAGAGCTACAAGGGACCTCAGCGATGTGGCCAAAAACTAAACCATAACCAACATTCCTCCAGCCAATCACATACGGGGGGGGGGGCGTTCATGCTCATGCACATGCACACGAAGTGGGGATGCTTGGGAGACTCCTCGATGGGGCGTGTTTTCCCAGAGAGCACAGGAGGGATCAGGTGGAAGGAATTAGCTCTCAGTTTTGTTGGTGTTTTGTTTCCTCCAGAAATCCCCTGCCCCACAGTTAATGTACTGATCACATTAAGCCAATTCCCAAAACTCCCAAGTCTTTGTCTTTGAGCTGTTTGAATGTGTAGCAGATGAATGCAATTGGCTCGATTCTGGTGCTTCAGGAAAAGCTCAGGAGCCTTGTTCAGCATTCATATTCTAAAAGTCTGAAGTAATTAGTGGTGAAGTCAGCTGTGTGGAGGTCTCACAGAACTGCAGGCTGACTGGACAGGTTGTTGAAGGCCCAACCAGCCAGTGAGATACTGGACGGTTGAGAATTCATTGTTGGTGAGGAAGAGGTTCTGACATCAATTCAGTTTCGTTTCTTCTAGAATACAAAATGTTTCTTCTACTTCTCAGTTCCTTGTGAACAGAGTTGGTGATGCAGGGTCACACAGTTTTTTGTATAAAGTGCTTGTATATTCCTGCACTTTGTAAGCTCACTTCGTCTCTAAACCAGAGGTGAGGTTTGCAGTCAGCTCCACTAACGGGGCAGGTCTCAATGTAGCCAGTTGCTTTAAAAGTTCAGGAGCTGAAATGGTAAAAAGAGCTCATTTTCTTTTTTTTTTTTTTTTGGCTCCTGGATTCCTCCTGGATTCCTCCTGGAGTCCTCCTGGATTCCTCCTGGAGTTGTCCTGGAGTCCTCCTGGAGTCCTCCTGGAGTCCTCCTGGATTCCTCCTGGAGTTGTCCTGGATTCCTCCTGGATTCCTCCTGGAGTCCTCCTGGATTCCTCCTGGAGTCGTCCTGGATTCCTCCTGGAGTCCTCCTGGAGTCCTCCTGGAGTCCTCCTGGAGTCCTCCTGGATTCCTCCTGGATTCCTTCTGGATTCCTCCTGGAGTCCTCCTGGATTCCTCCTGGATTCCTCCTGGAGTTGTCCTGGATTCCTCCTGGAGTCCTCCTGGAGTCCTCCTGGAGTCCTCCTGGATTCCTCCTGGAGTCCTCCTGGAGTCCTCCTGGAGTCCTCCTGGAGTCCTCCTGGAGTCCTCCTGGAGTCCTCCTGGAGTCCTCCTGGAGTCCTCCTGGAGTCTTCCTGGAGTTGTCCTGGAGTCCTCCCGGAATCCTCCCGGAGTCCTCCCGGGTTCCTCCTGGATTCCTCCTGGAGTCCTCCTGGAGTCCTCCTGGAGTCCTTCTGGATTCCTCCTGGAGTCCTCCTGGAGTCCTCCTGGAGTTGTCCTGGAGTCCTCCTGGATTCCTCCTGGAGTCCTTCTGGATTCCTCCTGGAGTCCTCCTGGATTCCTCCTGGAGTCCTCCCGGAATCCTCCTGGAGTCCTCCCGGATTCCTCCTGGATTCCTCCTGGATTCCTCCTGGAGTTGTCCTGGAGTCCTCCCGGAATCCTCCTGGAGTCCTCCTGGATTCCTCCTGGAGTCCTCCTGGATTCCTCCTGGAGTCCTCCTGGATTCCTCCTGGATTCCTCCTGGAGTCCTCCCGGATTCCTCCTGGAGTCCTCCTGGATTCCTCCTGGAGTCCTCCTGGAGTCCTCCTGGATTCCTCCTGGATTCCTCCTGGAGTCCTCCCGGAATCCTCCTGGAGTCCTCCCGGATTCCTCCTGGAGTCCTCCTGGATTCCTCCTGGATTCCTCCTGGAGTCCTCCTGGATTCCTCCTGGATTCCTCCTGGATTCCTCCTGGATTCCTCCTGGAGTCCTCCTGGAGTCCTCCTGGAGTCCTCCTGGAATCCTCCTGGAGTCCTCCTGGAGTCCTCCTGGAGTCCTCCTGGATTCCTCCTGGAGTCCTCCTGGAGTCCTCCTGGAGTCCTCCTGGATTCCTCCTGGAGTCCTCCCGGAATCCTCCCGGAGTCCTCACGGATTCCTCCTGGATTCCTCCTGGAGTCCTCCTGGAGTCCTCCTGGAGTCCTTCTGGATTCCTCCTGGAGTCCTCCTGGAGTTCTCCTGGAGTTCTCCTGGAGTCCTCCTGGATTCCCTCCTGGAGTCCTCCTGGATTCCTCCTGGATCCTCCTGGATTCCTCCTGGAGTCCTTCCTGGATTCCTCCTCCTGGAGTCCTCCTGGATCCTCCTCCTCCTGGAGTCCTCCCGGATCCTCCTGGAGTCCTCCTGGAGTCCTCCTGGATCCTCCTGGATTCCTCCTGGAGTCCTCCCGGATCCTCCTGGAGTCCTCCTGGATCCCTCCCTGGAGTCCTCCTGGATTCCTCCTGGAGTCCTCCTCCCTGGATCCTCCTGGAGTCCTCCTGGAGTCCTCCTGGAGTCCTCCTCCTGGAGTCCTCCTGGATTCCTCCTGGAGTCCTCCCGGAATCCTCCTGGATTCCTCCCGGATTCCTCCCGGATTCCTCCTGGATTCCTCCTGGATTCCTCCTGGATTCCTCCTGGAGTCCTCCTGGAATCCTCCTGGAGTCCTCCTGGATTCCTCCTGGAGTCCTCCTGGATTCCTCCTGGAGTCCTCCTGGAGTCCTCCTGGAGTCCTCCCGGATTCCTCCTGGATTCCTCCTGGAGTCCTCCTGGAGTCCTCCTGGATTCCTCCTGGAGTCCTCCTGGAGTCCTCCTGGAGTCCTCCTGGAGTCCTCCTGGAATCCTCCTGGAGTCCTCCTGGATTCCTCCTGGAGTCCTCCTGGATTCCTCCTGGAGTCCTCCTGGAGTCCCTCCTGGATCCTCCTGGAGTCCTCCTGGAGTCCTCCTGGAGTCCTCCTGGAGTCCTCCTGGAGTCCTCCTGGAGTCCTCCTGGATTCCTGGAGTCCTCCTGGAGTCCTCCTGGAGTCCTGGAGTCCTCCTGGAGTCCTCCTGGATTCCTCCTGGAGTCCTCCTGGAGTCCTCCTGGAGTCCTCCTGGAGTCCTCCTGGAGTCCTCCTGGAGTCCTCCTGGAGTCCTCCTGGAGTCCTCCTCCTGGAGTCCTCCTGGAGTCCTCCTGGATTCCTCCTGGATCCTCCTGGACCTGGAGTCCTGGAGTCCTCCTGGAGTCCTCCTGGAGTCCTCCTGGAGTCCTCCTGGATTCCTCCTGGAGTCCTCCTGGAATCCTCCTGGAGTCCTCCTGGAGTCCTCCTGGAATCCTCCTGGAGTCCTCCTGGAGTCCTCCTGGATTCCTCCTGGAGTCCTCCTGGATTCCTCCTGGAGTCCTCCTGGAGTCCTCCTGGAGTCCTCCTGGAATCCTCCTGGAGTCCTCCTGGAATCCTCCTGGATTCCTCCTGGAGTCCTCCTGGATTCCTCCTGGAATCCTCCTGGATTCCTCCTGGAGTCCTCCTGGAATCCTCCTGGAGTCCTCCTGGAATCCTCCTGGATTCCTCCTGGAGTCCTCCTGGATTCCTCCTGGAATCCTCCTGGATTCCTCCTGGATTCCTCCTGGAATCCTCCTGGAGTCCTCCTGGAATCCTCCTGGATTCCTCCTGGATTCCTCCTGGAATCCTCCTGGATTCCTCCTGGAGTCCTCCTGGAGTCCTCCTGCACCACAGTAATGCAGTGGTTAGCACTGTCACTTCTCAGCAGGAAGGTTTAGTTGGATCTTGGCTCAACTGGACCTTCCTGGGAGGAGTTTGCACGTTCTCCCTGTATCTGCGTTGGTTTCCTCCCGTTACTCTGGTTTCTATCCACAGTCCGAAAACATGCTGTTTAGGCTAATTGGTACTGCTAATTACCAGCAAGGCTCCATGTACATTCATCATATTCTGATTGAATTTATAGGCGCAATTACAAGAATAATAGGAGTGATTATGGAAATAATTTGGCCTAATAAATACACACACACACATTTATTAGAGTGTATGTGTGGGTGTGTGACCGTGAGAGAAAGCTGCTTTGCATTGTAAAAGCCCCTTGAGGGGCTGTATAAGTACGTTGTTGTTTGCCCTAACCTTGACATTGAAAGGCCTGTGAGCTTCTTCTTACAAATAAAAAAAAAAACCTCAATCTTTGCCAGTTCAACTATTCTGTTATGGAATAAAAAGCCTAAGCTCTCATTTTGGCTTTAAAACACTTTTGTGTGTATGTTGCAGAGAGCACTCCAGTAATTGTGTATGCAGACCACAATCCACTGACCTTTTTTAAACTTGTCACTGTTGTCCGAACTCTTGTAGTCCTGCTTTTACGGCATCTGTTATGCTAATGAGAGCGACGACAGAGTGGCCGACGTGCTTTGTACAGCTCATTAAATTTGACATTAGCAGTTAATACAGATACCTTGGGTTTATTGCTGTTCTGGATAAAGGTTTTATTTTGTCAAGGAATTTATAGAACTGTGTTTTGGACTCCCTTTGGGTCCACGTTCTTGTTCTCTCTGATCCCCTATTAAAGATGTATGTTGTGTTTCTGTGCTGCAGCGATGGGTGAAGGCAGACCTGGGGAGTAATTGAAATGCGTGGGCCTGGTGTTTCTCCTCCCATAAAGCCACAGTCCAGTGGAGCACTTCCCAGTACTCTCCTATCGCTCACCATCAGTCAAGGTCTTTTCAGTCAGGAAGTGGTTTCTGTGTGTATTCTACATTTCGAAGCAGGGTGCGACTATCCCACTGCAACTCCCAGCAGCCTTCATTCAACCATCCTGCTGGAACAAAGCAGTATTTACTGCACTGCTTTTCCCAACAGCACAGCACTGCATGAAGGAAAGGTTAGAGATTTAGGGAAGGCACATCAAATATATATTGAAGTGCGTTTCTATAAACTTAGTAAATTAAGTATATTAAATAATTCAACAATCAGAGTTCTTCTCATTTCAGTGTTCTCCATCTCCATTTGAATGGACTTGCAGGTGCAGCTGTCACACAGTCCAGTCAAAATGGATCCCAGGGTCTTATACGCTTCTATAGGGCAAGATTTCACTCAGGATAGGTCACCTGTCCATCACAGGGCAAGACGGAAAGACGGAGACGAACAGCCATGTACGCTCACACGTCACCCAACGTTAACCTAAACACTGTGTAAATGTAGACTATAAGAGGAGGCTCTGGTGCTATTTTGATTAAGCTTTTTAGAATTTTCTTAATATGTTTACTGGTAAGAAGAAGAAACCATGTTACCTGGCATGCACAAAAACTCACAGACACGCAGCGATCACATGACTAATGCATTCAAGACTGACAGGACTCATTAGGGTTTTTTGATGTTGCCGTCTGACATTCCAGCTGGGAGCCGGTCCACATGGGAATGCTCAAGTGTGTGTTGTATTTAAATGCTGCCCTTGAAATGACATCAAGTAATAATGGTATGGCAGCGTGCCATGCAGTATTTAAAAACACACACATACTCCTGTGTATTGCTATTCTAGCAGTCTGCAGCAGCTACCAGCGCAGAGCTCCACTACGCGGCGGTTATTGAAGGCCACAGTGGGACTGTTTCTAATCTCATTTGCATACAATATGTAGGCCACTGTTTTTGAGCCCCCCCCCCCGCACATGCATAAGGTTGCTCAGTAAATGAATGATAGTGGAATGCCGCTGTACTGCCACATCTACCTGATGAATTTGGAGAGATTTACAAGCACTCAGTCATCATTTAGCCTTTTGTGTCCTCAAGACAAAGAAGCTCATTGTCACAGTATTGAATAAAGAATAACATGCCCTGGAGAATCAACGAGGAATAACACCTTATCTGCATTGTAGGGGAAAAAAATGGTGAAAACAATGCAGACTTACAGCAGCAGCTCATTTACACACCACCGTGCAGCAGCTTGAGCTGCATCAGCACCAG
Organism: Hirundichthys speculiger; assembly: GCA_018398805.1. Classification (NCBI taxonomy): domain Eukaryota; kingdom Metazoa; phylum Chordata; class Actinopteri; order Beloniformes; family Exocoetidae; genus Hirundichthys; species Hirundichthys speculiger. The sequence goes on from JAGFBZ010001902.1 coordinate 568,007, forward strand.
TAATAACCAGTCCCAGTAATACCAGCAGAGGTGTTCTTGTAATGTTGAGGAGCTTCGGGAAAAGCTGTTATTTTAGGATATCACTACCACCTCTGCTTTGAGAAACTAAATGACCAAAATTAAGTTTTAATATATGTTTCAGTGCCAATTTATTGTACCGATATTACTGACCCATTCAGGTGTTTATACAGATAAATTGATGATTTGACAAATAAACAGAATTGTGTGAAAAAGCACCACCCAGTGGTGATAAAGTGGTACTACAGACTATAACAAATAGTCTGTAGTACCACATATTGCAGGCTTCTGACGCACACTTTTCCTGTAACTCATCTTTTAAGATGGTTATTAAAGCTTAGAGGGGTTTTTTTCTCAGCAGATTTCTTTTATTACTGTATTATAACCACATTCTTGTTTTGCTTCCTTAATGATGTTCTCCAGTGATCGACATCAAGTTGGACAAACCGCAGGAGCCCCAGACCACTGAAGGCGGCTGCTCCTGTTAATGCTCGCCATCTGTAATCCGGGGGAGGGGGGGGTCATTTACACCACCTGCTTGTTGTGTTGCTTCCCATTGGTTAACTTGCATTTGACTTTGCACGTTGAGGTCCTGGCCTCCTCACCTGACCTCCGGTCATTAGTTGGAAGTAGCAATATGTGAAATTGGGTCTCCTTAGTCAGTCCAACTATTCTGCTATGGAATAACAAAACTGCCAAAAAAAAGTCTTACAACTTCTTTAGGAAAACACTTAGAGATCTAAAAAAAAAAAAAAAAAACATAAAAAAAAAAAAATCCCCATCTTCTAAATATACATTTTTTTTAATGTAGAAAGGAAGTTTCTTTTGTTTAATTTTTACCCCTATATTCAGGGGAATTCCTCTGGAAGTTTTATCCTTGCAAAAAGGATAAAAGCAAGTGACAAGCTAACTCTGTATTAGAGAGATTGAGAAGAACATATTCTGTTGGATGTCACTGTTGTTGAGGGTAAAGGCAGAAATCTTGACCCCGTTCTTGCCCAAACCTAAAATTCAACAAACTCGCACTGAACAACTCATGCATCTTTATATATGAGCGTTGGTGTTTTTTCAACTGCTTATACGTTGTTGTCTGAGAGCTACTTATCTGAGCTCCTGCCTCTAAGCCTGCTGGGATCCGTACATTTGTGTTTCAGATGTGGCAGGAGGGAATGAACAGCAACATCTGGAGTATCTAATGCATGCCTGGTTTTAAAGCATAGGTACTCATTACCTGTGTGTGGTAGTTTAAAAACGTAGTTGGGATCATTAAACCAGTGAGTCGATGCACTCTGACCAAGATTTTTTTTTTTGTTAAAGAACAAGATTTGTATTCTTGACTTCAGACTCTTTTTGTCGTGTGTGCGCGTGCGCGTGTGCGTGGTTAGAGTTGTGCTTTCTGTATCAACACCAGTAGAATGAAGTTTCACAGAGGACCACTTCCACGCCGCAACATTCTCACCACATTAAAGCTCTTTTAAGGGCATTGTTTGTTTGGAGTTTGTCGTAGATTATCTCCAATGTGACGGCTGCATTTTCACCCTGTGATAACTTGTTGATATCTGCGCACGGCGTACTGTAGTGTGAGCAGTGCTAATCAAAGCCCTTGTGTCACAGAGAAACACGACGTTCCCTGTGTGGAGGTCTGCAGACTGGAACACAGCCGCTGCGATCAAACGTTTGACATTGTGAATCTGTTTCATTCCTAATGAAAGACTAATTTGCACATGTAGAGCTTTCCAGTTATTATGACGTTAGCAGAAGCTTCACTGTAAATGTACAGTCACTTAATTCAAAGACATGTCTGATTGTTAGAGAAACTGTCATGTACTGTGTTTCCACTGGGAGGAAGTTTTCTTGCTGCTTCTGTTTAAACTGACGACTCATTTTAAAATGATGTAATGCTGTAGTTGTGTTTGGCCTTTTATTTTTATTTTTATTTTTTCCTTCAGAGCTGATTATGCTAACATGCTGGTGGTGGAGTCAGTCAGTGTTGAGAACACTACTTTGATTTGACTGGTCTTTGATGTGAAATCTTTCTTGCACTTTTTAAGAACATGTTTAGAATTAGACAGACAATGTAAATCAGAAAAGAAACACGGTTACAAAAGAATAATCTTTTACCTCCAGAACATCTGGACTAATGTGTCTTAGAATAGAATCAAATGCTTAGAGGTTGTTCACACAGGCCCAAATGGGCAGTACTCTCGTGAAACTAGTGAACCTTTCTAACCAACATAATGAGCCAAATGTTAATTAAAAAGAGACAGAGTTGGATTAACTATCACAGTGAGCTTGAATAGATAACACTTTTTGTGGGTATGAGGATAACAAAGACAAGTTGAAGTTAGATTTTTCTCCAACATGAATAATAAAAGCTAATGTATGTTTGAGCTCTCTCTGTTAACTGGCTACATACATTTTCAGAGCCAAAATGGTCCCCTTGATGGTCACAAATAATGCAAAGAGACCACTCTTTGACAAGGAGCTCATGGGTATTTGTGTTATTGAACGAGGGCAAAACAATTGATCTGTATCCATGTGTATTTATATCCGTATTTATGAGAGAGTCCACCTCTGTTCCCCGACGGACCCAACGAACATTCCCTGGAAACGGACCAAGTGAGGCAACGAATGTCTTTGCATGTCAGGGGGAAGGGGTCTCACAGCCATTTCCTGCAGGTGTGTGTGTGTGTGTGTGTGTGTGTGCGTGTGTGTGTGTGTGTATGTGGGGGGTGGGGTGTTTATCTGTGTGCTGTCGCAGCTCTGCAGCAGACTTGATCTGATCTGGTTCTTCATTCACACTGTAAAGAGATCTCGCATGTCTCTCCTACTGATTAATAAAGATGTCTTATTGCCAAAGTCCTGTGTTGTTATTTTTCTTCCCCTCTTCTACACTGTATTGTGGTAAACAATTAAAAACAGGTTATCAGGTTTCAAATTTCCACCAGTTTGTCTGCTGTTCTTTGACGAGCTCTCTCTGTGCTGATGTGGTGGTGGAGGTTCTGTTTCAGGCCCAGCAGACCTTAGAACTGAACCTGGTCACATAAAAACCTGATAACTGATGGTTAAAAAAAAAAAAGTACTATCATGACTTCAGACCCATCCCATTTGTGATCTAGCAGGTTACTAGTAGAAAAAGGTGGGGTCAAACCAGTGTTGGAAAAACATCTGTGCATGCTGGGACATGCAGTTTCTGTTATGAATCAAGTTCTACAATAATCTCGGTTTCGGCTGATGAGTGGATCTAGTCCAACCATCTCTGCTGGCCAAGTCTGGATTAACCCATAAAGGAGCTAAAAGTGGGATTTTTGTACTTGGTAATGGTTTTAATGACTTACCATGTCCCATTTATGGTACATTACACACACACACATACTGTACATACAAGCACACACGCAAAGAGAAGAGCATCATTATCAAAGAGCTAATAAAGTTGCTGAACTCTGAGGAAAAAAACTATGAAAAAAAAAAAGTGAATTGGTATTACTTTTGACTTCACAGGATACAGTCAGTGGGAAATTTTAAAAATAGTTTAATGCAAGACAGTTTACTAGAATGCCTGAAGCTTCATGTAGTCAGACTGATTCTCCAGCCAGCTGAAACTGAGGCCTTTCATTGATGAAGTAAGATGAAATGTCACAGAGAAGTAAAAGCCCGGTCCTACATTTTTTACTGTTTGGTTAGCACTTTAGTTCTAGTTTAGGTTTTTTGTTTTGTTTTTGACAACGATGCCAGTTTGTAGAGTTTGTGACTATTTTCTACATCACCCTGCCCTGTAATAAAACATGCTCACTTCAAAGGCTTTTTGATTAAATAAAAAGGGTGCTTTTAAACTATTGCTTTTATACAGGTCTGCTGTTAGTTTTTATCTATAAAGTACATGTGTGGAATATTCACACCCAAACATGAGTGTATATAGTTTGTTGTAGTTGGCACTGCTGGGAAAACAGACTTTGTCTCGTTGCAAAGACGCGTCATTAGAGTTCCTGGTGTACAACATTCTTGTGGTTTCTGGTCTAATTACTAACTTAATGTTGTGTTTGATCAAACCACACCGCAGTTATTGCAAAATTTACTTGGATGTGGTGCGAGGTGCCTCTACTCTGCTGAAGGATATAATGCTCATGTTGCACGAGCAAACTTAAACGTTATGCATAAAAATGCTGATGTACAAAGCTTCCAGATGTGTTGAAAATAGCAGTGCATTTTTAAAAAAGTGAGTAAAGCTCAGAAACCCTTAAGTTTTTATTTCCAAAAATGCAAATCCAAATTAAAATATGTTTATTTTACAGAAGAAAAATGAGCATCAGGCTGTTTAAAAACTACCAGTGTCTGCATTTTTCTTTCAAAACTCATTTACTGTATAAACTCAGAAATGTATTTTAGTGTTTTTGAGGTCCTTGTCTTGTTGAAAGTCCCAGTTTAAGGACATTTCCTCTTCAGCTATTCTGATGTATTCAGACGGATCAATGATCCCTGGAAGACAATAAATAGACCACAGTAATGAGAGACATCCCCACATCATGATGCTTGCACCACCATGCTTCACTGTCTTCAGTGTACTGGGGCTTGTATTCAGTTTTTGGGGCTCGTCTGACAAACCATCTGTGGCCTCAAGACCCACAAAGATCCGTCTTGCTTTCATCAGTCCATAAATGTTGCTCCATTTTTAGGTCAGTCAGTGTGATCTTTGGCAGATTGTAACCTCTTCAACTCACGTGACTTCTTTTCAACAACGGGACATTGTGGGAGCCTGGTTTCACATAACTTTTACAGAATTACCCAGATGACTTTTGACCTTTGATCACCCTGCAGCTGATTATTGGCTGAGTCAGACTAGTATTCCTTTTTCTTCACTTTCTGTAAAATAAACAGGAAGGAGTTTGAATATTTTTTTCATGTTTTGACTTGAAATCGAATGTGCAGTGTGCCCAATGCAGTTGCATGTTTGGAAATAAAAGCTATTATAAGGATTTTGAGCTTTATGCTGACTTTTTTTTTTTAAGAAAAAACACTTATTTTGAACACAACTGTAAACCTGTTGCAAGGGGCAAGAATGCATTTCTCAGATAATTTGGTTAGCCTCTAAATACAACACTGTTTGTAATGTTTTATTTTAAGCATCTTTTACACAATCACCATGATTTACACACAACTACCACATCTCACTGGGAGTTGCTTCCTGCTCTGTTCCACCTTAATCCCAGTGATCAGCACAAACAAGCCACGGTCCGAAAATATATTGCGAAACAGGAAATTAGTTTTCTCAAATGCTGCCTTCTTCATGTCAGAGTCCAGACTGTGGATGTCAAAGCCAACGCTGCAGATGCCAGCAGAGGAGATCATGTTCTTAAAACACTTAACCTTACAAACGTGGTATGGAAGGGCCGAGGAACACAACACCTATCTGTTTTATTAAAGGGCTTACAGTTGAGGCAGCCAGTTACTCACCAAACCAGTCTGACAAATAACGAACTTCTTACTCCATCCAAACACACAAAATTACTCTGACCTTAATATGACTGACGAGCCTCTCAGAGCTGCTCAAATCACACTCTCAGAGAGATTTAGTTCTTACCCTCTTTGTTGGTTATTTGTTCTAACAATAGCACATGCTGGATTTTTTTTCTCCAATATTAAATAAAATGAGCACATATGGTGGCAGAGAGAACAAAGATCATTTCCATGAACGTGATAATTCAGTTTTCAGACATAATCAAACACGGAATATTTACCAGATGCTCAATGAATGGAGATTATAATCCACTTTCATGGTTGGTCGAGCCTTTTGTGGCAGGTTTCTTTTGAGCCCACAGAAGTGATGTTCACATTATCATATTCAGAAATGCCCTAATGGCTTCAGCTTTTTTTTTTTCCCTTTTTCATCACTTAAATATTTTACATTTTACATCACGTCAAGAAGGTGTCATGTCTTCGCTGAAGGCTCATAATTCTTTCAGATGACAGTGATATAAAGCATGAATGAGTAAAAGAAGGAAAAAAAACAAGGGAAAATAATTTAAAAATAGTTTTATTAAATACTGTATCAACTAGCTATCATAAATAAAGAAAAACAATAAGAAATGCTCAGTGTTAAACAGTTGTGATGAGAGGAGGCCATCTGTTCTAAGGGGGTTCTGGGGTGTTAGCCCCACTGGGACAGCTGAACTAAATCTCACAGCACCAGTTGGGTGAATTAATCCTAGAATAAATAATGGGGTGACGGGGAATCTTTGGCTGACGACAAAACAATGTCTTGACAGGAACACAAATGGATCTTCAGTTCTCAACAGACTCAACTCTCCTTTTCCACCGACAGTTGGGTCTCGTCCTCCGGCGACAGTTGCCATCAGAAAAATCCTGACAGCTGTGATTTGTCACATCGTTTCGGGACGATGACCCTTTCTCAGTTTTTATAATGTTTCATCCTCCGAGAGCCTGCGCCAGGATTTCATTTCCCTTCAAAATCAGATAAACAAAAAAAAAAAAATATGAGTCATGATGATTAAAACTGAGTGTTGCTCTGACTATTTAACACAAAGTCGGCGCTTACACACTGCTGCCGGGGATGATCTTTTCTTGGTGTTGCTTTATCAAACTGAACTTCCTGAAGATTCCTGGAAACTTGAGTTTCTTTCTGGAAGACCTAGAGGAAACACTGAAAGGTGAGACACGAAGGTCACAATGCAGAGCTGAGGTGCTAATGGGAGGTTTTGTGGACAGATAAACTGCTTCACACTGACGTGCAAATGCTTCGGTATTTAGCACTGCTTCCACAGAGCCTCTGTTCTCATTTTCTTACGTATCTTTAACATTTTTTTTCAGGCCTGATGTCAGCAGTGTATTTTGTTGTTTTCTTGCAGTGTTTTGGAAAAACACTGCACTTACTTATGTTTGTGTATGTCAAGGCACAACAGTACTAGAAAGTCAAAGTGCCAGAAGACAAAAATAGAAGCATGTTTTTTTTTTCTTTTTTGTGAATGCTGGTTTACCTCGGTGAACCTACCTTCCTGCTTGTAATGAGGGCTGCTGTTTAGCCTCCATCTTCTCCTCCGCAGCTTTTTGCCTCTGTTCATCCTCCATCCCCTCCTCCTCTGCCTCTGCATCCACATCCTCTGGTATCTGATCCCACAGCGTGCTGTTGACCCACAGAGCTTCCTGCAGGCTGAGGCCTCGGCCGATGCAGGTCACGCGGCGACACAAAGGGCAGGTCACGGTGAGCAGCCCGCTCCTGACCCGCGACATTGTGTCCAGGCACAGCTCGCAGAAGGTATGACTGCAGTGGAGCACCCGGGGGACTCTGTCCATGCGGGAGTATGGGAGGAGGCAGACGCTGCACTCGCCATCCTCACACAGAACCATGGTCAAGTTTTGGTGGACCACACTATGTGAGAACTCCCACCACAAAGGGGTCTGATTTTCTCAGGATAGTCTTAGACAGCAGATGAAAAAAATCTAGCTGTGATGGCTGCAGCAGCTCTCAAATTCCCACATTGAGTCTCACTATTAAATGAGAGTGTAAAGATTAGCAAAGATGATCTATAAATAGGATTTTAATCTTAACTTTTCTTATAGACAAGATTAAAGTTTAACACCTACAAGACACATATGTGATTTAATTCCTGAAAGGAACCTTGAAGAGACCCAAATGTATCATACAGTAAAGTATCATCATCTAATTTTCTTTTCAGTGGCTGTTTACATATTAAAACAATGTACTTACATGAGTGAGACAGGTGAGACACAAGGCTCCCTCCCACAGATCTGTGATATCAGTTTTTGACTGTACAGCTCAGTCTCAGTGCAGCACTGTGGTATCAGAGGATCCAGGTTCGTCTGCTGCCTGTCAGAAGTGTCCCGTGTGTTTGGTGGGTTCTCTCTCTCTCTTTCTTCCTCTCTCTCTCTCTCTCTCTCTCTCTCACACACACACACACACACACACACAACAGCCCTAACCCTCCCAACAACAGCTGTGGAAGCTGAGTCGCGTCTGCTCTCTTTGTTCAGTTGTTGGCGGAAGGCAGGCGGTGAGATGGGCGTGGGAGGCTGCAGAAGCAGAGGTGGGAGAGGGAGAACAGTGAATAGCGAAGGTGGATAACTGCGAGCTTTTTCATAATGTTTGACAAAATCTTTATAAGCGCGAATGAATCGGAAAAATAATATTGCGTGTAATTAACTTTTCTCAGAAAAAAACCAGGGCTCGTCCGGGATTTGAACCCGGGACCTCTCGCACCCAAAGCGAGAATCATACCCCTAGACCAACGAGCCACAGTCACTGAGAGGCAGTAACGCACTACTTAATGCGTAGACAGACGGGGGTGGGTCGACGTTCATCGAAAAGAATTCTGCCGCTGTCACCTCTTGTTCGCTAAATTTTCTTCTAAAACAAACCAGGTGTTTCATCTTACAAATACTAACATTATTTCTTGATAGTATTAAAGTCACTTTTAAGGTGACAAGAAAAATGTTAAGGGCTCGTCCGGGATTTGAACCCGGGACCTCTCGCACCCGAAGCGAGAATCATACCCCTAGACCAACGAGCCACGTGTGTAGTGCTGTCATGTGTTATGTTATTAGTACATTATAGACATAGACAGGGGTTGACTAGTACCATAATATTTGAAACAAACAATTAAGAAAGTAAGAAAGTAGCAATTAAGCAATAAAGAAAGTAGAAAATGCATGCTCGCCATGGTTGCTTCAATTACGTAATGAAAGCCAATACTCCAAGTCATGTTGCTTTTGACATAACACCCTCCAGATCTCCAACTTTTAGTCTAGTTTAGTTTTTGAAACAAAACCCTTTACTGCAGCGCATGGAATGAACGCTTTTACGTGTTGACATCATCATTTGGGGGTGGAGTTACCGCCTTACAACAGGAAGTTTATTATCTACACTGCGAAGTGTAGTTCAGAAAGCGATATAAAGAAATATAGGGTACTTAAACGCAATGAAAATCGCTAGTGGTAGCTTTAAGGTTTTCAGACCACGGAAAATATGGTTTTCAACAGTTTAAAGATGGACGTTGTGGCTGTAGCTTTAACTTGATATGCACGTAACTCAGTTTTAAAATTGTAACGTTCATGCTGCATGAGGTTGCTAGGTGACTCCTAAAAACAGAAGTTACATTAAAATCAACACTTTGAGCGAGATGGCGACTTATCTGGAATCAATTCAAAATTCCGATTTAAGGTTAGTGGACTCTTATAAAATCCTGTGACTAACAAGCACACTTTAGGTTGTTTGATGTCTCAGGCAGAGATTACAACCTCATTGTTTGTCCCTGGTTTCCCCCGCGTTGTTTTAACGAGGTAGCTCTTTCATGTTTGTGCTTCCCAGCTCTGTCCTGTCTTCATGTGAGCCAGAGCTCCAGGAGCTGATGCGACAGATCGACATCATGATCAATCACCAGAAGAGGGAGTGGGAGGCTGAGATGGAGACCCTGCAGCTCAGGCTGAAAAACGGGCAAGAGGAACTTTCAACTTCAAAGAACATCATTGAACGGAGAGGCATGGAGGTGAAGTAGATAACACAGGAAAGTCATGTTATAGTGTTTGTTGAAGCATGTAACTGGAAAATGTCTTATCAGCGCCTAATTTAAACTCAGAGACACTGAAGTTTAACATTTTCTGCACTAATGGCATGGGGGATAATGGTGATAACATCATGTAATAACACCTTTCCCACCATCATTGCAGATTGGACTGCTTCACAAGCAGCTAGAAGATGTCCAAACCAGCCGCCAAGAGTTAGTTGCCAAGTATGAGGGACAATTGCAGAAAGTCCGGGAAGAGGTGAGACAACTTATCTTCCGGTCACAAATAACACCTAAAAATATTGCCCTTCCAGATAAGTACAGTATTGTTAACAATACTTGGCTTGCAAAAGTTTGAGAGAAACACTATGAATGTGTTTTGTTTTTTCCAGCTGGATAAATTAAAGAGAAGTTACCACAAGCTTCAGCGCAAACATCTAAAGGAGACTAGCGGAGGAGCAAAAGAAGCAGACCTTTCAAAGGTGAGCCAGTTCCACAAAAATTTCCTTTGGCATCTTTTCTTGACCTTGCCGTAATAATGTTGAAACTGGATCTATCTCTCATCTGCTAGTAATATGCAATTTAATCGTTCTTACATTTTTCTGCAGGAACATCACCGACTTTCTGTGGAGTGGGAAGAGCAGCGTTCCCGGTATCAACAACAGTTGGCAACACTGGAGGCCCGCAATGAAAGCCTGACTGATGAGCTTTCCCACATGAAAGTAATAGCATATTTGTAGTTTTAAAACAAATAGTTTAAAGATGAAGCAAAGCAGAGGCTTCTAGTTTGAATGTGTGTTTTTTGTTATTTGATTCCCAGTCCCAGCGAGCATCTTTGCAGGAGGAGAGGGAGCACAGAGGGTGCTGTTCAGAGGTGCAGCACCTCCGTACTCGGTTAGAGAAGGCTCAGGACACTCTGCACTTACAGGAGCTCGAACTGGAGTCTCTTCGGCCGTTTGAGACATTGTTGGGGCGTTACCAGAGAGACCAGCAGGTTTGCATAAAAGCAGGAAACTGTACAAGCACCCACCTTCCATTGCCTTTATTAAAAAATATGTGAACGTCAGAATAAACTGACGTAAACCAAACCAAAGGCAATTTTGGTTTGGTTTACGTCAGTTTGTTTTGACGTTCACATATTTTTCACAGTCAGCAACAGAACGCTGTGACTAAATGCCTGTTGACATAGATTAATTAGGAAGTGTAGAATTGTTAGCATTGCAAAATTTCATTATAAATGTAAGTGATGCTTATTTAGAAAATCAAGCACGGAGCTAGATTCCATGTAGTGGTATTTTGACCTCACTTGTGCATTCAGCTGTCACTGTGGTGCTTTAGCTTAGCCAAATATAAACAGAACTTTGCACTAGAGAGCTGTTTCATTACTTATCCCGCATTAATTAAATTGCCAACCCTTGCAAAGAGTGTCAGTTTAACTTATTTTACATATCTGAATTGAATTATATAAAATCAATCAAGAAAAGACAATAGAAGAGCTGTCCTCATTGCAATGTTATTGGTCTGGAGTATTTAAATACAGTGTAGATTCAAACCTTTCTACAATATGATGGATGCATTAGAAGATAGTGGCAATGCTTAGTTGGGCAGGGTGGAACTGAAATATAATCGTGCTCAGCAGCAGAAGAGAACAGAAAGCTTCAGGAAATCTTTAAATTCCTTCTAGCTTTGCCTTCCAAAAGACTGCAGATCACAATATTGTGATCCCACTGCAATCACATTGTGATTTGCATCTTTAGTTCATTGAAATGTTATGTAATGACCTGAGAATGTATTGTTCTTTAGCTGCTGTCAGAAGAACGGGAGGAGCTCCATGCCACCCTGGACTCCCAGGACACGTTGGTGCGGAGAACCAGTTTTGAGTGCCACAGGCTTCGTGATGAAGCTGCCAGACTCAACCAAGTGCTTCAAGCCAAAGAACAAGTCATTTGGTGGGTGGACTTCTGATGTGCTGTGTTTTGTGATGTAGTACAGAACTGCTCACACCAGAGGGCTTTCTGTAACAACGCTGTGAGCAGAGGGTACAAGCAGTAGCTTTGTGAAGTGATATAGCTTTACACGTGTTTGGTGGTTTCTTGTGTATTCAGCTCCCTGGAAGACTGTCTCACAGCTCAGGGCTGTGCTGGTGCAGAAACCCTCAGAATAGATCTGGAGAGGACTTCAGCCAAGCTTCAGTGTGCCCGAGCTTGTGAGGTCCACCTCAAGGCTGAACTCGCATGCGTCAAAGAGAGGTAAATGCTGTTCAATAAAGAAATAGGGGGAATTTATCTATGCAACAAAGACTTGTTTTAAAAAGCAGAGCAGTTTGTTACCTTTCTCTATTCTTGTGTCTTTGATCTGGATGTTTTGAATGTGTCCATCTGTCGGTTTATCTTGCTTGAGCTCAGACTGGAGAACGTGAACAGACAGAGAGGTGACCATTCAAAGACAGAGCAGGAACTGAGAAAACTAAAAGCAGAGTGTGACTCCTCTGTTGGCTGAAATGAGAAAGGTCAGAACACTCACCTGACTTGCTGATGTGCTCGGATTTTCTTTGTGGTTTTAATAGTTGAAATATCAGCATGTGCTCATCTCTCCACTGTCTGAATTCCTTCTGCAGCTCAGAGAAGAGCTTCAAAGGGCCAGGCAGACTCACAGAGGAGAAGTTGAGGGAATGAGAAAGGAGGTGTCAAAGCTGACCAGCGAGTTGCACCAACGTGACATCACCATTGCCACACTCAGCAGCTCCTCGTCCAGCATCAAGCAGCAGCTTCATGGCGAGGCCGAGAGAGCAGAGCAGAGGGCAGCTGAGCTGAAAGTGAGTTAAGATCAACAGCCACACCGTGCTTTCTTAAAAAAATAATATCAAGAAATGTTTGGTTCGAGCTATTAAAGACTCAGCAGTCACATTTGCAGAAAAGAGAGATGTCTGAGGAGATGGTGCGTATGTTCTTATTATCACAATAAAATGTTTTTGTTTCTGTTTTTTTTTTTTTTTTTTTTTGCTTTTTAAGTTAAGATGACACTATTAAAAAAACTGCACTGCAAAACCCTCCTTTAAAGTCCCTGAACCTTCAGAAACCTTATTTTCCCTGAACAGGCACTCATTTGGGAGTGAAAAGGATTTCTCTTAAACTTAATTTAGTTCTGGGTTCTTCAGGTGGGGAACTGAGCTCACCAAAAAATGTTCCTTCTCCTTAGGGGAATGTTCAGTGGAAAATCATCTTTTTTTGTTATCATATGCTCTGTGGGGTTCATTACAATAGGCACATTTTTCCTGTCTGATTAATTCCTCAGATGACTAGAGCACAGCTGGAGACTGTACAAACTGAGAACCAGCATCTGAAAAAGCTCGCTGCAGAGACTGGAGTCTCACTCACCAAAGGTTTGTGTTTCAGTTTATGTAAAAAATAATCACAAAGCTTTGCAGACAACAGCTGCTATGCTTGTTTCCCTATGTATCTTCGGGGCTAATTCGTAAATGTCATTCATCTCAGAAACACCTTTCTCTCCTCAGAGGGGGAATTCCTCCCTGGCTTCAGTGGCCCCAGTGGGGGGGAGCTACATGCCCTCCCTGAGCAGCCTGGAACAGGAGAATCAACAGTTAAAGCAGGCGCTTGCTAAGAGGGACTCACAGGTTGATGGTCCAAACCAGACATGTCAGGAAAAGTATGAAGGAGCTCTGCTCAGCCGGGCCATTACTGATCCACCACAGCGTGTGCTGGACAGGTATATGCCATGTACAAATGTGTACAGATGTGGAACGGCTCCAGACCTGACCATCATGAAACTGTAATGTTGCAGGCTTCAGGTGGACAGGCCGGCCACAAACGCTGGGTTGCAGGAAAACCCCACTCGCAACGAGGAAGACAATCCAGATGTTCTTCAAAGAGCTTCAGACCGTGTCCCAGTCCCCAACAGAGCAGCCCTGCAGCCAGACCCAAGATGGCAGGCCTCATTCCTCCTCTTCCTCCTCCTCCTCCCTCAGCAGCAGCAGTGTGAGACTGACCAGGAGAAACTCGGTGCCAGACTTGAGTCTAAATGGAATCTGCTCCAGCAGGAAAAAGCTTAAGCTCTGAGGACTCTCTAACGTCAGGGTCCAGGGAAGCAGCCATTACCTCTCCTTCTTCAGAGGCAAGTCTTCTCAGAAAATATCATCCATGGAGAGTGTACCACCTCTTTTTCTTACAGATCTCCCTTTCTCCCCTCCCAGGAGCCTTTGAGAGTGTCACCTGCTCACAGCATGGTTGCTCATTTCTTGGAGGAGGAGAGCTTACGATCCACGGAGCTGCTGCAGAAGCTGGACAGCCACATCCGGAGTATGAAGGAGAACAACGTCAGGACAGCGTCCAAGTACCTGGAGAGCAGCTTGGGACCTGATCAAACCTCCAGCCACTGAATCACAGTTGTAGCAGTGATTTTGTTTTCTAGGTTTATTATATTTGATAAATGACAGGAGTTGGGCACCTGTGTGACTCACTTGATTGAGCTTTTGATGGCACTATTCCTCTTCTTTTTGTTTTCACAATTATTCTGACCATGGTTGCTTAGAACTTTGAGTTGCTTCAGAACTGTCAATACGAGGAAAGGCTTTTTTTTCCTCCGCTGTTCCACTTGTAGATCTGATTATCTCTGCCGTTGAACTGTAATTTTAGTTATGCTTCATGATAGCGTATTTATCTTTTTCCCATCACAAGCTAAAGTCATGTCTTCTAGCTTTCGTATGCATGTTAAACAGAGGTTAAATCAAGCCAATCAGGCCAGTTAATTGAACGCTTTGCACAACTCACATCTGATGTTAGAAATAGGGAGGTTTACAGAGTACTCACAAGCTTACCGTACATGTCCTTAGCCTCCATAGAGATGGGGAGAGTCAAACACATTTGAGAAGCTTGAACCTTCCAGGTAGATCAGATGGATTGGAACGCAGAACCGTCTTGAACTTAGAAAGTGTTTTTGAAAGGGACGATGACTTTTAAATTCTCCACTACTTAGCAGGTTGGCAATTTAAAGAAGCATCACGAGTAAACTTTAACAACGAAGTGCCTTGAGAGGAGTGGGTGAGTGAAGAGGAGCTGCCATTGTTGAGTTTCCTGCCTGCAGCTCTCAGTGGAGAAACACTGATTGGTCCAAACATTTTTGACTTGGCATCAAGCATCTACATCGGGGTCAGATGTTGCTTGACTGACTATTAGTTGCAAGTAGCATTTATGCATTTTCTTAAACAAAACTGCGTTCTCCAAGTTTTGAAATAGTTTTGAAGGCAGCATTAACGTGTTTCCGTTCAGAGAAAGGAATGCAGTTGTGAGTGAGGAGTGTCCATCCTTGATGTGCATCTGTCAAAAATGTGAGAATAATGCATTGTGTTTTGTTTTTATTTGGTGGGGGGGCATTCCCTTCAGCTCCTTCCTCCTTTTATACTCATCTCCCAAGCGACCCCCCTCAAGTTCCACCATCATCAGCGACCCCAACCCACCCTGAGAGGCCCTCCAGTAACTAGCCTAGGAATGTGCACACCGTGCCAGCGCTGTCATGAACCTTCCCCCTGCGGCCTGCTTTGTCGTCATCATTAGAAAGCTGCTGGAATGTTAATATCAACCATGTGGAGGACAGGGAGGCCTGGGGGTAGAGAGGCTGCAGTTGTGTTTTACTGCTTTTCTAATAAAGTGCATATTGATGGAATGGAAATAAAATGAAAAAATAATCTCAGGAAATAGGTGTTTTGAATTTTTGTTGCTGAACTATTACAAAAGACAGAACTTTGTCCTGAGACCTCTGACTCTGGTATTTGGTAGCCAGCGTTTCTAGCACTGTAAGCCCCATACAAAACAGCGCTGAGGAATTTGGCAGGGCAGGCATTCCTCCAGCTCTCTCTGGAGGGAGGCGAAGAGATTTTTTTTTTATGCGGAGATTCCTTGAAGGGGTTTAGTGAAGGGACATTGACCCCAGTCCAGGGAGAGTTTGGACTGCGTTATTTATGTAATGAATTCGAAGAAAAGAATGCTGTTAGATGGGAAAAGGGTAAGCGCTAAACTGATTAATATAAAACTTGACAAACGTGAAGAGTTCTTTCGTTTACATTATCCTTTCTAAAGGCCATTCTAATGTTTTCTATTTTGATGGAGTTAACGTGACATAAAAACATTCTTGATTTGAAAGAAAAGGACGAGCTCTTGATCACATGATGAGGCCCAGACTGCCTTCACAGCCAAAGAAGTCATGATTCATCTATTTTCACATGCTGAGTGTGGACATAATGAGTGAAAAAGACCAAAAGTTACTCAACAATTTCTTTACTTTTTCAGTCAGTTTTGGGGAGCTTGCATCTGTTATAACGTTTAAAATATAGTTACAATATCTGAAAACGTGCTTGACTTTAGAGTATGTTATTTATTTATGTGACTACTGCGTACTGTTGGATATCTGAGACATCAGCTAGACCTCTGAGTCTTTGATTGCTTGTACTGTACCACATTCAACCAGCAGAGGGAGCAGTGAAATGCTCTGTTGCCTCACCAAAGTCACCAGAGGCAGAGCTGCCAGGTTAAAAACTACTGTATATGCAGTCAAAATCAGGGGATTGTGACTGGGATTTAGATCTTCTGTCAAAAAACATCCAGTCCACCTTCCTGTGCCTAAATTCACTTATTTATATGAGATGTAAGTGAGTACTCTGTGGGAATATTTTTTCACATTATCATCCCATCTTGATGGATCAAGACATGTGAGATATATCCTATCTCTAAGTTCATACTTGTCATGGGAATAAAAATAAAGATTGCTTGTATAAGGACTGAGTTGTTTTCTACAGGTTTGATCTAAGGCTGTGTGGGTTGGAGAGGGTTTCCTAAATCAGACAGGGTTGACTTGCTAGGAGTCTCAAGAGCATGGGAAGGGAAGAGAGACTGATTTTCTAAGTAATGGCTAATTAAAACCATTAACTGGTTTTTTTTTTAAAGTGAAATGTTTCTTTGGTGTTAGTCATTTGATGAACGAGTCCTTTAAGTCCTGTAAAAGGTTTTTGTAAAACACACACACACACACACATATAACACATCTTTTCATGAGTTGTTGGACTTCCTCACAAGATAAGTCAACTTTTCCCAGAATTGTTTCAGCCTGCATGCATTCTTTGTTACACATTCCATGGCGGGGCCTCCGAGAACATGCCTGACGTGCTTTGCGTGTGTCTGCCCTACTTCTAGTTCAAGCTATGGCCTTAGAACAAAGGGGACATCTCATTATTCTTCAGTCTAAACACACTTTTTGAGGGTTCGGAGGAAGGCCAGTGAGTGTATGTTGCAGCTGAACACGTTTCAGATAAAGGGACTCTGCATGGTGGCTGCAGGATGATTTAAAAGCTGCAGATACAGAGGGTCATTCAGTTCAGATCAATTCAGCTTTATTTCTGTAGCGTCTATTACAATGCAAATTGTCTCCGGTTTTCTCTGATTTTCAGAGAGTCAGAGCATGACCCTCAAGCTATTATTATTAACTATTGGTATTATTACAAAATTTTAATATTAGAAACAATGGCAAGTAAAAAAAAAACAACTCCCTTACTCAGAGAAAACCCTTTAAGACAAACAGTGGCAAGGAAAAACTCTCCTTTAAGACAGAAGAAACCTTGAGCAGGACCTGGCTCATAAGGGGGACCTTTCTGCTGAAGGACAGCTGAGTAAAAGATGAAAAGAGGAGGGAGATAGGACAGAGAGGATGGAGGACAGAGAGGAGAGCCACAAATATATTGACAACATTATCCATCCATCCATCCATCCATCCATCCATCCATCCATCCATCCATCCATTATCTACACCCGCTTAATCCTATGCAGGGTAACGGGGAACTGCTGGAGTCTATCCCAGCTGTCTTTGGGTGAAAGGCAGGGGTCCACCCTGGACAGGTCGCCAGTCCATCACAGTTGACAATGTTATACAGGACAAAATATATTAATCAAAAATTATTATTTTAGCTGGAGAACTTAGAATTCTTTTTACCTATGAGTGGTACATTGTGAGTCATGTTAACATTGGCGTTATAGCACGTGTTTTTCTGTGCTGTGGTGTTAACGAAGATGTATTACACCCTTCTTTAACAAACTGACACACTTCTCTGAGGTTGTAATGAAATGTCTGTGACACGAGTTCGGTCAAAATACCACAGATACAGAACAAGAGTTACCTTTTTTTAACCAAGTCTGCACAGCTCCATTCACAGCAGCTGGTTTTAGGGGGCGGAGTCAGCCACTCAGCTTCATTTGAGGAGTGTGCTTGCTTCGAGATCTGCCACGCAGCTCGGTGCTACCCACCTGCAGGGTACAGCAAATGCAAAGACTGATGTGAAATTGTTTGAGACAGATGTGAAAGCTTTAGAATTCTACTATAATGTGGGTCTGTGATGTCACAGTGGCCTGGAACTCTGAACCGCTCAGTGAATTACATAATTCCAGACTTGGGTGACCACACACAAAGTGGCCTGGTTATATCTGAATGTTTGTTTGGTAGTCACTACAGGTGCTACAAATCTTTTTTTTTTTTTTTTTTTAATAATAAAATGTCCCCATTGTGGCTCTTAATGAAAGAAAGAACACTGCACCAGACGGGAGAAAAAGGAAGAATGAGAGCGCCACTGCCGCCTACTGGAGTATATGTGCAATTACACTTTATTTCAGTATGGAAAAAAAAAAAAAAAAAGGTCTCTGGCTCAGTAGGCCTCCTTAAACTGTATTTGGATTTTGGAGGATCTTTGTACATGTTGGTTTTAAACGCCTTCTTGATCTTGCCCCCCTTCCCTGTGTCTGTCCTTCACTACATCTCCTTGAGGTACTAATCTTTCACGCTGTAAGTGATTGTTAAAGCCAGAAATTATTTGCATTAATTATTCAGAGTATATTTTTATCAGAATCAAATATTCTTATAGTTAACAAAGGTACAAAACAGCTCAGGCTTGGCAGGTTAGGGTGTTGGAGGTCTAAGGGGGAAGAGGATCTCTGAGAAGAGATCTGAAAACAGATGCTCAGATCATGGGATTAGATTGTATACATACCAACTTTTTCGTTTGACTTTTACCACGTTCATATCGTTGTCATTTCCAGGAGGAAGGACTGCGCCCAGAATCAAATGTTAAACAAAATTAGCCACAGGTTTCTTGTTTATTATTTTTATTTGAGAGGTTACTTCAACATTTCCATACTGCTTCCATGTTTTTTTTTTTCCATTCAAACAACAAGCATAATTCTAAAAAATGTGTTTGCATCATAATTGGTTAGTTCTGTGTTTTAAGATAAGCATCATATGAGTATTAGAAACTTTAATCAGGTCACAGTAAAATGTAAACCATTCATCATTCCTTTAACAAGCTTGGATTAACCAAATTAGGTTGAAATTCCTTCCACAGTCTCATGCAGCCCCAAAGCACTGGCAAAATAATATAAATTCTTGGAAACTGGAGTATGTTAATGTTGACATTTAGCCCAGTCAGAACAGGAAATTTCTGCCGCAGCGTATGCTTTGATGTCAGATTCTCTTATGTAAAAACTATTCAGGACATTCCTTGTTCATTCACTTCTAATGAGGGCATCTATTTGGATCGTCTCGAGTAATTAGTTTGCAGATTTTTCCCCCGTAGCTACAAACATCCCAGGCTATAGCCTCATTCTTTCTCCCTGGGTCTTATGTAACGGCATGCACAGGTTTAACTGAGTATGGCTTTTGAGCTGTATTTCGGCCTTTAACAGCCTCCTGTCAGCAATGATCCATAAAAAAGTACCCAGGCTCATTGACTGTCCTGGTTAATAGTTTGTTAATGTATAGCCTTTCATCCATTATATATGCCCGTTTAATCCTCTGCAGGGTCCAAGCCACCGTGCTGTGTAGTGTATAGCCTTTCATTTGCATATTGTTGCACTTGTTATTGCAAATTATAGCCAAGAATTAAGATGGACTTGTACGGTTTTAATGCAGTGTCTGTAACCCCCTGCATAAAGGAGGAGCTTAAACATTTAGTGGGTTCCAGTCAGTCTGACATAGTTGTGATGACAGTTGTGATACACCCAACGTGACTATGCCTGAAAAAGACTATAAAAATGGACATTGCAAAAGACATTGTGAAGCAGCTGATTATAATCTACACACCATAAGCATCCTGGGATACGCTGATGAATAACCGAGGGAAAGGGTCAGTTTACATTCTTTCAGTCGTTGCAAGGCAAACAGCCCAACTTGTTTTGATTTGTACGTCTTTTCAAGAGGGATACTTGAAGAAATGACGCCCTTCCTTATTTTTAGTTTACAAGATCTTTGTCATCCTTCTGCAGCAGTTTGGAAATTAAATGTCCAGATGATTATCCATGATCCAGGCATCCATACTCTTCATCCTGTTGAGGATTGTGCTGCAGCCTGTATTGCAGCAGCCTGGACTGGTCACCAGTCCATGTCCATAATGTTTTCTGCATCTAAATTTAGAATTAGCAAATGGTTTGGTTTTGAAGTAAACCTTGTATCCATTAGTCTTCTTTTAATCTTTGTTTTTGTAGAGATTATAGTCTGATTCCTGGTTTAGTCTGATTCTCTCACTGAGTGACCTGATGCGTTCAGCCCAGGTGTGTTTCAGCTACAGTGGAATCATCAGGACAGAGTTCCTAGATGGTTGTCCTTGGACTAGTTCTAAACCCTTGCTCCTCCAGGAAACATGGGAGTTTGGGACACTGGGCCAGTTGCTGTGGAGCATTTCGTCTTTAACCAAACGGAGTGAGTTTGTTGCGCATTGTTGTGAGTCAGTTTTGTTCCTGGTGGGGGCTGGAATCTGCCAGGACTGCGCTTTGTTATGATTTCCTTTGTAACGTTTTTTTGGACAGAATTTCTAGGCACAGTCAAGAGGCGGAGGGGGTCTGCCCCTTGGCAGGCGTCAGGATTTCATCTCTATTTTTTACAGGAGACGTATTCCTGGTGGCTTAATCGAGCTGTGATCTCCAGCTCTCACCAGAGCGGTTCACAGTCGAGTGTGAAGCAGCAGAGATGACAATCAGCACTTCTAAATCTAAATCTGACACCATAGTTCTCAGTTGGATAAGGGTGGAATACATTTTTTGGTAGAAGCCAGTTAAACAGAAGTAAATGGTTAATGGATGGATGGTCCATTTAATGCACAATAACACCGGTGTGCTCTCACAGTAATATCCACAACAAGCCTTTGTTTAATTGTGGTTGGAGCCAAGGTTTTTGATGTTTCTTCTCTAAACATTGTCCAGCATGAAGAAGGCTCTTGAAGAGAAATGGAGAAAACAAGAGCCGCACAGAGGCCTTGATGAACCGGCTGAACTGTTTGGGAAATCAGATGAAAAACAGGAGGAGCCAAAAACCAAAGAAGAGGGAATTTGTCAGAAAGAAATTTGCCTCCAGATCTTCAAAACAAAAAGGACCCTTACCTCAGTCAGACCACTGAACATTTTCCAGACCATCACACTTTCACCCAAATAACCCTTTTTCTTTTTCCCCAACTCAAACAACCTAACCCCGACCTCCAATCCAGCCCCATCCTCACCCTTACTGTTTTCCTTTTTCTTTCTATCTTACCTTGTTTCCTATTTCATTTGAAGAAAGATAAACTATCGATTAATTTTTTTCTGTATTTTGTGTATGGTTATTGAAAAATCTCTACTGATCATTCACCTCGGGGTTAGCATGCCTAGCTCTGTTCATAAAGTCTTTCATTTTGTTTTGGTTATACGTTTTAAGGACAGCAACATTCAGTTCAAGCAGCACAATTGGACTGAATCAAGTGTAAACCTTTGCTTATTTTATTTATGATTACACTCAATCACGAACTAGCTAAACTTATTAAACGTATCTCATGCATTTTTCCACTTCCTTACCATCTCGGCCGTATCCAGACCCACATTCATCGCTATCTCCCTCCATGAATTACTAGAATATGTGCTGTCTTTGTAGTGTGGAGAACCAGAATAGTACAGATGTGGGTACTTCCTCATTTCTTCAATGATGCACTCTTTTCTATGCAGATGTAGAATTGACCAATCAGAGGCTTCCTTCCTCTCCTCTCTGCGACACTGTCTGCGTCAACAGACAGTCTGCTGCTAAAGAAAGTGGATTTTGATCCTTCGTCTTTGACTCGCATAGACCAAAACACACACTGCCCTTGTTGTCTGTGGTTCTGGAAAAAGTCATCTCTGCACAACTGATATCTTTTATGAAAGATAGCGTTGTTTTTAAAAACCTCCAGTCTGCTTTGAGACGACTTAATAGTGCAGAGAGACAGCACTTATAAAGGTCATTATTGTCTTACTAAGTTTAGATAGAAGACACTCTCAAAGAAAGTTCAGAGCTCCATCCATCGTCTCCAGCTTGTTCAAAAATACTGAAGCTCCAGTCATCAAACATCACCCAACTGCTTTTCTTTCTTAAACCGGGTCCTTGCTAGATGTCATATTTAAAATGTTACTGCTCACTGTCAAAGCCTTCAAAGGATTAAGGGACAGGACTCTTCCCTGCAACAGAGAGCAGAAAGTGCTCTCTCAGTTTGGAGAATCAAAGAATTCCTGACAGGCAGGTCAAGCAAACAGCTGATGAGAATGGAACCACCTAAAGAGCAGATTTTTCACAATCCAAGTACACCCAATCCTCAAAAAATTCATAACGCTGCCAAATGCAAGTGTGATGCATTGTAAAAATATACAATCTAGCATTCGATGGAACAGCTGGAATATTTTTGAGGTTTTGTTGGTGAAAAAGTAGGTATTCCTCTGGCTCCCATTCTAAGTTAGCATGACTCACCTTTCATAAATCCTTTGAGAGTGCTCGAACTGACCACAAGTACGTCATATAACCCCCCTTACTGTTGCCTTAGGAATTAAGAAGCTAGGCAGCATCTTCCATTAGGAGGTCAAAGTATTTCCAAGTATCTCTGTCTGACTCGGCTGCTTCCAGATAAGTGACAGAAGATGGATGGATGGATGGATGGATGGATGGATGGATGGATGGATGGATGGATGGATGGATGGATGGATGGATGGATGGATGGATGGATGGATGGATGGATGGATGGATGGATGGATGGATGGATGGATGGATGGATGGATGGTTGGATGGATGGATGGGTGGCATATACAGATATGAATGGCTACTTTTAAGGTATCCATCCATCCGTTAGCTCCGGCTTGGTCCAGAGTCGGGTCATGGGGGCAGGAGCTTCAGCAGAGAGGCCCAGACCTCCCTCCCCCCGCCCGCTTCCACCAGCTCCTCTGGGAGAACCCCAAGGTGCTCCCAGGCCAGCTGAGAGAAATAATCTCTCCAGCCTGTCCTGGACCTGCCCCGTGGTCTTGGCCCAGTTAAATATGCTCAAAACACCTCTCCAGGGAGGCAGCCTGACCAGATGCCCGAACCACCTCAACTGGCTCCCCTCGATGTGAAGGAGCAGCAGCTCTACTCTGAGTCTCTCCTGAATGACTGAAGTTCTCACCCTATCTCTAATAGGGAGAGTCCAGCCACCCTGAAATGAGAAAACCCATTTTTGCCGCTTGTATCCGCGATCTCATTCTTTCGGTCATTACCTCACTCCCGACCCGGAGAAGGCATTCTACCCTTTTCCGACTGAGAACCATGGTCTCAGATTTGGAGGTGCTGATTTTCATCCCTGCCACTTCACACTTGGCTGTGAACCGCTCCAGTAAGAGCTGAAGATCCCCACTCGATGGCGCCAACAGGACCACGTCATCTGTAAACAGTAGAGATGAAATCCTGACACCACCGAACCAGAACCCTTCCACTCCTTGGCTGCGCCTAGAAATTCTGTCCATAAACGTTATGAACAGAATCCGGTGACAAAGGGCAGCCCTGGCGGGGTCCAACTCCCACTGAAAATGAGTCTGACTTACAACCGGCAATGCGGACCAAGCTCCCACTCCATTTGTACAGGGACTGGACAGCCCGTAACAACGGGCCCAGCACCCCATACTCCTGGAGTAGCCCCCACAGGACCCCCTGAGGGACACGGTCAAATGCCTTCTCCAAGTCCACAAAACACATGTGGACTGGTTGGACAAATTCCGATGTTTCCTCCAGGACCCTAGTGAGGGTATAGAGCTGGTCCAGTGTTTCACAACCAGGACGGAACCTGCTCAGGATGGATCTCGTCCACCCCCAGAGCCCGGCCACCATGCAGCTTCTTAACTACTTCAGCGACCTCAGCTCCAGTAATAAACGAGTCCACCTCTAAGTCCACAGACTCAGCATCTTCCACGGAAGACATGTTGGTGGGATTGAGAAGGTCCTCGAAGTATTCCTTCCACCGCCGAACGACATCTCCAGTCGAGGTCAGCAGCACCCCACCCCCACTATACACAGTGTTGGTGAAGCACTGCTTTCCCCTACTGAGCCGTCTGACAGTTTGCCAGAATCTCTGTGGAGTTGATCGAAAGTCTTTTTCCATGGCCTCACCAAACTCCTCCCACACCTGAGTTTTTGCCTCAGAGAACCACCAAAGCTGCCGCTGATACTTGTCTGCTGATTCCAGAGTCCCACAAGCTAACCAAGCCCGGTAGGACTCCTTCTTCAGTCTGACGGCCTCAGAAAATGAAAGTACCCAACCACTTTTACCCAGTGGTTGGGTTGAGAAAATAACCCAGTATTTTTTAGTGAGCAGAATTGTAAATAAATTAGGTCTTTTAACCTCTTCAGGGCATAACTATGTGGAAAGATTTCATGGGCTTTGAAGTTTTTTCAGGAAATTTCAGTGTGTAAAGGCCAGGAGCAGTGTTGGATGTGCGTGACCTTTAACGCCTCAGGAAACTTTCCATAAAAAACTGTCACAGTAAACAGCATTGTCACATGGGCTCAGGAGTACCTCAGAAAGGTATTGTTCTTCAGCACAGTCAACTGCTGCATCCAGAAATATAAATATAATATATAGAGTTCTTGATCTCTTCTTGAGCATAGATTGATCTCAGGGGGACATGTGGTCTGCGCTCAGATGAATCAGATGGTTTTTGCTTGCTTTGGGGAAAAAAAAAAAAAACAATATCTGGTTCCATGTGCCAAAGGCCAGTATCTGTGATGGTATGGAGGTGCATCAGTGGCCATGACCTGAGTAACTGTCATATGAGTAATACAGAGATGTATATTGGAACTGTATTTTCCTGGGAGGTCTGTAGTTATTTTAGGAAGGACAACATCAGGCCTCACCCTGTAGACCTACAGTAGTGTGAATTCATAGTGTGCAGTTCAATTTTAGTCATTTGGTCATGTTTTCTATAGAGAATGTATGGCCCATCATTCAGAGGAGAATCAGATGACAGCAAATGATTGTCAAGTAATTAAAATATTCTATTTTCCAAGAATTGACTCTTTATATGGCTTTTTTTTTTTAATTTTTGCAAGACTGTAATTAGTGTTGTCTGTTCCCAAATGCTTTTAAGGCATCACTAAAAGAAAAGGTGAAACACAAGGGTGTGTTGCTGGTGTCAAATTCTGGATTTATTTCTATTTTTGAAATGCAATCAAGGAGGCCAGTGAAGACACTTCAAAATCTTTTTTTTTTTTAACTAGATGTGTTCAAAAAAGTTAAAAAGTGTTAACAAATTATAGATTTACGTTTATGTTGCATTTTCTTCTGATTTTCCCGACCAGTTTATCTCATTTTTTGCTGTGTTAATATAATAACACAAAAAGTGTTGGAAGATTTAATCACTGATGGCTGAGGAAAAAAGGGTAAACAAACACAGAAAGTGTTTTGTCCTTCATCTCCTTGTCATCTTTCATCTTACATAACACCAGGAATATGTATGTTTACATCATAACCAAATGGACTGACAAGTAATCAGATAGCTTAACAGGTTGTGTAAAATTGTTTTGACTCTTAGTTCTCAAGTTATTGTTTTTTTTTAACGCTCCATTAATTTTAAACAGCTGCTATCACTTCCCAAAGAAGTGGGGGCAGATAATAACCTTCAAATCAAGAAGATTCCTGCTCAGAAAATAATCTTATCTGTTAATTTCACCCTCCTCTCTGTTTGCCACTTGCTGAAACTGAAATTAAGGGCAAATGGGAAAACTGAAATTACACTAAAGTGACCTTATATATCTGAACTTCTGATCTATTCTCTTATTTAACATCATTTTCTTCAGGTCTCCTCACCTGACTCTTAATATTGAGTGGTAATTAGCAAAACACAAGGTTTGTCTGCATTTTCTAAATTCTTTCGAGTCTTAAAAGCAAATGCCTTCTCAGCCAGAGGAAAACATCATTGATCTTTAACAGCTTCCCCTCCTTTCATGCCTGGGTCAGCTTTGGTGCTTCTCTGTGTGTAGGTCTTTAATTACACAAGTCATAAAATTGTCAGCATTGAAGGAGATCACAGAAAAAAAACTGTCGTCACCTGTCGTGATCACTCTGCAGGGCCACCTCGCCATAAATCAACACGCACTCTGGGATGCTCCTTTGGTCTTGATTCACAAAATTAGAGGGACATCAGTTATTAGGGTTGGTCTTTCAAAATTCATTTGTGATATTAAATAGATCAAATGTGTTTGACCTGCTCAGAAGAAGTGACAGAGAAACTAAGAATGGATGATATCTGTTTGTGGCATAGATACTGTATGATCGGTGCTTGAGTGTATGATTGATGAAGATGTTTGAAGTCATGCACACTTTTATTTACATTATTTCCCTGTTGTATTATTATCAGCGTACTGATCAGACTGTTCCCTAAAGGTTTTTTTGAAAATGAAGAAAGTCCCCAGAGGTTCCTGGAAGGAATCCCAGTTGGGGTCTTTCTGTGTGGAGTTTGCATGTTCTCCTCATGGATGCGTGAGGTTTTCTCTGGTTTCCTTCCACAACCAGAAACCATGTATCTGAGGCTGACTGGAGATTTTAAACTTCCCATAGGGAGGATGTGTGGCTCTTGGTATTCAACCCTGTGATGGTCTGGCAACCTGTCCAGGGTGTACTCCACCTTTCAAGACAGCTGGGAGGAGCTCCAGCAGATCCACACTATCCTGAACAGGAAGACGGATGGATGGATGAATGGATGGACGGATGGATGGATGGATGGATGGATGAATGGATGGACAGACAGATGGATGAAATTCTCCTGTAGAAAATGAAAAGGGATTTTGTCTAAAATTTCCCAGACTCTAACAGTTTCTGGACTTGTTTTATGATGCTCCGGCTCAGTCCAGTCTCACAAGAAAGCTTGTCTTTGGTATGTTGGTCTACATCTGAAAAACCGATGAGTCACACAGTCTATGGGTAGAAGCTGTGAGTTGGCAATCTGTCAGTCGTCTGTGGTTTTGTGTGGGAGCAGCCATGCGAGGTGACGGTACACTGTGCTCCGTGAAGATTCAGACATATGAGGACTACTGATGTGACTGGAACGAGGTCTAAGTTTGAAACTTAACTATATGTCTTGATTTTTTAAAATCCTAATTCAAATAATTTGTGAGTGAGAGCGAAGAGGAAAAGTGAAAAGACTGGACTGAAAGAGTTGGGAAACAATCCCTGGACAATATCTGAGCCCTTTTTGTGAACCTGAAACAAAGTTATTATACTTGGAGCATTAGACTGAAGTTCTCTTTGATGGATATAATAATGGGACCTCTTTCTTAAAATAATTGCATTTTGTTTATGTCCCAACTCTGCACGTCCATGTCTCCACAGTCACACACTGTGGATGTTATCAAGCACATATTATGCACCTGACAATGGACTTCAGTGGTCTGCAGGTCTCTGGCCACGCTTTTAACACCCTCACCCTGAGCTGCATACGTATATTCCACCACTGAGGGACAATATGTATCCAAATGGCTTAGCTTCCTGTCCTTTATCTGCTGGGGCCAGGGTGGGATTTCCTCATTCCTGACGTCTGACCCCTCTACTCTCCTGTCTCCCTTCTGCCTTTAACTCCAGTTTACCATCTGGAGATAGAGGTTATCACAGCAAGCCTGGGGCCTCTTTGTGTTTGTTTAGTTGGACCTGTATTTACCAAAGCTTTCCGCTGACATAGTGATCCTCATAAAATATAAACAGTTTTTTTTGCGATTCAGAAATTTGCACGTTGACATTCTTAATGACATGAGGGTACTCTACTACAAAATAAAAGCATTTCAACAAAAAATAAAAGCACACCACTAATAAGAGGCTAAATAACCTTTATCTGCTTTGGGCTAAATGACCTGCAGTTGATTTCATCATTATAACCTGTTCAGAACAGAAGTAACAGAGTTTATAAACACCAAAAAGTCAGTTTTCAACATTAAATGGCACATTGGTGTTTGTCAGCTGAATCCATGAGAAACTATTGTGTCGTTTTATCACTTCTGAACGATTTACAGTCATGCAGTACACACTTCTTAATTTTAAGGTTTGACATGTCAGGACATAATTAAAATGTATATTTCTGTTGGTGTTCACAAAACCACTGAACGCCATTAACTTTTTGACCCACCAGCTAAGCAACCCAGTACACAAAAGACATCTACTGGGATTTTTTTGATCGTCTAGAATTAGAATTGTGGCACATATGCAGTTGAGTCACAAAGAAAGCACAGCGTATGTAAATTTTAGGATTTTATGTATCAGGACATAATTTAAAAAAAAGCTAATTAGCAAGCAGTCAGCTTGACTGGAGAATACGCTGGTGTCAACAGAAGCTTGTGGCTGTATAGCGAGCCCTAATCATCATACTTACCCTTCTGTGTTTTAATGCTGGTGTGACTTATTTGTGCTAATATGCTGTGTTTAGCTTTTGAGAAACTGGTGCTTTGCATGGATGGAGAAGTGTTTCCTCCTTGGTCTCATCGTGAACTCCTCTGAGCTTCAGAACAGTTGAGTCAGTTCAAAACAATTCAGAAAAGTTCTCTCTATCAAGCCCCCTGCATATGTTTTCCTCTCCACCTCATTTTCCTTGAAAGCCTTCTTCATGTTTGATAGTTTCAAGATAGCAGGCCTTTCTTCAGGCTTCCATCACAGCTGCTTTCATTCTGGAGGTTGTCTCAGTTTGCCCTTTCAGGAGATGGGATTTGTCTCGATCCCACTTTCAGTTTCATCTTTCCAGGTCATTTATGCATTTAAACCAAAACAGGCTCATTTTCTCAAGTTTCCTCCACCTTCTGGACAAATGAGGTTTGGACTTTCTCTGTCCTGGTCCTCTCAGCTCTTACATTTGCTCACTGTCTCAGCTGTTTGAGATATGACATTTTGTATCAACTAATCCAACTAATTTGTAGGAGTTCTCCTACAGACTGTGGATCTGAAGCTGCAGTAGATGATTCAGATGTTGGTTCTGTCTCTGCTGGAGCTTCAGTTTCAGTGCAGCAGATATATTAAATACTGGCGTTGGGAGGCAGGAGGTCCCTGCAGGCTGAGGGTCTCGTATCACAGCAGCTATTGAAGGGTCTTCTGACAGCTCAGAAGCCACATGAGGCACCAGGGTTGAAGGGGTTTCTGCAGGCTCTTCTGCTCTTCATGCAGTTCCAAACCTACAACTGTTTTCATGGACAGCCTTTCTCAATAAAGCTCCAGAAAGGACAATTAGCAATGTAGACTCTCTACTTTCAATCTTATTTATTTATTTTTTAACAATGGATCCGTCTTCCTCTAATGTTATCAAAAGTATGCAGTGTGCATGGGCGTTACAGATGAAACTTAATACTTGGTTGGCCTTCAGTAATCTGTCGCAGTCAGTCGCCGAAAAAGTTTAGATCATAAAACTCTTGTGTCCGTTTAGGTGTCAGTCCGGAAACACTTTCCCCAGACACCACGGGGAAAATGGATGAAATTGCTCCCAGAAATCCAAAGAAACATCCGTAATTTTAGAAAGGAATGTCACATTCCTTTGCAGCTGACTGAGCCCAGTCTTCCAGAGTGCCTCCTGTCAGGAAGTGCTGCACAATGGGAGCAAATTGCCAGAAACACAAAGTCAGACATTTGGAACAGAGGTGGGGGGGGCAGACAGGAAACTGCGTTGGCTCTCATACAATAACCTTTGCTACCACACTTATGTTCAATAATAAATAAATCCAAGCAGGAACTA
Source organism: Hirundichthys speculiger (assembly GCA_018398805.1). Classification (NCBI taxonomy): domain Eukaryota; kingdom Metazoa; phylum Chordata; class Actinopteri; order Beloniformes; family Exocoetidae; genus Hirundichthys; species Hirundichthys speculiger. Next base: position 597,603 of record JAGFBZ010001902.1, read on the forward strand.
AATACTTTGCGATGAAGATTAACCTTGGTCGTTTCATGATGTTTTTTTTTTTTTTTTTTTTTTGTTGAATTTCTCTATTTTTGGGGAGAAAATAAATAATCCCAAAGTATGTGAAGAATTCTCTCAAGCCTGTCTAACAGACAGAAATTTGTGCAAATCTTTTTTTTCCTTTCAGTAAATTGTGGTCTTCAGTATTGCAAACATTTCGGCGTGCTCATTACACAGACTCTAATTATGAGAAATCCATATTCACATCAGAATTATTTATTTAGTAAAAGCTCATATTTTTTGTTAATAGTTGTAATTAGCAAAATGAGAGAACAAAATAACCTCACATATATCAAGGGACTTGTCAGTAATTTAGTAACACATTAGTTACTATGTTGTAGAGTCATTTATTACAGCTATATGACAGATTAATGAGGGAAATTAGAACTCTTTGCAGTACATCTGGGGGCAAATATACAAAACTCTACACTATTAACTTGCTGTCTTATTTAAAAGAAAAACCCTCAGAAACAGGAAAACATCTCCTTAACTGTATTTGTTAAATTTCTTTCCCGTCTATAGAGCTCTAATTCCAGTGATTCGTGTTTCTCCTCTGCTCGTATCAGGACTGCGAGCTGCTCGGTTTGTGTCACAAAGCTCCACCACTTGCTATCTGGGCCTGTTTCTCAGCCTCAAGCACATGCATCCATCTCTGCTCACTGGCGGATGAGCAGATTGAGGAACTCTCCTCTGAATACGCCCCTGGGAGGCACCTTTATCTGACCTGGAAGCCATGGCTTCACTCAGCCATCTGCCTCCAAAGGGGCTATCACGAATCTGTGTGGATGGGGAGGGGGGCAGGGAAAGTTATATATATGCGTAAGGTCATACAAGCATATGTGTAACGCCAGAGCCATTGTTCAGGCCTGCTTCGATTTATAGTGTGAATTAAAATGGAAAGTTTTTTAGATGGGCGTCAACCACTGTAGTAAAACTGCAACTGATATGTTTCTTCCACCTGCTCTCAAGAAATCAGCCCAGAAAAAAAAAAAAGAATATTGCTCTTGAATTGGTTTTCTCTTTGAGGAAAGCAGGTGGCTGTTTCATGTTATAGTGAATGGAATGAAAACAGCATAGCTGAGGTCTTTTTCTTTGTGTTTCTGGGTTGTTGACTGTACGCTCAGATTGCTCTCTGTTTCGTATACACTGCCTTCTTGTTGCTGGACTCCATATGGTGGGGGCTGACAGGTGCATGTGTGTCTGGGCTGGAGGGGAGGAGATAGTATGGGCTCTTCTTTGTTTCCCCAAAACATCTGCCTCCTAGCCCGGAGCTCTGTGACATCCCACTAAATTCCATCCTCTGGTTTCAAAAGTCGGTCACCCAGCCTTCTTTCAAAATTCACCTCTCTCTCGTAATAAATGGAGCTCGCTGTCAGCGGTGTAAAGACATTATTTATGTTAAACCTTGAATATCCAACAAAAAAAATCCTCATAAACCTCATTGATCTCCTAAAAGTTTCTGATATAATTGATGCAATGTTCTTTACATCTCATTACAAACAATCCAAATTATGTTCCTGGTGTCTGTTGACACAACGTCTGTGTTGTGAGCCAAACACATGCTGCTTGTTTCCCTGAAATGTCTCAATGAGTTCAGCGTCTTTTAAAGGTTTCTACAACACTGACTAAAAGGAATGTTCGAGCTTCAGCTTTTCTTAGTATTTACCCACATCAAATATCATATTGGTACCTTTTTCTTTGAGAACACTGAGACAACTGTTGTCCATCTTGAGTTAAGACAGTTTCGTTAATCTCACCTCTCTAATGATAAACTTAAAGAAGATTTAGTTTGTATCAAAGAGGTTAATCTGTTATTGTTTGGATGTGATTTAGCAACTAACTTGTAAGTGAAGAGAAGAGACAGAGGTCATTGTAAGTCTTCTAGATGAAAATGACTCAGGCGACTGAATATGCGTCAGGAGAGCATCTTGATCAGTGTCTCACCGGCTGAGGCAGTTTTATTTAAGCAAATGAGACACCAGGATGTTGGTGGAGCTGAGATGACTATCAGTCAGCAGCTGCTCTCCGACCCCTGGCAGAGCAGATGGCTTCCAGCCACGGCTCTGTCACACGGGACGCATTCCACACAGCTGCTCCACTTTATTTCACTTTTCATTTACAAGCATCCAAATATCTTGTAAAAGTTTTACGGCATTTTATCACATGGCCTACAGCAAACATAAGTCCATACGTCCACAGGTGACTAATTACAGTGTGTTATGTAACATTTAATTCAATTCATAAACCTGTTTAAATCATTTCCATGCAGTACTTATTGTTGGGTTTATTTAATTAAAGCATGTAAAAAATGTCAACACGTCATAAACAAAGAATTAATAAATACAAAATAACATAAAAGAAGAATATGACTTCATAACCTGCTTCAGTTAGTGAAAGCAGCCAATCAGTGTGGAGGGACTAAAACTGAAACTTTGTTATCTTTTTATTCATATGCATTTAAAAACAGCTGTATAACATGCCAACTGTAATCTGTCATTCAGTGACGTCTGCAGTTGTCTCGCTGTTGTTTTCTCCTGAACAACAGGTGTTGCTGTTGATCAAAACCCACAACTGCTATAAAAACATAAAAAGTATTGATTGTGAATAGTTTCACGTTTGACGGTCCCTGCACAAGTTCTGTGTCATCTTTGAATCTTTGAATGTGTGTGCATGGTTGTCTGTCTGCATTCGGACCTGTCCTAGGTGTCGCCCAAAGAGAGCTGGGATAGGCTCCAGCAGAGGAATAAGAGGGCATAGATGATGGATGGATAGACATATAAATCAGTACAAGGGCATACATTATTGGTGTCATGAGTGACTCTAAACCCTGTGATAAGCAAAGAGTAATGTGCAAATTACTCTGAAGAGGCGACTACAATATGACAGTCATCAAGCACTGGTCACATGTATGGAGTATTTGAATAAGATGGCAGAAACTAACAAAAATATTTAGATGGCAACTTCAAAATGAGGGCTCTTGATAAAGTTTGCAAAAAAAATTACTATTAGTTTATTTTTCACAGATCCTGTGAGTAGCGAGTAGCTTCTAGAAAAAGAGACTCCAGTTGACTCACCTCAACTCACTTTGTTTTCTTCATTGGTAGCTAAAACTGTTGTGAACTCTGCCTTTATTGGGTTTGATCTGTAAACTTCAGGGGAACGTGAGCTGGTGGCAGCAGGTAACCTCACAATCGCAGCCTTTGTACTGCTTTTTATGTGAAATATGAACAGGATGTGCTGTTTGGCTCTGAAGCAGAGTGATGCGGATGCACCGTCACAAAGCTTGCATCAAAAGGAGATCTGTGTTGAAGGGTTCGTCAGCACAGACGGATGGACTTTCATTCATTTCCCCTTTTTCAAAAATATATCTCATGGTTGCATTTTTGTGGACTGCTTGTAATCAGACTGATAGTTCAGTCTGAATGAAAATGCACATCTCAGTCAGATTATCAAACCAATTCACTGCAGTCAGTAATAATGTCTGATCGGATCAAGAAGGGAGGTTTAAACCTTTTGAAAGGAAAAATCTAACAATGCATGATTATAATCTGTCAGTTTCTCTTCGGTTGGAGTAAATATGTTCTTTCTGCACATACTGTAATGCCACGGGGTAAAAAATGTTTGAGTTAACCCTGAAAGAGCTGAGGATTTTAGATTTGATTGATTTGAGAATACAACATTTTTCACAGCTGACCGGTTTTTCATTTTTTTCTGTCCCAACAGTGTTTGTTTCAGATTTCATCCACAGGCTACTTGCGTTTTAGCAGAGGACGGAGCAGAGCACAAACTGACATGAAAACCCCACATAAAGAGGGCTGACGTGTTCAGATTGTTGCTTAATTAGACAGAGCGGCAGATTAACAGCTCCATCTTAATTTTACTGAATGATTTGAATTTGATCAACAAAGTTGGGAAAAAAAAAATCTTTCTTTTTTTTTTTTTACACTTCCAGCAGATTAGCTGGTGAAAGTAAAAGTTTTGTTATGACTCCATCAACATGTAAACGCCCAGTTTACCAGACCACTTTACTCAGCCTCAGCCTACACTGGGAACTGACAGGAAGGTCCCCCCACCTGAGCCAGATCCTGCTCAAGGTTTATTCCTCTTAAAGTGGAGTTTTTTTTCTTGCCACTTAAATGGCTTAAATGTTTTTTTCTCCCACTCTGGGAGTGTTTTATCTGCCATTATCCTTGTTTAGGATTCAATATTCTAATTTTAGTTAATGATATTTGCTCGGGGGTCATGCTCTGGGTCTCTGTAAAGCACCTAGAGACAATTGACATTGTAACAGACGCTATACAAATAAAATTGAATTGAATTGAACTGAATTAACAGTTGAACACCGACAAAAGAAACGCACACACCTGTTAACGATTGAATCCAGGTGTGTCAATCAGACCTGTGGCCACATGTGTGTAACTTGCATCTTGTTCTTGGTTTGCATGCTTTGAACCATTTTGATTTCTCTATCGAGATCTGTTTCACCTGCAGATATCCATAAACACAGATACGTCAAAAAGCAGTCCGTAGAAGGAAAATACAACAATACGGCTGAAGTTATAACCATCGTATAAACTGCAGTGTGTTGCTTAAGTGGAAGACAGAACTTGAATGGTTCAAAAACGACAGCAGGAAGGAGTATGGGGCAATTATAAAAATGTGTCTTTGCTTCACCTGTAAGCGGCATCACCTTCAGACGTTCCTATTTACAGTTGTTCACTGGTTCAGTGTCACTTGTTTACGTTTATGATGAAATCAGGAATTTCTTGTGTCATCAGGTTTAACGAACCCTTTCAGCGAGACCTGCAGCAAGACGGGCTTTTGTAAATGTTTATCACTTCCAGTGGTCTCTGATTGAGCTGAGGTTTTTTTTTTTAGCTCTATTAGAGCAGACTTCCAGTGTCTGCTGCTCACCTGCTCCTACCTGGAAACCCTTCACCAGGATTCCTCCAAATTCTTTCATTTCTGCCCCATTTTATTACAAGTTATTCATAGTTATTGCCCGCTAAGAATAGGTTTGAGGTTACTGCAGTGTTATTCATTAGAGGCTCTCCTCCCAACACCCACCACCGCCACCACCTCCCTTGGAAAAGAGAAAAAAAACAAGTGAGCGCTGCCCTCCTGTCATTCTCAGTAAAACAGCAGACGGAGGCCTCAATCAGACCCCATGCACATGGTAATGTGAGGAATGCGGCCATTTCCTCCTCTGCGGGAAACAAAAGGAGCTGCTTGAGTGGCTAGCCTGTCCCACCTCACGTAACAAGGCTGGTGCTCCCAAATTTCAGCCTGTATTGTGTTGACCCAGTCAGGCCAGGCCGGACCATTAACAGGTTCAAATGACTGGTTTTAAATGTCCCTCCTGATGGTAGCTGTGGTGGAGGCACAGTGGAAGACTTGTGATACCACGATGACAAATATGGAATAAAATGCGATGGTTAAAACTTCTGTTAAGTCTGTCACTTCTTCCCTTGGAAAACAAAAAAACAAAAACCCCTCTGACATACAGCCGTTCAGAAAAACACCAGCGGTTTTACCTGTCCCCTGTGACACTGTGACATCTTGTGTGAAAACCAATCTCACAAGCTCGAGGTGGCACGAATGGAACAGTGCTGTTTAAGGATCATTCGCAGTTTTCTCAACAGTAAACGTTCTGTTAGGAAGTCCTTTATTTTCATAAAAAACTTAAATTGTTAAAACAATTTGACAACAATTTGCCATTTTCGTTAAAGGACACTACTTTCATGTTATTAAACCAGCACACAGGTTTTTTTTTTTTTTAATGTTAAAATATCAGTTTCAGTTTCATTTGAAGTAATCTTTGATTAATCTCTTGGAAGTGCCATCTCACTCTCATTGTCTCCTGCTCCCACCAGCAAAAAGCACCCAAAGTAACGTTTGACTCACGTTCCAGTCGTTTCTTGCAACAACTGCATATCTCTTTACAGCACTGTGTCATTTCAGTGATGATAAAACTTACTCACAGAGCTACAGTGGACATCATAGCAGAGGTGGCTTGAAAACTCCAGAAAGCAATGACGGAGGAGGAAACGAGAGTGACGGAGCAAGAGACCAAGCAAAAGAAAATCTTGGACCGTGTTGTAAAAACAGTCTAAACTCCACACTTGCAGGGCAGCACTATGAGCTAAAAACTGCAAAGGTTTAGGCCACATACAGGAGTTTTTACTTGGATGAAAAGACTGGCAGTATCAGGGTTTAGCTTTGTCAAGAGGAAGAAGAAGGAAGAAACATACAAACATATGCATTTGAAAAAAAAGTACATCTCAACTGTTGAACAGCTCAACAGAAACATGTTGTGGTGGACTGTGTCATTATTAGGCTCATAAAAAACCAAGCCAAATGAATTGAAAGCAGTGAATGCTAACTTCTTTTTTTTTCCCTTTCTTTTTGGCATAACAGTCGTAAATTGTGTAAATTAAAAGAAATTTGTGTGGGATATGTTTGAACAACACTACACACACAGCGCTTGAAGCTAAACCTGGTTGTAGTCATGGAAAAAATATTACAACATGTCCCAGCAAAGTTTAGCAGTGACTCACAGCGATTATAGTTTTTATTGTGCAATAGGAAACATCAGTGGTGCTGCGAGGCATCGGTAATTGATATTTTTCCATCAAACTTGCACATGTGCAGCAGAACCTGAGGGCTGTACTGTTGGACTCTCCTGGACTGAGGTCTGGTGCTGCTCTCCAGAAGCTCTTCTGGTTTGTATCTCTATTATGGTTCAGAAAAAAATGCTGCACACTACTGGACTGGATGATGCTGCAGGACGGAGGTGGGATGGATGTTGTTGATTGTCTTCTTAATTAATCTAAAGTTTCGGAAGTGACATAAGTACAAAAAGAGTGAAAAGGGTGGCGATGGGATAGACCCATCTCTTTTATCTATATGAAGGTATAACAAGGATTAACCTGGCAGTTCAAAACCCTATCGTGATTGGCATGTTTTATCTAAGTTAGTTTAATTTGAACACAGCAATAACTGATGGCTTTGTGTTCTCAATGTGCCACATCTTTGTCATGGCTGAGACACGGGTCTCAACCTGTATGAGGCAGAACAGTGACATCTTAGTTGCTGTTTGTCCTTCTGTTCATGTTCATCAGTCGAAGCAGATAGCTTTGAGAAGATGACTCCACATGTTTGTGCAGAGGAGAGCCTGCATGGTGGAAACACACCGCTCCGTACACTACGCTCCGCTGGTTCTGAATCAGCACCGTGCTGTTTGAGAGCACGCAGGTAGTCCAACCTGATTTTCGTGTGAAAGGGGGTTTTTGGCTTTCCAATTCTGCATGTCTGCCAGCGCCTTGTAGGATCACAGGACATCAGCTTTGTCACCTGCAGCCCCAAACAAAGCATGAAAGGCCTTTCTTTTCATGATAGTCTATGTAAGTTTTGTTTTTATCCACAACTTTTTCATTCACTATTTAAAGAGTACAGAGAAAAAAAAAATCACTAAAACTATACGTTTGACGTGAAGTCATTTAATGAAACATAAGTTCTTTACAGAGCATAACAGAGTAGCAGGTGTTTTAAAACCTATGCTTATCTGTCCAGAAGAATCACAACATGGAAAGACTTTACAGATTGTTATCAGTTGCTCAACGTTCTTCATAACTGCCATGTAAATCAGCACGTTTGTCTGTGAGCTACGGTTGGGCTACTGACTACAATATACAATCAGATAGAGACTTGTTTATCCCAAAAAATACACAAGCCCTCACAGAAAAAAAAGAAGAAGAATAAAAGTCACCAGTCAATACAGCGGCCCAGCCCCCACCACCAGCTGATCCAGGTCTACATCCACATGCATGGGTGTGATTGTGAGTGACCTGCTGGTGCTAGTGGTGGAGGGGAGAACAGCAGATGGCAGGGCTGCCCCCGTCATGTCTGCTTTTTGGGGAGAACAATGCATCTCTCAGAGCTCTTATTAAGGGAGGGGATGGGGATTTGGGTCCACGGACAGCTGGCGGGCAGCATGCCTTGCACTCGCCCCTCTCCCACCGTGTCTACACTCACAGACACACACACTCTACAATTATCCGGCACGGGCCATGGCTTAAATGTTTACCAGGTCCATGCAAACAAAAGGCTGTTCAAGAAAAAAAAAAATCATGCATGCATGTCTCAATTATATGATAGTGCTTTTCATCAGGGCCTCTTTGTACTGGTGATAATGGTATCTATAACTAAGTTTGTTGGTGGTTTCTAGCATGAAACCACTGAAACATCAGACTGTTGCCTGTTTTTCTGTTTTTCTGTTATTCATTTGCACCTTAGTTCAATGCACACTTCAGTTCACTGCACCTTGCAGCTCATTGCACTATTTGTTGTATGTTACGCTTTTATATTGCTCTTGTGTGTTTTTTTATATGTGTCTTATAATTATATTGTCAATAATTATATTGTGAATAGGAATACTTTCTGTTTTTTATATTGCTATTTAATATTGTGTTTTTCATGTCTTGCTGTTGCTACACTACAATTTCCCAGTTTGGGATCAATCAAGTCTATCTATCTATCTATCTATCTATCTATCTATCTATCTATCTATCTATCTATCTATCTATCTATCTATCTATCTATCTATCTATCTATGAAGCAAGACCAACTTTGCAATACAGTTCAGTATTAATTATCACATTCACTATCTGGTGACAGATTATATTTCCTTATTGATCGTTACACTATAATGATCAGTTATTTCATCATTTATCAAGCAGACATGACAATGAAAACCCTTCAAAAGTGAAGATTTGCTGTATTTCTATGTTTATTAAACCTTATTAAAAGGATGCAACACTGAGTTTGAATACCTCTCCCATGATTTACTGATATTTTATTGACTAAACACTTAACAGTAAAAGAGAAATGACCACATTGCTTGATGAGAACTTGTCACAAAATGACAAGCATAAATGTTGATTTGCTTTGGAGTAATTGCTGTGTCTCATGCATTTGATCTTGTTCATTGTTTTTTTCTCATGGAAATGCTCATAAATCATATCTCCCAACACTAAATTCCTGACATTTTTCAGTAAATACCTTATATCTGTCAGCTTATGAAGCTGTATTGCACTTAATGCACTTTTTTTTTTAAATCTTCTGCAGTCTCACAAAAACATCTCTGTGTTGTTGCTATAAGAAAATGCTTGGGCTTAAATCTTATTTAGCCACAGATGCAGCAGGCACTTAAAATTCCCAAAGTGGCAGCAGAGAAACAACGCGCAGCTCTTTTACATGACACAAGCAGCCAGCTGAGGTGCTGCTGCTGCTCTCAACCTTCTTCCTTCTCCTCCTTTTTTTTTTCCTCAGCCCCGCCTCCTCAGCGTCTCCTCCTCCTCCACCTCCTCCTCCTCCCCCTGTGCTCCTGCTTTTGATCCCACAGGGACTCGGGAGCTTTTACATTCCGCTCATTCCAGCCGCGGAGAACAATCGGCCCTCAGTTATTTAGCGCGTCTCGCGGCTCCAGTGCGCTCAGTCCGCTGCTGTCCCGCCGGCGCGCACGCATGTCCGTGGAGGTAACCAGCTCTGGAAACTCACTGGCGTTTTATGAAAATGAGCGCAGATTATTTGAGCCAAATCGAGATTCGTATGTGGTAAGTTTGAGGTTTCATTTTAAGACGTTTTAGAAGCTGTGTGTGGACGCGTTATGAGCGCTGAGGTGCGTTTGGTTTCCTGAATGGCGCAGTGTTGTTGATATGGGAGTTATTGACTTTTAAAGTTGAACACTGGTGAATTAAATGTGCTCTTCGTGAAATTAGTTTTTTGTGAAAAGCCGTCTACAGGACTGGTTCCTAATTTTCCACAAACGAATGATTTAATAATTTGGATCTAATTTGGACTAATGGTTAGACTGATGCAACATGATTAGTTTGATTCGTGGATTCATGTTGAAAATGTAAGATCTCTGTTTGTTTTTAGTGTGTGTGAGTTGGGGGGGGGGTTGTTATCACATATTTCTGTCTGGAGAAAGTGATGCATTGTTGTGGGTAATAAAACTGGATCTTTGCTGATATCACTCTCATGTGTATTTCCAGCAGTTGCTCACCCACTTACAGCAAATAATATTTAGCAACAGTTATAATAGTGAGGTGCTGTTGGCAGCTCAGGAGTTTATCAAATTAAATGTAACACAAATGCTGTTTTGCCTGGACTGATCGTGATTCTTGTTTTCCTTTCTGTTTTCAGACCTGTGATTTGTGAGGTGCCCACGCCGCCACACCAAGACTAGTTTTTGCTTTTTATTTATTTATTTATTTTTTTGGGTCCCCACTAACTGAGATGAGAACGGCTGAGGAGTCCTCTGGAACGGTCCTGCACCGTCTCATCCAGGAGCAGCTCCGCTACGGGAACCTGACGGACACGCGCACTCTTCTGGCCATCCAGCAGCAGGCCCTGCGTGGGGGGAGCAGCGGCGGGGGCACGGGCAGCCCCCGCTCCTCTCTGGAAAGCCTTACTCAGGAGGAGACCCAGTACATGCAGATGTCAACACGGCAGGAGCCCCAAGGTCAGGAGCACCAGGCCGACTGCCTGCACTCGGAGAACTCAGTGTGCCATCTGTACCAGCTCCATGAGGAGGAGCTGCCCACCTACGAGGAGGCCAAGGCCCACTCCCAGTACCTGATCTCCCAGAAGGAGCAAGCAGAGCAGGACGTCCCCAGTATGGACATAGTGGGGAGTCAGAGTGAGGGGCTGTGGGATCTGAAGAGAGAGCATGCTCGCTCTCTGAGCGAGAGGCTCATGCAGCTCTCTCTGGAGAGAAATGGACAAAGAGACAGTATGGCCCTGAGCTCCTCACACAGTTATCCACAGCTGTACAGCAACAATACCAGCGTTTCAAACGTCGGGGCACCTGAAAGACAAGGTGTCCAACACTTTTCTGACCAGCGTGGACCACCGCCGGATTATCCTCTCTATGTTAGAGTCCCTGAGTACATGCTCAGCCACTCGCAGGAGCACGTCCAGTACCACAGAGACCCCCCCCCTCCCTTCTACTCACAGCATCACAGGTAATAGCTCCAGCCTGTTCCTGCTATGGAACGATGACTTGCTTCTGAGTATCAAACAATAGAGTGTGACCAAAGGCTAGAGCTTCCAGACAATTTCTCCTGGTTTTTTAGAAATGGTGTCATGAATTGCTCATATCTTCTTCCCTCAGCAGGTATGTGTCTGCTCAGTCCCAGGTGGCTCACACCAGCATCACGGCAGCCGCCAACAACAGCGACATGTTGATGCATGAGAATGAGCGGCTCAGGAAGGAGCTGGAGGTGTACGCAGAGAAGGCCGCCAGGCTGCAGAAGGTAAAGAGCTGGTGCATGAAATGGAGAAACAATATCACTTTTTAAATTTTTTTATTTTTATTCGTCAACTCTTGTCTGTGTCTGTCGGTGAATTTCTCCCATGCACTGTAGAGGTAGTTCTGTGAGTAAATAGTTGTTCAACAGTGTTCTCACACCTTTTTGTCTTTCAATGTATATGGCAGTATGTCATGCAATGAATGCTTTGACACCTGGGGCCTACAAGTGTTCAGTCATGAATTCTTTCCTCCTCATTCTTTTGCGCATAGTCTTTAAAAGACCTTTGTTTGTAGATGGCAGTTGCAGGAATGACTAATTAGCCTCGCTGATAGTAAAGTTTGCTAATATAAACCACAATCCACATGTCCACTGTTGAATGCTCTCTCAGAGACTAATCTCATGACGTTTTCTTCCCAGTTGGAGCTGGAGATTCAACGGATATCTGAGGCTTATGAGACCTTGATGAAAGCCTCAGCCAAACGGGAAGCCCTGGAGAAAACGATGAGGAATAAACTAGAGGCAGAGCTTAAGAGGATGCACGACTTTAACAGAGATCTGAGAGGTATTTGTCCAATCATCCAAGGCGAAGCCGTCTGCATTCTGTTGTAACTTTATAAGTGTGCTTAACCTCCGCTTTACTTCTGTTATCCTGCGTGCAGAGCAACTTGAGACAGCTACCAAACACAGAGCAGCCAAAGAAGCTGAGCGCACAGACCCGACGGCAGCAAGTCTTTGTTAAACTCCTGGAGCAAAGTGAGTAAATATCTGCAATAGTGTTTGGCTAAAAAAACAACTCCATGAGAGGGAAAAAAAAAAAAGCTTACCTGGCCTGTCAAATCAGACTCCCCGTAACTTTTTTGCCATTAGGAATGCCTCTGGTTTGTTTTGCATCACTGCTAACTTCCCTCCTCAAGGGGAACTAATAAGTCTTGGACTCCAGGGCGTCCTGACCTAACTCAGCAGTGACCCCTGGCTAGCTCCCTCTCCTTGTTTGGGTATTTCTTTACCCCGTGCCTTCATGACGGTCAACCAGTTGTGAATGTTTCAGCCTGCAGGGCTGAGCGGTAGAGAAAAACAGAATTGCATTCATCCAGATACAGATACCTCATGTGGCATTAAAGGCGTCAGCGGGAATGATGTATGCACCAGCTGGGTGTTAATACAGGCCGGTGATTGTCTCGGGCCATCAGAGTTTAAATGTGCTGTTTTTCCTAAACATTTATCTTGGCGCAACAGACGTGAACTCACTTGTAAAAATACAATCACTGAAAGTGCAGTTTATATATTTTCTTCTTACAAAAAAAACACTTGAGATGTATTTTGAGCTGCTTGTTTACTTCACGTCCTTAGAAGCATTCCAGAGCTTTTGCCAGTACAAAGCTATGCTTGTGTGCGTAAGTGGATAAGAGGAAGTCTGCATTCCCTCCACAGGCATGCACTTGTGTTGTGTAATCAGCTCCTTTTTTAAAGTAGCATAGGGCGAACCATAAAAACCCACTCTTGTGTCAATGAAGGACCAGTGTTTGATTTTGATTTTTGAAGAAATGTTTTATGTTAATGTTGATTTCAAGTACAACTCCAATTCCCAAAAAAGTTAATGGCGCTGTGGGAAAACCTCAATTAAAAACAGAATGCAGTGATTTAGAAATCTCTTAAACCCATATTTCATTCACAGTGAAACACAAACAACATATCTGATACTAAAAATGAGACCTTTGACTCATTTTGACTTTGATGGCAGCAACACAACTCAAAAGAAGTCTCCAGTTGCGTTGGAGTTTTAGGAGAGGAATGTTGTCCCCTTGTTGGCTGAAGCAGGATTCTAGCTGATCAACAGTCCCGGACCTTCATCGGCAGATTTTCTTTTTATGATATGCCAGATGATTCTCCAGTGGGCCATGCTGTTGTGATGGATGCAGTATGTGGTTAGTCTTGCTGAAAAATGCAAGGGCTTCCCTGAAAGAGACATCTGGATGGGAGCAGATGTTGCCCTAAAACCTCTATTCATGGTCCCTTTCCAGATGTGTAGAAGCAGCCCATTCCATAGGCACCAATGCAACCCCATACCATCAGAGATGCAGACTTGCCAATGAACCTCATTACTTGTCAAATGCCCCATTTGTTTTTGATTTGCGGCAGTGACTTTTCCAGCCTTTTGTTGCCCCTCCTCCAACTGTTTTAATTGTGTTGTCAAAATTAGCTGATCATTTCCATGAAATGGTAAAACATCGCAGTTTCCAACATCTGATATGTTCTTCGTGTTCTATTGGGAATCAAATATGGGTTTAAGAGATTTGCAAGTCGTTGCATCCTGTTTATATTTACATTTTACACAGTGTCCCAACTTTTTTTGGAATTGAGATTGTGCAACAAACTGGCTTCTAACTCCCGTATGTTTTCAGTTTAGAATACAAAGTGTCAAATCTTACGTTGCAGAGCCACATGCTTTATAGGCTGCAGATATAAATGTGTCTTGATGGGTTAAATTCCAGAGGAAAGTATCTCTTCAGTCACTGGACTGAGCCCATCAATGACAGCTAGGTTGTCTCTTAGCGTTTCTTTAACTTCACAGATTCCACATTTTTCACGTTCCTTTCCACTTCCGGCTTGTAATTAAAAAAAAAAAAAAAATCCTTCTGTTTCTCAGATGAAGAGCAGCAGCGGGAGCGTGAACGTCTGGAGAGGCAGATTCAACATCTGCTAGTGTCTAGCGAGGAATGTCAGCGGAGACGGGAGCTGCTGGAGCAGGCCCTGGCTTCGGCGAAGGGCCGCAACCGGCAGCTGGAGGAAGAACTGATGAGGAAACGGGCCTACGTGAAGAAAGTGGAGCGGTTGCAGAGCGCGCTGGCTCAGCTGCAGGCAGCGTGCGAGAAGAGGGAGGTGCTGGAGCTGCGGCTGCGCACTCGGCTGGAGCAGGAACTGAAAAGCCTCAGGGCCCAACAGGTGAGGACATGAAAGGAACTTAGGTGTAAGCCATGTCCATAGTGTTCCTGCTAAAATGATAAGTAATTGCTTCCTTGCCAATCAACCACTCTGTTGTGTCTTCTTACTATCAGTCCCAGAACCAGCCAGATGACCTCACAGCTCCAGAACTGAGTTCATCCACATTGCAGCAGAAGTTACGGGAGAGGGAGGAGCGTGTTCTTGCCCTGGAAGCAGACATCACCAAGTGGGAGCAGAAGTACCTGGAGGAGAGCACCATGAGGCAGTTTGCTATGGATGTTGCAGCCACCGCTGCAGCACAAAGGTATGATGAAACAATGACCCGTGTCAAAGATGAAATATGTTGACTGGCTAGACTACCTTTTTTTTTTAAGGGATTAAGTTTATCAACAGCAGTTGATTTCTCTTTCAGAGACACAACCATCATCAATCACTCACCCAGGCACTCGCCAAGCAGCAGTTTCAACGAAGATCTGCCTTCATCGAGTCACAGACACCAGGAGATGGAGAATAGGTACTGATCGTTTTATTTTTGTTTTTCGTTGATGCCTGTTTGCACCACTGTGAATTCACTGTCTATTTCAATGTGTTTAGGATCCGTGTGCTTCACGCTCAGCTCCTAGAAAAGGATGCTGTGATCAAAGTCCTTCAGCAGCGCTCCAAGTTGGAGCAAGGCAAACTGGAGAAACAGGGGCTCCGTCCTGCCAGATCTGTCCCCACTATCAACACTGTGGCCTGCAGCACAGACAGAAATGGTGATTTGCTTTTCTTTTTAATCATTCATGTGTTACTGAGTGGTCTTGATTCTTCGAATGTGACGTGCTGCGAAGCAACAACTGGAAGAGCAGTGGCGTCGCTGGCAGCAGGAGCGACTCTTACATGCTACTCAAATAGACAACATGTTTTTAACTGGAATGCATATCATCTCTCACTCCAGAATAGCCGATCCAGAATAGTCATAGGAAGAGCAGATGTTCTGGGGTGTGTGATCGTGGATGCAAGTGGATAATGAAACAGCGTCCTCGCTTTGTCCTTGTTTGTAGGGAGGAGCTTCTCAGACGACCAGACAGGTGCTCCCGAGCTGAAAGCTCCATCCTTCGTCACATCCAAGGGTCCGAATTCAGACTCTAGCTCCCGAATGACGACGAAGCCACACAAGAGCTGGGGGTCACCGCAGAGCCTGGCAAGCTAAAGGCATCTGAGGTTGTCTCATCAGCTGCCACAGGTGGGTTTTTTTTTGTTTTGTGGAGCACCTGACAGTCCAATCACTCCTCAGCCAACTGACTAGCTCATTTTAAGAGATCTTTTCATTACTGTTCAAAGCACAACTGGACCTAAATGATAAAATGAAAACACAGGCTATGTGGAACTTTGCTAAATGGCCAGTATTTTGATATCAAGTTTCTGAATTTGCTCATTTTATCTTGTAGATACCTCGGAGGAACCGAAGGCGCCGTTCAAGATGCTGAAGAGCATCAACAGCTCAGACTCAGAGGCAATTGAAATCCTTATTTGAGCACTCGCTGAAGCTCGTGTGATGGAACGGTGACAGAAACGTTTGCCTGAGGCAGTAAAGACCTCAGTCGATGTCTGGTTCTAAACAGCGTGCAGAGTCCAGAGTGTTGCGCCGTTTGCTGAGGAGAGCTGAGCTTTCCTTCAACCACTTCTGCACATTTCACAAGTGGATAGTGGGAAATCTCCACGGTACCTGGACAGTGATGGGAACTGGGCTGCTGTTTGTCAATGTTGTTTGTATTTATATTCAAAAATGCTGCTCTATTGTGATAACTTTTCTGTTTTAAAGTTAGTGTGCTTCACTTTTTAAATTAAATATAAATAACTCATGTTTAATTAGTCAATGTTTTACTGATTTTTATGTTGAACTGTAGCATCCCTGTTACCACATCCTCTTAAACTAATGGGAATATTTATAAGGAAACTCAGAATGAGCATGCTCTATGTTTTAATGTAATCTTTGAGGGTTAGTCTGTTTCAAAAAACAGCTCAAACTTAGATTAACAGTTGCTCCTCTAAAATACATTTGGCTGCCTTGCTCACAGCTCAGTGGAGGATTAGGAAACTTCCTTTTGAATGCGCAGCTTGCAGGACGTCCACTTGTTTCGCTCTTAAAAAAGCCTGCGAGGATTGACAACGTTTCACTGGGGTCCACTTTTCCATATCCAGGCTTAATGTTTGGGGCCTCAAATGGCTACTGCCTAACATGTCGCTCCCCTCTGATGACACACTAAAGCGAATCTTCTCACATTCCTCGCCGAGGGAATGCTCCAGTAAAAGAAAAAGGCTATCTAAAGTTTGACCCCTCTGCCTTGTTAAAATGGCGAGCATTCTCAGCATGATTCCTTCTCTAAGGCTGGTCAGTTCCTCTGAGCCATGGTAGCTGGTCTTACCATAAGCATAAATACGCTCCACTATAATTGGCCTGCATTTGCGACACTATTCGTTGTCTCCATCACTGTGTTATATTCAGCTGTGTTTCTCCGTTGCTCAACTATTTCTGAGGAGACCATATGCTTAACATGGAATTTTCTATTTATTTCTCTTTGCTTAATGCAGGATAACTGAACACTGCTGAATGTAGACTACTGTTTTCCAGGAATGTGCTTTGTATTTAACTGGAATGTGCTTGGATTTGCTCTGCTCTTTAGGGATGAAGGCTGCTGAAATTCACCATCAGTGGACTTTAGATGAAACTCATGTACTATCATCCAGTTATTTTTTTATTCTGTTGACAGAGTTTTCCAAGGGGAGTATTTTGTAAAGAACATAAATGGCTTGTAGAATCTAACATTCTCGTTCAGATATCATGTTTTCCACCACAGTGCATTTGCTGGTCAATGCCATGTCTTCGTTTGAGTCACTGTCAGTCACTTATGTTTGGAATGTTATTTACACGAATGGCTAATTGAAGCAAGATAAGTTAATATATTTTTGTTTGTTTGTTTTTCAGTTATATATCTGTAATTGTTTTGCCTTCTGGTGCCAAAGATGTACTCTACGTTTAAGTTATAAGTGATGACAAATACAAAAGGCTCTGTTAAGGTGCCTTGCTTCAGCAGGTTGACCCTATTTGATGTTGCTGTGAACTTTTGTAAAGGAAACATTTGTATGTATGCCTTAACATTTCACAATAATAGATTAAAAATCTTAATATATGTCCAAAAGGGGATCTCTTCCTTTTTTCTTCTTTTTTTTCTCATATAGTGGTGTGTGTGAACCTGAACTCCAAGCACAGCACGACATCCTTGGACCTCCTACAGGTCTAGATCAGTCTAAGACTTCCATCCAAGCCCCCCCCCCCCCCCCCCCCCTTCATTTCCTTAACACCACCTTTCAGTTGTACTCCTCCTTGCTCAGTAGGAGATTTAATGTGATGTGATAAAACTGACACAGCAGGATGTAAAAAGTAGTTTTAGTACTCTATATTATATGAATAAAGAACATCTACTCTAATATATATGAATCAAATGATATGAGACAAATACTGAAGAAATTAATGCAACAGACTTGACTTTTCAGATTGATATTTGATTTGAATCAGGTTGATAAAAGTTCACCCTCATTATCATAACTAAAGGATAAATGAGCTCCGACTTGGTGTGACAACAGGAAAGTAGCAAAAAGAAAACAAAATGGAGGGAGCTCACCTGACAGCAGAAATGAACAAATTTGCCGGTACCCTTGCAGATAATTGAAACAATCCTTTATTCTACTTAAAAAGAGATTAATTTTAAAGTAATTGTCTGATGTATATCAGTGTTTCTTTAGTATGTGACAGAGTAAATAATTTAAAGAGTGATAAGAAAGTTTTGTTCACAAGGATAGTCGAACATAGCTTGGATAGATTTTTTTTGGTACCCCTAAAAATGATAATAAATCATTACATTAGAGTTGTTTAACCTTAACTGGGATCACAAGTGTCTTTTCATCAGATGAGCACAGACAAGATAAAAGTTGTAAAACCTCTAAGCTGCTTCTTTTTCCTGTGACTACCACGTGTCATAAAGATGCAAATGATAGAAAAACACTAGAAAACACAAGACTTTCAAGCTGAACCCTGAAGGTAAGTGACTGTCTGATCACAGAAATGTAATTTACTAAAATGTGACAAATCATTTTGTCAAATCATTACAACATTTCTGGGAAAAATGTCCTTTGAACCCATAATGAAACTGGAGCTTTTTGATGAGTAATGTCAACTTTATGATGTCAAGGTTTCAAAGAAAAGAGCATCATGGCTGCAGTGATACGCAGAGGGAACTTGGTTTTGTTTTGGTGCTAGATTGCTGCATCTGGTTTGAGGGATCTTGAATTTGTGCAGGGCACACTGAAGTCTCAAAACATCCTGGTGCCAAACATACTGCCCAGCTTAACCCCAGTCACAGGTCATGGATCCTCCAACGGGATAATGACTTAGAACATACAGCTAAAAGCAGCCAAGTAGACTTGTAAAGAACTTGGGATATTCTTAAATGGCCCTATATCTTAACTCAGGTAAACATCATCAACATATGGAAAGATGGGAAAAATACAACGTGAATAAGGCACCCTTCAAACCTGAGACAGACAAAACAGTTTTCTCAGGAGAAGCAGGCTAAAATACCCGTTAGGCACATGCAGAAGCATTGGATTACTAGTTGGTAGTGACTGCTGCTCATGTTCCAGCAACAAAATATGAAGTTAAGGATTCCATCACTTTTGTCCATGTCTTTTTTATTTGTTTTAGGCAAAATAATAAGCTGAATCAAAAGCAAAGTCAGATTTGTTTTAAATAAATAATGATGGATGACATTCACTTTGTCAGTTTCAAGTTATTTCAGACAAACTTGGGTTTTTTTCCTCTATTTTTTTCTTTCCAACAAAATTGTCCACTTGTGTAAGTAAGTACCATTACACAGCCAGCTAGAGTTTCCAGTTTTGACTCAGTCTGACACGATAATTCCAGACTTTGTAACGCGAGGCCCGTTCAACTGGAGAAAGGCTGTTTAGATTCCATGTTCAGTTTTATATATGAAGGAATGTGCTCTTTTTATCTCAAAAGTTGCTCTTCATTGACAGTCTCTAATCTCTCAGAGGCTCTTTGAGAGTAGGAGAACTCATATTTCCATCAAACATTGAGAAAGGAGGGTGGAGTCAGAGAGACTTTTTTCCAGTCTCCTGAAGTAGCTTCCTAATGACATGAGTGACACTTTCACGATGGAGACAGAACAGTTTGCACAGACATTTTGCAAACTGAAGTTCGTCCAGTGACGGACTGGAGTTTATCTTTTTCCCACTTGCTGAGGCAGGATTGAAGTGGCTGTGGATGATGGATGGAAGTCAAGTTCATCACTAACCCTAACCCTCATTTGAAAAGTTTCAAAACAATCCGTACTTGGCAGTTTGAAAATAGGCTTCTTGAGTTGAATATCTGTTTGCAGCAAGTCTTAAAAGTGACAGAACCCTCAAATCTCTCTGATTTCTCTTTTAAATGGAGCATCTAATGACTTGGTTGAATTAAACTACTTCACTGCAGCATTATGGGTACGCAGAAAGATAAGGCCTAGAATGAAGAAAATGTTTTTTTTCTTCACAAACAAAAGTATTCTGACTATTTGAATCTCAGTAACATAAGTTCATTACATATTTTAAAAACCCACAGTCAATGTAGAACATGGAGATGAGGCATATTCAACCAAACTCATACCAGAAGCCTTTGATAAGCACTTGCTGTGTTTCCTCTGGTCACAATGTCTTTACAGGACAATAATGACTGCATGGACATCATATTGTTTTATTTTCTATTTATGAGTCAAAGTCTCTCATATATGTCCGTTCTCATATATATCCAAAGGGTTTAAACTGTGAAACTTCCTCGATCAACTTTGACTTTTCAACGTAAATATTTTTGCCTTCCTTGTTCCCCTACCAAGCTTGGAATGACATTCCACAGATGCCACACATTTTCCTCCTGCTGTCTTTTCTTGTACCCAAGTGCCACTTTTCTCATCTGGGGAAAGCTTCAGTAATAAATCTCCATCTGTTGACTACCATTTTCAGCAGGGACACATGTGGCACCACGGTGTCTGTGATTTACCAGTATTTTGGTCCCATCTGTGTTCATGCAGATCACGTTTCAGATATTTCGCCCTGCCTCTGATGTCAGTTCATGTCAGACACAAGCCCCCACCTAACTGTGAGCGACGTGAAGGGGGCCCTGAGGGGGAAAGGTTAGGATTATGTGACTCCAGCATTGCCAAGTTTGAGCTGCCTCACAGACTTAGATTCATTCCTGATGGAATTTCAGGTGTCTAAACTCTTCACCATGCAGTCAGGATGATGAAAAACTCAACCCACGCTTACGCATTGCATGTACGTCTTGACATTTTCTTAAATTACTGAGACCGCTCACAGGTCAGATGCATTTGTCATCATTAGTTCATCACTGGCACATGTGAGTGGTTCTCCCTTGACCACAAAATCCGTCACGTGGGTCAAGAACAGATGTCAGTGACGTGAGCTTGTTCTGAATTTGCATGTGGATGAATTAGGGTTCTGTATATGGTCAGCTAACTACAAAATGATGCGAATGTGACTTTTTTTGTCATAATGATATAAAAACTATGCTTTTTTGGTTTTTAAGCTTAAAACTTGATTTAGGATGTAGATTAAAACATAAATACTATCAATATTTCTGGCACAAATGAAGGGCTGCGGATAGCTGAAAATCAACCTTTTGAAGGCTCTTTCTAAAGCGTGTGTGCAATAATGGGAAAATAACTCTGCAGTTCTTTGTTTTGCCTTAATTTCCATGGAGATTCCAAAACTTCCTGCCTTCTGCAGTTATGGAATTTGCCCCCACCTTTTCCACATAAATCAGAGCTCTGTTTTCTAATTTTAGGGTTGTTACTGAAAGGATGCAGCTCTCATAAAATGGGGTACTTGCTGCACATTTTTAGTTCTGTTTCAGCTTTAACGTTACAGCATATGGCTTATAAGCCAAAAGTAAAAGAAAGAATTTGGGGAGAGCAGTACAGTTATTGACACTGTCCCCTCACAGCCAGAGGATTCCAGCAGCTGTCAGCGAGCTGTGGTCCTTACGCATAGAGCGTTTGCATATTTTCTCCGTGTTTGCGTCAGTCTAAATCTGTAATTGTTGTGACCCTTGTGGAAGACTAGCGACCTGTCCATGCTCGACCTCTGCTGGAACAGGTCAAAACTCATTAGCACGCCAGTTTTCAGTGTGTCAGAAAGGAAACCAGAACACTTATCTAGGACAGACTAGGTATTTTTTTGCATGTGTGTCTTCTCTCTGCTCAATTCCATTCAAGGAAAGCCTCATGTGGTCTTTAGTGAAGTATGCGTAAATATGGTGACTGTCGATGGACACCTGTGACACATGGGGGTTGGGTCACATGTCTGAGATGGACAGCTAAGTATGCATTAGCACATTTCTGGCTACAAATGTTGATTAACTACATTTTCTCCAGAATGATTTGTTGTGACAATGTGCCTTTTTATGTTGTCATTCAGAAATAAGGAAATGATTGAAGCTTAATTGTAGCTAGAAAAAAAAGATGTCAAAGAATTCATGGAAAGAATGAAATAAAACTGAAATATATCAGACACAACAATCCTGACAATGCGATTAACTGGAAAATTAATGTATCAGTAGTTTACGTCTTACAGATGTTTCTCACACGTGCCTCTTTTCATTCACACAGTCCTCATCTTGCAGACTTTTATGATTCAGTTCAGTCACATTCAGTTCAGAAATACTTCCCCAAATACAAATTCTGCAATTACAGCCAGTCAGATTATCAGTGTTATAATGTCACAGCTGAGTAACTGAGGAAATTACATCTTCCTCTATCACTTCAATGAAGTTGTAGCAGTTTATTACCTAGTAACGAATATTTTGCCTGGAAACTGAAAAGGGATACAGGCATATGACAGCAGCCGTCATGACTATTTGTCTGGTTAAAGTTTGGGTATACCGCTGATTTGCAGTGAATCAAGGCAGCACAACCCGGATAGACTGACTCACTGTGTGAGAGGAGTGAAGAGATGAGTCAAGGGTGTCTGGAGCAGTACCCACAGAGGTATAGGCAATTATCTTCAGACTACAAGAAAACAATGGCACAAAGTCAGTCATGAATGTCAGGCTCTGAATGGGAAACAATAAACAGAAATCATTAAGACGTAGAAATGAATGAATTCAAACTAAGGTGGTTTCATCGCACCTCACAAGTTTGAGATTCAAAAGAAATGCATGAAGAGTCGTGAAAATGTCATTTTAACTTTCTCACGTCGTCACTTCTCAGTGAAAATGAATTCCATGGAATCTGCATCTCATGACAACCCACGTCATTTTCTTAACAAGTAAGCAATAACATCCAAAGAATGACAGTCATGAGGGTTTCACAAGCTCCACGCTAAAGCAACATACCAACAGGTGTATGTCTGTGAGTGAGCGAGGCCGGGGAATTTACTGGGCATGCTTCAGCCTGCAGGAATGCTTTATACAATCCTTCATAGCCCACATGTATGTAGATGACGGCCTGCTTAACGAGTACTGAGGGATTATAGACTGAATAGTATTCACAGAGGTGCTGAAAGATAAATCATGACAACGTATTTGTGAATCTTCATTGATACCTGAGCAATTGCAGAACTTGACCTTATTTTACTCAAAGTTTTTGTGAGGATGTACTTGGCGAGCTAACATATCTGCAAAATCAAAACTTAAATGCTGAGGTTTAGCTGGTATGCTGGATGCTTGTATTTAATACTTAGAACTAACACTTTGCTTTATGAGAATTTGCTTAGTTTTTTAGTGGTTTTGTGACACTCAGACAGTTAGACAGTAAAAAGTTTTGTTTTGTCCCCACTGTGGTGCTAATTGTCATAATAGGCCAGCGTTGCCAAAGTGATTCTAGTCAGGGACTATGAACGTGATGAGTAGACTGGGATTTCATCTTTGATTTTTAACTGGGTGACATGCATATTGTAGCGTCTAAGACTAAAATATGTCAAACATCGAGTCACAAACACAAAACTGTCAATGTTTTTTTTATGATTTGATCTTTTGTTGGATGACATGATAGCAAGTGTTGAGGTATTTCTTCAGTCATTTTGCGCTGGCACATAAAAACATGGACTACGTAAAAAAGTAATTTATTATATTTGATGTTTCATGCAGCCGAGAATGTCCATTTTTTGAAATATCTGCTGGTAGTCGGCTTCAAAGAAAAAACAACCAAAGCATCACAGTGTCTGTATCCATTTATGTTATCATATGAAACTGTACTTACTACCTTAATGTTCACACACAAGTGCAACTTGTCTACTTCACTACAGCAGTGTGCTGTGGCATTTATGTGGCAACTCTCTTGATTACATGCAGTCTGTGTTGCTAAGTTAAAAGTCACAAGTATTAAAATGAAAGTCTCAGATGACATCAACAAATGCACAAGAATTCATGCTAAGGGCAACATAAATATATGCATGCAAGTGACAAATGTCTCTTTCTACAATACTATAAATCATATGTCTTTAAGACTGAGCATTGCAAAGATGCTTTGTTATTGAAGGCAATTAGTATTTCTCCAGCACTCTCTCAAGCACTGCTAACATGTTTTGTATACAGTTAAGCACACTGAACATACTTCTGAACATAAATTCTGTCTTACTGGTGACATTTCTAGAGCTATAATCTCAAAGTTAGCATATTCATCCTGAACCCCCTAGATATCCTTTAGTAGAAACAGGTAACAGTATACTACAAAGTCTTTAGGATCTTTTACTCTAAAGGAGTATATTAGACCTCTAGATCCAAGACAAGAGCACAACAAAATGGGTCAAGTGTTAATCATTTTTTTTAATTATCTTTATAAACTAGAGCCTTTGCTCATTTACTTCTGAACGTCTCTATGATTGACTGCTGCCCTCTGGTGTTTCAGTGATGGTACTACAGTTGCTGCACCAGGAAACTGTTTTGGCCTGGAGGCTTTTATGGCTTCAGTAAAAACAACATATGTAGCAGTGCACTACACTGAATAGCTTAGCAGTTTGGTAAAAATGTGAAATATCATTTTAATTTATGATAGCTATATGGTTCACTGTGCCAGCATGAAATGACTGACTCTAACGGTGTATAGCCATTGTCAATGCCTTGAATTAAGGCAATGATTGGGTTGAGGATTGATAATGATTCAGGAATAGATAACAATCATTTTCCAGAATTGTATTGGAGTGGATTTCAACCATTTAAAAGCAGTGAAATTATTCTTAGTTGCAGTGAATCTATGAAAAAAAAAACTGAAAAAAAAAAGGTTGAAGGGTGTTTTTTTTTTGCTGATGAACATGAAACAGTATAGTAAAGTCAATTTGATGGTGAACTGCAAATGTGCAAGTCTGTGGTAGAATGTAGGTGGTTGCAAAGAAACTGATGTTTGCCTTCTAAGCATCTCATTACAAATGAAGTAAAGGAAGTGTTATTTAAAATTACTGACCGTATATCCCTGCAATATTTTTCTACAAAGATATAGAAACAACTTAAATGTGGACTGTTCATTCTGCAAAATGGCTCCAGAAGACACATTTCAGATTTTTTGTCCTTTGTCCTTTTCCTCTCGTTTTTGGCAAGATTTTGGTTACCTTCATCTCCAGATATATTGACCCAAAGTTTTCCCCCATCAAATGAAAATGTATCATTTGGATTATTTCTTTATACTTTTCTACCGAAGCAGGTAAATACTATGTCGTCAATTTTGATTTCACTATTTGTCAGATATCATACACTACACATAAATCACAGCTTTCTAATCACAAACCTTTCTTTTTAATGTTTGAAAATTAACATCTCTAAGTTAAATATTCCACAAACAAGAAAGCAATCAAGACCATGGACTTATGTATCCACAGCAGGAACTACAACTCCAATTCCAAAAAAGTTGGGACATTGTGTAAAATTTAAATAAAAACAGAATGCAATGATTTGCAAATCCCATAAACCCAATACAATACCCATAAAGAACATATCAGATGTTGAAACTGAGACAATCTTACCATTTAGTGGAAAATATTAGTGCATTTGGACTTTGATGGCAGCAACATCTCAGAAAAACTGGAACGGGGCAACAAAACACTGGAAAAGTAATTGCCACAAATCAAATACTAAATAGAGGAAGGTCATAAGTGACGCACGTTATCTTCGGGCCCGCGGGTGTCACTGCATTAAAAACAGGCATGATTCTCTCCTGGACTTCACTACATGGGCTCAGGAACACTTCCAGAAATCACTGTTTGTCATCACAGCTCACTGTACCATCCACAAACGCAAGTTAAAGCTGTTTCATGCAAAGAACAAGTCACATGTGAACATGATCCAGAAATACCATTGTCTTATCTGGGCCAAAGCTTATCTAAAATGGTCTGAGGCAAAATGGAAAACTGTTCTGTGGTCAGATTAATCAAAATTTGAAGTTTTTTTTTTTTTTCAAAACCATGGACACCATGTCCTGAAGACTAAAGAGGAGGAGCAGCTGTTATCAGTAGACAGTTCAACAGCCTGCATCTCTGATGGTACGGCGGTTTCATTAATGTCTATGATGTGGGCAGCTTACACATCTGGAAAGGCACGATCAATGATGAAGAGTACTTAGACATTTTAGAGCAGCATTTGGCAGCCCTCAGAGAATAATTACTTACTTCCTCTTCATCCTCTTCATCCCGTATGGGACATAAGGCTTCAATGAGCTCTATCAATCATATGTGGTCCTTGGCAGCATGTTGTGCATGTTGAGCTCCTGTACCACAGTTCTACACCAGATGTTTTTGGGTCTCCCAGGTTTTCTTTTGCCAGGGGGCGTCCACCTTAAGGCAACTCTTGGTATCTGGTTTTGTTCCATTCTTAACACATCTCCAAGCCACCTTAAGTGTCTTAGTGTGATGTCCTTTGGCAGCTGGTTTTCTTGTACAGTTGTTCATTGGATATGTTGTTTGTCTGAGACATCTGTCACGGAAGAGCTCAAGTCTCCTCATGTCTGTCCTGACCACCCACCAACACACGAACCATACAGCAGAACAGACTTGACAGTGAACAGACTTGACATTGCTGTTGTACAGCAGCATCTTTGTTTTGAGGCTGTATTGTTTAGACCTCCAGATGGAACAGAATTGGGAGAAGGTGCCCTGAGTATTTCTCTTATGTCCTTTTGCTGACAAGGCTGCCAAATTAAGTGAAGTCTTTCACAAACTCCAGTGGAGCTCCACTCACATATGTACTGGGGGTGGAGTTTATGTATATCACTTGACTTTTTGGAAGTGTTGCATATTGAGGGGGTTTGTTAAAAGGAGGGCAAAATCATCTGCAAAGTCAAGGTCTTCCACCTGAGATGACAGGGTCCATTGGATGTCCTCTGGATGTGTCTGCTGTTATGTTGGTTGTGATCCAGTCTATTGCAAGTAGGAAGAGGATGGGGAGATGATGCCACCCCTGTCTCACTCCAGACTGTCCTGGGAACCAGTCAGTAAGAGTGTTGCCCATAAAGGGACACAACACTCAAACTTTTCATAGAGGATGATGATTGATGATGGTAATTATATTGGGAGGAATTCCATTGTAGTGAAGTATCTTCCAGAGTGTTCTGATGGACACTGACAAAGGCTTTCTTGAAATCTACAAAATTGATATCCAGCGATGTGTTTCATTCCAACCACTGCTCTAGAATGTTTTGCAGTGAAAAGATCTGGTCTATACAATCTCTTCCTTTTCCTGCAGCCTGCTTGTTCTTGTCTGTGCCTGGTGTCAATAGCTGGCTCTCTCCTGTTGTCATCTGCTGTGAAGATGTTGGCAGGTTGTTCTGGTTCAGGGTGGTTGAGCGCTAATATTTTCTATAAAATGGAAAGAAAAGTGTCGGTTTTAATATCTGATATGTTATGTTCTATTGGAAATAAAATATGGACTTATGAATTTTACAAATCATTGCATTCTGTTTTTATTTAAATTTTACACAGCCCCCCAGCTTTTTTTGGAACTGGGGTTGCAATTTGCACTGCTTCCAGTTCTGTATGTATTGATATTTTGTCTTCTTTTGATAAGAACAATTCCTATGTCTAATGTCATTTTTGTGTTGTTTACACTCAATAAAGAGAGACAAAAAAAAAAGTTTGAGGTGGTTGGCTCGGGGGTATCCGGGGGTATCCGGGGGTAGCCTCAGTTGACCACGTGACTGTGCTGTTTGCCAGTGTCTCTCCTCTCTCTCTCCCCTCCCTTATGTTGGTTCAGAGCCAATGGCTCTGGGGGTTGGACCGACATAGTATTTTCAAAGCTCTGATTGGTCACCTATCTGACTGCGACTTCTCTGATTGGTGAAACAACCAAAGAACTCTGATTCTTCCTGAGCGTTCTTCCGGTTTATATGTTGGGGGGAAAAAAAAAAGAAACGAATGGAAAAAAAAATTGTAATCCACAGAGCGACCGTTGCTTAGTTGTTAAATGATACGGTAATGTCTGCACACACACAGGAACGCGTTTGTTTGCTTGTTTCCGATTGTGCAATTGCGTTCTTTAGAAAGTAGAAAGTTTAAAATGAAAAGTAGCGGCATCAGGTTAGCCACTGTAACGTTAGCATGCTGCTAGCAGAGATAGCCGGCTAACGAGATAGCATTTTAGTTTTGAGGTTACGGAACCAAAACAAGTGGCCACAGTGAACATTATATGAGTGAGTTGAGTTCGCGTGTGTTAATGTTGATGTCTGAAGATGAAAAGCTGTTAATGTGCTATTAACTTTACTAAGTATTTGGTATGCACCATTACAGTCGTCGATGGGTTTTGTCTTCTAATAGTGACTCAAGGGTGTATAATATACATTTACATGTAGGTGTAACCTGTGTATATTTATTTTGGCGACACCACAGGCTTAGCCTTATCGGCTTTCCTGGCTCCTTGGCTGGGTAGTAGGGATGATGTGCCAGCAGCTCTGTATTAGCTTGCTCTGTGTCCCCGCGCTGCCTGCTGAGTTAAACTGCAGGGCTTTAGTTGTTGTGGTCTTCCTGCAAAGGCTACGATCATTCATTCGCTTTAATATATTGAGCTGGTTTTTGTATTGTCAATTAATGTGGGATCTTAACATTATTTTCAGGTCTCTACGAAGTTGAAATGAGTTCACAGCAATTTCCCAGACACGGGCTTCCTGCTTCAAGTGGCGGAACACCTCAGATTCCTGCTACCACAAACCTGGTGCCTGTCAATCAACCATCAAATGCTCCAGGTAACCTGTTACTACTCCAGTCACTCTTATGATACTTGATATGAGATGAAAAGGGTATCTGCATATGTTAAATGGAACATTTTTTTCCATCAGCTGGTGCAGATGGAGAAGGCAGTCGTGATGCTGACCACGGTCAGCAGGATCATCCCCCTGCAGGAGGTGGTGGTACCTTGGCATTTAGAGATGACAAACAGGAGACCATGGTGGTCAGACCTTACCCCCAAGTACAGACGCACGGGCAGCCACAAGCTGCTCCCCAAACCGTCTCCATTCAACCTGGAACATCTGTGACTGTACCAACTCCCTCTGTCCACCTCCCACAGGGCCAGTCTGCAGTCCTCACAGATGGACAGATGAAGGTGAAAATCTCTTAAAATTCTCTAAACTTTGAATAATACTGCTTTTAAACTGTGGTATTGTGTCACCATGTCCAAAGCAGAACAAAAGTCTTCACAAAATGAACATAATTTATTAATATGCTCGTTGGCTGAGTTTTAAAGCTTTCTGTGTTTGAAACAATAAATTGTCTCAGAACTATTCTGGGACTTTGAATCTTTAGGTAACATGCTATTCAGTTTCATTTCATACGCTCAGAATTCAATTCAAAACAA
Source organism: Hirundichthys speculiger (assembly GCA_018398805.1). Lineage (NCBI taxonomy): Eukaryota > Metazoa > Chordata > Actinopteri > Beloniformes > Exocoetidae > Hirundichthys > Hirundichthys speculiger. Next base: position 626,793 of record JAGFBZ010001902.1, read on the forward strand.
ATTAATTCAGTACAGAAACCTTTATAATTTTAGAATCTGCCCAAGTCCCTGGTTAAGTATACTTAAAACCAAAGCAGATTAGGAGTGGATTCAAATTTAGAGGAATGTTATTTGCCAAAAAATTATATCTACAGATACCAGGACAAGTTCTGTTATATAATATGAACCTTAATCCAGTAGCTCCCTTTATTTTTCAATATAATATAGTTTAATGTCCATCCATAATGGTATGAGTTCTTGAAAGAAAAAAATAAAAATTTAAATCCTATCTTTTTTTTGGGAGGGACAGGGGATTCATCCTGTTTAAGGTCAGGATCCCGTTACAACTGTCTTTAGGTATAACGCAGCACTTCACGCCAAGGACAGGTCACCAGTCAATCACAGCACAGCTCAGAGATAAACAGCAGTACACTATGGGAAATTACATGTTAATTTAAGTGATAAATAGTTGTATATCAGGTCAAATAGTTGCACTGCCACACTCATATTTTTGCAATAATGGTTTACACCCACACGTTCCCTCTTTTGCATACATTACATTTTAACATAACATTTTTTTTTTTAAATGGCAATTTATTTTAAAAGGACTTTTGAATTGTATGCTCAACATGGACATTTGTATTTGTCTTATACCTCTATTTAATAATAGAAAAAAGTCGACAGAAACATAACTGTCTGTTCTGTGTCCCATTTTTAGGCTGTCCTGAAGTCACCAATGCCAAGTCGTCTCATTGCTCCTGCACCAGCTTCCAACCAGGCTCATATTCCCATACCTCCCAAGGTGCCTAGTCACATTACTGTTACTTTAGAGAGCAGTATTGCTTCTACCCCATCTATCCCTGTGGCAACCATCAGTGGTCAGCAGGTAAGAGCACTGTACAATACCTGTTTATGCATTTTGAGTCTTTTTTTTCCCTCATTGATTATTTAAAGACCTGTGCTGCTTTGTCATTGTCTCAGGGTCACTCCAGCAACTTGCATCATCTGGTACCAGCTAACATTCAGATCATTAGGGGCCAAATTGGGGCTCCAGCAGTCCCTTCCCAGACTTTCACATCCCATTTACCTCGAGGTATGAATACTGGTTCTTCATACCTGGTTCTTCTTGAATGAGTGGTCTCCCGCTCATTTGCTGCAGTGTATTTTACTAGATCCCTATATTCTATATCCTGTAGGGGCTGCTGCAGCAGCTGTTATGTCCAGCTCCAAAACAGTGTTGCGGCCAGCCACTGGAGCAAGTGCAGGCCCTGGCCAGCCAACAGTGCAGCACATCATCCACCAGACAATTCAGGTGCTCTAAAGTACTTATTTGTTGAAGAAGTGTGATTATTTTGCGGTACACACAGAAGCATTTTGTGTAATACTATCATCCACCTCTGTTTTCAGTCCCGCCCTGCTGTAACAACCTCTACAGCTGTGCTTCCAACTGTGGTGGCCCCTATTTCAGCAACGAGAACTCAGTCCCCGGTTATCAGTCCTACAGTTACACACTCTGAGGTTTCACATGGGTAAGTTGTTGTTGCAGACACTGTTATGATCTTTTTGGTCAGTGTTTGCATAAATTTAATTTGAACGACTTTTGCACTCTAGAGTTCATGGGTCTTTGAGGGTAATGGGGTTGAGCTCTAAACCTTGTTCCTGTGCATGTTTTCTTCATATGATGGGTTCAGTAATTTAAATTTTGACTGTTTCAGGCGCCCGGCACTGACTATTCACCCCCCTCCTGCTACAGTGAGTATTCAGAGGCCTCAGACATCCCGTGACACGGCCACTCGGATCACTCTTCCATCACACCCTGCAATAGGAGCCCAAAAGCCCCAGCCTCCACATACCATGACTCAGGTTAATATTTTGCTCTGTAAAAACATAAACAAGTAGCTCTCTACAGTGACTATAAAAGTAAATCTTTCTTTCTTTCTTTTTCCAAATAGAAGCCCATTTTTAGTACTGTGACACCAGTAGCTGCAGCAACCGTGGCACCAATTGTTGCCACTAATACTGTGCCATCGACAACTGCAATAGGTATTGACTTTTTGCACATTAATTCTGCATTAGTGGGTCACAAATCTTCCACTGTCAATGCCATTATAATGAAATGCAGTTTCAGAGTTTCACAGTGAGATTCCTTTTCCTTCCTTTAATGCTAGGTACTGTGCCACATACTCAAATGACCAGTAGCACTATTGTCACCATGACAATGGCATCACACTCTTCTCATGCTACAGCAGTGACCACCTCTACCATCCCTGTTGGTAAGTTTTCTTATTTGACTCACTTATTTCAAAACTAGCTTGGGATTCTAATATTTATTGTTATTATTGTTGATTTATTATTGTTAACTTGTTGATTCACATTTTACGCGTATAGTTTATGTACTTAGCCGGTGTTGTCGTTCACAGCCAAGGTGGTCCCTCAGCCCATTGCCCATTCTTCACCACGAGTTCAGCCTGACTACCCAGGAGAAAGAACCAATCTTATCCCCATCCCAGGTCACAGGTCTTCCCCTAACCCTGTTACCATGGAAACCAGGAGTGATAACAGGTGAGCGCCAATGTTATGTAATGTTAATGTTGGTTCATTTCATATACTGTACATTTGATAACATTGTGTTGATTTTTCATTGTTTTGCAGGCCCTCTGTACCAGTTCAGTTCCAGTATTTCCTACCAGCATACTCCTCATCATACCCACTGACACACACTTACACCCCCATCAGCAGCTCAGTCTCCACCATCCGCCAGTATCCAGGTAACCACTAACCAGTTTTGTTGTACTCTCAAGCACTGTTAATTTTTTTATTACTAACTGGTCTAGTGTCATGTTAATTTGTGAAAGTAGGGTTTTAAAAAAAAAAAAAAAAAAAATTCATTTTTTTCTTTTCTAAGTCACCCCTCAAGCTCCAAGTTCAGCCCTGCCCACACAGGCTGGAGTGGGCGTGGCTACCACTGTCCACCTAAACCACATGCAGCTGATGGCAGTGGATCGGATTGGTTTGTCATCTGCACAAATCAGCACCCAGGGCATCCAACCAGCACCAATAGCTGCGCAGGGCATACAGCCTGCACAGATAGGAGTCCAGGGCCTGCACACGTCTGGGTCCATCACAACACAAGGAATACAACAGGCCCCGATAGTCACACAGCAGCAACAACAACCGCAGTCTGAGGCAAAACCTGGTAGCTACTGAATTAATGTTTCCCTCTTAAAAGCCCTGTTTCCTTAAACATTTAACTGTGTTGTAGTCTTTTGGTAATGCATGTTTTATTTTATCCAGGAGTTGTATTGGCTGATGGGTTCGTGGCGAGCCCCATAAGCAGCACTTTCAGTACAACACAGCCGGTAGCTACCATGGTGCAGGCCCACACTCAGGGAGGAGTAGGAGGAGCTCCCACACTGGTTTCCTCCCCACGACCCAGCATTCTCCGCAAGAAGCCTGCTAATGAAACGTAAGTGTAACCTGAGTATGCAAAAAATTGCCACATCCTTCTTGCAAAATTATTACATTTTCTTGCATACTAAGGCCTGCTTGCTTCAGATCTAAACTTCTCAACATTGTTTTTTTTTTTTCAAAAGCAAAACAAAACAGAAGAATCCTGCAGTTTTTGTAATAGTCTTGAAAAGAAACAGTTCTGTAGGTTTCTTTTAGATGAACACCCAGATCTGTTGCTTGACTTCAACAATTTCAAGTCATGTGCCTTTGCTGTACCTCAGGCTTGGAAGTTGAGTCTGAGACTCTTTAGTTCTTACTTTTTGCCCTGCTTCCAGAAGCAATTTCTCATCAGCAGTTGTATAGCTGATTTAACAGAAGAAAAAATAATTAGCTAACAATGCTTTAATCTTAATGTTGTTAAAAATGTTAAACATGAATGTTAAAACTTAAAACAAAATTCAGGAATGGAGAAACAGGAGGAATCTCTAACCCTAACCCTCCCAAGTTGGTTGCTCCTTCTAATACTGACTCAGGGGTAACAGCTTGACTCCTCTTTCACCCTCTGCACCCTGCACATTAAGAGATTAGTGCCCTCTTGAACAGACTGTTTGTTTGAAATGGGCCCTCTATACAAGGATGGTTGTTAAAATTAAAATGTCCAAATGATCTCTGTTATACACCTACAGAGGCTCCAACAGGATGGTGAAACAGTTTCTTTCCATAAGTAACCCCCTGTCTGTCTTGGTGTTTCAGGTGTGTTCGTAAGAGCCTGATCCTGCCCAGCCCAGCGAGTCCAGCAGTGGGAGAATTGAGAGTGGTGTGAGAGGAGCAGGATCTCCCCGACCTGCAGGGTGAGTGTGTCACATCGAGTCCATGCATGTTTTCATCCTGTTCTGCTGTGAAATCATCAACTGACACCGTTGACTCCTTTATCAGTGTAAAACCCAAAGCTGAGGTGCACATGGCAGTGGCCCCTCCAGTCATGGCCACAGTTGAAGCATTGCCTGTTCAGGGAGGAGAGCAGCAGAATGTGACCTCAAATCCCCAACACCTGGCCCAAGCCATCCCAGCGGTGCTCGCCACACCTGGGCCCGTGCCTCCCTCCCAGGCCTCCACTGTTCTCTCATCCCTACCTGCAGCCATGGCTGTGACACCCCCTGTTCCCGCTTCAATGGCTAACACCGTGGCCTCCCCCACTCAGCCCGCAGCCAGCAGTACTGCAGCCTGTGCAGCCAGCTCTACCTGCTCTGATGTTAAAATCAAGCAGGAGGCGGAGACAATGGACACTTCTCAGCCAGGTAAGCTGCTCGCTTATCTTCCACACGTTATCAGTAATCTGATCAGAAAATTATGAGTCACAAATGGATAATGTGTGTTTTCCCACAGATGCAAATGCAAATATGTCATCAGCACAGACCCTCCCCACCCAGGCCTCCACACTGAATCCTCCTGCGATGGGAGATCTGATTCCTGGTGCTTCTCCCAGGAAGAAGCCCCGTAAACAGCAGCATGTCATCTCAACGGAGGAAAGTGAAATGGTTGAAACCAACAGCACAGATGAAGAGAAGGCCCCAGGCAGGCCCATCACTGGCAGGGCAGAGCGACGTGAATCTCCACCAAGGGAATATGTTGGTATGTTTTCGATAATTATTGTAACAATCACAATGATGGGTGCCGTCGGCTCTGCCCCTGGTTTAATTGTGTTTTTGTCTTGAAGATGAAGAAGGAGTGCGATATGTGCCTGTCAGGCCTCGGCCACCTGTTACCCTTTTGCGGCACTACCGTAACCCTTGGAAAGCTGCATACCATCACTTCCAGAGGTACAGCGACATTCGGGTAAAAGGTGAGAATTATATATAGGTAAATGCATGTATAGTTTAAAAAATATATCGGCATTCTCAAGTAGCAGCTTGTTTTCTCTGTCAGAGGAGAAGAAGGGCACCTTGCAGGATATGGCCAATCAAAGAGGAGTCGCATGTAGAGCACAAGGCTGGAAAATTCACTTGTGTGCTGCTCAACTCAGACAGTTGGTGAGTGCTGAATCCACTCAAATAAAAATAAAAAAAACCAACAATGATAATATATATATTTTTTATATTTGATCCAAAAAAAGAGAGAGAGAGAACACCCGAGGAATAATGGATATCGTGATTGGTTATAGGTTTACCAACACAAAATGCCATGTAGCTATTATATTGGCATCCATCTGATTAATGAAACTTCATACAGTAGTTGCAAGAAGTGGTTTTGACATTTTTTGGGGGAATACTATGTTTTCAAAACTCATTACTCATAAAATATTGTCTGGTCTTTAAGTGAAAAATATCAACAGCGACACTCAGACTTCTTAAATATTTTAAAGGAATTCTGCTAATTGTTCACCACCTTGTATAGAATATTGTAAATTCATTAAAAAGTGCATAATGGAGCATTTTTACAGCTGTAATTTTATGCTTCCCCAGCTCCCCTCTCCTGAATTGGAGCTCTTGACTTGAAGTAGCTTATGTGGAAGTTATTAGTACAGGAGTTGCATACTTTTTAAATTATTTATTTATTTTAAGAATTTGCACCGTTGGTGATTACTCGGTGTGTTAAAAAAAGACATTGTCAGTAATTATGATATTGATGAAAATGGAACTCAGTTTGAGTACTTTTCCTGCAAATGAATATTAGAGTACAAAATGTAATTAATAAAATCGCTTTAGATTGTCTAAGGAAATGGACTGAGTGTTGTTATTTATTCAACTATGTAATGTTTCTTCAGCAATATGTTCTATTTATGTGCTGGAAAATATTTAGCGTTTACCGTTATTGCTTTTTCCCATTTTGTAGTCAAGTTTGGAGCATGATGTGTACAGTCGCCTCTCCACTCTCCAAGAGGGCCTAATTCCAAAGAAGAGGGCAGGCGCAGATGATGACCTTCACAGACTCAACGAGCTCATACAGGTATTTTGGTTACTGCAGGTGGGAGCTTAAGATTTAAGTTTCAGAGGTTTGAACATACTCTGAATATAAAGAGCCCCACCCACTGTGAACACATCTGAAAATCTGGGTTGTTTTATATCTATAGTGTAGAGTTTTAAAAACCTAGAACATTAAATCCACAAGAGCCAACAACCTGAAAGTGTTCTGCTGGAGATGATGGTTCCAGAGGGTTTGAGAGACGCAGAGAGGCATCATGTGCAAAGTGACACTAAAGGGGAAGTAAGGAAACAAATAAGAAAAAGCTTCAATGCTGACTTTAAGGTTGATGGTGTGTATGCTGCAGGGTTGATGCCAAGCAGTGACAATATAGATAATACACAGTGGAAAAAAGAAATAAGGGACTGTCCATCACTAGACCTATTACTCATGTCAAAGTCTTGGAAATCACCAGAATTCAGAGTTTTTAAGGTTACTCTTGACTATTGCACCAGGGGAGTGTAAAGCCACCTGGTGCAGATGAATGTTGTAATGCAACATTCAGGCCAAGTCTCATCAGTGGCAAATTTAGGATTTTTTTCTTGTTAAGGGGCCCCATATATCTCACCGAGGGGCCAAGGTTTTGTCCATCATCCTTGCAAGTGTATATCTATATCACCAGTCATACCTTGTTCACTTTGTTATTAAATAAATGATATATAAATAGAGAAATGTTTGACAGTACAAGCCATCACTAATTCTTATTATTTTACATTCATCTTACTGTGCAGAGAGAAAATGTTCAATACACAGAGAGACTGACTCACCAGCTCTGTGGCCCTGAGACTTCAGAAAGAAGCTTCTGTTTTCATCACCGTGTCATTAAATCATTGAAATACCTGAAATAAATGCCTCAAAGCTGGATCACAAGTTTACTTATTAACACAAGATGGTATTACCTGGTGCTGATACTTTTTTTTTTTTTTTTTTTTATTGTTTTTTTTTTTTACTCCAAAAGATATCTTGAAAAAGTGGGGGTCGTCTTACATTCAAACCTTAACTGACATCCTGTATATCAAAACTGTCAAAAATGTCTTCCTGTTAATGAAAAACGAAGGTTCACTTACAGCACCTGGCTGAGAAAGCAAGTATAAATGTAATATACAGTCATAAACGTTAATGACAGATGACTGTGCCAAAAAATATTCCAAGTGGACTAAGTGGGTGACCACATGACCAAGTCATGTGGTCACCCACTGCAGCTTCTCCGTCTCTTGTTATAGTTGCTGATGAAATGGAGGAAGACGTGGTAAATGGTCCTTGGGGGGGGGGGGGGGGTGTTATGAAACGTTCTATAAAAAAATCTGCATGTATTAGGTGAATATCGTCTTCTTAAACTGGGATTATGCCGGACACATTGGTCACTGCACACAGTACTTGTGGTCCAGTACAGTGTTGTATCCAGGACGTATATGGGAGTCTGTGGTGCACCAGGAGCAGTTTTAATTCTAAACTGGAAGTGTCACCACTAAGAAAATGGCATCCCATAACTGAAATACACCAGATGGAGTTGAACAGGAACTACATTATTCATGTACAAACAGAACTGGACAGTTGAAGCTTATTTTTTGTTTTAAGGGATATTTAAAGTTTTGTAATGCTTGCAGTAATTGTTCCTCCTTGGGTTTTGATGGGTTGTACAGACGCCTATAGTGACAGAACTTCTTGCACACTCTCATCTGCAGATGGTCCTTCTTAAAGCATGTCACACAGAGCACAAAAGAGATTACAGAAACTAGGAGGTGCATTTCCAGCCAAAAAGTGTCCATCTTGCACTGCATCATGAGTTCAGTTTTGGCCACACCTCTGATCATAAAGTGGACTGGCAGGTGTGAAATAAGCTTAGACTTTCTGTTGGTGTCAACCGTTTCCCAAAACATGCACCTTTAAAAGTTTCAGAACGAACTGTATAACTGGCCTGACCTGAAATTAAGTTCTCAGCATTGACAATGGCTCATATGCATCCATAACTAATGGAAGTATTAATTATACTTTCACTTCTGTGCTTGACATCCTGCCTGCTGCCTATGGGTTTTTTATGAGGTCTGACAATTCTGATCTCTTTACTGTGAATGTCTAATTTCATTGTAGAATCTAAGTGCTTTTATGATTTTCTTTGACTATAAAGCAAGCACAAGAGTTTTTAGAGCCATCAATAGAAGTGCCACGTTCAAAACATTTTGTTCTATAAATATTTGATTATTAATTGATGAATAAGGTTTATAGGGTTGTTGTAACTAAAAAGTAAAGTTTGATTGTCAGATGTACAGCTGAGCATGTGAAAACAGCACCACTCTACACCAGAACTCATACACTGTCACTCAAATGTTCATTCATTCACCTGCTCATTCATTTGGACCGGTAAAGTCATGAAGACTTGTAAATATAATACTCAGAAAGTAAACAGATGAGTTCAAGCTCCGTTAAATAAAATCACATTCAGAGTAACAGTGTTTTAAAATGCTAGTTTGTGAAAAAAAAAAAAAAAACCCAACAGAATGAAGGGGAGCTGGTTGGGAATGACCCTCTATGGGGAAAAGAATGGCAGAAAGACAGTATTTTTTTTTTTTTTTATTTAAATGACGTTTTGATGTCAACAAATGTGCTTGTTTGTTTCCAGGGTAACATGCAGCGCTGTAAGCTGGTGATGGACCAAGTGACCGAGGCAAGAGACACGATGATGAAAGTTCTCGATCACAAGGAGAAAGTGTTGAAGCTGCTTAACAAGAACGGCGCCGTCAAGAAGTCCTCCAAGCTGAAGCGTAAAGAACGAGCATAAGTGTGACTTTCTCATCTGACAACCACCACTGTCCCCTTTCTGAAAGGGTGAAGCAGCTGCTCTTATTTTGGTGCTATGATTTGCTGCATACAATCACACGCACCCTCCCCAACTGCCTGAGTGGGCCCAGAGGAGGGACGGGGAGGCTTGGACGAGCTGAGAAGCCCATCAAGAACAGGCTCTTTCTAAAAACACAGTGCACAAATAGAACGTGGAGCATTTCAGCCTGCTTTTGTGTGGCCGACTGAATGACCATACCCCCACTTTTTTTTTTTTTAAAGATCCCTGAGGCCATTTTACAGACTTAGATTCTGCCTCTTCTTTTAGGACAGCAGGGAACGTGGCTCATTTTGTATCTCTGGCACTAAATGCAGGTGTGGTGAATCTGAAACTCGGCATGTCCTAAGAGAAGAATTTGATTATTGAATTGGAGTGAAGTGACTGACACGAGCTATTGAATGGAGTCATTTAGTCCTTTAGCAGACTGTGTATACAGAGTAATCTCAGTTGTGCTCTTTTCATCATTCTGTGCCTTCATTTTCATCAGTGTACATGAAAACATGAGTTGGACAAGAAAGTGAAAGCTCTTCCACATGTTAAACTAAAATATGTAATTCTTTTTTATTTTGTACTTCTGGCCTTTTTTTTTTCTTTTTTCCAAGTGATGTGACACTGTTCCCTATTATCAGCCACATGCTTAGAAATAATCAGTACTTCACTGGGTTGGAGTAAACAAGATAACCTGAATGGGGCAAGTTAAATTGAATTATTGTAGAAAAATGCTCTGAAAGGAAACTTAGTATCTTTAGATGTGAAAGTGGGAATGCCAAGTTTATGTTGAACTGCCATCTTTAATTCAGTTAAACAGATATTATGACGGTGACAACACCGCTTTGATTTGGCTTTGAAAACGAAACCGACTGTATTTGTGTGATCACAGCAGCAGACTGAATTCATGTAAATCACTGTAAATGTGCTTTTGGTTTTCCATTGACCTGGTTCTTTTCAAGTTTTGTACTCAATGTAACGAGTTGTGTCGTGTGTGCCGTGCCGCTTCACGCTGCATCGTGTAATGATAATGACCTTGCGAGATGAAGAGAGTCTGAACATGTAGTCATTGTATATTGTTTTTGTCTGTGTAATTATAGTAAAGATACTGAAAGATTACAAGGTACGTTGCTCTACTCTCTGCTGCTGTTTTTAATTATCATTATCCCCAGTGTGACGTCTGGGTGCAGTTGGATGGTACACACGGATAAACGGGCCACGGTGGAATTTAGGAGGATTAGATGGCTGGTGTTACCGATCCTCTGTAAACAGAGGACCTTTAACTCAGGTTGTATATTTCAGTACGACTGAATGTTAGAAAATAATAGTTCAACCCCAAAACAAACTTGTTACTGACACTTCATTCTAATAATATAAATACCTTGAGGGATAGATGATGTAAAAACCTCAATCCTTCATTCATGGTCTGGATTTTGGCCTGTTAGTTTTCACCTCTGGTTGCATTTCCACAGAACAGCTGGTGATATGGGCTGGTTTATTCACAGCTCCCCATCCCTGGAGCCCAGCCATTCCTCTTTACTATCTGCTCTTTACAACATAATTGTCCTCCAGGAACATGACAACGTGTTGGCTTTACTTGACCCATGACAACTGTGTTTATGAATCAGGAAAAGTGAGTTACTGGCATTGAGATAAACTGTCCTTCTGCATATGGCACACTTTTTTATATCACCATCTTCAGGATGCCATTTGCAAACAAGTACCTGTTTCTAATGTTAAACTTTTTTTGGGGGGAAATTTACAAAAAAATGTTTGATAGGTTGAAATTGCTTCAGTTCCAAGTTGTGGTCGTTTCCAGGAATCACAGCAGAGCTGCTCCTGTCATTTAATGAGCCCTCCATCGAGAAGCTGCATTTCAAGCTGTTGAAAAGGGAGCTTGCAGTCTCCACTGTTTGAAAACGGCTGAAAATAATCCTCTACGATGATGTAGCACACTGGGTGGCTCCGTCGTAGCAGGAGCAAAGTCAAAGGGCCATAAAGTGAGAAAACGCCGGTAAAACCTTCCTACTTCATTGCCGTTCAAGGAAGTGTTCCCTCAGCAGGAGCGGGGCCTGTTCTCAGGTAAGATCTGGCATTTCGCACATTTAACTGAAAATCTGTGCCATCCAAAATATTCTAACAGGGATATTTAGAATATTGCACATTTTCAGTGTTTTGTAGTTTTATGGTGAGTGAGTTCGTATCAGAAAATAAAATGTTTTTGTTGTGGCATTCGCAGGAAAAATCAAACTTACTGTCTTATAAACTTATGTCACTTCAGTTCAATTGAGTTTCTTCAGTTCAATTTAATTTTATTTGTATGCTGTCTATTTTAATGCAACTAGTCTCTGGGTGCTTTACAGACCCAGAGCATGACATTCTTCAAATGAAAGTGCTCCACAGTTGTTTAAATGGAAATAGATTATAATGTATTCAACTGGTCCAACTAAGCCCATTTATCTGCCAGTGATTGTGTGTGACGTTGACTGCTCTAATGTTGCTGAATCCAGGTTTGAAGAATCTCCTTCATTTTCCTTTCAGGTTCAATCTTCTTTTTTTTTCCGCCATGCTGCATTTGAGTAAGGTATGAAAAGGAGCTCTACTGCTTATACACATCACCCTAACAGTCATAATGTCCGGCTAGTCGTTGGCAGCGTTAAGGCTTTAATGACAGCATCTGCTTTCCTCCACCAGGGAGATTTTGTTTGGCTGGACTCCGGCGTCGGGGTGCCAGTTGGGGCAGAAGTTCAGGTCACAGACACTGGGCAGCTCCAGTTAGTCGATGATGAAGGAAAGGTACAACACCTAGAAACATTCTCTTCATTCATATTCAAGAAAAGGTCATTTAACCCTGCTGAATTATATATCATATACAGAAACACAAGATCAGCAAGAAGACGGAGGGTAGTATCCGGCCCATGCACCCCACCTCTGTGAAGGGTGTGGATGACATGATAAGGCTCGGTGACCTCAACGAGGCTGGGCTGCTCAGGAACCTCCTGGTGCGACACAAAGAGGGCACCATCTACGTAAGTCTCTGCTCCACCGATTCACTGCAGAACCACCTGGTTTTATGATGCCCATAACTTACTGGAAATGCTTACTTGTCTGTGTGTTTTTTTCCCCTGCTGTGAGCAGACCTTCAGTCGCAGACTTTGCCCCCTAGTTTATCACTGAGCCACTTGTCTCCATAGAGACGAATAAGTCTCTGTCCAAATGAAGTGGCCCAGTGTTTCTGCATCTCAGCATCAAAGCTCTACAGTGCGCCGTTCGACATGAATCAGAACCATTTTGTTATCTTTAAATACGGCACTGTTTTTAAACACATGTAAATAAAAACTGACGCCAAAGCTTCTCAAATGATTGAAACTGCCTATAAAGACAGATTTTCCTTTTTTTTTTTTTTTTTTTTTTAATTTAGTAAATTTTCTGTTCGAGTCAGTGACATGTCTCAAAAAGTTGAGAGAGAAACAATGACAACTGGTGGGAAATATGTCAGCCAGTTAGCTGATGGCAGATCAATAACAGTAATAATGGATGACTGAGGTCAGGTTTGTAGCCGTCGTCCATGTGTCAGCTTTCTGGTTTGATCCCCAGCCATCAAAGAAACAACAACATTAACAGTCATTTGGCTTTTTGCAGAACTCAAGTCTTTTTTTTTTTTTTTTTTTTTGCTGAGCCTGTCTCAAACACACTTTCATTTTTGACCCACACTGGTCACATGTGCTGAGACTCTAAATAACTACCAGGGACAAAGACAGTCCAGTTGGTTGGCAGAAGGGGAAATGAATCATTCCTCTCAGCCCACGTGAATTGTTTGGACGTATTTAAACATGATGACAGATGATTTTGAAATTAATCCCAGAAAAAGTATTTAATTATTTATCATCGCAATGTATAAACAATTTTAACCAGTAGAATAAAAAGTACTTCTTGAAATGAGCACCTGCTTCACTTTTCATTTTAGATGGACTGAAGCAAACTGAACAGACAAAAATCCTCAACAGTTTTTTTGAAGTCAAGGATGCTGGATCCCCTGGTCTAAACAGGAGAGGATTCATGAGGGTTTGGGTTGGCAGTAGAGCGCATGGTTTAGCCAGCTTTTACTTCTGCCAAGGCACCTTTAACCCCAAATGATATATAAATGTATTGGAGCAGTTAATGCCATCTGGAAGATGTCTTTGTGAAGGAGGACTCTTGCTAATTTCAGCAAAACAATGCCAAAGCATCGCAGCACGGCTCTGTGGTAAACTGGCACGTCTGTGGTCCAGACCTGTCACCATGAAAAACATTTGGTGTGTTATGAAGTGAAAAAATACAATACAGCTTTGGAGCAGCAGAAATGGAAAAATGGTTTGCTTTTATAATGTTTTTTAATGAGGACATACTTACTTTGAAACATTTTGCTGGCATCAAATGTAAAATAAGCAACAATTTACCTAAAGAGAAACAGTCATCTCTCACTTTTGTTTTTTTTTTCTTTTTCTACTGCTAAATGCTTAAGCTAAATTTTACAGAGACAAACATTTCTTTGTCTTTTACTCATAAATCATGCGAGCGATGTTAGCGTGACTATGACTAATCAGTGAAATGTTTAGTAAATGTTCAGTAATAAAAAGGGCTCCTTTTGTTGGATGCCTGCAGCATTATAACTTGTTCATGCTCATGTACACACAGACACACTCATCAAGTGCGCTGCTCTTTGATGGTTAATATCTCTCTCTGTTTTAGACGTACACAGGCTCAATTCTGGTTGCAGTGAACCCTTACCAAGTGCTGCCCATCTACACCACTGAGCACGTGCAGATGTACACAGATCGGCGTCTGGGTGAACTGCCGCCTCATGTCTTTGCCATCGCAGACGCCTGCTTCTTCAACATGCGCCGCAATCAGAGGAACCAGTGTTGTGTCATCAGGTGTGACTGATCACACAACCAAAGATCATTCCAGATGTTTTCATTATGGTGGTGTGAAACAAAGGTTCTTTTTATGCAAAGGAAACTTCTTGTTTTTTTGTATGAATGGACGGGTTATTTTGAAAAGTAAAAAGGACGAAAATTAGTGTTTACAGTGATTCCTTATTTTTCGTGAAAATCAAAATCCGCCAACTGGAGCCGCAGCCCCCCGAGCCTCAATAATGTGTTTAAAATATGTTTAAAAACCACGAAAAAGTAGCGAGGCACTGCAGCGAAACAAGACAAAGGCTCAACTGTGGTCTTTCTGTTTCCTTCACAGCCTCTGGTCTCTGAACCGTAGTAAAGAAACTGTTGGTATTGTGCTATTTTTGGCTCGTAATTAGCGGCTAACACGCTAACAACAACAAAACAAAAAGTCCGGTTTTCTCTCCATGGAACGAGAACTTTATTCTGGCACTGCAGGAACTTGTAACATCACACAGGTTGTATTGTTGGGCTCCTGTCGGTTAACAGAGAATATAAATCTATACACGCTGGGCTGCTGTTGATGCTCACTACACTTTTCATCTAACCCCGTTTTCTTCTGCCGTCCCACGACACACACACTACATTACCCATAAGGCCACATCATTACCTTCTTTACCATCATTACCAGGCTGGCTCACAGCATTTCTTCACTGTGAGAGAACGCACACATCATCCTGTGATGTTTCTGCAATTTTTAAAAATTGTTTTATTATTTTATATATTTCTGAAAAAAACGCGAATAACTAAAACCGCGAATTGGCAAGGGATCACTGTATATGGTAAAAACATTACTACCAAAAGTTAAAGGTGTGGTTTGTTTTTTTTTTTTCGATGCATACTTATTTGATTTCTGTTGGAAAGTTTGATAAGGTTTAACCTTTCACAGAAAATAAAAGCTACAGCCAGGAGCAAGTACATTCAGCTACTAGACACTACCAGTAGGTTTAAAATGTATATCTTTTTATTACAGACATGACATATGTGTCATCTCCAACTATCACAAACCCTTTTTTCTTTTTTTTTTTATTATTATTTTTATTTTTCAAGGATTTTTTTTTTTTGGGGGGGGGGGGGGGGGGGTGCAGAGGCCTTTATTGATTGTAATCAGACAGGAACTTGGGGAGAGAGAAGAGGAAGACGCAGCGAAGGACTTGAGTCTGGGACTTGAGGCTGGGCTGAACAAGGTCTAAGTCTCTGTATATGGAGTTCTGCTTCAACCAGCTAACTGAGTTTTGAGCTCTCTTTTTGAACTCTTATGCTTAAGAGCTGAAAGGAATGAGGAATACCTTCGGTTATCGGACTGAATGTCACACAGAAAGGAAGAGCAGAGGCAGGTAGTGACAGATGAGACAGATTCAGGTAGAGTCAGACCTTCCAGGTTTCACGCTCTCACTGCATTTGGACACATCTGGTCAGATGAAGCTTTTATTTGCTCTAACGGTGAAACAAAAAATGGGTTAAAGAGTCACAGCAGGAACAAAAATAGCATGTATTTCAAATTAAGAATATATAAAATGAAGTTATATTGTGATGATGCTTAGTTTACATTTCTGCAAAGTTTTTAAATGGTGACTCTTGAAGAAAGCAAATTTTAAAAAAAACATTTAAAACTTTATTACTTTGTCAGAGAATCAGATTTAGTCTACAGTCCCATCTCAAATGTAATTGATTTGGTTAATCGAAATACACAACAGTTCATCCCAATTTCTTTTTCTTTCTTTTTTTATTTTTACTTTGCACAAAAATATAATTACAATAGATAAGAGTCTAAAGATGAAAGACCTGAAAACTTTCTTTTTAGAGGCTTATATTGTGCACATTCACTGTGATGGGCAGAGACCAGGAAATAACCAGGATGAATGATATAAAAGCCCCAAAGCCAAGGCTGAGTGAAAAATATCGCATGGTACAGTTGTTAGTGGAGGAAACTCCAGTAGGGAAAAGGCAAAACAGGTGAAATCCAAAAAGACAAAAACAAACAAAACATCACAGTTTTACAAAGAACATTAGTGGACACATCTTACCGACGCTGACTCACATCTCTGTTTTCTGCACCAGTGGAGAGTCAGGAGCAGGAAAAACCGAGAGCACCAAGTTGATGCTGCAGTACCTGGCTGCAGTGAGTGGCCAGCACTCCTGGATAGAGCAGCAGATCCTGGAGGCAAATCCCATCTTAGAAGGTAAGACTGGATCTCCCATTGGAGCTTTTCCTGTCAAAACTACCCAACCCCCCCCAACACCACCACCACCATTCTGTTTCATGTTTTCATTTCAGCCTTCGGTAATGCCAAAACCATCCGCAATGATAACTCCAGTCGATTTGGAAAGTACATTGATATCAGCTTCACCAAGGGTGGGGCCATTGAAGGGGCCCGAGTGGAGCAGTACCTGCTGGAAAAGTCCAGAGTTATCCGCCAGGTGAAGGAATCAATCAGTCGATTATGTTGTAAAGTCGTAGGTTATAGTCACATTCTTTGTGCTGAAGGGCGTGAGCTGTATTTTATGAACAGGCGCCTGAGGAGAGAAACTACCACATCTTTTACTACATGCTGACGGGCATGACTGCGGAGCAGAAAAAGACTCTTTCCCTCGGCACAGCTGCTGACTACAAGTATCTGATCATGGTAATGTGGTTTTTTTTTTTTTCTCCCAAAAAAAGACTGCTTTCATTTTCATCTCTTAGAGGATTTCATGGCTTGTGAATGACAGATGTAACTCTTTCATCAGGGTAACTGCACCAGCTGTGAAGGACGCAACGATGTGATGGAGTACACTCACTTCCGAACGGCTTTGAAGATCCTCATGTTCTCAGAGACGGATTCCCGGGAAATTTTTAAACTTCTTGCTGCCATCCTTCACCTGGGCAACGTGGACTTTAAGGGTGACAGCAATGACGTTAACATTTTCTCAAGTGTTACAAGTAATTGCGTCTTTTTAGTGACGCCACTGCCGTTGTCTGCATTGTTTCAGGCACCTCAGTAAATAACCTTGAAGGCTGCGAGGTTCTCAAGTCACTGCACTTCAGCACGGCCAGTCAGCTTCTGGAGGTAGGTGTCATTTGTCTCTGCAAAATGGAAATGAAAATGAAAGTGAGACGAGCTTAGGTGACCACTCTCTCCTGGGCTTTCAGGTGGATCCCAAAACGCTGGAGAAGAGTCTGACTCAGCGCACCGTCATGACCATCAGAAGAGTCCGTGTCCAAAACTCTGGACTCGGTTCAGGCTGTGGATGGCAAGGACGCCTTTGTCAAAGTAATAAATGTCATCACTGAAATCCAATTTTTTTACAATCAAAATGCAGCTCTTTTCAAAAGATAATGACCAAGAATAAACCAGATAAAGGTAAAAAGGTGATGAAATAAGAAACAGAAGGAAGAGTGAGATAAAAACCTTTTTCATCGAAAACATAGTGACTGGTGTTATTAGTTCCCACAGCCGCCTTTTACTGGTGTCTCTGCGCCCTTTACCCAAAAGCTGCAACCTAAAATTGCCCCAAAGTCAGCAGAAATAAGAAACAAAGGCAATAACAGCACAAGTTTGTGCGCCATTAAAGTTTGTGTCCTGCTAGCAAAGACATGAAGGCGTCCAGAGAGATTATCCACTTTGAAAAGTCTGACACCACTATTCTCTGCCGTGTTTGTCCAGGCCATATATGGAAGACTGTTCATCTGGGTGGTGGACAAAATCAACTCTGCCATCCACAAGCCACATGAGGAGGAGAAACAGGCCCCACAGGCCATAGGGCTTCTCGACATCTTCGGCTTTGAGAATTTCAGCAAAAACAGGTAGACATTTACAGCAGTTCTCGTGGCTTTCGAGCTGTTTCGCTGCTAACACCCATTCGTTTCTGCAGCTTTGAGCAGCTGTGCATCAACTTTGCCAACGAGCAGCTGCAGCAGTTCTTCGTCAAGCACGTCTTCAAGCTTGAGCAGGAGGAGTACGCCCGCGAGAACATTGTCTGGAAACACATCGACTATCGAGACAACCAGCAGACGCTGGACGTTCTGGCGTGCAAACCTCTCAACATGCTGGCGCTCATTGATGAGGAGAGCAACTTTCCCAAGGTCCCTGTCCTCTTTGTACCTCATGATGTTTGCTTGTGACACACAAAAGCCCGTTTTAACTGTGTACTTTGATTAATTTTCAGGGCACAGATGCCACCTTGCTCCAAAAGATGAATCAACATCACCACAAAGGGGATATCTACACCCCCCCCAAGAACAATCACGAGACTCAGTTTGGGATCCAGCACTTTGCGGGAGTGGTCTACTATGACTCAAAAGGTTCTGTTGAGGATTTTAACAGTAACAAATCATCGCTTTGCAAGACTGCCTGCAGTGTTGTTAACATTTCCTTTTGGTTCTAGGCTTCCTTGAAAAAAACCGGGATGCTCTCAGCTCGGACCTGATTCAGCTGGTGGAGACCTCCACCAACAAACTCCTCAAGAAGATGTTTCATAAAGAGCTGGCCCTCACCTCCAATACAATCAAAAGTACCTCCAACCCCAAGATGATGATCACCACATCCAAGAATACCATCCGTGTAAGTGTCGTCTCAGGAGACCTGGACCTACATTTCTGCGTAGAGTCGTAAATGACCTTTTATTTTTTCTGTGGCAGAGTACGTCTGACAGCAAGAGGCTTGTGCCCACGTTGTCGGGCCAGTTCCGTCAGTCCCTGGACTCACTGATGAAAACTCTGACAGCCTGTCAGCCGTATTTCATTCGCTGCATCAAGCCTAATGACTTCAAGAAGCCCGTGGTGAGGAGGGAACCTTCACTCACATCCAGAATAAAACACTGAAGTGGAACATAACATTTCATGCCTCCTTGTGTCAGCTGTTTGACAGGGAGCTGTGCCTGCGCCAGCTCCGTTACTCCGGGATGATGGAAACCATCAAGATCCGGAAAGCCGGGTATCCCGTACGTTACACTTTCAGTGAGTTTCTTGGCCGCTACCGCGTTCTCCTGAAGACTTCCCTCTGTGATCCTAAAACTGTGAGTTGGACGTTAGAAAGTCGTCATTTTCACCGTTTCTCCGTTTCTTTTGCCCGTGGGTTCAAATATTTTTTTTGTTTTTAACAGGAAAGCAAACAGAAGTGCTGTGAGAGCATTTGTGAAAGTGTGCTCACTGGAGAAGGTGACTGGAAGACGGGCAAGACAAAGATATTCCTCAAGGTGCAGCCTTACTCTGTTTTGAATCAGGGATGTGGGGAACGAACACATCAGTTCAAATAATATAGGTGGCAATAAGCACAAGATAACTGAATTTATGTGGTTTGAATTGTTCATTTATGATACTCTAAAGGCCATGACTTTTAAATAGATCTTTTTTTTAAATTATTTCTCATCAACCGAAATGATAAAATCATTTCTGCTTTTTGCCCTCAGGACTTCCATGACACAATGCTAGAACTGGAGCGAATGAAAGAGCTAAACATAAAAGCCCTTTTAATCCAGAAGGTCATGAGAGGTTACAAATTCAGGTGCAGGACAGAACGCTTTAAAACTGTCTTCTGTATTTTTTTGGTGGATCACTGTTTAATGTCTGTATGATTCCTGCCTTCTAAAGGAGAGACTTTTTGATGAAAAAGGCAGCTTCGCTTGTCATTCAGAAATACTGGAGAGGATACAAAGGCAGGAAACTGTACAGAGTGGTGAGTGGTTTCCTTCCTTTCTTTCTTTTTAATTTTGCATTTTATTTTTTTTCATTGAGCAGGGATACAATGTTTTTAAAAAAAGATATATTCAAATGTATTCTTTCTTGCTCAAGAGCACATATTTGTCTAAGTGACTAAATCAAAAACTTCGACAGCATAATCCCGTCTCTTTGTTTGGATGGACTTCATTATACAAAGATACTGTGATACCACAGACCCAGGTCTGTGGTATCACAGCTCAGGGTCCAGCTCTACTCAACTTCATATTTTATGTTGCATCTTCTGTATGGAGCCCCGTTTTGGTCATAATTAAATGAATAAATGAGTCTATTATTATTGAATAGAGGCGTTTATTATTATAAAATACGTATCCATTATTATGAAATATTTCCCATTATTATGAAAAAATATATGTGTATTATTATGAAATATTTCCCATTATTATGAAAAAATTGAATTATTATGAAATATATTTTTATTGATATTTAATCTTGGTTTAATGCATAATAGTTTATTTCAGAATGGCTTTTTTTTTTAATCTAAGAATGAGTTTTTACATAATTGCTTCATTTTTTCAAAAGAATGAGCTTTTACATAATAATGATATTTTTGCCACTGGGCGGGACCAGTGGTTGACCTGCACGCTCATTGGCTGATCCTTCTCCATTCTACGCTCTGACATCGACTAGTTTTGGCCGTGAGGTCCCGTTAGCAGCGGGCCGTGGCGTCATCAAGGTGCGCTCCTAGTCCGATTGTAGCTATGGCAGCTTGGACTGAGCTACGGGAAACCTTGAGTATATACACTGCACCTCTCGCCCACTATCGATATTCACTGTTCTGTTGCTTATGCCTGAATGAAAGAGCAGCCAATCACATAAATGGCTCCGCCCTCTCTGCTGTGATTGACACACAAATCATTCTTATGAAAAACAAAGCCATTATTATGTAAAAGCTCATTCTTATGAAAAACGAAACCATTATCATAATAATGGGAAACATTTCATAATAATAGATATGTATTTCATAATAATAAACGCCTGTATTTCATAATAATAGACTCATTTATTCATTGAATTATGACCCAAATGGGGCTCCATACTTCTGTACTTTGGAGATGGCTAGTGTTAAGTTGGAACGTTGTTTTAGTGTGATTTTGGTGTGAAATGTCTGACTCCACCCTCTAAAACCTGCTGCTTTGAACAGAGCTGTATAAAGCCAAGGTTGAGAAGGGAGTTGTTGTACTCTATCTCTGTGGCATTTTGCCAACTTCTGGTAAAAATGGTATGATATATCTGCCTTAAATGGAATACAGGCCTGGCTTGCGTTGAACCTTCACATATGTTCCAACTGTAGGTCCAGCTGGGCTTTGCGAGGCTCCAGGCACAAACTCGCTCTCGTCAACTCCATCAGCAGTACAAGAGAAAGCGGGAGGCTGCTCTTGTGCTGCAGACCCAGATCAGAGGATACCTGGCCAGGAAGGATTGGAAGCGCAAGAGAGCTGCGGTGATCCTGCTGCAGGCCCAGACCAGGGGGATGCTGGCAAGAAAAGCCCTGAAGAAGAAGAAGAGAGACGTAAGAGCCCCAGAAAAGCTTCTCTTTGTATCACAATGGGAAGGAAAGATATCCCAACAGTTGTTCCAAATATGAGTCTATTCTTAATTTATTATCTTCTAGTATTGTAACAGCACTTTGTCTTGTTAATCAGTTTGTTTTAGCTACACATTTAAACTATTTATCATTTTATTTAACTATTGGAATAATAATATTACATACTTTTAGCCTATACTTAATTTTTTTACACTATATATTGACTCCATTGGGTCAGTTGTTTAATCACTAGTTTAAGTTTATTCTCTTTTAATTAAATTGCTTATCTATTACTGTTACAGACTAAACGTCTGTACAAAGCTGCTGGTTAGTTTTTGTGCACACTTTCAGCTATTATGTTTGAGGCGCCTCCTTCAGTCAACCTAAATTGGAGGTTGGAGTTTATTCAGGACATTTTGGAGCAAGACAATAAACCTTAAATTGTTCTAGTGGTACCACCCTGTATTCAACAGCAGAAAACTGTTTAACATTCATCATTCTCTGGGTCAGATGTGGTTGTTTTAATCAAGAGTCTCTTTAAAAATCTGTTAATTAGAGTTGCATCGTTAAGTGGGACCGTGCGTTTTCTCTTCTTACTGAATGTGTTGTGGTCTTTTCAGATGTACCTCTCTGCTAAAGAGAGGGAGGAAGAACGACGAGCCATTTTGGAGAAAACAGAGATATTTGGAGGAAGTGTTGAGGCAGAAGAGGGAGATGGAGGCCAGAGAGCTGTCTGAATCCAGAACAGACCAGGAGATAGTGGACGACATCTTCGGCTTCCTGCCCTCTATTGTAGGAGGGCAGGAAGGACAGGCACCAGTGGGATTTGAGGTTTGGGAACAGTTTAGCATGTGTTGTAGCATTATCAAATAAAAATAGACAAGTTTAATCTTATTTTCTGTGTTAACAGAATATAGAGGGGAAACGGACCATAATTGAACAGATAGACATTGATGACCTGCCCATGGAGGAAGATCTTCCTGAGGAGGACTACGATGACCTGGATGAGTACTCCTTCTCCAAATTCGCCTCCATGTACTTCCAGGGCGCCAGCACCCCCACCCACATCCGCCAGAGGCTTCAACAGCCTCTGCTCTACCATGAAGATGAAGGAGATGTTCTGGTGCTTCTCCAGGATCATTTTCGTCTCTTATTTCTGTAGTCGTTGCTGTGGCAGTTTGATGATTTACCGTGGCTGTCATGTTGCGTTTTCTCCAGGCTTCGCTCACAGTGTGGTGGATCATTCTCAGATTCATGGGAGATCTCCCCGAGCCGAAGAAACAGGCCAGAGCTCAGACAGCTAACCCACAGGAGCGATTTATGCCACAGGACTTGATATCCGGAAAAGACAGGCGTCTGAGCAACATGGTGGGCCTGGATCAAGTATGTACCCTCACAGGAAGGTGACACATTTGAAATGTTTTATTTAGGTTAGCATTCATTCATCTTTAAATGTTTCTTGTTATTGTTTTAGAGACTGCTCAGGAATAAAAAAGTGAATCAACCATCCACAGTACCCGAGGACTCGCCACAGAAGAGAAAGACCTCTGTTTTTACAGACCTGTTGACCAAAACCAGGAAGCCTTCTGCTGTGCCCGGCGGGGCAACTTCAAACCCGAGGGCGTACACCGTACCGGAGGGCAACCCTCGAACAAGAAAAGAATCCACATTCACCGACCTTCTGTCCAGGAACAAAAAGACACCCACTGTTCAAGAAAATGGAAGCTCAAGGTCCAGACCAAGCTTGAGGAAGCCCTCCATCATCATGGAGGAGGTAAGATAAAAGATTCAAAAATACTTCAGCTGAATGTCGTTGTTCATAAACTGATGGGTATTTCATGTTTTTCACATACAGTCAGATGACATGACCGCAGTGTCAAAGCCCACCACTTTGCAGACAGTGAAGGAGGACAGAGAAGTCATGAATGGTGAAGGGTTCACCCTGGACAGGCCTCTGACGTCTCTTGAAAAGCTCCACATCATCGTAGGATATGCCATCGTCAGACGCGACCTCAGGTTGATACGGTCTCATCTTAAAAGCATATATTTGTGCTGTTAGCTTCTGTCTTCTGAGCCTCCGTCAATGCACTACTGTCTGCGCAGGGACGAGATTTACTGTCAAATCTGCAAGCAGCTTCAGGAAAACAACAATCACAACAGCTACTTCCGCGGCTGGATCCTGCTGTCACTCTGTCTGGGTATTTTTCCTCCAAGTGAACGCTTTATGAAGGTAAGTAAAACCATTTGCTTCTGTCTCATGACTGAAAAGCTGCATGTTGTGATGTTTTATACATACTCCCGCCGTCTCTTGTCTTGGCAGTACCTCCAAAGTTTCATCCGTATCGCTCCGGGCGGCTACGCCACCTACTGTGCTGACCGGCTACGACGCACAGTGATGAATGGAGTGAGGGCCGAGCCTCCCGCCTGGCTGGAGTTACAGGTACTCACAGTGACTTCACCAAAAATATTACTGGCTGTAACTCAGGAATGCATTTGTTAATCACATCTAACATTTCACACATAGGTGACAGCAGTTTTCCAACCAAAAAATCCAAAGCCCAACTCTCCTCTGGCCCATAATGCTTTGCAGAAACAGTTGTCACGAGTGATCTTTTTATGTGAACTGTTTGGTCTGAATTTCAGGACAAAATCCTTTTTAAAATGTAGTAAAAGAGTGTGAATCCACTGTATTCTTGTTGGCTTCACCAACACTTTGTTTTTATCCAGCAGTGTTTAGCAGCGGCTCATGCTCCAGGTACCACAGGGGCTGTGCACAGCATCAACAACTCTCAACTAAAGGCCAAGATTTGTCAAAACCAGGAAAACAAAAGTGATTATTGAGGCTGAGACAGAGAGATTTGTACGTTCAAGCTTAAACATTTTGGACAAAAACCTTTAAGAAGTGTAGCGTGACTGATCTTTAAAACTACTTTAGAGCTGAAATACTTATAAGATCAACAAGCTGAAATGTACAGCGTGCAGCACTGCTGAAGTCACTATCAAGAGCTTTCATTTTTGTTGAAACTACACTCAGGGTTATTTATTTATTCATAGAATAGAGCATTGTTTCTGGAAAACTGTCACTGATGAGTGGTGTAAGCACCGCTAAGTTTCTTAAATTTGAGTTATATTTAGGTAGGAAATGAAATCTCAAAGATGCATAAATCAGAATCTGGAATAATTAAACATAAACTACATGCATGTCTTTGATACTTTTAGTTTAAAAAAATATTGTTTCATATTTTCTGTCATTTAAATGTATCTTGTCATTCCTCTGCACTTTGATAGGCAACCAAGACAAAAAAGCCCATGGTGGTGTCTGTGACACTGATGGATGGACGCTCCATTAACCTTCCTGTTGACTCGGCATCTACATCCAGAGAGATCTGCCAGCTCGTCTCCAACAAAGTCAAGCTCAAAGACACTTTTGGCTTCTCTATCTATGTCGCCATGTATGAGAAGGTATGCAGTGAGAACAGATGACAGATAACGACTTGATTTGCCATAAAAAAATTAGTTTACCAAGATGATTTGTATTCAAATTGGATCAAATGGATCCAAATTCTTTCCCACTGAAATATGATACTTGACAGATGAAAAGCTCACCCTGTTGTCCTAAACCTTCTAAACTGTGCCTCTTTTTTAAGTGTGAGAGGGGCTTTTTCCTTGTGACTCATTTATTATCAGAATGACTGACAGAATATACTGAAAATCTGATAAACCCATATAATATTCCCGATTGAGAAAAACACCAGATGTTGAAACTGAGACATTTTATGCAAAAAAAATTGCTAAATATTATGATCTCAAAAATTCATGCAAAAATATGTGCTCATTTTAACTTTGATGGAAGCAAAAAAAAATCAAAACAAGTTGGAGCGGGATGATGTTTAACATTGTGTAGCATCCTCTCTTTTCTCAAATGTCTGTACATGTCAGTAGAGTGAGGAGAGCAGTTTCTGGAGTTTTAGGAGAGGAATGTTGTCACATTCTTGTCTGATGCAGGATACAAGCTGATCAACAGTCCTGGGTCCTTTGTTGCTGGATTTTTCTTGTTTTATGATGCTCCAAATGTTTTCTGTTGGTCAAAGGTCTGGACTGCATCAGACAGACCAGTTCAACACCTGAACTCTTCTCCTGTGAAGTCCATGCTGTTGTGATGGAGGCAGTATGTGGTTCAGCATCATCTTACTGAAACATGCAAGGTCTTCTCTGAAAGATGTTGTCTGGATGGGAGCAGATGTTGCATTGTAAAACCTCTATGTTCAGCATGTTCAGCATTAATGGTTCCTTTCCAGATGTGTTAGCTGCCCACATCATAGGCACTAATATAACCCCCCCTACCATCAGAGATGCAGGCTGTTGAACTGTCCAGTGATAACAGCTGGAATGGTTTCTCTCCTCTTTAGTCTTCAGGAGACATGGCGTCTATGGTTTCCAAAAAGAATTTAAAATTTTGGTTCATCCGACCACAGAACACTTTTCCATTTTGCCTCAGAACCATTTTAATGAGCTTTGGCCCAGAGAAGACAACGGTGTTTCTGGATCATGTTCACATATGGCTTCCTTTTTTGCATGAAAAAGCTTTAACTTGCATTTGCGGATTGAACTGTGTTGACAGACAGTGATTTCTGGAAGTGTTCCTGAGTCCATGTAGTGAAGTCCAGTAGAATATCATGCCTGTTTTTAATGCTCAAAAATCATGCTAATCTGGTTTTGACCTTTGACCTTT
Source organism: Hirundichthys speculiger (assembly GCA_018398805.1). Classification (NCBI taxonomy): domain Eukaryota; kingdom Metazoa; phylum Chordata; class Actinopteri; order Beloniformes; family Exocoetidae; genus Hirundichthys; species Hirundichthys speculiger. The sequence continues at coordinate 652,929 of JAGFBZ010001902.1, forward strand.
GACCTTGTGCCGACATATGATGACACTGATGATGATACTATAGATGGTGAGATCGTCAAAGTCTTTCCAATTTTACGTACAGGAACATTTTTCTGAAATTCTTCCACAATGTTCATCACAGATTGGTGAACCTCGGCCCATCTTTACACCCGAGAGACTCTCTGAAATGCTTCTTTCATTCTCAGTCATGTTGATGACGCTTTTCCTAATTAACTTAATTAGCCGTACAAATGCTCCTTCTATTTGTTTTGAATTTGTGGCAAGTACTTTTCCAGTCTTTTGTTGCCCCTTTTTCAACTTTTTTGAGACATGTTGCTGCCATTAAGTCAAAATGAGGAAAATATTTTCCATGAAAAGGTAAAACGTCTCCGTTTCAACATCTGATATGTTCTTTATGTTCTCTTGGGCATAAAATATGGGTTTAAGAGATTTGAACATCATTCCACTTCTGTTTTTATTTACATTTTAAATGGCCATCCCAACTTTTTTGACTATAGGGTTGTAATGTGAAATACGTAGTTAAATGAGGTTTAGTTAAATAACAGAAGCTAATCAGCTGGTTGTTTGTCGTTGAAGGTGTGGGCGATGGGCAGCGGCAGGGAACACGTGATGGACGCCATCTCCCAGTGTGAGCAGGAAGTGAAGCGGAGGGGAGGCCAGGAGCAGCACGCTCCATGGAGGCTCTTCTTCCGCAAGGAGGTCTTCACCCCCTGGCATGACTGCAAAGAGGACACGGTCAGCACAGACCTCATCTACAAACAGATCATCCACGGCCTGAAGTTTGGAGAGTACCAAAGTGAAAAGGTGGACTCATGTTGATCAGAATCAAGTCTGACAGAAAATCCCAGAAAATTCACAACTGACAGTTGTTCTTCACACGTTTCACTTTCACAGGAGGATGATGTTATTCAGCTCACTGCAAAACATCTGTACATCAAGCACGGCTCAGGCAGAGGTCCAGACGGTGTGGATGAAGCCGTGCAGGACTGCATTAACAGCTCTCTGCTGGAAGCCAAGTCAGAAGCCAAATGGGCTCAGATGGTCAGCACGGCTTATGCTCAGGTCAGTCACACTAAAAAAGAAACCACTAAAAAAACACTCTAATCACACTTTGAGTTAATTAAATGAATATTGTCTGTATCTTTCATCAACCACACAAGGGTACGTTTCTGAGTTCGAGACAAAAGGCAGACTCTGTGAAGGCAGAGATAGTTGACTTCGCCAGAGAGAAGTGGCCCATGTTCTTCTCCAGGTTCTTTGAGGTCACCAAGCTGTCAGGTAGGGATCTGGTTGCACGAAAAAACACTGTGCTGTCTTGCTTATGAATTTGTAGTCTAAGTGTAGTCTAGTTTCTTCTATTTAAAGTTAAAAGCAGGGTGAAATGTGTTCAGAAACCAAAAACATGGAGTCCAGTTTCCTCGATTCAAGCCAAGGACAAACGCACCACACTTGCAGCATCTCTTTCCTCAATTTAAAGTGCTCAGAAGAAGCACAAGGGACTTTGTTTCACTCCTACAGCACATGGACATTGTGACAAACTAGGCTCAAATAGCAAAAAGGACATCCTAAGAGGTGCAAAGCTACACAGGTCTAGTAGACCGGTCCTAATAGGTCTCCAGTGTGGAATTATTGAAAGAAAAATACTCCCAGATGTCAGCATGATGATTTCTTCCTCTCATGTTGCTGCAGGCTGATCTGTTCATGTAGCACGCTTACGTCTGTAAGGAAATACACATACTTTCTCACATTAGTGGATCTCTGTGCATTTAAGCCATTTAAACGCTTAATCACGCTTGAAAATTTAGGACTTTAAATTTCCATCAAAATTTAAAGTCAGGCTTCAAGGAAAAATAGGAAATATGAAATCATTCCTAGTTTTCAAGTGTATTAAATCCTGTTACTTATGTCCAAAAAAAAACATGTCCTTATAGGATTGTTTGGAAACTGATGTATAAATACTCGACATATTCACAGTTTTGTGTGGAATCATATTTTTGTTTAAAACCTTACTTACAAACTGACTTTCCTGAATGATCTTCATGGATTAAGGAGTTTCTGTGAAACAGTTAAACTCCAGAGAGATTCTGCGCTGCCACTTAAACCAGTAAATACTTTCCAGTAATATCCAGTAAATAACTTTCTCTGCTCGCTGGAATTTCAGAGGCACGTTGTCACACAACTGTATGAGCTGCACAGCACAAACCTTTTGTCCTTGGCTGAGTGAGAAACAATACAAACAATATAGTTTTTTTTTTATTATTAGTTGATACATTCTAGATATATTTTTTTTTGGGAGTTTTGCTGTCCTAGAAACAGCTTGGAAGTGTGAAAAGAAAAAAAAAATAAGGAAAAAAAAAAGAGCAGGAGATTGGCAAACCAAAAAAGCCCTGGCAGGCAGGAGGACTCAGCTGGAGACATTTCCCTACAAACCTGGGCTACTGCTATACAAATCCAATAAAATGTTTGCATTTGACAAATAATTTAAGGACTTCTTCCCCGTTTTCTCTTTTATATTTTCTTTCTTTTGACCAGTAGAAAACAGGTAATAACATTTCTTTCGACATAACCTTAAAAAGTCTTCAATATAACCAGCCGATCTGCTGTCAGTTTTCCCTGTCGAACAACAAAGATGTGATTCAGGGAACTTCTGTAATTCAGAAATATTTAGGTTAATTTTCTCCATGGATATTTCCAGGTCCTGCTCTGCCAAAGAGTCAGTTCATAGTGGCGATAAACTGGGCCGGTATCACGTTCCTGGATGAGAGGGAGAAGAGGCTGCTGGTGCTCTCCTTCCCAGAAGTCACTGGAGTCAACACCATCAGGTAGGGATGCTTCTTACTGGTCCAGGACAGTGAGAGACAGAGACAAGGTTACTGGGAAATCCTAAAAGCTTGAAAATGAATTGAATTGGCTCTCTTGTGTTCCTAAGGGGGGGTAAAACATCTGGTCAGGCTGTGTCTCTGCTGACACTGAAGGGTGACTTCACCCTGAGCGGGTCAGCGGCTGAGGACATGGCTGAGTTGGTTACCATGTTTCTCAGTGGCATGACGGAGCGATCGCAGTATGCTGTGGCACTGAGGGAGGTCAGCAGTCAAGGTCAGAGCCCATTGTCCCCCACTGTCACAGCTGAGTTGGCTGCTTTGAATCAGTTTGTGATGATGGCAAGTTGACTAATTTCTGAGTTGTCCTCCACTCCTCTCCAGATGACCCCACACTCCTCAGCTTCAAGAAAGGAGAGCTCATCATACTTATCAAAGATGATGAGTTCTCTCAGAAACATGGCTGGTTTAAGGGTCAAAATGAGAGCACTAAAAGAACGGGAGCCATCCCCAGTGAAGCCATCTTAATCCTGCCAACACTCAGCAAACCCACCAATGAGGTCATGGTACGGAGCTGTCAGTCAGTCAGATGAGCTGTTGTGCCCCATTTCTGCTGTATTCTGTATTAAATGACTATCCTTTATTTCAGTCCCTCTTGAACCTGTCACCAAACCAGAGGAAGAACCTCATACAGGAAACCCAGAGAGAAACGGGCACAGTGGGGCGGATGGCTCTTGCCACCCTGAAGGACTTTCTCTCTGGAGTATTTCAGGTCAGATGTTTTCTCCATGTCACCTCAGTCTGGATGCCTTTGATCAGCAGGACAGTGGCCAGGGGCGCAGTTTGTGACAGCAGCTATACCTGTGTTTTCTATCTATGTTTTGGTCTTATTAGGACGCCCACTAAGGATGTGAACCGTCAGGTGATTGCGAGGAACGCTGCTCCTGAAAGACTGTGGGCCCATTCCAGAGAGCCAATCAGGCAGCCTCTCCTCAGGAAGCTGATGGGCAACTCAGAGCTCAGCCACAAAGCCTGTCTGGCCTTCACTGATATCCTCTTTTTACTGGAACGAAACAATTATTTCTGTTGGGGCTTTTTTGTTGTTGTTTTGATTATTTTTATTATTCCAATGCATTGTCATGTTCATTTTGAAAATCATTCTTATAACTGTCATAAGCAGTTCCCCTGTGATTTTTCTTCTCTCCAGGAGCAACACCCGGGTCATTGATCATAGAGATTTTAGTCTTTTTAGCTCCTTCTTTGAAGAAGAACCTTCACAGCATGAGGAGAATTGATCAAAACACAACAGTGCAATGGAAGTATGGAAGCTGGGAAAAACCTAACAAAAAAACTTGTAAACATCTGTAAAAAGCCAGATAAATAAACAGCAGTTATTCATGGCTCCCACTAAAAGTCTAAAAGGAATAGAGGCGTATGAGCGACAGTGAAGCTCAGGATTCATTGATGTGCATTTCTGTCTGTGATGCGAATATAACCAGAGAAAAAGTCCGTGAAGATGTGTTGTCTTTTGTTGAGTCAGAGAGAGTAGAGAGCTGCTTGGTCTGAATAGATCCGTCATAACAGAGTGTGATCATGCTGGATTGGAGCTACCACAAAGTTTCAGCATGCTGGCAGGTGTTTACGCGTCTGTGTAGCGCAGATTTCATCAGCGCTCCAGATTAAACAGAAGATAGTGTGGTCTGATTTAAGGTAGCTAAGAAAGGCTCTTCAGAAGTAGCGGGACGTCGAGGTTCTTTGTCCCGTCCACGTCTCACTACGGTCCCACTTTCTTTTGTGAAGCATTTATAAGTCCCCACTTACACCCATCTCTTCAGCTGGCCGTGCTTCTTTTAAGGTAGGATCATACAGATTTGTGAAATCATGCAAATGTAAATTTTATGCAGAGTCTTGTTGCAAATCACATGTTTCAGTGACCTGGTTGGTAAAACGATGCACCACAGACAGGAATGCTGAACATAGGAGTGTATGTGGCACACATGGTCTCAGTAAACCCGGGCCTCATTTCTCTCTATTCTGTGTTTTGTTTGAATTTTCAGAGATTGTATATAGAGGATTTTTTAATAACAGGGTTTTTTTTTCTTTTGCCAAGGATTAGGTTCCAAGGTTGTTGTGTTGTACTCATTAGTTTGGTCCATAAGTATAAGTAAGCTAAACAACATCAAAGGACCTGGAAGACCATGGGAACAGTGAATTAACCCTTCACAACATCAACCGAAGGCAGAAATGGCCTGGAGAGCGTAAATGTAACACAGTGTAAATCTGCAGTCATGAGACGCCCTTATGAAAGTAAATGCAGAGGGCCTAGAAGGAGGTGGACACCCCTGGACAGATGAAATCAGGATACACTTGTATCCGAATGTTTGCAAGAGAAAAGTAGAGAAGAGGAGCAGCTCATGATCCAAAGTTCACCACATCATGTCTCAAACATGGTGGAGGCTATGTTATGGTATGGGCATGTGTGGTTGCCATAGGAACAGGCTCTCTGGTGTGATGATGTCGACAGACGTATCCAGGTGAATTCTGGCAGGTGTAGGTCTGGACTCACATTCAGCTCAATGCAACAACGCTGGTCGGATGAGGCTTTGCAGTGCAGATGGATAATGACCCTAAACATCCTGCCAAAGCATCTCAAAACTTTTTGAAAGAAAAGAAATTGAATATTCTTCAATGGCCAAGTCCAGTTGCCTCATCACAACCCAGTTGAGTGTGCTTTTCATTTTCTGAAGGCAGAAAGGATTTTCCTTAGATGTAATAGATGTTATGGCTGTATTCACTGTTATGTTTGTCCAAATATTTTTAAACCTCTAAAAACTGAGCTACTTTGCTTAAAATAACTGTAATGCTAAAATGGTAAATCCCATATTTTTTGTGATACCTCTGAAATTTAAGGCCACGTTTTTTTTAAAAAGTCTTGAGTTCAAGTTCATTATTACGATTGTTTTTTTTTTTTTTTTTTCTGTTTTATATTCAGCCTCCAGGACAGCCCACGCTCTGTCTTTGTCACAGTGTTTGAACGGCACTTACCTTTATTCCTCCTTGACTGCTGCATACCAGTCCTGAAGTACATGGGAGATTACCCCACCAGGCAGACGCAGAGTCCTTTCGAACTCACTGACCAGATCTTCCGTCCCGCCACTGAAAATGATTCACTCAGGGATGAGATCTATTGCCAGATCATGAAACAAATGACAGGCAACAATAACAGGTGTGTTACATCACCTTTTCCTGGCCTACTGCCAAAGGCTTTCTGATTTATCTTAAAATATCTGTGTGGTGCTGGTGGTTTTGATCATTTGTTAACTTATTGATCATTTAAGCCTCTTAGGTTTCACATAAAGGTTTAGGGTGTGACATACCCCTCTCTTATTTTGCAGCAGGAGTGAGTAAGATGCAGATTAAACTTGTCTTGTCTGCCCCCCAGGTTCAGCATGGAGCAGGGCTGGCAGCTGCTGTGGCTTTGCTGTGGTCTGTTTCCTCCCAGTCAGTCTCTTCTGCGACACGCCCAGCGATTTCTTGAGTCTCGTCGCAGAGAGTCCCTTGCCCCCGACTGTCTGCAGCGGCTGCAGAGCTCTCTGAGGTTCGATCCCGACACCAATGTATTGCACGGCACAAAATGTACAGAAAAAGCGAGATGCAAGACATGAATGAAAGTGTGCGCTGATCGCTTTCAGGGCCAAGCCTTTTATAGAGCAGTTAATAATGCCTTTATAAAAAAATACACAGAGTTGCACCACAGCTGCTCAGTTAGCCATCAGATAACATGACACTGCTGTGGTGAGAGGAGGAAATGTCATGTTGTGATACATTGTGCTTAACCTGTGAATTCGTTGCTGATTGCTCCTATAATACATTTCCCTCTGTGGATGTAGGCAATTTCAGTATGGTTTTGGAACAAAACTGATATTTCAAAGTACCAGTAAAAACTCAACTGCAGCATGACATGACCTTTATGTGACACAGTTTTGTTTTCGCCTCTTGTGATAAGTCCTTTCAAGAATTATAACGATCTATGTCCAGAACCGCTTTCATTGTAGCAGGTTCCTATTTCTGCAACCACTCTAGCAGTTTCTGTTTTCACTCAAATATGACATAGAGATGTGCAACAAAAGATAAACCCGATATCCATGTTCACAGTTTAGGGATTTCTGGGAGGTTTTTGTCCTCAATTTCACAGAGGAACAGTAGATCCAAAACCTTTGGATGACTCGCTCATCCTAAAACATCCATATTTCTTGTATGTTTGTTGACAGACTTGTGCAGTTTCAAAAGACCGACAGTTCTTGCTGCTCTGTTCCTCTATTTAATGCTTAAATGCAGACAGCACTTGGAACAGACGTGGAACGGCTCTGGATGGGAAACTAATCTATAGAGGCTTTTTATTAACAGCACAGAACCTTTAAAGCTTCAGTTCCAACAATGAACAACTGTGAAAATTACACGTGACTAAACATTTGTGTGTCTGGTCCAGGATGGAGCCCAGGAAGCTCCCGCCGCACCAGGTGGAGGTAAACGCCATCCAGCAGAACAGCACCCAGATCTTCCACAAAATCCACTTCCCCAATGACACCGATGAGGTACGAATATGGTTACCTTTTATTTATATATTTACAGGGAAAAAACAAATCAAGTCATTAATAAAAATCAAAAGGCCAACGGCAGCCTTGGCTCACCGTTACTCTTCCAGTAATACCAGTAACTGCTCTCATCTGTCTCCAGATATTTGAAGTAGCAACCAGCACCAGGATCAAGGATCTGAACCAGAACATTTACAGAAAGCTCAACCTGACTTCAGCAGATGGCTTCAGCCTGTTTGTCGTAATACAAGACAAGGTTCATTCATCTCTCTCCGAAGTTGTAACAAATTAAGATTCTAGGATTTTACAGTAATTGTTCCTTAATGAGCAATCTTTGATTAACCAAGAACAAAAAACTAATTTTATTTTTTGGTTTTGTTTTGTTTTTGTCAGGTTCTCAGTTTAAATGCCACAGACTACTTCTTTGACAGTCTGAGACAAATCAGTGACTGGTCCAAGAAAGCCAAGCAGACCAGAGATGGTAACAGCACATTGTTTGATATTGGACACAGTGGGACGTTTAATAGTTCATAATTATCCCGTAAAATTCTCTTTGTGTATTTTTGTGTGGCTTTGCGTCTGTCCTGCAGGTGGACCAGTTAACGTGTCCTACCTGGTGTTCTTCATGAGGAAGCTGTGGTTCAGTGTGATCCCTGGCAGAGACATACAGGCTGATCTTATCTTCCATTTTCCACAGGTACATTAGAATAAAACGGCTTACAAGTTTGCAAAAGCAGCTCTGAAAAGTTTTTTTTTTTCTTTTGGAAATGTAACAATAACCAAATACTTCCATAAACGTAATCCCACCTTGCACAAATGATATGGGTAGTAACCATTGTTTTCAACGCTGTCAAAGTCCTGAAATAACACACTGAATTCACCTTTCTATGTTCCAGGAGTTACCCAAGTACTTGAGAGGCTGGCATGATTGCACTAAAGAGGAAGTGGTCAACATTGCAGGTCTGCTCTTCAGGGTAAAGGTCGGCAGTGACAAGACGCAGTTTGTCACGATTCCCAAGATGCTGAAGGAGCTGGTGCCTGCTGACCAACTGAAGGCCATGTCTGAAAATGAGTGGAAGAAGGTACGGGCATGAAAGAATAAAGATAAAAATAACTTTGCTATGTTTCTTTTCAACAAACGTCAGAGGAATGAAAAGATCAGCAAAGCAAATGTCGGGAATTTTCAACAACCTCATCCTTTGCTGAAGATTTGAATCATTTGCCAGGCAGTGACACACTGACATATTTAGCCCTGACGGTGGGAAGAAAAGGACCTTAATCTTACCCACCATGCATTGCAGTGGCCAGCAGAAGTGTGCTGTTCCCTCAGGAACCGGTCCTGTAGGAACAAGACCATCAGCTTCACTCTGAACTTTGCTGTGCCATGCACTTCTAGTTCAGTTCGCCCTCTGTGACTTTTAGCCGTGTTAGTATTCGTCGCAGCTGCCACAGGCTTGTTGAGCTGTGAACTGCATGTGCATTTTGCTCAATAAGAACAAAAAAACCAACAGCAAATTATTCCTTATCGGGAAATAATAGATTTGCGAGTACAGCAGAGCCGTTGTTGTGTTCTGTCTCTGATCTGGAACATTTTGCTAGAAGGGCCGTGTTGATGTTTATAGAGTTACGCCGATTATTTATGATAGTTAAATTGCTGCTCACTGTTGTTAGTCACAGATGAAAATCACTTGAGTTATCAGCGAGTATTAAAAGCTTCAGTTAATGCACGACTCATGTGATATAAACCCCTTTGTATTCTGTTCAGGAACATGTGGCCTGCTGCAACAGACACTGGCTACTGACTCGTGTAAAAAACCGCAGACCACAGTGGGGCTCTGTGGCACAGATGAATATGACTTGTTGCATTCACTGTTGGCTTTGGACTTTTCATGACATTTCTTTATGAAGACAAAAATACAAAATGCCACGAGACACATCCTTTCAATCACCCAGACTGTATGAACAATATCACGATTATAACCTTCCCATGATCCCTGTCTCTTTAGTGAAAAGATACCCAGAAGGCTGTGCAGCCTGAAAGAAAATGACTGACCTCATGACGGATATTTCATTTTTTTTTTCAAACAAGGAGACAGTGTTGTATTTTACTATGATCTGTATGTTTTTGTCATTTTCAGAATATTGTCGCCTCGTATAACAAACAAGGTAATATGACCACTGAAGACGCCAAGATCGCCTTTCTGAAGGTGATTTGCCGCTGGCCAACATTCGGCTGTGCTTTCTTTGAAGTGAAGGTTAGTGCTTCCAGTGAATTCAGCACAAATGGTGCTTTATCTTACAATCCATGGTCCATTTGGGTGGGTGGCTTGTTTATCTGACGCGCTTGTCCTTTCCCAGAGCTCTGTAACCTCTGTCGCCCCGGTGCACTTGGAGGACAAAGCAAATAGTCACAGCTACTGTAAAGAGCTTTCTTCTCACTTGCTTCTAATTTACTTTTCAGCAAACATCAGAGCCAAGTTTTCCAGATATCGTGCGAATAGCCATCAGCAAGCAAGGATTCACAATCATCAATCCAAAAACAAAGGTATAAAAACATAAGACAAATTATAATTAGCAGCTTTTTATTCAGAATTTTGCTCTTAATTTCATATATATATATTTTTTTTTTTCTCTTGCAAGGATGTTTTGGCAAGTCATGCATTCAACCGCATTGCTAACTGGTGCAGTGGAAGCACTTACTTTCACATGACTATTGGAAGCCTGGTCAAGGGGACCAAATTCCTGTGTGAAACTTCACAGGTGAGGTGTTGTTGTGCAAGAGGTGAATTCCAGAAGTTGGAGTGCATTCGTTTCATGTTGTTTTCTTGACTTCCTTGTCTTTTTAAAAGGGTTACAAAATGGACGATCTCCTGACCTCCTATGTGAACATGTACCTGAGAGAAAGGAGGCCAATGCAAAGCAGGAACCAGCGCTTCGACATGTGAAGTTGAGCATCAGACCTATGATTGCAGCTCCTTTTGAAGGAACAGTCACATGATATGTGGAAAAATTATTACTATTATTTAAAGTGAAAGGGATATTATACATGAGCAACTCCTTTTCATGATTTTTACCATCATGATCTCCTAATTCTGTTCACAATTGTGCCTTCCTATCCAGCTCCAAAACTCCTCTAAGGTGCCTAAATGTAACATTTCCTTTTGTTGTTTGTACGCATGAATGAGGCAGAACTGTAGCTGAGTATTTTCACAACAGATCGTACCTCAGTTACAGATACGGCATGACAAACCTGTGAAACCGGTTTTGTCATTTTGCATGCTGAGGCTAAGTTCAGTGCCGGCAGTTGAGAGCGAGCTACATTAGTGTTTAGCAAAAACAAAAAAAAAGAAGAAAGAATTATGTCAGGGGTGTCCACCTCCAGTCCTGGAGGACCGCTGTCCTGCATGTCTTAGATGTTTCCCTGCTTCAGAGCACCTGATTCATATGAATGAGTCATGAACAGACTTGTGTAACAGACCTGGATGACAAGTCGGTGATCCATTCATTGGAATCAGGTGTGTTGAAGCTGTAAAATGTCTGTGACTGACAGCAGCCCTGGAGGACTGGAGTTGAACACCTCTGGTTCATGTACTCAGGGGCTTAGATCCATCCAAACATACGTATGCAGTCATTTCACTTCAGTTCGGTCTCTTCTGTTGTTTTGATTCTCTCTGACATTTTCATGACCGCGTCTGTCTCATGTATTATACTCAGGCTCTGTGGCTCCACTCTGCACCCTCCATCTTCTCTGCTTCATTAAAAAAATTTAAACCCAACTCTGTACTCTATAACTATTCTGTCTTTTTACCTTCCACACACACAGTGAAGGAAATCAGAAGATAAACAGGAAGGGTGAAAAAATAAATACATAACCCATCTTCTGTTGCCTGTACTGTAGACCGACTACATGTCCATGTGGAGCACAACTGCATCCACATCAGTCACATGGAGAGAAGTTTAATTTAGATTAGAGTTAGTTATATCTTGGCCATTTCAGGTATAAAGTGATTACCATAAAAAGGAGAAATTAAACTTTGGGGTTTAATCAATAGCTACATCAATAATTCAAAGGTTACTAGAGAGAATTTATCTTGAAATACTGCTTGTGTGCACATGTGAAGTTTAATGCATTTGTGTTTACAGTTTTGAGACAATTTTCTAAGTCTTTTGATCTAAAAATGTGCTAGTCTTAAACTCTATCAGAAGTCACAGATGTTAAATTTACCTCCCCATTTAAAAATGGAAAAAAAGGGGGGGGGGGGGGTTCTTGCTCCCTCATCATTTGCATGTCTGTTGTATGTGTAAATGTCTGTTGCAAGTCTCCTTCACTGCTTCTGTTAGATCATTGTAAATGTTGTTTCTGGTCATTGTCGTACTAATGCTAAACACGGAGCAGGGCCCCGTTAGGAACTGCCTCATACTGTTTCCTCTTTTTGCAATGGCACTCAAAGACTTTACAGGGTTCCTTGAAGTGAAAACATTTCCATTGAAAAAAACATTCAGTGAAACATCAATCGTTGAGATTTTTTTTTTTTCTCAGCTAAAGTTGTCTAATAAAACATTTCTCCACTAAATGTCTGTTGATTAGTTATATTTCCTGTGGAATCATTCTGGTTCATTCAAGTCTTTTGTATTTGCATTTAATGTGCTCTAACTTGGCAGTCTTGCAAAATAAAATAAAAAAGTGTATCTATATATATTTGTTTTTGTTTTTTTTGTTAATAAAGTAAATAGAAATTAGCTGCCTGGAATGGCTATATAGAGTGTTCTTGAGAGGACGCTTGCATCTGTGGAGGCTGGTTTGTTTCCATGACAGTCTGAGTTTCTACAGAGTCAGCAACCAACTGCGCTGATGGAATTATCCTTTGAAATGAAAGAATCTCATTTGCTATGAAACTCTGAGCAGCCCTCAGACGCACCTATTTAAACTGCACAGCAGATGAAGGAGACAAGCTGGACAAAAGCGGGGTGTCCATCCCAATTAGTAGCTGGCAGTATATTAACAGGGTAGCGATGTCAAAGCCTCTCCACAGTCCTGCACAAATAGCGGCTTCATTCAAGGCGACAGAATACCATTTGCATATCGATGATATCGTGGAGAAAAAGGGACGATGTGTCTAAAGCACAGCTGTGAAGTCCATGTTTGAAAGAAATATTATCCCCCTCAGCCAGAGGGTCCTTTCTCCACATCTGTCCAATGGCTATGTGACTGATTATTTTGGGCATTCCAGTTCCAGATGCCCCCAGGAGGCAAGAGAGCAACAAGGGCCTCTGTCTCCGCGAAGCAAACCCCCTTCTCACGCTTGTTTTTTTTTTTTTTCTCCCCCTCGCTGTCCTATAGAGCGTGGGGCCCTCTTTAGAATTTAACAGACTATCTACAACAGATCATCTCTGAGACTTCAGTCATAAACCTTCACAATCAACAACACAGTCCATCTTCTATCAGTGGGGGGGGTTCGTGGTGAAGGCACTTGGTGCACCACTGGGCCTGGTTTCCATGGAGTCATGCCCAACAACTCACTGCGACTGAGGCATGCTATTCTTCTTCCTGCTGCTAAAATGCGCCGCTTATTCTGACTCAAGCTATTGTAGAGCACACAAGTGGCTCTCTGAGGAGAAGGGATGGAGAAAGAAAGGGTGGGGTCAGGGTTCAAACGAAAGGCCCCCATCGGGACTCCCTTTCTGTTATCAAATTTGTTGAGAGACAAAAAGAGCTACAGTCTCATTCCTGAGGACATCTTCAGGGAGAGAAGCGGGGTTATAGGACAGCATTCTTTGTGTCAGAGCAGCAGATAAACGCTCTGTCCTCACGTTGCTCTGCTTACAACTCCCTCATCCTGCACTGTTGTTGTCTGCTCATTGCTCAGCCAAAATATTCCTTACAGGAGCTCTGGTAAGTCCTCTTTCTATCAAACTTTGTTCTGTGATAGCTTTCCTTAAATTGTTTTTTTTTCCCCTTGTCAGAGTAATGATGCTTTATCAAGCTACAAGATCAAAATAAAATTACTTTTATAACTAGAGTTAGTATTTGTTCAGTTAACATCTTTTTTCATGTGACTCTGGTCTTGTAAATCCATAAAGAACTTTATATTTTTTAATTCTTTTTGAAGTAACAGCATCCTATCGTCAGCTTTTTAAGACTGTTGAGGTGATTATAATTAATTTCGGTTACCACATTTCTCATCCTCACTGCACATTGCTGCTGTCACAGTTTCATAAAGGGGACCAACACCAGGATGCTCAGCCTCCTGTTGTTGAGAGAACGCCTGCACAGATTTGTTGAATCAGATCACCGTGATGATGGCGAATTTCACGATTGTCTCTCTCTCTCGAGGATTATCCCTCAGAGAACCGCATTTGTAGAGGCTTTTCTATTCAGCTGCCGCGCTCCTGGTTTGTTATCCCTGCTGGGGCTGCAGAGACATTTTTTTCAAGGGGGAATGAAAGCTCAGAGTCTGAACCTTGGCTGAGAATTGTCTTTGCTTGCGGGTCTCACACTTCTCACAAAGGCGCACCGCTACAACTGGCTGGCTCTTAATGGACCACAGGTCCGGCTCGTGAGCCACTGAAAGAGAGATTAAGCACAGTTCAAAACAGACAATCCCTTTTGTGCAGTCCTATTTAATTACATTTTCCCTTTTTTTAGTGAGATATCTGCATGATATATTTGAGAAACTCCCCTCAGCTGCAGAACCCTCACATGGGATGACAGGTTCATGAGTAACACATGTTACAATGTTGGCGTTGGACCTGGAACAAATATCGGGGGGAAAGTCAAAGAGAACCCTTCCCTTTGATTATTTCTAATCAGACTTTGTCAACACACCCCAGTGAGCAGTAGTTTGATGTCCATCTAAAGAAAATAAAGAGGAAAAGAGGATTGGACATTTGGAGCTTGGCAGAGCTGGATAAGGGAGTTGTTTGTGATTCCTAGGTGTGTCTACGTAGGAGGAGATAAAATGTTATCCCAGAGGGAATGTTAATTTTATCCATGAACCTAAAACGTTTAGACCACCATTGATGGAACAACAGTAACAGGAAATATGTATCTAAAGATAATATTTGTTTCATAAAATGATGTGGGAAGCCTGACACGTACTATGACCTCTTAAACATGAAAAAAAAGAATTTTATTCAAGGGATCTTTGATTTTTCTTAAAAGAGGGTGTGTGAAGTAGATATGGTTAGTTAGCGTCTTAACTCTAGTAGACAGCGGTTGTTTCGTTCTCACGTGGAAGCAAAGTTAACAACTGCTCAGAATGGTTCCCACAGAGGAGCAAATTTACGTCATATAAAAGAAGTAAAACCTCACAGAGTTCACAGTTGAGTAAATACGTAAATATGGATTTTCACATCGCTGTACTTTCACATCAGACAGATGCAAAGACCATAGACCGCTGCAAAACTGAAGACGGTGTTACTGTGGAACAAAGTCTGGTGCAAAACTGTTGTAAATATATGTAATATGGCAGTGGCTCAGAACCACAAAAGCCATGTGCATGAACTGATTATCAATATTTACTGGTCAAACATCTCTGCCATCGTCACATGAGAGGAATCATGTTAACCTATACTTTTTTGTTGGGTTCCATACAAGGAAAATTCTGGAACACTTAGGTGTACGACTTCTTATGCAACCATACATTTGTGCCTTGCTTCTCCACAGCCCCACATGGCACTTTTCTTTTTTGTTTGTTTCAATTCTGCACAATTTAACTTCAGTTTGTCGACCTGACGTTTTGTGGAAGAGTTCAGAGAAACCAGCCTGCATCCCAGGATAACCTCATCTGAACACTTCATATGAAAAATGTTCAAAGAAAATTAGCAGAACTGTTGTAACTAGACTGGTTAGATTAACTAAGCAAACAAGACATATGGATTATCCCGCTTCACCATGCCTGACATTTAGGTGCAGATATAAAGATGGAATCAAATTTCTGCAACGTTTTTACAGCAAGACAAGTCTAACTGCACATTTCATTCACAGAGGCAATTCCATGTGCAAAGTGCAGCAAATAATCTTCTAAAACGTCAAGTCTGTTCAAAGTGATATGAACCACAGGCAGCGTCAAATTATATCACATTACTTAGTACCGAATTACTCAAGAATGTTCTGCTTTTTCTGTCACATTTCATGGTTAGTGCTATCTTCCAAACACCCATAAAGGTTTTAAGATTAATGGGATGCTGTATGTTCATTAGAGTTTGCCTTTCAGCCCTGATAAATCAATTGCTGCAAATCAGAGAACTGGGTCAGTTGAGCTGCAAAGGCAAGAGTGAGGAACTAATGAGTTGTTTGACTTCCTGGACATTGTAGAGGAAGTCGAATGGTCAGAATGAAGCAATTAT
This sequence comes from Hirundichthys speculiger, assembly GCA_018398805.1. Lineage (NCBI taxonomy): Eukaryota > Metazoa > Chordata > Actinopteri > Beloniformes > Exocoetidae > Hirundichthys > Hirundichthys speculiger. The sequence continues at coordinate 668,692 of JAGFBZ010001902.1, forward strand.
GTGCTCTGAGGGCACTGGCACATTAACCAGGGACACTGACATCCATTGTTACCTTAGGAGGCTGGCATGGTGACAAACACTGTTCCTGCCTGCTGTCTGTTTTGTGTGTTTGTGGACTGGGTTGGGTTAGTACGGTTTCCTGTCACTGAGGGAGTTTGCTCTCGGAATACTAACAATGAACTTTTTTGCTTTTAATCAAAAGTTCTTGGCTCAAATGCAGCTGAAGCTACGCTGCAATGTAAATATCTGTTCTTATCTCTCTTGCAGGTATGCATTTTGTTTCTTTTTTTTTAAACAACAACAGCAAGAACAAAACCAAAAGTTAGGTTGTTTTCCAGATAAATTAATTTACATGCATTGCTTGTATTTCCTTTTTCTCCACAGCTACAATAATGGAGCCGGCGACAGTGAAACTGGCATCCCTGCTGTCAAATCAGTCATCAGAGAGCTGTGTGGCCACAGAGACGACGACTGAAAACCAGCTCTTTGGTTGGTTCTACGTTGTGGTTTTCATTCTGGCACTAAGCGGTAATAGTCTGGCTCTCTGGATCTTCTCTCACCAGCGTGGGGTTTCCTCTCCCGCAAATGTCTTCTTGATTCATCTGGCTGTGGCAGACTTGTCCTATGTGATAATCCTCCCGCTCAGGGCTGCCTACCACTTCACGGGCGGACACTGGCCCCTGGGTGAGGTCCCCTGCAGGGTGGTGGGCTATTTGTTTTATGTCAACATGTACGCGAGCCTCTACTTCCTGGCCTGTGTGGCGGCGGATCGCTACCTGGCTGTGGTGCACGCAGTGAGGTCGCTGAAAGTTCGTCACGGTCGCTACGCTCACATAATCAGCTTCTCCTTGTGGGTCCTGGTAACCGTCTCCATGGCGCCGCTGCTGGTTACCCATCAGACTGCACAGGTGGACAACACCACGGTGTGTTTGCAGCTGTACCGAGAAAAGGCTTCACGCAATGCCCTGATCTCTCTGGCCGTGGCCTTCACACCGCCTTTCCTCACCACCCTGTCCTGTTATCTCCTAATCATCCACAGTCTGCATCGGGGCTCCAGATTGGAACCTGCTCTGAAGCTCAGGGCTCTTCGCACCATCGGCGTGGTCATGCTCATCTACATAGTATGTTTCCTGCCTTACCACATGAGCAGGGCCACCTTCATCCTCGGTTACAGCCACCCCGACGTCTCCTGCCAGACACGCAGAGCCCTGAGCATGGCCAACCGCCTCACCTCCTCCCTCACCTGCCTGAACGGTGCCATGGACCCCCTGGTCTACCTATTTGGAGCTGAGAAATTCCGCAGCGCTCTTCGGCGATTGTTTTGTAAAGACAAGATGGGAATGTCTGGAGCCACGAGTGGAGAGTTGAAGGGAACACATGAGAGCTCTGTGAGTGCCAAGTCTGAGTTATGAGGAAAAGAGATGTGGAAAACGGTGTCTACAAAATGCTTTTCCAACAAAGCCGCTTTCTTCCCTGGCTGTTTGCAGACTATTGATTTTGCCTTACTGGAAGTGCAAGGTGAAATGGAGGCCAAGTTCCAGCGTCCAGCCCACGCCCTAATAACTTCACCCACATGGACATATATCGCTTCAGTTATTAATGGAAGCTGTCAGGACAATAAAACACAGCAGCTTATTGCTTATTAGCTGAGTACACTCACAGTTAAAAGCAAAATCCAAATATCCGATGATAATTCTAATGACATCATTGAGTATGCTATAAAACTGATGCTCCATAACCACTGATTTTGCTTCGTGTTCTGGGGCTTCATGGCTCCACTTGGTTCATGGAAAATAAGGACCAACCTGGTAAAATGTCCGATATAATCTCTTTTATTTTTGAAGCAATTACACCCTAAAGGCTTTATATAGATTTGCATTTAAAACCTCTAATTATATATTACAGTATTTTATGGCTTTGTGGTCAGCACTGTTTCCTCACTGCAAGAAGGTTCCTGGTTCCAGACTCGGCTGGAGCTGTTCTGTGTGGAGCACAGAATAGCTATGTATGTATGTTCCCTCCACGTTTACGTTGATTTTCTCTGAGTAATCTGTCAACCAGTCCAGAAACATCCACACTAGACTGACTGATAATTCTGAACTGTCCATAGATGGATGGATGGATAGCTGGACATCATTGTATAAAAGATGTAGACGTAACCATGCTGGCATCACTTGTTTGTCTGTGGACAGTGAGGAAGTGTCATAAAGTTTGGCATGCAGCTGAAGCTGCTTTGCTGTTTTGGAGCTAGATGTGGCCACATCTGGACAACCAGGAGGTGTAGTAACTTATCACCTAGTGCTGGTCTGTGCAAGCAGGCTAACATGATGTCAACTATGCTAATTATGGTTCAAGAAACCCCTTTTATTATTATAAACCTAAAGGTCAAGTCAAAGTCAACTTTATCTTTAGTGTAACTTTAAAAAAATGTTTACCAAAGAGCTTTACAATCAAATATATATTACAATTCAAAACAAAAGTCAATGCAGTATAACACAATGGTACATCTGGGTTTAAACTCTGATCAAATACAGAGTCTACGTCTTTGAGTATCAGTGAAGAAAAACACAATCCTATGGAGATTTTACCTTTAACTCAAAAACAACATCATATTGTACATGATATAATTCACTTACATTCGCCTTTCTTCCAAAAGGTACACGAGCACACTGATGAAGGGGGGGGCTTTAGCTTTCGAACCCCTGCTGAGCTGTGTGGGAAATGCTTTGAACCAGAAACTTGTTTAATGCAGCTCTAAGTGATGATCAGTGATCAGTGATATGGTGGTGGTGTGACCAAAGTCTGCAAATTTACGAAGGAAAATAAAGTTTCAGAAATGATCCCAGTGGGTGAGCCAGGGTATTATTACAGGTCAGTGGGTCTTAATGTGGGACAGCCCTGACCCAGTCTCATCATCATTATTATTATTATTATCATCATTATTATCATTATTTTTCATGCTTTTGTCTGCAAGCTCCACCTGCCATAAACTGAATTCATCATAGAAAAAAACATCAGCACCTTAACTGTTTCCTGGTCATATCACGCTACACATTTTTCTCACATCTGATACGTGCTGAGGCGGGAGGGGAGTGGGGGTGGGATCCGTGTGACAGTCTGTGACTCTCTAACGAGGAAACATTTTTAATGACAATGAGCTTAGAGAAATTACAAGATTGATCAGTTGTGTAAATACATTTTTATGTTTATTTCCTGTCTATGCTTTCCACTGTGTGCCAAATGCTCATTAGTCATTATTAGCATTACTACCTTTATTTATGGTGTATTTGGCAAAGACTTTTAAATACAGAGCTGAAATGAACATAAAACTGTGGTCCTGATGGAAACTGCGTTGTGCCAAAATGTTTGTCCAACACTTTGATTTGTGATCAGGGATTTGAAGCTGTTAACAAGAATAAAGACTCCAAGTTACAAAAATGTGCTGTAGGTTCTGCAAGTGCTGTTCATTACCACCAGCATGTTGATCAATAATGTCCGATGTCTCCGTATCAGCTGTCCATACGGAGGGAGCAGCAAGTAACTGAATAAAGTCACAGCTGGGACTTTTTTTTTAAACTGCAGGGAGATTTCCATATCAGGTTTACTTTTCTTGTCATTGTACATGTATCTGTTGTTGTCCAGCCTTTTAACCCCCTTCTGCTATGCATTTCTACTCAGTATATGCAGATATGTATATTCTGCTTCACTGTGAATCAGTGTTATTACTGAATTAAAAAGACAACGGTTCATGAAATATCTTCTGAATGTTCTTTCCTACATCAACTTTAATTATATAATTATTTCTCTGCAGTAACTAAAGCTTTACTTTACTTTACATGAAAGTGACAAATCTATTTCAAGTGCAGGGGTAGAAAGCTCTGAGGGCGTAGTGACTTGTCACTGTGTAGTTCTGTTTTCAGATCATGTGACCCATGTTGTGGTTTGTGCTGAGCCTTTTTTCCTCCCCTTATTTCTGCAGAACTTCCTGTCCGTCACATGAACACAGCAAGCCACTCAAAGCGTGTATTTCCTGTATGTAAATACATTACAGAACCTGCACGCTCTCCTGATTCATACGATTAAAAGCATCATGATTAGAGTCGGGCCAAATCTTCTGTGTAAATGTGCATGTTTAGTTAATTGTCAGTCAAAGACCAATGACTTAAAGGGTAAAAAAAACAAAAAAAATCAACATTGAAAACCAGCTCTCTTCATGTGTTGTGAGTTTTGACTCCATTCAAAACTAAGAGTCAGCAGAGTTATCTTCTCTTACTTCCCTTTTTCAATTCTTTTTGCTCAGTTTGGACGTACTGTTTGGAATATCTATTTCCAGAAACCGTGCACACTAACAAGCAAGCGTAAAGCATCTAATATAGCTAAATGCATTGGTTAATCATTAGAATAAATTACTGAAGACTGCCCCGATATTTCCATTTTACAGCTGTGGTGATATGTCACAGAGCAGGCACCAGGGCCCTCCTCTCTTTGACTGCTCAAATGAGGAAGTTCAGAGCTGAGCCGGTAGCAGCTTCCTTTAACAGCTTGAGAGGGCAGAGGATGATCAAGTGAAAGAAAGGACTTGAGGGACGCACTGCGAGAAGATGAAAATAGCCAGATAAAACAACTGAGTGTTCATCGCTTTGCTGGAATATATCTACATATGTATGTGTGTGTGTACATATATAAATATACATATAGTTTTTTGTTTAGAGCAGATGCAAAACCCTTGAGGGCTCTTGGGTGAGAAACAGGATGCCAGGTTATCAGCCTTGGTACCATGGTAATATAACTCGATCCAAAGCTGAGGATCTACTCACCAAAGCAGCAAGAGATGGAAGTTTCCTTATCCGGGACAGTGAGTCCATACAGGGAGCGTATGCCCTCTGCGTTTTGTAAGTGACTTATATTTCAACTTCTGCACTTGTAGCTAGCATTTCTTTTTAATATGTCATACAGCTGATTCATTTCCCTTGTTCAGAAAACTTTCATGACATGTTTATGAGCTGTATATCCTAACTAAAGAAATAAAATGTGATTGTTCTAAAATATTTTTTGGAGTGCATCATTAAAATGACATGCTTAAACCTAAAAAATTCCCCTGCTGTCTTGCACTGTTTCACATCACATTTTTTGCACACACATACTGCAACCCAAAACTAGTTCCCCTTTATTTTTATTCTGTACAGCTATGAAGCACCGTTCTGCGATGCCTGCACCACTCTTTTGCACTTTTTTTTCAGAGTGGCCTTCATTTAAAAATGCAAAGACCATCCTGATGGCTTACTCAGCACCTGAATGCACCTGCCGACGCGTTTCTTTGTCCCTCATGCTGTACGTGCCATGTCCCAATGACAAGCATTTGCATTTTATTCCTGACCACAGATACCAGAGCTGTGTGTACACATACAGAATCCTGCCAAATGAGGACAAAAAGCTCTCTGTTCAGGTGGGTGGACAGTTTGACGCATGCCACCAGTATTTTGGTTTAAAAACGTGTTATGTAGGTTAAAGCGATGGTGGAAGAGCAATGATGTTTTGTACTTAAAGGAGACAAAATGGATGAACAGTGTTTACAGGATATAGAGTTTTTAATGTTAACACATTTACCATATTGCCATTGTCAGAAATTATTTAAAAAGAAATCATAGTATTTATATGAGGCTGCTGCAGCACTGCAGCAGCAGAATCATGAAAAAGTTTTTTTTTTGGTCTGGAGCACAAACGGGAATAAATCTGCAATTTAGGAGTGTGATCTTAATAATGAAACAGCATTTTGAATCATTAGTGCAGCAGTAGAGCAGGCTTTCAGCTGTTCACGCTGCTTTGCTCGAATGTGTGGGTGTGAGGACCTTACTGCAGTCTTCACAGTTCTATTTTTTTTTCTAAAAAAAATATACATATACATACACTATTACTAAAACCCGGTCTTGGGTTAAGACTAGGACAAAGGTTTACTCTGGCAAGTCACTTGTGATGGTTAAAGACAGGATGAGGAGCAACAGGAGGTCTCAGGCTGCCACTGCTCAGAAAAGTCCCAGACACTAAGTGAAGGTTTGGGGCCAGAGAGCAGAACCTCATACAAGAGGATCCTCATTATACGTTATAAACCCCTTAAACATGCTTTAAATAACCTGTATTCTATTTTTGAAATTTCAAAATAAAGAGTAGATGCTTTAAATACATGAAATACATACTATTTCATCAAATCTGTTCTTTTTATTCATAATCTTATTGCAATAAATCAGAAATCCTGTTATAATACCCTTCTGTGTTTTGTATTCATCCTCTGCTTCTCTGACTGTCCAGGGAAGCTCAGAGGTCTAAATACCTGCTTTGTATGATCTGGCTGCACAAGACTCACTTATTTGTGCTGAAGCAGGAACTTTGGAGGTTAATTACTTTGGCCTTCATTAAAGTAAAAGGTGATCTCAGTCTGCTGATAAGCTTTTTAAGCTTCATATCATATTTACCATCAGCATGAAGTACCAAAATAGTGAGCTTCATACCAGCAGCATTAATAGGTACAGAAAACCAGAAAATGTGTGATGTGCAACCTGTAGTGCCAATAATTACTGTGTACATGCGTTATCTACTTTCAAACTGAACCATTCTTGTGCAAACCTCATCTTTATCGTGTAAATGTAAAGGCTAATTGTCTAATTCAGTCAAATGTCCCATTTAGAAAAATAATCTGATTCAGCTGCTGAATATTTGCAATAGAGAGAGAAGACCCCTTTATGGAATCAACCAATAATTATATAAAAGCAATCTTAAAAAATAAATGGCACAGACACAGCAAAGAGACAAAATGTGCCTGTCATCATATGGGAAGTAACACTAAAAAGATAAGTCACTAGTTAAGTAACAAAAGACCGCAGCTTGCCTTTCAAAACAAGAACACATGATATATCATTTTCTTCTGTGCAGAGATGTGAGGGGGGGGAAAAAGACATTTCTGCTGTGGTCTGCTCTACAGGCATCTCAGGGAGTCCCTATTAGATTTTTCGCGGTGCTGCCTGAGCTGGTGGAGGCGTATTCCAGTCCCCAACTTGGGTCTGGTCACACATCTGCAGTACCCCATCCAGAGGGAGGAGGAGGCAGACGAGGACCCAGGTCAAAACCTCCTCTTAATCAGTTCAGTGGCTCTAATCAAAAAACAAATATTTGCTTGTTAAAAAAAAGTTTGGAATCTCATCTTTGTGTTGCAGAATCCAGTGGTCATCCACCGCAGCTCCCACCCAGGAACTTCACACCTGATGCAAAAGAGAGTGACTCCAAGACTTGTGAACAGAGCAGCAAGTCTTTATCAGACACCTATCTGATGAGACTGCAGCATATGGACCTCTCCATGTATACTCATTTTTGTTGTAACAGCTGTCATTGTTGAGCTTGTAACTATGGATGTCACAATACAAGAACTTTGGTAGTCAGTCCACGTGTTACTGTTTCATCTATGGCACTATCAGCACTTTGGATTTGGCATCTGCTTACCTTATGTTATATATCCAGATTATCAGAGGAGCATCAAATGGCCATCCAGGAATATTTCAGGACCTCAATCTGCTCAGATGCTGAACAAGCACAGAATGGCAACCCTAACCTCCCTGGCCTAAAGAAGCTAATCCTTTCAATCTGCAAAAACCTAAACAGGTACAGTTCAGCCTGACGATACACTTCATATCATTTTCTGACTGTGGTATATTTAACCATGCACTGATCTTTGCTGCTACGCAGTGAAATTTCCCGGATCATGCCAGCTCTGGACATCCTTCACAGAGCATTGGATCAGCAGCTCTCCCCAGGGCTTGGACCGCTTTCAAGACAAGTCAGTGGCAGCCACGTTCCTTTCTGTAGCATCCATAAACATGCAGAAAAAACAAAACAAAACAAACAAACAAACAAAAACCTCTTTCCATCATGTCCTCCTTAATTTTCAGATTTTGGCCAACTCAGGTCAAAGTGTGTCCTACAGACTTGAGGAGCTGACAAAACTGCTGAACTCAATAGAGGACAAGGTAAATTAGCCTTGTTTATGTGATTGTCTTGCTTTACAACATAGCAACAGATACAATTCTTCTGTATTTCTTTTTTTTTTTCAGGCCAAAAGTTCTGTTTTTGAATCAGTTGGATATGATGGAGGCCACAGGAACTCCTCTCATACCAGTTGTTACCTTTGAGGTGCTTCCTTTCATTTGTCATCATATTAGAAAGCAGGAAAAAGAAACATCTGCATTATATGTGATCACATTTCTCTTTGATCTGAAGGTCAAGCAAGAATCCCTTGGCATTTCCACAAAGATGTTCCTGAAAGTTGATGTTGAAGGTGGAAAGCTGTATTTCAAGAAGTCAAAAGATGGGCCAGAGGACAAGTACTATGTGCACAATAAAAGTAAGAAATCTATAACTTCTTTCTTTGTATTTTATCCTAGCAGTGTGTTTCTAGTTCAATCAGACTGGAAAAAACAGTCCTGCAATATTATCTGCATCTTTGGGCTCATGTTCTACCCAGAAAACGTATAGCTATTGATGTCTGGTCTGGACAAAAATAGTTGGGATGTTGTGTAAAATTTTAGTTAAAGAAAATAATGCAATGATTTGCAACCATTAACCTATACTTTTTTCTCAAAACGATTAAATATAGATGAAACCAGGTGTTTACACACATAAAAAGACACATTAACCCTTTTCTTGCTCACTGTCTGACATTAAATCCCTGTTTTAGGTCAGTTCTGATGACTAAAATATTTATTTTTGCTAAATGGCAGAATAATGAGAGAGATAAATTTTTGAGGTATTTCTCTGTTTTTGTTTTGTTTTATTGTGTTTTTTTTTTTTTTGTTAACTTTAATCAAAGTCTGAAGTTTAACATATATTTCCTTAGGATTTAGCAACATTTCGTTTAAACTGGATCACTTTAAACTGTCTTTTTAATGTTACTCTACGAGTAATCTTCCTTTCTGAGCTGCCTTTTAGCTCATGTCAGTACAGGATAATGACTCTCTCTTACCAGCTTCAGCCAGAGTCTTCACAAGGTTGTTTTGCTTTTGTTCTGGGGTTGTTTTCACACCAAAACATGTTCATCTCTGGGACACAGAACCGTCTCCTTCCTGAGCAGTATGACGGCTGGACATTCCCATGGTGTTTATACTTGCATTTGAGCAGATGAACGTGGCACCTTCAGGCATCTGGGAATTGTACCTAAGAATGAGCCAGACTGTGGAAGTCCACAATTCTCTTCCTGATAGCTTGGCTGATTTCTTTTGATTTTCCCAATGATGTCACATATGTTCATTTTGGATTTTATGGTGGCAGCATTTCTCAATAAAGTTGAAAGGGAAAAGGTTGGAAAAGTAAGTGGTACAACATCAAAATGCCTGGATCTGTAAAAGGTCAGTGACATTATTGGATATAAAAAGAGCATCTAGAGAATCAGAGGTTTACCAGATGCAAAATCTATGAATATCCTTGCCATCTACACTACATAATTTCCAAAGATTCAGAGAATCTTAAGGAATCTCTTTGCACAAAGTGACAAAGTTGACAATCAATATTGGATTCCTGAGTCTCCAGGCCCTCAGACAGGACTGCATTAAAAACAGCCATGATTCTGTAATGAAAGACACTGCATGGATTCAAGAACACTTCTGGAAATCACTGAGGAAGAGAACATTCACAGTGCCATCCACAAGTGCAAGAAAAAGCTCTACCATGTAAAGACAAAGCCATATGTGAACATGATCCAGAAATACTGTCAACTGTCTCTGGAATCAGCTGCTTGCACATCTGGAAAGGAATTATCCAGTGCTGAGAGACAGCATACTCTCCCATCCAGACAGCCTATTATTTCTCAGCAAGACAATGCAAAACTGCATGCTGCATTACAAAAGCATGGCTTCATAGCAGAAGAGTGCAGGTGCTGAATTGGCTTACGTACCTGCAGTCTAGATCTTGCACCAGCTCAGAACAACTGATGTTGCATGATATGGAAAATATGACAAAGAGGGGTTGTATGGTGAGCATTAAGGAGAAGTAAGCACTAGCTGCACAGTCTCACTCTTTCTTATGAAAGTAGCCCTGGTGGCTTGTAGTAGCTTAAAATGTGTTGCAAAGTCTGCTGGAACCACAAAAACAGTGTCACTTGAGCTTTTTCCATTTATAGTAGAAAAAGTGGTCTAACAAGAAGCACACATTTTACAAGCAGGAAGGAATGTCTCTTTATTTTTGCTTTCTGCATATACTTAAGTTTTAGCACTATTCTTTGAACTAGCAGATATGTGATGTTATCCTTGATATGGACAATTAATTATAGAGCCCTCTTCCAGTGGAGTCAAATCCTCAGAGGATGTTCCTTATTTTGTGAAGTTCTGTCAGATAAATTGATCTACTGGAAAGGGAAGAATCTGCATGTATCAATTTCGTGTCCCATCAGAGTGGTTTTGGCACCACAAGGAGAAACCAACAGCTGTGGGAAAAGGTTTTGAGAGTGACGAGCATTGGTTTTCACAAAGTTTGCTGCTTTAGTGGTTTTTTTTTTTTTTAAATCTTATTGTCAGATGTCTCTATGGTACACAGAAGTAGAATTACAAGCATTTCATATGTGCCAAAAGCTTTAATTGACAGTTACACTGTAAGTTGCACAGAGTCGATATTTGCTGTATTGACCCTTCTTTTTCAAGTCCTCTGTGATTTGTCTTGGCATGCTGTCAATCAAATTCTGGACCACATCCTGACTGATGCCAGCCCATTCTTGCATAATCAATGCTTGGAGTTTCAGAATTTGTGGGGTTTTGTTTGTCGACCTGCTTCTTGAATATGGACCACAAGCTCTGAATAGGTTTAAAGTCTGGGGAGTTTCCTGATCCATGGTCCCACATATTTTGATGTTTTGTTCCCTCAGCCACATAGTTATCACTTTGTTCTAATAGGCAACGTGCTCCATCATGCTGGAAACTGTATTGTCAAATGGTTTTTGGATGGCTGGGAGAAGCTGCTCTTGGAGTCTTTATTCAAAGTCTGAGGCAAAGTTGTGAGTGAGACGTTGGCTAAGAAGCAGCACCACACATGAATGTCTGAGGATGCTTTACTGGTGACATAACTGATGGCAGCACTCACATTTTCTTCTTCAGACAAGCTTTTTTCCCCCAGATGCCCAAAACAATCATTAAGGTGATTCAGAGAAAGTTACTTCACCCCAGTCCTCAGCAGTCCCATCCCCCAACTTTTGCAGAATATCATTCAGTTCCTGATGTTTTTCCTGGAAAGATGTGGCTTCTTTTCTGTCCTTCTTGACACCAGGCCATCCTCTAAAAGTCCTCACCTCACTGCGCATGCAGATGCACTCACACCTACCTGCTGCTGTTACTTAGCGAGCTCTGTACAGGTGGGGCCCTGATCCCACAGCTGATTCAATTTAGCACTTGCTGGATTTTCTTGGGGACCCTGAAGCCTTCTTCACTAAACAACTGAACCTCTCTCCTTGAGGTTCGAGATTATTCAAAAAATGCATTGATTCAAGTCTTAGGTGCAATGGTTGGACTTTTGGGCAGGTGGTTTTAATGGTTTGGATGTCTGGTGTACACTGTGATGAGAAGGTGCATTCAACAAAGGCATGCATTTTCAACATCAACATGAAGACAGGGCAACATCAGATAAATATATCAGCTTGTGTAATACCTGATGCATGACTGAAACACCTGAAAAACCTTAAACACTTGCAGATGTTCCCATTATCTGTGGATGGACTGTAACAAAGAAAGGGATCTGCCAAAACCATGCATGTTAGTGCCTCTTGGCATTTATCACAAAGCACAACTTTCCCTTAAGTCTGACAGAGCGGCTAAAATGGCTGGAAACTTTTACTCTTGCTTGACACCTGGTGTAAAATATTTCATTTTTTTTCCTCAGTCCTGCAGTTGGTGAAATCCCAAAAAATGCATGCCAAACTTGTGATTGTGGTGGAGACGGAGAAAGAGAAGATTTTACGTAAAGAGTTTGTGTTTGATGACACAAAGGTACTCATCCTCATCAATCTAATAGTAGTGGGGTTTTTTTTTATGAGAGATACCTGTCAGTTTGCAATCTTTATTTTACTCTCAGTCCTTTAGAAGATTTGATGCTCTTTTCCTGTCTCTCCAGAAAAGAGAAGGCTTCTGTCAGCTGCTTCAACAAATGAAGAACAAACATTCAGAAAAGCCTGAGCCGGATATGATCACAGTGTTCGTTGGCACATGGAATATGGGTAACATTAATGTCACAGTAGGCACTCAAATACATTTGGATTGACTGCATAATCATAGCTAACAGCTAATGGCCAAACCCTCAGGAAATGCCAGTCCACCCTCCAACATCGACTCCTGGTTTCAGTGTAAAGGCCAAGGGAAGACACAGGACGACACCGCAGATCAAATTCCTCATGATCTGTATGTCATCGGGACTCAGGAGGATCCTTTGGGTGAGAGAGAGTGGGCTGAGACGGTGAAAAGTGTCCTGAGGAACATCACAAACATTAGCTTTAAGCAAGTGAGTAACAAAGTAACAACGTTGAAGGTTAAATTCTGGTCCAGAGCAGCAGCACATGACACACACGTCTCCAAACACCCAGGTGGCGATTCACACGCTGTGGAACATTCGGATCGTGGTCCTGGCCAAGCCTGAGCATGAAAACAGGATCTCTCACGTCTTTTCAGACAGTGTGAAGACGGGGATTGCCAACACCTTGGGTAAGCAGTTCCATTTCTCCATAAAGCGTCGTATGACCCGTCCAACAGGTTTGCATGGACATCAGGAGCTCACTGTGATATGTGATTTGTTTGTAGGGAACAAGGGGGCAGTGGGAGTGTCCATCATGTTCAACGGTACATCTTTTGGCTTCGTTAACAGTCACTTGACCTCTGGAAGTGAGAAGAAGCTCAGGTGAGCAACAGATTACATTTTCAGTGAGAATATTTATGGACATAACTTGGGATGTAAATTCAGTGATTGATGAAGATATAAAAGTCACCTTCACTTTTGAAAATACCAAGTTTGCCGATACATATGGGTCATTTTAATCTCTGCTGCACTCACAGCACTAAACGTTGAGAGCAGTATGAAGAGGGATCGTCCTTGGGGATAGGGGAGTGAGGGAGAGGTTTCCCCTCAGACAACATACCAGCCAACAACACAATGACTGTTTTTTAACCCATTCTTCATTTATTCTGTGTTGCCTTAATAACAGACACCGTAGTTCACTTCATAGTTCACAGTAACAGCCCTAACTCATCCTTCCGCTTTATTCCTGACTGATCCTGAGTCATTTGTTTGAACTTTTGAGTGCCATATAACCAGCCAATTCAACTACATATTTAGAGGGTCAGATAGTTGTTAGTCAGAAGAACAGGTTTACTTTTTTTCTGCACCATAACTCTTGTTGAATTTGCAGACGGAACCAGAATTACACCAACATCCTGCGATTTCTGAATCTGGGGGATAAAAAGCTCAATCCGTTTGACATCACACATCAGTTCACACACCTCTTCTGGCTTGGAGATTTGAACTACCGTGTTGAACTGCCATCTACAGTAAGTTGCGTTGTACAGTAGCTGAACTCCAGTAGTGCTGCAGTTCAGTCACTGGTACGTGCATGAGAGTGCTGGTTGTCAGCTGCTCACACTTTTGGGTGTTGAAAAGTCACTGTGCTGTGCTCTTTTACAGGAAGCTGAGAACATAGTGGCAAAGATCAAACAACAGCTGTACCAGGAGCTCCTCAGTAAAGACCAACTCAGTATGGAGAGGAAAGAAGGAAAGGTCTTTTTGCATTTTGGTGAGCTTCACTGAATATAAATCCCATACAGTCATACTATACAGTCATGTGAAAAAGAACGCTCCACCTGTTTCAACTTTAAGAAAACCAGGACATAATTGAAAAGATATATCTGGTCCTTATGTGATCATATTACTAAATAAATACAGCCTCAGGTGAAAAACAACACACAGCATACAGTATTACAACGTGGCATTCTTTATTTAGCAAAGACTGAGACTAAATGTAGAAATTTTCAATCTGTCAATTTGTTGATTAGGAATTTTCACCCACTTTCCTTTACAACGTTGCCTGAGTTCTATTAGGGTTGTTGTTTTTTTCTTATTTGTTCATACACAGATCACTTTAGGTCTGTCACAGCATCTCAGTCTGGATTTTGACTAGGCAATTGCAAATCTTTGATTCTTTTTTTTTTTTCCAGTCTTTTGTAGATTTGCTGATTTTGCTTGGAATCATTTAGTCAGGTTATGTGTCTGTCCTAAACATTTTGACTGTTCAATACTTTGGTATGCAGAACAGATCACAGTTGACTCAATGAATGCAGGGTTCCTAGTTCCTGTGGCTGCAGAACAAGTACAAATTAACACCCTTCCACCACCGTGCTTAAAGGATGGTATGAGGCTGACTTAGGTTGGATTAAGCATGGAGCATGAACAATATTTCCCACTCTCAGATGATGGACGAGATTGTTTGGAAATGGCTTTTGAATCGCTCCCAGACTGATGGGCAGCAACAGTTTTTAGATCAAAGCTGTTGTATTTCCTCCTGGACGTTGTGTTAATACATCCTTAAATCCAACATCCTTCTAATTAGTTAAAGAGGGAGGAAAGGTTTACTGAGTTTTTTTTTTAATGTCTTTGCCTTTTTTTTTTGTTACATAATCTATGACACAATCTAAAACATCACATGCTGTACATATGAGGTTGCATTTACCTTATTTTAAGATCTGGCAAGGAACAAATGATTTTTTTTTCAATCTTTTCTAAAGCATAAAATATTAGAACTGCACATGCTTTTTCACACAGCTGTATAGTGGTTTCCTGTCACAATAAATCCACAATATAAACTGAATTTTGCTTTGATTGTAGAGGAAGAGGAAATCACATTTGCACCTACATATCGTTTTGAGAGAGACACAAGGGAGAAGTATGCCTACACAAAGGCTAAAGCCACAGGGGTAAGCCCATGTTTAGTCAGACGTATGTTCCTGATACGGCTCAGGTCTTTTTTTCTTTTTTTTACCATAGCTTTGGCAATGAAAAAATGTTGTATTCAGAGTTTATATACTTCATGACAAACTCAATCTACAGACAAAATACAACTTGCCGTCATGGTGTGACCGTGTCCTGCGGAAGTCCTGCCCTCTGGTTCATGTTGTCTGTCAAGCATATGGTGAGCTCTTCCTGTTAACCTTTGATGCTACTTCTTTATTTTCAAATGAAAATGTGTATTTAGGTTTATTTAAAAAGAAACCAGAGACCACATTCATTTGTTTCAGATTTACACAAATTCTTCCAAATAACTGTCTCAACTGACGTGGGTTAATTTCACTGTAATGCTGAAATATAAGCAATGTATAAGCAATCTTTACAGCCCAGTTTCACAGCAGAATGTATAACAGTTATGCTGGTCCACAACACTAAAATACTGCAGTTTTGCAGGCCTTATAAACCATGCAGTGGCAGCATTTTTAATGGCTTAGTTCTAAATATAAATATGGAGAAGCAGCTTACATGTTGCTCACTAACTGTGAAACCATTACTTGTGTCACAACTTCATGATGTGTAACGTCTCACCCCGACCTAGCCATGATTTGTCTTTCATGAGTGACATCCATCCATGTGGGTGAATGGATGTTTCTCAGTACTAAGTGCATCAAGATTGGACTTGAAGTTCAAGTGGGAAGTTTGCCTGTGAAGTATGCAATCAAATTTGTCAAAGTTTCCAATAATTAACACCTCTCTTTATAGTAAATGAATATGTACAGAACCAGTGCATTAATTGTACCAACCTTTTACATACAAAAACCCTTTGTACAGGGGTTTTGGTCAGGTGACATGGTGGCCTGGGGTGAATTGTGGTTTTGGTTCTCTGTTCTGTTTAAAAATAAATAATGACACTGGTAAGCACAAGCCAAATGTCACGCTATCAGTACAGGATGTTGTAGTTGCGATACTGTAATAGGTTCACCTTGAATTCTGGGGTCATTGTGAATGGCACCACCACACCATTAAGACCATCAAGACACCATTACTTTTCCTGTCATTACTGCTTCTCTGCAGCAGAAGGAGCTCCTCTGTTACTCATGAATGCCCATGAGCACCGCTGTCAGCTCAAGCTTTGATGATTTGTGTAACTGTACTTGTAGAGACTTTCAAAGTTCTTTACATGTTGTAGACTCATCGATCACTATGTACCAACCTGATAATGAACTGTTGCATTGTGCAATAACAGTGTTATTTCCACAGCACTGATCAGGCTGTTTGCCCTCCATAAACACTGTCGCAGCACAAATGATGGACTCAAACAAATTAAAAAGGCAAGAAATTCCACCAGTTTACTTTTGACAGAGCCCACCTGCCACAGTAACTGGAGCCACCTTCAAGAAACGGTGCTGCTACTCTGTCCTCACAAAGCTGTCATCAAGACAAAAACACAGACGCTCAACGTAATAAGAAATATGAACTGTATTGTTCATGTCTATCATGTCATTTCCTGTAAAAGAAACTGTAAAAGTAAACAAAAAGCCTCAAATAAACAGCCATATTTATAGCTTGGACTGTGACTGTAATGGGGCCACCCAGATTACGGCGGAACATGATGAGAAGGGGGCCAGTTATTCCAGGCACAGACAGGAAGTTTACGTGTCTTGCAAAAGGCCCAAATGCAGCTGGTAACTACTAACTTCGACCAGTGCTGCCACCCAGTGGACACCATATTTGCAGTACTCGGGTTTCTCCTGTTTCGTTAAAACAGAGCTTTTCTCTTTTGGGAATTAAATAGTAAACAAGCTGTTATTTTGTTTCTGATGAGCTCTCATTTGGTCCAACCTTTTCACTTGTAGGGTGCACTAATGACATCATGACGAGTGACCACTCCCCAGTTTTCGCCTCATTCGAAGTTGGCGTTGCCTCACAGTTTGTCTCGAAGCAAGGTAAGATCCCCAGTCAGCGCCGAGTAAATGTAAGGCTTTTCAAAACGGCATCATGATGTTTGTTTTCTTTTCATTTTCCAGATCCAAACAGTGCATCACAAGGTGGAATACAAATCATGAACTGTGTGGCAATTTTGTCGACAAAATCAAAAACCAAGTTCTTCATTGAATTCCACTCCAGCTGCTTGGAAAGTATGTTTTGTCTTTTTAACTTCACCTTGTGTCATTGGATTATTCTTTAAATAAGTAAAGATTATCAAAACAAATATTTTCAACAGAAACTATGAAGACTTCAGAAGGGGAGAATACAGAACAATCTGATGGCTCCATAAAAGTTTGGTTTGGCAACCAAGTTGAGGTACAAATAAAAAAAGAAAAATTGAGAAAAAAATTAGAAGTTGCCCTTTCAGAGTGATAGATGATTTTGTTCTAGCGCCCATCGATCATTCACATTATTGTCTTGATTCTTTCCAAGCTCACCCCGATCATCTCTGATCCTGAGTACCTCTTAGACCAGCACATTCTCATCTGTGTAAAATCCGCAGACTCTGATGAGTCGTACGGTGAGGAGCTGTCATGCAACCTGTGTAGTTCTGCACTGAGCTAAGGGATGCTTACAATCCGTTGTTTTGTTTTCTCAAAGGAGAGGGCTGTGTTGCACTCCGAGCTGCCCAGTTCTGCTACAGAGAGTTTCAGATGACACTGACTCACCATGGAGAAAAGACAGGAACATTGACAGGTGGCATCCAGTTACGCACCTCTGAGGGCAAGCCCACTGAGAAGTTATACGGTGAGGCCCGAAAACAGCTCCAGAATGACTAACTGCATGTCTTTTTCATTTCTTGAAAAATCTTTTATTTTTATTCCACTTTCAGATTTCATCAAAATTGAGAAGGATGACCCCATCCCCGCCAAATGCAAAGGTGGAGACCTCAACAAGTAAGTTTTTTTATTTATTTTTTATTTTTATTTTGTGACTTTGGGATGTATTCACAATCAGCAAACTCTGATGGGGTTGCCCTGTTTGTGCAGTTCACTTGAACATGTGTGAACACTGCCAGGCAAATCTTAATGATCACCAAACCAAGGGACCAAGACCTCTTGAAAAAAAAGTAGATCTGTGGCTGCCTCCAAACGGACTAAACTATCGGTCCAATCAGATTGTGACCTTTTGCAGATTTCTTCTGGTGTATCTTTTGGTCTATCCGATGTTAAAAGGTCAAGGTGGACACCAAACAAAGACTTCTACTACCAAACCGCTGCTTTGGTCCAGACCAAAAGTACCAAACTAAAAGTGTGGATGCACCCTAAAATATATCTGAAACATTACACCAACGTATAATGATTCCTTCTGCTTTCTGGTTAACAGGTCTTCTCCCACCCAGACACATGATATTTCTAACCCTAGTTACATGGGGCTGTCATTCAAAATGGGTAATATAATGGGTAAGGGTTGGAGTTACAGCATGCCACCACGAAATCTCCCCCCAGTCGGGCAAGGAGGTAAAGATTCCAGGAAGTCCAACTATGACTTCAGCACACGCAGTCCCACTGGAAAAGTGTGCAACACGTAAGTGCCTGATGCAGAATAACTGCAGTTTCATCCCAGCTCTCTCAAAAATAACCATGTAAAAATACAATTACATCTGTACCTGTGATTCAAAAGGAACTGAATCATACTGAGTGATCCTTTATTTTGCAAGGGGTGATGATGAAAAGGGGTCAGAGATGTTTGACAACCCACTGTATGGTTCCATGGTAAAATCCCACAGTCGGGCAAAAGACCAAGACCATCCACAGACGGAACATCTTGCACCCGTAGAGCCAGCATTTTCATCCTCCAAAGCAGCAGATGGAGACCCTGATCGTCCCCCGGTGCCCACTCCACGCAACCGCTCCTTCACCTGTTCTGAGACCAAACCTCAGCCCCCAATCAACCTGCACCCCCCAGCTCACAAGAAACCAGTGGTGCCTTCTCGTTCAGAGGGTGCAATGGGGCACAACCGGCCTCCTTTGCCCGCTAAATCCCGTCCAGAGACACAGATCACCAAACCCAGAGACTACAGAGACGGCTCTGAACTCCCCAACAAACACAGATTGCCAGCTAGACCTGGTCAGCCACAACCTCCCAGTAAGAACAGCAAGGAACTCTTTTAGGTTTACAGATAAATTCTATACAAACAATGATGTGAATTATTATTTTTTTGTCCTTTAGTGCATCCAGATGGTTCCAAAACTGGTCGTCCTGTGAACTGAGACTAGGCTCCAGCAACGGTCAGCACAGCTTCCTGTCCTGCATTTTCTGGAAGACTCTGTTTTGGATTCTTAATGTCTGTCAATGATGATAAACAACCTATTTTTCTCCGCTTTGGGAAATGCCTTATTTTCTTTATATTTGAGAGTTAGATGTGGCATGTTACCAAAGCCATCTTTCAGTTAGCTTAGCATTGTTCAAGAGGTAGCAATGTCCCCTCACAGAGGAGAGGAGGGTTAGGCAGAAGCTATTTGGTGGGTTGCAATTTGAAAATTCACCGCGAGATGTCACTAGACCTAACACACTGCCTTTTTATTGTTGCATAAAAATGTGAGAGTCAAACTTTCAGACTTAATCTTTGCTTTGCTGGCTTTACAACTTAGGTTTGAAAATGATGATTTTGACATGTCATGAAATTTTACACTATACTGTGGTAAATGAATGCTAAATGCACAGTATCATCCTGCACAGTTATTGTCATGTTTGCCATTAAAATGTAAAATAAAGGTGCAAATATGTTCAAATATCAGATATTAATCTTACTTCATTTACTTATTTATTTAGTTGGGCTTTTAACAACCATGCGTCATGATCAGGCTCTGTGAAACTGACTAAAACACCTCTTTAAAATGGATGTCAGATGGCCATTTCCAGAGACTTTTGTCTTATCATGGGTATTTTTATGTGCTCTATTAGGTTTTTATTCACAGCTCAGAAGCTATGCTTCAGAAGTCAACATAACGCTAAGCGCTAAGTAGTGGAAGTGACAACAGTTAACCTACTGCCAATCAATATAACCTAGGGGAGAGTGAGGTAATGCGAGACGGTTTTTACATCCTACCCCCCTCTAAGCAAGCTAAATTGATGTGCCTATAAAATTAACACATTTCTCATTAATTACCTCCGCCAAGGAGGTAATGTTTTACCCGGCGTTTGTCTGTCTGTCTGTCTGTTTGTCTGTGTACAAAATAATTTTAAAAAGTTATGGATGGATTTTGATGAAATTTTCAGGAGTTGTCAGAAATGTGAAAAGGAAGAACTGATTTCATTTTGGGTGTGATCCGGAAGAAATCCTGGATTCTGGATCACTTTCAAATTTTCGATAACATTGCGGTTAATGGGGCCGAAAATTTTGTTTCGCAATATCTCCGTTAATTATTGCCCAAAACTCATGAAATTTGACGCAGGGATTGACAGTGGGAACCTCTATCAAATTTCAAAGGCTGATCCAGATCATATCCAGAAAGCGGATTTTATAGAAATCTGTAAATCACTATACGGGGGAATTGTTGCGCTTGGCGGAGGTCTGCGGTCTCCGAGTGCGTTTCTAGTTTAGGATGTTTCCTAAGAATGGGAATGATCGGAATGTTTGCCGGACTGGAGATGGTGAAAAATGACAGTTTTAAAAAAAATGGTCAAGTGTCTCATTTTACCCCAGCTATGGAGGTAACCTGAGACAAAGGCCAGATTTCAAGGGGGTAAAGTGACCCTGCTAGGGGTAAAATAATCCACTTACTTTTTCCCCACTCTGGAGGTGACTGAACAAACACAAATACAGCAAAGTATCATCCTAAAAATGTTTTATTCACCATTCAAATGAGAGAAAAGAACCATTTTCACAGTAGGGGAACTCAGATTAGGACACATCTCACTCCGTAGCAAGGCCTTCTACATTCCAGCCCTGAAGGTTGCATGGAAAGATGAAGAGTTGCTCTCTTCTGGTCCCTCCAGGCCTCATAGGTTGAGGCAGCTTCCTCACAACATCGCTTTTAGGAACATGTGCCACATCCTTTTGGTTTATGGCAAAAATGGGCCTCTGCCACACTTTCTCGTTTCCCTGGATCCTTTTCAGGAACTGTATGAGTATTTCATCACCGTCAACACTCAACCTTACCGATATAACGGACATTCCTGACTTTGGTTGCAAAATTGACCATGAAAAAGTCACCCGGTGACAGATCCATGCTTCCCGGTTGACCTCCCTCAGGCTTGGATCTTTCATCGTCAGATGCTTCAAGGAGTGGCACGGGAACATCACTTTCTTCGGAGGTGCTGTCTGTAATTCTCCTTTGGATCGGTTTCTTTTTTGGTTTTCTTTTTTGCATTTTCTCTTCCAGTTTCTTTCGTCTTTCTTCAAAAACTTTTTCAAGTGCCTGCATCTCAGAAGTATCGGTGAGGATGGCGGTCCTTCATGAGCTTCTGTGTGGTTTGTTTTCTGGGGGTACACTTTGGAAGTGCAATGATTTCCTGTGGAGGAACATAATCCAGGTCGGGTTGTTATTTGTTGCACATCCGTGTCAGCTGGCGAGGGAGTGGGTGAATTAGTATGGGAGGCTGCGTTATCTGCAGCAGGAGGTTCATCTTCAGGCGGATCATCTGCAGGATGCAGGCCTTCAATAACTTCTCCCGGAGGTGGAGCATCTCCGGTGGCAGGCTGTAGCTCAGGGTTTGGCCGGTTTGACGGAATGAATGGTGCAAACGCTTCATCGGGAAAAATGTCACGATTGTATGGGAAAATCCCAGTGGACCTAAACCCAGAAGTGATGTTGCGTGGTGTCACTGTTGTCATGGAGGTTTGATTCACAACTCCTGCAACCTGGTAGATGGTGACTGTTTTTCCAGGATTTGATCGCATCCACCCATCGAGAGCTCAGCTGTATTGGGTTTTAAATGGACCGTACACGGCCACATCCAGAGGCTGCATGCAATGAGATTTGTGAGGTGGGAGAGTGAGCATAACAATACCATTGCTCTTGGCGATTTCTTGCACACCCTGGCTTACCTGCACACTGTGTCTCTTTTCAATTGGCAGGCATGAGGACATGGTTCTTTTCTGCATACAGTGATCCCTTATTTTCCACGGTTAATGGGGACCGGCGCCCCCCCGCGAAAATCAAAATCCGCAAACTGGAGCCGGAGCTCCCCGAGCCTAAATAATGTGTTTAAAATATGTTTAAAAACCTCGAAAAAAGTAGTGAGACACTGCAGCGAAACAAGACAAAGGCTCAACTGTGGCCTTTCTGTTACGTTTACAGCCTCTGGTCTCCGAACCGTAGTAAAGAAACTGCTGGTATTGTGCTATTTTTGGCTCGTAAGTAGCGGCTAACACGCTAACAACAACAAAAGAAGAAGTCCGGTTTTCTCTGCTTAGAACAGGCACTTTATTCTGGCACTGCAGAAACTTGTAACATCACACAGGTTGTATTGTTGGGCTCCTGTTAACAGAGAATGTAAATCTATACACGCTGGGCTGCTGTTGATGCTCACTACACTTTTCATCTAACCCCGTTTTCGTTCTGCCATCCCACAACACACACACTCCATTACCCATAAGGCCACATCATTACCCATAAGGCTACCTTCTTAAAGGTGCCTGGCTGGCTCACAACATTTCTTTGCTGTGAGAGAACGCGCACAACATCCTGTGATGTTTCCGCAATTTTTTTTTGATTTTTTTATTATATTATATTACGGGTGTGAATCTTTCACTCACAAAATGATCCAATTCAAATCTCAATTCACAGGCTACAATCCGATTCAGGGACGATTCATAAAAAAATAGTAAACGATTCGATACGATTCGATAGGGTTCGGTTCAGTTCGATTCAATTAAAATTGACAATTTAACCCTAACTACTTATTTTCCTTTATTACTAAGAAGAAAAAGAGAAACACAAATTTAATTTCAAAATAGTATTCTTTTGTTTATTTAATGTCCAAGAGACAGTACACCAGGCCTACTGAACATAAATTCAGACAACATTAACTTAAGCCTTTACAATATACCTGGGGGGATAATTGACATTACATAGTGAAACACAAAACTCGCAATCTGGTGTGCCTCACTTCACAGGTTTGCAAAACTCTGCTCATACTTAAAATCCAATTCTTACTTTTCCTCAACAGAAAATAAAAGATAAAAATGGCACAAGCTTAATCATTCCTGCTAATGTGAGAATACACTGAGCATAAGGCTGAGGTTAGATATCAAAAATAAAAAGTAGTTGTAATGAAACAAATAAGTTGCCTATTAAAGGCAAAAATTCAGAATGACTAGTGATTCAGCCACTCGTGAACTTCAACATTAAAACATATCACCGACAACAAGATACATGGATCCAAAACTTTAGTAAATAGTTATAAAAAATAGCATGTTAAATTCAACATGTCTTTTTGATGCCTGTAACTCTGAACATTCACTTTTCTTAATTTTTTTTTTTTTTAATCACAAAAAGCTCTTAACCTGAATAACTAATACTTCAGGCATAAAAATCCCTCACCCTTCGGCGAAATTCGCCATTTTGAAGTCAAAAAGGGTGACCTACGTGAATCGAATAGATCCGAGGAGTTTTCTATTTTTTTTTTTTTTTTTTTTTTGGGGGGGGGGGGGGGGGGGGGTCAGGGGGGTCGGGAGATTTCAGAAATCATCAATTTAAATGACACTTGAACAGTCAGTAAATCCTGTCCAGAACTAATCATACACCGTTCTTCATTCCTGTGTACTTGGAGTGTTTGGAGGTTACTTGCTAAGCGAGATGAGAAGCAGGACCTAGTGATGTCCACGCCAGGGACAAGGCAGACGAGCGTACGTTCACATTTCCAAACTACATTTACCAGTGGTGAGAAGCGCTGTATATTTCATCCGCGTTGCCTGACATGTTGCTACCCGCTCTCTCCAGCTACATAGCTGACACCCGTGAACGCGCCCGTTCTGTTTTACAATGGCAGGTATGGGTTGCTGGACCGATTCGCGGCCGTAAATATGGGACATCAGACCGTTCGTAGTGTATTTTTACCGATCCAGTTCTCCATTGACCGATGCACTCGGATCTCATATGTTACAGACCGATAACCGATTCAAATTGGTTTATCTTTACACCCCTGTATTATATATTTCTGAATAATCCACGAATAACTAAAACTGCGGAACTTAAAGCGCAAATTGGCCAGGGATCACTGTATTCAAATGCCAGCGTGCGGCACTTAGCTGGAGAGAGGCCATAGGACTGTTCAGCAAGTTCTTTCAGGTGTTTGGAAAGTTCTTCCTCCATCTCATCAGTGAAAATTCTCTTTGCCTGGGCCACTGAATCCCCGGCCACTGTAAGAACGTCCCCCCTCTCCTTTTTTCTTATAAATCTTAGGAGGCTTGACTTGTCAATATTTCAGTCCCTTAAACCACCTCTTACAGACTTTTTTGCTCCATGACCTCAGTGGCTGCACTTTCCATCTGTTTAAGGGAGGTTTGGCCCCAGGTTGTCTTCCTGTTGTATTTCCTTGGCATAATGGATTTTTCATACCGTTTAAGACACGAAAAACAAAACTTATTTTTTTGTCTTATTTGCCTTCAGGAGAAGGCTTTAACCCACTTTAACCCACCACCACGTTTTTATAAAAACAACCTCTCTGCAGAATTCAGGCCAAACGTTAGCTAGCAGCACCGCATCATTTTAAAAGGTGATAGTTCAACAATATATGGGATATGAGTTTGTCTGCTTGAATCAATTACTTTTAGCAGCAGAGTTGATTATGTTGAATCATGTTGAAAATGTATTTTTTGTACAAAACACATGCTTACCACAGCACACAACAGAGTCATGCTCTTCATGGCCAAGGTGAAATGGACGGGAGTTAGAAAATCAGTCGCTCAAATGACCACAGGTGTGTCCTGTTGCTTAGATACAGGGGCTGTCTTACATCACCCAATGTCTCACAATACCCCATTCTTCCCTACATAAATTTGTTGTTTTATTTAGTTGTGGTACAAACATAATTCCCTCGTAAAGTTATCATGGATGTAAAATCTAACTATAGAAACCAAAACCATTTTTTGGAACCAGGCAGTAAATATGTTTATTTATTCTGTAAAGTTGAGCATTTTATCATGGGAGTCAGTGGAAATTTGTTCTGTTTTGATCCCAAAACAGTCTTGCATCATAGAGTTCACATGACATCGATACACAGTGTTTATTTTGGACAGAAATGCAAGGGACATTTCTTCTTCTTGTAACGTAAGAATTCATAGTTGCAACACTTTAAATAAATCTAGAAACATGAAAATGATGAAATGTCCACTTTAAGTCTGTTGTGGAGACCAGTTTAATACTGCACTACTCTGGTAATTTACCACCATCTGCTGCTGATTTCCAGAACTTCATGCTTTAAGGACTTATTTCACTCGTGTGTATGGCAAATATTCAGTCATAAACTGTATTTTATGTCATTTCTATGGAAAGAAGCTATTTATGAAGGGGATAAATTGATAATTGGACTTTTAGGGGCACAGAAAAGCTGTTCATCAAAGGGAAATATCATTTCTATATTTTTACACACATACAGTTGTGTTCAAAAATAATAGCAGTATGTTTTAAAAAAAGAGCTCAAAATCCTTATAATAGCTTTTATTTCCATACACTCAAATGCACTAGTAAGACTGCCCATTCTATTCCACATCAAAACATCAAGAAAAATTCAAAGTGAAGAAAAGTGAATATTAGGTTGTTCAAAGGAAAAACAAACAGCATCTGCATTTTTGCAGTAGTGGCCTTTATTTACAGTGAAGACGGACAGTCACAGGCCGGGAGTCGAACCTGCAGCTGCAGCACGAGGAATGCAGCCTCCATACACAGGCCACCTGCCCTATTTCCCCTAGTGCACAGGCCCTATCCAGATCAGTCTAATGTGGCATCCCAATTTATGGAGCAGACACCACAGTGGAAAACTGACCACTGTGGCAGGGTCCATGCTGACAGGTGCTGATAATCAGGTGCTAATCAAGCACCTGATTATCAGCACCTGGGGATACCACATGCTCAAAACAGGAGTCAACAGCAAAAACCAAGTTGTTTGGCATTGACAGAGAAGAATTGTCAATCCCACAGATGCATGTTTCTCAAAAATGTGGCATTATTTAAAAGGAATTAAGCTGACTTCCCCATGTTATATGGTTCATTGCCAGTAAGAATCCTCGATATTAATATTCGAATCCTCAAAACTTTCATTGTTACGCTGATGATACGCAGCTGTACTTATCCATGAAACCAGAGGAAGCAAAACCATTGGCTAAACTTCAAGGGTGTCTTAATGACATTAAGTCCTGGAGGTCCTCTAACTTTTTGCTTCTAAACTCGGATAAAACAGAGGTTATTGTCTTTGGTCTCAAACACCTGAGGAATGGATTGACTGGGTTTACGCTGGCTTCCAGCACAGCTGTGAAAAACCTTGGAGTCATTTTTGACCAGGATATGTCATTTAAGCAGCATATTAATCAGGTTTGCAAGACTGCCTTTTTTCATCTCCGAAATATTGTCAAGATTAGAAGTATCCTCTCCCAGGGTGATGTTGAAAAATTAATCCACGTGTTTGTCAGTTCTAGACTGGATTATTGCAATGCATTGTTAGCAGGATGTCCGAAAAGCTCGCTGAATAGCCTCCAATTGATCCAAAATGCAGCAGCGAGGGTGCTGACAGGAATCCGTAAGCGAGATCAAGTCACTCCCGTGTTAGCCTCCCTCCATTGGCTCCCTGTGAAATTTCAAATTGAGTTTAAAATTATGCTTCTCGCATATAAGGCCCTTAATGGCCTAGCTCCGCGCTATTTACAAGACCTGATAGCAGGTTATGCTCCTAGTAGAGCTCTCTGCTCTCAGAGTGCGGGATTACTCGTCGTTCCTAGAATATCCAAAAGTAGGTTTGGAGGACGGGCCTTCTGCTACCAGGCACCTTTATTATGGAACCAGCTACCAGTTTGGGTTAAGGAGGCTGATACCACCTCCATCTTTAAAACTAAATTGAAAACATTTCTGTTTAGTAAAGCCTACAGTTAGTCTAAACTATAGTTTGTAGTGGCTAATAGTTATAGCCATAGTTGTAGGAGCTCAGACTAGAGTAGGCTCGTCTTAAAGGTGGTGTAGGTGTTGTTTGAAAAACGGTTCCAGCAATCCAACTCAAGTGAGATTTTGAAAATATACACTCCCTCCCTCCTCCCAAAGGCTCCGCATCCTCCTCTTCAGCTCACCCCTCGAAACCACGCCTTCACACGATTCACGACTACATGAATCATAGGGAGGGAGGGGTGGGTGGGAGTGCATTGATATTTGATGGACGTATTATGCAGCCAATCAAAATAGTGATGATCACTATTTTGATTGGTCAGAGTTTTTTTCTGATTATACCCTCTGGACTGGACCAAAACGTTTAGTTTTTTTTGCAAACATTTTATTTCAGTGGGTGCAATTGGAATGTGAAAAGGTTTTCAGGCAATATTGTAAAAAGTGTTGCAAAAAAACAACACCTACCCCACCTTTAATCACAGTTTCATCATAGCTATGCTGCTATAGGCCTACGCTGCAGGGGGACACCAACATGATCTGCTGAGTGGTGTCTCTACTGCTCTTCTCCCTTCCTTTCCTCCTCCATTCCTCCTCCTCCTCCAGCTCATTCATAATTAAAGGAGCCGTATGTAAGAGATCTAATAAAACGAATCATAAAATGACCCCGATATGTCAACAGACATTTAAAAATCATGTTCATTTCAAATACTTATGTCACTGACAACAGCACTCAAGCCAGGATATTCCCGTTTAAAAAGAGGAGTTGCAGCCCTCAACTGATGTTGATGTTGTCATTTTTTGTTTTGGCCTGAAGCGCCACCCTCCACCTATCTCCCAATCACGAAGTCAGTGGTGTTTCGGCATCCGGGTTGCCAGCTCGGCTCTATTTATCGCAGCAGCCGCTACGAACGTGTTGGATGAAAAAATGTCTAGCTTTCCAAAACCTAAAAGACCTCGTTATGAATCCGAGTTACGTCGTGACAAGGTCCGAAATAAAACAAGGATTTGTATAGGAGATGCTTTTGATAGATGGAGACGGCTGAAAGCGGAGAAGAATTTGAAGACAGACGCCAACGTTGCTGATTTTCTCCTGGACAGGTAAGATTCATAGCTAAATGTTTGGCTAACGCTAATTTACTTGGACAAGGTAACAGTGGTACCTCTACTTACGAACGCCTCTACATACGAAACTTTCAGGTTACGAAACGCCTCAACGGGAAAATATTTCCTCTAGTTACGAAAGATCAAAGAAAGAAAAGATATTTCATAAAGCATTAAATATAATTAACAGAAAATAAACTTACTGTGTAGGACTCGTCGCTTGCCATGGCAGCCTACGTTCCTGCTGCATTCTGCAGCCAACCTGGCAACCTCTGGTCGGGGAGGAGGGGGAGGGTACACGCCGCTCAACAGTAATTTGAAAGTGACTGCAGTACCAGTTTTGGCCATAATCTTACAAACGGCTCCTTTAATTGGGAGCACCTTGTTACTGTAACTGTGCTCCATATTCTTTACTTTCCTGTGGTTTGTTGTGCTGTTTTGCCCCCCCTTTTTTTCTCTGTGTATTTGCAGGACAGAGTTTCCTTGGTTGTATGCTGACTTGCAGTTCAATCCTTTGGCCATCTCGGGGTTTGCCTCCACTTGTGTGTGTGGATGCGACTGGTGTGGTGATCGGCGACCTGGTCCTCTGGCCATCTCATCTCAGTGCTGCTACCTCCATCTGTTTATGTCTATGTTTATATGGTCATTATAGTCAGTCATCTGTGTGCTCCCCTCGCTCTGTCCTACATCCTCTCTCTGTCCTGTCTCCCCTCTTTTCTTTCTTTACCCGGCTGGCCTTCGGCAGGAAGGTCCCCCCATATGAGCCAGGTCCTGCTCAAGGTTTCTTCCTCTTAAAGTGGAGTTTTTCCTTGCCACTGTTTGGCTTAAAGATTTTTTCTTCCTCTGTGGGAGTTTTTTACTTGCCATTATCCTTGATTTGGATTTAATATTATAATTTTAGTTACTGATATTTGCTCGGGAGTCATGCTCTGGGTCTCTGTAAAGCACCTAGAGACAATTGACATTGTAACAGACGCTATACAAATAAAATTGAATTGAATTGAATTGATATACTTTCCTGATGCCAATGCGACATGTCATCATCTTAAAGGAGCCGTATGTAAGAGATCTAATAAAACGAATCATAAAATGACCCCGATATGTCAACAGACATTTAAAAATCATGTTCATTTCAAATACTTATGTCACTGACAACAGCACTCAAGCCAGGATATTCCCGTTTAAAAAGAGGAGTTGCAGCCCTCAACTGATGTTGATGTTGTCATTTTTTGTTTTGGCCTGAAGCGCCACCCTCCACCTATCTCCCAATCACGAAGTCAGTAGTGTTTCGGCATCCGGGTTGCCAGCTCGGCTCTATTTATCGCAGCAGCCGCTACGAACGTGTTGGATGAAAAAATGTCTAGCTTTCCAAAACCTAAAAGACCTCGTTATGAATCCGAGTTACGTCGTGACAAGGTCCGAAATAAAACAAGGATTTGTATAGGAGATGCTTTTGATAGATGGAGACGGCTGAAAGCGGAGAAGAATTTGAAGACAGACGCCAACGTTGCTGATTTTCTCCTGGACAGGTAAGATTCATAGCTAAATGTTTGGCTAACGCTAATTTACTTGGACAAGGTAACAGTGGTACCTCTACTTACGAACGCCTCTACATACGAAACTTTCAGGTTACGAAACGCCTCAATGGGAAAATATTTCCTCTAGTTACGAAAGATCAAAGAAAGAAAAGATCTTTCATAAAGCATTAAATATAATTAACAGAAAATAAACTTACTGTGTAGGACTACGTTCCTGCTGCATTCTGCAGCCGACCTGGCAACCTCTGGTCGGGGAGGAGGGGGAGGGTACACGCCGCTCAACAGTAATTTGAAAGTGACTGCAGTACCAGTTTTGGCCATAATCTTACAAACGGCTCCTTTAATGTCCCTAAAATGAGTGTAATAAGATTTATTGTCTGATGAAATTGAACTGGTCTCAGTTTTATTAAAGGGAGGAGATAGAAAAAAGCTTGGGGTATGTGGACATAAACGTACTCTCGACAAAGTTTAGTTCACAGAGTGAGTTACCACAACACGACAACAGACTCCAGATATGAGTTTCTCAGCCTATCTGAACCCTTTTTCTTGGGGTTAAGTTACCTCACTTTGTAAAACAGAAAACTCAGTTTCCCTGCATTCAGGTTCAATATACTCAAAGGTTTTCACATAACCTGCTTTCGGAAACAGGGCCCTGATCATCTTTTTTCCTTTTTGAGTTTTAGTTCCCAGTTCTAAAGTTAATGATAATTTCCTCACACATATAAAACATTACTCCCTTTTATGGAGGCCTATGTAACAACCTGTGGTGAGCTGCAAACCATCAACGTCCAAAGGTTATATCACTCCTAAATGTATAATTTATTTATGCCCTGTAACAGGGGAATCCTGGTTCGATGTTAATGACTGCTCATCTCTTAAGATAAATGATATTCCAAACTTTGTCAGTTCTCACATGATTTTCTACATGGAGCATTTAAATTCTTCTATTTATGAATTGGTAAATATTGCCCTTCTTATGGGTAAATACCACATTTATTGCTGTCGATGGAGAAATAAGAAGTCATCGTTTTTGCGTTTGGTAAATGAGTTTATTTTAAAACAGCTGGAAAGGTCCACAAAGATGCCTCTCGTATGTTACTGTTGCTAGTGCAGCCTGCCCTTGCTCTTTTTTATTGTAGTCTTATCCCCTTTTTATTTGACTGATTTAATTGTTTGTCTTGTTTATTGCTTGTTGCTGTGTTGACACGTGTTATCTCTCCGAGAATTTGTAATTACTATCGTTATTAATGTTTCTAGAGTTATATCACAATGGTAGCTCCTTCATCTTGCACTTTTTAGTCTTTTATCTTTTTTTCTCGAAACAACGTGAACATTGAGACCAAAATACCTCTAGTTCCTCCGCGTGGACATTATCAATAACTACACCCCTGTGCGTCGCAGGTAATACGTGTAGCGAGTACGTCATCAAGAGCGGACGCACAAGCTGAAGATAGCTGCAGTAATAATGGTGAGAAATCAGTTTGAATATATGGATGTTTTTTTTTGCAGTTTTCAACAAATGGCTCTTATTTCAGATTGCCATTTGCTTACTCGGAGCTCAGTGTGTCGCCTTGTTGGTTTAGTTCGGTCGCTGTGCTTCTGTGTTGGACATGTTTCCGCTGTTCTCTGACCTCACCGCGCTTTGGTTCTGCTTTCAGCTTTTCTACTCATTTTTCAAGTCGTTGGTGGGAAAGGACGTGGTGGTGGAGCTCAAAAACGACCTGAGGTCAGTCTTCAACAAGTTTGCCATGCAACGTTGCGGTTTTGTTAGATGTGGGTTCCCATATTTATTGGTTAAAGGCAGGTTTGACTGACAGAATGGTCTCTCTTCATTTATTGTTGTGTCCAACCCCAGCTAAAACAAACACACACATTTTATTCGTAATAGAACCTATAAAACATCACGTCTTGAAAGTTAAGTATTGCACCAGTTTGTGGAAGTGTTAGCTCATTTTTGAATTCGAAAGAAACAACTTTTGTTGCCCGCGTGGGCGACAAAAAGCTGGAAAAATGAGTGCCATTAAAGAAAAACTGGAGGAAGATTTCGCTGCCTATTAGCTAAATTGACAACAAGTCAATCACTTGTTTGTACAAAAAAACTAACTATTGCGCACTATTTCTGGGAATATTTTTTTTTACCAGTCTAACTCACAAAAACTGACATTCAAAACCTATAACTGGTATTTTTGCAAATATTAACAATTGATTTTTTTTTCTTTTTAATTATAATAATATTGATGATATACATTTTATTTGTCTTTCATGACACTCAAGGTCACCGCACACATAAAGGCAGACAGACTGTGCAGTAACAGAGATTTCTTAAAAAAAGAGAGAGAGATAGAGAATGGACAATAATATAGAATGATGATAAATGAACAAAAGTCATAGCATCAACCACTCATGTCATCTGTTCATACTTCTCTTCTCAGACAGTAGGAAAGCTTGAACAGATGAGTTTTGGGTTGAGATATAAAGTGAGAATATTGAATTGCTACTGTGAAAGGTCAGGGGTGAGTTGTCACCCCTTATTGCCCCCTGACCTCCCCAGTTGGCAGAGCGCCTGAATGCTCAGCCATCTGCGATAATGAGGAGAGCAGAGGGGACAGTGAAACAGATGGATGAGGAGACTATGAGGGTTTGGGTAGGTATAGAGATGTCAGGAAGAGCTATGAGGCATGGGGGACAAAGTTAAAGACAGCCTTGTAAGGGAACAAAAGTATTTCTCTTTAATTCTGTTGTTACTTTCCCTGCTGGGCGTTGATGTATTTTTCCCTTAAAAACGTACCACTGCATGTGTAGTCACATGGGACACTGGGATAGTTTTCATAGTTGAGCATACTTACAGTGAAAAGCCTGTCCGTTTTTTTACTTTGACATTCAACATTCAAACAGTGGTAACTGGATCTACAAATTGTAAAAAAAGATTTCTGAATATTGTTCCTCTGCAAAAAAAAATTGTGAATACTGGTCTCATCTGCTGTGTATGGTTTCAAATGATTCTGAGAATGTGGAAGAATCTCTGTGAACAAGGGACTGTTTAACCACTGCATAAAATATATAAGCTCATTTTGAATTGTATGGCAGCCACGCATTTCAAAGAAATTGGGAAATGGGCACCAAAAAGCTGAAACGTATCCAGTACTAAAAAGAAACACCCAAGTCTTGCAACTAATTAATAAGGATCTTTGTAAGACAAACTCCAAGATGCTCATTTATACCCCAAAAACTGTAGAAACTGTGAAACAATTTTTGAAAAATGTTCATATGGCTAAAATTCAGAGCATCTAGAGAAATTTCCAGCAATCAAAACTGGATGTCGGTGATCTTTGGGCCCTTCAGGAAAACAGACATGACTTTGATGGAAACCACTGGGCTCAGGAGCACTTCCACAAATGACCAAGAATGTAGTGTGTCAAGCCATCCACAAATGTAGGTTATAGCTCCATCATGCAAAGAAGCCTCATGTGAACAGGATCCAGTAATGTGATTTTTTTTTTTTTTTTTTTTTTCTCTTCGCCAAAACTTGTTTAAAAGTGGACTGAGGCAAAGCAAGAAATACCGGACATAGTGAGATTAGTATCTGAATCTTGACATGGTAAATATGATGCAGCACCCGTGAAAGTACCATAGGCAATACAGGACAACGAATGTGCAGCACACAAGTAGGTCTGGTCTTGCCCAAGAAGAGTCATTTTGTACCTTATTCTACAGCGAATACATTTCAAGCATTATATCAAAAGTCAAATACTGTCTCAACATCTGTCAGAAATATCACAATTGGATGTTTTCTCCAAATTGTTCGGCCCTAGTTGAGCAGCTTGACTCTTATTGAGGAAGAATGGGTACAACACCCCTTTAAACAGATTAACTGGGGCCTGTTTCAGAAGGAGGTTCAACAAACTCCCAAGTTTTAAAAAAACTAACTCAGTCAACAAACTCTGAGTTTATGATACTGGCTCAACTGAACCCTCTTGTTTGGGGTTAAGTTGCCTCGCTTTGTCAAATGGAAAACTGTTTTGCAGAGTTCAGGTTCAACATAATCAGAGTTTCTCCATAAACCGCTTTCTGAATCGGACCCCTGGTCTCCTCTTTTACCAGATGTGTATCGGTTGTTATAAGAAGAGCGGATGCAGGTGGCAAACCTTGACTTGCCCAAACTTTGCAAGATATTGCATTCTGTTTTTATTTACATTTTGTGTGTCAACTTTTTTTTTTTTTGCAGTTGGTTGTTGTATTTTAAAAATGTTTATGCTCTTACCTGTTTGCCTCCGAATGCCTGTAGTCATGTGTTTCCCCACATCTGTTTTCAGCATCTGCGGGACTCTTCATTCTGTTGATCAGGTTGGAAATATTCATTTATTGACCCTAGTTTAAAATAAAGCACTCAAATTCAGCATTTTCTTATTTTTATTTAGTTTATTAAATTGTTGCTGTCCCCATCCTGTGTTTTTAGTACCTGAACATCAAGTTGACAGATATAAGTGTCACAGACCCAGAGAAATATCCACACATGGTGAGTTTTACTGCTTTATTCAGCATTCTCTTGATCTACTGATCTTAATATCCCTGTCTTAGCCCTTGACCTCGTTCTTTCCAAATTTATCAATGTAATTTCCAAAAACAAGTCAAAGAGTAACGGACTAAGGCTGTCCAATGGTTGAAGAAAAGTACTTAATCACATAAACAACAGCAACTCTTGTTTTAACTGGACTGCCGAGGTCAGTAACAAAAGTTGCTACTTCTACTATAGTTGCACATTCCTGAGAGTGCACTGTTCCACAGAAGAAACATTATCTTCTCAGCTTTTATCTGCTTCTAAGCTATCTGCTTCATTTTAATTTATCTCCATACTGACTGGTGTCTTGTGGTGAAAGGCCTTTTACCTCTACACAGTATTTTAAGCTTATGTTTGACATATCCTCTGCTTATCGTAAGTCACTGCTCATGTTCAATGTCTTTAAGACTCCACATGTGAAACACAGTCAAATGTAATGGGTTCTCCCAAATTCACATTTGGACAGGGGAAGTCATGGAAAACTCTTATTTATATCCATGATTACTCCGTATCCAGTCACCTGAGAAATACATTCTTGTTCAGTTCAAGGGGGTTATGTACAGGGAAAATAAGAATCAGCTGGTCCTTTTCAGGTCTCACAATGAGGTAAATGCAGTAGAACATTTTCATTTCACAAAAACTGCATCCAAGTGTAGCAACATTTATTAGCTCCAAATTGCATAAAATATGCTTAGTTTGCTCTCCTTCCATGTCTGAGGTGCTAATAGGAAGTAAACAAAAGGAAGCGCAGCACTGAAAGCTACAGCGCTGCAGAAAAGAACCCGTACCGGGTTCTTTATAAACACCAGCTGTGACATCGGTCTTGAGCTACATACGTAGTTGCTCTGTAGAAGTAGAAATCGAAGTTTTACAGCTTGCATATGAATCGTGATAGTAAGTAACAGCCAGGAGCTGCTGATTGCAATTGATAGTTGAAAATTAGCAAGTGTGAGCTTCAATCAACTATGATTTTTGATAGAAAAGCAAATGTTGGTTTCCATGTAGGAAGGGCTATATGTTGGCCTTTTAATCACAAATGTTTTTTTTTGAGTGATCATTAAATGCAGATGTGTGCTAAATAAATATACTGTCACTGATTGAGCCTTTCTGTTTAGGAAAATTGCATTGTTGGCTAAATTGAATTTTAAAAAATCAAAGGAGCACAACAATACTAAACCTCTGTCCATACTGACAGAGGTTATTTTGTTATTTATAATTATTTCTAGATTAGTTGAGGTCCCAGATTAATACTGCACACCATGTTGAATGTCTCAGACACTCAAGACCCAGTTCATGCAATGTTTTATATTTTCAATTGCCATATGTTATTTACTGGGAATAAGCTCATTTAGAATGAACCGAAGGCCAAAGTGGAAACCTGTCCTGTAGCCAGAAAAATTGAAGTTAGGATTTATTTTTGGAAGCCACAGATGCAGCGTCTTCTGGACTAAAGAGGAAAACATCCGCATTTGTGGAGAAGAATAGTTTTTTTTAATCAATGCTATGTCCCAAGCTTCTGTAAAGATGCATTCGTTTCAAGGAGCATTTTTGAAAACATTAAACACACTGATTGCAATTTTCTTGGCTTTTTTTCCCCTAAGTTAAACATTCAATTAAGAAAATTGCATAAAATTTCAGAAATTTCTAATCTTAAGGACAGAAAATGGAATTCCTGGCACTGGATTATCAACCAAGTCTTCCTCATGACTTTACTTTAGAAATTGATCTGTATTTCCACCAGAATTAGGTCACACATGTGACACTTGCTGTTATTTACACTGCGTGGCTGCATTGACAGACGAGGGGTTGATGTGGATGTAGGTAGGGTGCTTTGAGAGGAAAATAACTTTTTTCTCACATACACACAGGAAGAACAGAGCCCAGAACATGTCATCTAGGTGTGCATCACAGATATGTTTATGCATCACAACCAGCTTTATCTGAACAGACAAAAGACTCTCCAACTGTACGGTACTTCAGCAAATAAAGCCAAGACACGTCACTGAATACCCACACTATAAAATGGACATGACAACACCACACAGTTTGAGACTGTGTAAAGCATGGCAGTGTGTCTGATCTGAGTAAATCCCCTTTTGAGCCGCAAGACCATCCGAGTTTGTCACAAAGCCTTATTTCTTTCCACAGCAGTGGGTGGCAGAGAGCGGCGATGGGTTGAAATCAAGCTCTGCACGGCAAAATTGTTTTTCATTTTATTGATTCATTCCAGACATGTCAAAACAATCTTTTAAAGCATGACGAACTTTAACACTATCATGAATCTATATATCTGAAAAAGAAATAGATGCATAAATCAATATACACAGACGCATGTGCATAACCATAATTTTGAAATGTATAGAACCTCTTGTAAATTATCTAAATGATAAATGGACATATTTTCCCCCGAAAAAAGAAGAAAAAAAAAAAAAATCAACAAATTGACCCACTGATAACAATCTATATACATGCATGCATATGTGTGTGTGTATATATATATATATATATATATATATATATATATATATATATATATATATATATATATGTATATGTATCCTAAATTCTAGAGTTGTAATTTCATATCCAGATAGACAATTACATCTAACTACATACATACATACAGACATTCACAGTACATACACACACACATTCACACACAGTGCACCCCGAGAGCACACACCCCCCCATCCCACCATGCTGCACTCTCCGACACCAAACCCACCAGCCCCCCACAATGATGGTGCAAGAGCAGAACCAAGAGGGTCCCCGACCCAGTTGGCCCACACCAAGACACCACATCAACACAAGCACCCAGACCCCCAACAGCAACACCCATGAGCCCACCCAGGCACCACCAGCCCCCCTGCTGGGGCAGGTTGGGGGCGAAGCAAGGGCGAAACCCCCGCCATACAGCAGAGACATTCCAGCAGCGATGAAGAATGACGGGAGGCACCCGAGCAAAACCCCTGAGCAACGCTACCAAGGGCCTGAACCCCCATACCAATGCAGCGCCCCACACAAACCTCAATAAAAATTGTTTTCTTCGGACCTGTTTGTCAAATCAGGATAAAAATCATCTATTACAGTTGGTGTTGTTTTTGTCTTTTACACAGTGATTTGCATCTTCTTTTCATTCAAACTCCACCGTGTCTTGTTTCTAATCTTCTGCAGCTATCTGTGAAAAACTGTTTCATCCGTGGGTCGGTGGTCCGGTACGTTCAGCTGCCCGCAGATGAAGTGGACACTCAGCTGCTGCAAGACGCTGCTCGTAAAGAAGCCATGCAGCAGAAGCAGTGATGGGGCTGCAGGACGGGGTTCAGTCGAGGGCAGGGCGTTCGTTGTGGAAAACTAGTAGTTTTAGTTTTAGTTTCGAGTTGACTTGATTTAAAGATGACAAATGTCAACAGTCCATGCAGCTCTTGTCAAGCTGCTTTATCATGGAGAATTTAAGTCCATTCCTCGTGTTATTGATCAGAAATTTAACAGTAGTAATTAGGCATTTTACTTTGAAAGCAGTTTAGACTTGATCTGATCCTGTTTTTTGTTTGTCTCAATTGCTTTTGGACCACCACCAAATGTGAATTTGTTTTCAGAAAAATCAGATAAAGCTCTGCTGCAGTGTTTTTGTTGATGTTTTGCCTGTCTTGTAAAAAATTGACTTTTTTTTTTTAATGCCATTTGGAAATAAAGTCTGTATTTATATTTTCATGATGTTTTTGTGTGTGTGTGTGTGTGTGTGTGTGTGTGTGTGTGTGTGTGTGTGTGTGTGTGTGTGTGTCTTCACCTGTGTCAGCTGCGTAGAAGGTGATATTTTGTAACTCCTTTTTTTGGAAGGGGTGGGAATAGAAGATCAAAATCCTCTGGCCTTGTGCTATCTTCACAAATCATAGTACGGATGACTGAAACCTGCAAGGTTATAATGAACACTTGACAGCACAGTGTGAGCGTTGGGCGATGTTTCCCCTCTAAGCTTGACTCATTTATTTTAATAGCAGTGACGGTGGAACCACTTAGCAGGATGATTTTCCTAAATCAACGCTGGTGTATCAGTGTTGTCGCTCTTATTTTCTCCTGTAACCCACAGAATGACTGACAATGTGACTTTTAGAAGATAGTGATGTTTTCTACGCCATGCACATTAAAATTGACTTCATAAGTGATTCTACAGAGTGAAGTATAAAAGTTTTATGGGTTCAGTGTGACCAGTATCTAATGCTTAGATCAGTGTTGCGTACCATTAAGACTTTCCTCTACCACTTAACAGCCGGAGCTGGGGATGGTTTCGTCAGCAGGCAGTGGCTATTTGCAGGCTGCTGTCTGATATTTAGATGAAGAACATTTTCCTACAGTGTTAACTAGTTATACAGTAGCTTGCAAAATATCAGTTATGTGTGAATTCTTAGTGAAAAATGGCTGGGAAACCCCCCCACCCCACCCCACACACACACCTTTTATCTAAATAACAGAGCTTTCTTTTAAGGAGCCTACCAGAAAATATATTAAGTTAACTTTGACAAGGAAAAGGAAATGTATTTTTAATAATTGGCCATTTTTTTAAATCAGTCATTTTAATTCTTGAATGATTTGCTCTATGAAGAAAAAAGAAGATCCAGACTCAGTTTTGTAGAAATGTTTTGTTCTTTCATTATGTGCTCCGTACACTTTTACAAAACAACCTCAACGATCCATAACTTCAGAGTTTAGATCACTGTCATCAAAAATATCTTACCAGTTGTCCAAAAATCCTCAAGCTCACAATTGTGCGTAAAGGGAACAAAAAGCTACTCTAGTTTGAGATGCAAAAAATCTAAAATATTTGACTTGTTCACGAGCATTCAGATCTGCTGGTTCATAACTGAATGGCTTTTCTCAAACTGACAAATCAGGACTCTAACAAAGTTACTATTTCTTAGTTAACCTCACTTAAATTTTACCCTCTCATACCTCAACTTTAAACAATATATTCCTTCCTTGTAATTTGTAGTAAACCATGCTGTCAGTGGCTTGTGCTTTGTCTAAATAATAATCCTCCCTTCTGCTATCAGTTAATTGTGTCAGCAAAGAGAGACTTCACCCTGAATGTAACTTTAGTAAAAAGTTGCATACTTGGATATAAATGTTTAATTTTGGCCTCCTGGTCTTGGAACAATGTTTCAGTAACAAGACAAACTGCTCATGTATTCTTCTAATCATCCCTTACAAATGTGACAAACTCTGGTTTTAATACATAGAAATCCAGTACCTTTATTTTACATTCATACATTTATAACATTTTACAATAATCTGAATGCAGCTTAAAAAAAGCCCGATCCAAAAATCAAGTCCTGAAAATGTACAAGGATAAAGTTGCATTTTCTAAGGTTACTGACGAGCTTTTAGAAATATATATTCAAACGCACACACATGTGCACACACACACACACATACACACGCAC
This sequence comes from Hirundichthys speculiger, assembly GCA_018398805.1. Classification (NCBI taxonomy): domain Eukaryota; kingdom Metazoa; phylum Chordata; class Actinopteri; order Beloniformes; family Exocoetidae; genus Hirundichthys; species Hirundichthys speculiger. The sequence goes on from JAGFBZ010001902.1 coordinate 708,365, forward strand.
ACACACAGAGGGATCCAGGACGAATGACGTCCTTGAGTTGTACCTTAACAGGTGGGCTGAATGGAGAAGGATTCAGTCACCAGAGAGAAAGGCACATTGAATACACAGTGTATCTACAAACAAAAACCTCAACATTGACACAACTTCACTGTAGGATCTAGAACAAAGAGCAAAAAACTGTAAACGTTCACTTATGAAAAAACAAAACAAAAGTCACATTTATACAAATGTATCTGAAGCAGAAATGTTTTCTTGGTCATTACAAAGCAGTACCTTGAAATGCATACTCAACACTTTAGATTGGCTCTGCCTGCAGAGAGCAATCCCACAAATATAACACAATATGCCACAATATTTATGTTGTTGCCCACTTTATGTATTCTGGCAACGATAATAGAGTTCCTCATGCACATCTTCATCAGACAGCAACGGTCAACGGATATGTTTTAGTCT